>OV121132.1:36142500-37392500 GCA_921294245.1 Brassicogethes aeneus
CATTATTTCATAAAAAGTAAAATTGGAAAATTTTGTGGGATAAGTCAGATTAGATTGAAGTTGAAGATATTATTATTATACATAAAAATTAGTGTTGCAACGGTTACGGTTACGGTTACGGTTAATTCACGGTTTTCGATATTATACGGTTAATCGTAACCGTATACGACATTTACGGTTTTTCATGCTACTTTGTGAATGCATGTAAAAAGAAGATTGAAGAGTATTAACGTTACCAAATATACCACATACCTACGTCCAATCCGTTTTTATTATGGAAAACGTGTTACACGTTTCGGCGTTTGAGAGTGATGACACTAAGGTATTTATCATACAAACCATTGTCAGTGAATTTGGAGAGGTTGTTTTCGACTGCAGGTCTTGTGCAAACACCAAATAGGAACAGGCTGATTCCGCAGAATTTGCAGATGTTATGTTTTTTAAATAAAAATTTGACTGTCTTAAATTTTGAATATTAACTTTTTTATTTTTTAAAATATATTATTTAGGTACATACTTAGGATTTACTTTACTGTTTTTAGGTTTAAAATGTTACTCGAGTAATGATCATTTCCTTTTGTTTTATATTTTTTATTAGAAATTCTGTTTTTGTTTTACATAAATTATTATTTAACCTTTACTGAACGTGTGTATTAATTTCATTTTGAACAATAAACTTTATTTTTCGTAATTCTGTAATTTTTTTGGAATAACCGTGAATGTATTCGTAACCTTAGAGCTAACCGTAACCGTAACCGTAACCGTAACCGTAACCGTAAAACCCGGAACCGTTGCATTACTAATAAAAATGTTAATTCAGAAAAAAAAAAATCGGTGTACAAATTAATAAATATTTATTTTTAACATAAAATAAAATACCTATAGTAAAAGTATTTTTGTTATCGAATTTTTGACAAATAACTATACAAAAATATTATTGATTGTGTTTTTTACTTAGTATTTAGTATTAGTATTTAGTATTTAATACTTATTACTAATTAGGTACTAGGTATATACCTTTATACGTAGTTTATTTTAATATTATATTTGTGACTGAAGTAAATAAGCTTAACTGGAATATTCCTAAATAAACTTTCTATAGCATTTACTTTCTTAACATTCTAAGCATATATTTAGAGTAGACTAATTTTTACCACTAAAACTTTGCACCTTCTAAGAACCTGCCTATAGGCCAGTAAGAATATTCTTAGGATCATGCTATGTCTTTTAAGCATGTTCTTTAGAATAAAGTGTGCTATCAGGCCCCTTCGAAGGACAAATACAATAGTACAAACACAAATGAACAACCATATCAATATGGGACTCGAACCCACGAGTCAGCAGCACTGACCACTATAGTCCACCGTTGCGACGCGTCGGCGGTAATAGACATAATAGACATAATTTAGAGGTAGTACCGGGGATGATGAAAAGGGCCCTTAAGCCTGCTTGTCAGAACGCAAAAAAATTGTAACCAGATGGGAGTAGATTGTATATTCTGCTAAAATGAATTAGTCAAAAATGACTAATTATCATAGCAAAAAAGCAGCCACTAATAACTGTAGTCCACATCAATTTGTATCTAGGACATTTAACAGTTAAATCCAAAAATAGCGTCATAAGTTATAAAAGTAAAGCAATTTTTGAGATATAGTCAATTCCATATTATATGAAAAATTGAAGATATCTTATTATAATAGTTATATAGTTATATATAACTTTTGACATTGTCGTATTCAGCGGACAATTTTACATATAAATTGACTGCTAAATTTTCGAGATACAAATTGCTATTGACTGGAATTGACTGCTTTTTCGCTTAGACAATTAATCATTTTTGACTAATTCATTTTAAGAGAGTAGCTGGAGATCGGGTTTACCCTAGAGAGTTGGTCCTATAGTCCTATAGATCAAGCCTTACTACGGATTACAAGATAATCTATTTAGTAATAAATTAAACAAATTATACCTTAAATAGGAATTCAACGAGAAAAACACTTCAATATTTATTTTGTTTAATTGGACGTGGCATGCAAATCCAAAGAGCATTACACCATTCTCAAATAAAACGATTCGTTTTCTATGCCTTATAAGTCGATCTTATTAATTAATTCTTACAAATCTGTTACTAAAAATTGCTTGATTTATTCTTGTGTCGTTTAACGTATTAAGCGATTTAACTCGTAAAAGTGTTGGGAATGTTTATTACACACTTAGTAATGCTATTTATCTAAAGAATAATTTAATAAAGTAACTTAAAACTATAAAATAGGACGGCAATGGTAATATATCGCATTTACCTAGAGCGTAAAAATAAATTACTCATTTAATTATATCTATAATAATTACCTATATTATATTTTTCAATATGTATAAGATATTTGGGGTTTACGTTTGCGATGCTTTTGTTTCAAAAAATGTTTAGTTATGTTTTGGTTAAGATTTACAACTCGTTAAAGTTAAATAAATTTTCAGGATTTATTGTTTATTATCACATTTTGAAAAATAATTTAAAATTTGAAATTATTTATTTATTATCATATTTTTAATTAACCTTCAAATAAACACATGCAAATTTTAATGAGTTCTTCCTCAAATTATGAACTTGTTTTTTATCAGTTAAATATTCTGCAAGAAAATTCCACTGCCCGCTATTTGTTTAAACAATATGATTTTATGATACAATGCATGTAACTAAAAAAAAACAAATTTATAATTTAAAATACTTATTTGTTTATTTAAAAGTTAATTAAAAATGTGATAATAAATAAATAATTTAAATATTTTAAAATGTAAATATAAAACAGTAAATCCTGAAAATTTCATTAAAATATCTCTAAAGGTTTTTTCTGTAATCTATTTTTTCAATTAAGTTTACACAATTTTCATTGTAAAAAAAATTGTTGTTAAAATGGAAATATTAAAAAACTGTTTTAGGGTTTCATTACTGATAGTGACTACTTTATCTTAAAATATATTAATTTAAATTCCACGATGAAGTGAAATGGGGGGTCTAGTTAAGGTGATCTTACTCATTATTATTATTTTTTTATTAAATTGGTTTCATAGTACAGCAATAAGCTACTGGGATGTGATACCAATAGCTAAATTTATCTGTTATAACTCATGATATCAAATGCCTAGTGCATTACATCTAGAAATACATAAATTAAATCCCATTTGCCATTCATACGTATTTAATAGAGCACACTCACATTAATTAAATTAATTTTAAAACAAGTTTCAAATATAATTTTGATGGGTGCTTTTAATGGATTTTTATACCTTTTTTAATAATTTGTGTTTCTTAAAACTATAAATTTATTTTAATAACTCCAATTATACAGTGTGTTTCAGCCAAATGTAAGAAATTTAATAATACAAAAATGGGGCCCCCGAGGGCGTAGTCCAAAAAACGCTCATATACTTCGATTTGTATTTTAGTTGCGAATTTTTTTCAACAAAAACATTTTGTACAGGGTGTGTCATGTAGCAGCGGCCAATATCAACTTTCTTATTTTAAATACAACATCCTGTATATTATTTAATTTTGGGAATCTTCTAAAAATTGTAAATATTTTATGTACAAGCCGCGCCGGTTGCATTCCGAAGAAGATTTTGTAGCTCTCGGGCAGTGGCAATGCGTCGGCAATGGAAAGATGTAATGATGTACCTCTCATTCTAAGGGTTTTGTTTCTCCTAAAGTCAGAAGGTGACAGATGGACTAGCGTGGAATTTAGCGCATAGAACGTCCATCCGCTAGCAAAGAAATGGTGTTCGCTACTTGGACAGGGCTCCCACACCTCCTAAAACTCATAAAATTCCTAAAATTTTGCTTAAATCTTGAAAACTCCTAAAATTCTCCTAAAATTGCATTCAATCTCCTAAAACTCCTAAAATTCTAAAAATTAAATTTAAATAGGCCAACCTGACTGCGTTTAATTAAAGTAGTGCTAAAAAAAATCTTTTTTAAAAAGTAATTTAAAAATATATATTTTTAGGTTCTATTTTATTAAATTCTTTTTAAAATGATATAATATCACAACCAAAATTTTTCTTAAAAAAACAACAAAAAAAACTTTTACAAAAATGTCATTTTTAGCCATATTTCGTTTGTTTTAGACAAAAATATACCGTGTTATATATCAAACAAAAGGATTTTTAATTTTCTTGTAAATGACAGCTAAAATAGTAAACAATCTAAAGAATGTTTTGCTGTATTTTGAAAACTTCATATTTTGTTATGAGATTTTTAAGTATTAAGATCCACATTACAATTGAATCAGTAAGAATAAGAACAGCACAAGTCAAAAAATATAATTTTGGCAATTTATTTTCTAAAATCAATTTTAAAGTTTAAAATACATTTTTGAGAGAAGATATAAATTATTTTATAGAATATGAATATTATATTTCATAAAATAGTTAAAATATTCTAACAAAAATGCATTTAGAACTATAAAACTGATTTTTTAAAATATTTTATCAAAAATATTACTTTTGGACTTGTACTATTCTTAATCTTACCGATTTAATTACTTTTAGTTATTAGAATTGAAGAGTGGTGTAGGTCAAATCGGTTGAATCTAAATATCAGTAAATATAAAGTTACAACCAAACAAACTCCAATTTTGTTTAATTATAAGATTGATATCTATAAATTTCACCTTGTAAAAATGAACAACTATTAATGTCATTAACAACTGCGAAAATCTTCAAGTCATCAGCAAGTAGCAATTTTTCACAGGCAATATTGTCAGGTAGGTCATTTATGAACATTAAAAACAAAAGGGGTCCTTAATTCCTTGTAGGTCCAATGCAATTGGAGTAGAAGCCATTGTAAAAAAACACTTGTATTCTATCAAAGAGGTATGATTAAAATAATTTTTTCAAATTATCACACAATCCAATTAATTAAAACAAAATGATCAATTTGGTCAAAAGCTTTTTTTAAATCGGTGTAGATAACATCTACCTGTTTCTTGTTGTCAGTAGCTTCAGCAATATATGGTCAAAAACCGATAAATTTGATAACGTGCTTCTTTTTTTATAAAACCCATGCCGATAGGATGAAAAAATAGGTTTAACGCTTGAAAATATATACTTATACTAAATAGATTCAAGAACTTTTGAAAAATTTGAAATTATTATTATATATATAAATTAGACCAACTCTTGTAAATGAGGCAAACTCTTGAAGTCTTCCAAACCGTAGGGAATTTTAATGTTTTTAAAATTAAATTAAATAGAATAATTAAAGGATAAGTAAAAATACTTTTACAATCCTTTATAAGAAAGCTCGGCACGCCATCGAATCCAGCTGTAGAGTAGTTCTTAAGTTTGGTAATGGATGCAAGAATATCTTGTTCATTAATAGCCCTTATAGGAACCATAGATTAAGGGAAATACGGGTTAACATTGTCAATAATATTCGGATTAGAATCTGTGTAAACACTAGAAAACACTACAATAGATTGTGGTTCCGAACATTCCACACCATCCAACTGCTTTGTCCCAGGAATTCTACTAATACTTTTTGCTATTTACAAAGGACCAAAAAGATTTAGGATCAGAAGTTAACTGAAGTTGAATATTATTTATATAGCAATTATAATTAGATTTCATTTTATTTTTGCATTGTCTCCTAATATTTTGAAATAATTGATAATAATGTTCACTATTATATTTCGTAAAATTATCATGGTCTTTCTTTTTATTATGAAGCATCCTAATAAACTATTTGCTGTATCAAATAGGATAATTTGAATGCTTGTTTATACTTAGGAGAACGAGCTTATCAAATATATTAAAAAGAACCTGGTAAAACATATCACAGGCGAAGTCAATGACTAGGAAACTATTCAAAAATGACCAATCAGTAATGTTAAGGTCGTTATAAAGTTCAATATAGTTTGCTTTACGAAAATTATATCTTTTGTTGGAGACTGTAACTTGGAAAGTTTAGCTCGAAATTTAACTTTAAGAGGAGGGTGGTAATGATCAACTTTAACAAAAGGTAAATCATATCGGTTAACCACGCACATAATATTTGTAAATATTGGATTCAACAATCCATTATGGTCATTTAGGGTTAAATTAACTTGATTTAAGTATATAAAGTTTTTAAAATTAACAAGACATAGTTTTTTAGGATCTAAATCATTCTCATTTTTATAACTATTAACATTAAAATCTCCAAAAATTAAGACACTTTTGTTATATTATATATAACTTATATAAAAAATCACAAAAACAAAGCGATTCAAAAAACAGCTCAAAATCATTTGTACTGGTATTGGGAGGTACATAGATAACTATAACAAAACATATAAAATTATTGATAACCAATTTGCAACCGACAATGTCTATAGTTGAAACAGAATTTTTTACAATTTTAAAGTCTAATTCAGTTGCGTGAACAGGGGGTAACTTTAAAATTTCCAATGGAACACGCTATTTTTTATTGCAGATTCGGATCATTCGACTAAAAATAGGTAGATTTTATCTAAAACATTTTTTCATATTTGTAATAGATGGCGCTATAATGAAAAAAATTATTTTTTTTCGATTTTTCTTCTGTATACGATTCTCCAATAATTATAGAATGAAATACTTGGTTTTATTTTTTAAATTTATTTATTTATTTCGTTTAAATATTCTGCTAACACTGCTCTGGGATATTCCCAAATCTCCAAATAATTCTGGTGTGCTTGCATGAGGATTAGCGGCCGTTGCTGATAATACATTAATTTCAGTATTTCCACCTGTGACTGTTGCTCGACGAACTCTTTTTTTCGGTTGAACACTCCCGTTTGTAGTAAACTGCGTGACTGTACGGTGAAATGAAGTATGTGATCGATTTTTTTTCGGGAAACGCTGAGCGTAGATATCCCTGACCATTGACCGGGCCCCGCTCTCGGTCTGCACGTCGGCTGTCGCTGTTTGATGAAAGACGGCATGCCGTGGAGCTGTCAACCTTAACTTTTACACACCCTTTAAATCCAACCGCTGTACCCAAGTCAGGGTGCCGCAGGTCGGCTTCTTCCTTACTTTCTCTATTCTTATTTTTGTTTGCTTAATTATTTAGCTTACTAAACAAATATAACATATCACCAAAGTTGTCCTTTTTCAAATATTTAGCTTACTGCTTACTGGCCCCATGTTCGCCCAACGAAAAAAGGCCAGTTAAATATCCACGCGCCTTTTATAGTCAACCACATCACCACATTGCGGCCCTTTCACTTTGAGTAAATTTATTTTAATTTGATTTAATTTGAGTTTATTTCATATTTTAATAAAACATTTTTTTATTAAATCAAATTTTTCCTGCCACCTCGAAAATATTTTTTGTCAAAATAATAAACTTGCGACATAAATTATTATATCCAAAACTTAAAATTATAGACCATCGGGAAATACTTCTTTTTCTAAATCCGTCCCAATGTAAGTCTAAACAGAACGCTCTATACTTTGTACGGAATTATACCCTTTAGATATTGATATAATTGACGAAATGTAGCTAACCCTTTTGTCAAAGCAAACGGACCACCTACTCGAACTGCGAAGCATTTGCCAGTGACTAGAGCGTCAAAGGACATTGACGTTCTCCGAAATATACAAGTGTGAGTCAGGGCCGGATAAAGGGGGGGCTAGGGGGCTGCAGCGCCGGGCCTCCACATCATAGGGGCCTTCAAAACTAGTTATACTAATCCTACATACAATTTTGTCATTTTGTACTAATTTTGTATGACTATGCAAGTTGTTTAATAAAAAGAAAAACGGTCAAAGATAGCTGATGCTCTAATTTTAATCACTGTGTGATTAAAACCAGAGCACCAGCTATCTTTGCCCTTTTTCCATTAAAATCTCTTACTTAAGTATACAAACATTTAAAGTCAAAACGTTCATTGCTACTATTGAAATAAAGCAGAACTACATAAAAAAGCTAATATCGTTATTGATTTATTTGGATTTTTTGCTGGCAGTATTATTAACGTAAAAAACAAAAACCTTATTGCTTCAGCCACAAAACTTTGTGAAATGTACCCCAATGACTTGGATGCAAATAGTTTCGGTTTTGAGGTTGCTACATTTAACATTTCAAAGAACAATATTTTTCAACGTACTCTTTTTTGCTGACTTGGTCTTTAGTTTTCGACATTATGTTGTCTTGTTTGAAAGGTGTATTTCTGTTTTGTAATTTTTTAAATTTGGATTTTGTTATCTTAAAGAGCAAGGTAAGGGCTTTATATTTGATATAAAGTTATTTAAAAAACATTCGCATATGTAAGAAAGATAACTAAATGTTAATGCATGCATTTTTTACTATTATTTTTAAATACATTAATTTTCAAGAGCTGAAAATTGTAAAATTAAAAAATATTTGTCATAAAACTATTGTTTATACTTGAACTGCTTTATTACCTTCTTGCTAATTACACATGTGGGTGCCAAAAGTACGAAGTGCTTTAAAAAAAAAATTTTTAGGGACTATGTTAATGATTAAAAACGACATGTTTCCGCCTGGTTTGGGCAGAGCTTACTTGGAGATACAAATTCGTCTGTTTTTAAATTTGTTTTAAGAAACCTCAACTTAAATAATGATTGACGAGATATGGTAGCGATAAAAATTAATAATTTTAAAAGCGCTCTTGCCAGAATGTGGAACAATTGCAAACGGTCCCGAAAACTTTTTGAAGCCAGGCATCGAGGATGGCTAAATAAATCCATAATTTTTATTGAGGGGTTAAATGTTCCTGTACCTGGGTCCAGGAGAGGTAGATCACAAACATTATTTAAAGATCTCGGCAACCAACGAAAAAGACAAATAATTGAATAATTATTCTTTGAAACAGCTTACATTTGCTACTCGTAAAAGTCTAGAATCAGAATCAGAAATCACCTGCTAGAGCAACAAATATGAAAAAACCAATGAATAAAAAATAAACCTTCCGCAGATAAAGCAGTTACCTACCCTTTTTCTTGATTGGTCGCTAACCAAAAAGCTTATATTTTAATGCAACAAAGAGCAAAAGATCACAATTCCAACATTGACCCTAATTAGTAATTAGTAATAATGATATTCGTATAACAGATATTTCCGCTAAGGATAACCTTCAGACACTCGTTGACCACGCAGTAAAAAGAATAATAGAATCTCAGCAAGATCTTTACAATAACATACCGCAAAATTTCTCAAAATTAAATTACAAGTGGGGATGTAATGGCAGTGCAAAACACACACATTACAAGCAAAACATGATAAATTAAATTCGGGTTTAAATTTATTTTCACTTTGTCTCGTTCGTTTACAGATGACATCAAATAATGGCATTATACTCTGGCAGAATTCACGGCCATCCTTCTTCAGACCTATAAAACTGATTTTTCAAAGGGAAACACCTAAATTTTGTAGAAATAAAATAAAAAATATTGAAGATCAAATATAAGAAATTAAACCTTCAGTTATTGATGATTACCAATTAACTATTAGTCATACATTTAAAATGACAATGATTGATGGAATGATATTTTGTGTTATAAGCAATTCTCTAACGCAAACCTGTGGGATCTGTGGAGCAAGCGCAGAAATTATAAAGGATGTGCCTCTTCCGATATGCATGTTTTCAGAGGAATCTGGGAACAAAGACTTTCGGAATTATCGGGAATCATACTCCAGAAAATTTTCAAGAGACGAAACTATGAAAAATGTATTTTGCTTTCGTCTGAGTCACTAATTTGTTAAGACATTTATATTTCTAATTTAAATAAAAATTAAACACAATGTTTATCAAATCTGGATTCCCAAGTTAAAAATTCTTATCCGAGTTAATCTATTTTTATATAGATGTCGCTCTTTACAAATATTTAATATAAATCATTTTTAGATAATAATCTAGTATTTTTTGTAGAAAAAGTATAGTAGGACGAAAAATGGCGTTTATCAGACTTGATACTATTATAATGGATTCAAGTTTAAACATTCTAAATACAATGTTTTGAAAGTTTATTGGTGGAGTTAAATTAGTGGTACCTAAATATTAAGAAAAACTAAAACAACTTCTTACTTTAATGTTAATATTAATGTTTTATAAATTATATTTATTTTTTGTATACTTTAACTCTAAAACTTTTGTCCGCTAATGTCAAATAAAGCCACGACTTGATTAACACGAAGTGCACCGAACAGCTGAACAGTTTCAACAATAACCATCAATTTTCAACGACCTCATTTTTTGCCAATTTCTCGTTGGATACGATTTATTAACACCTAAACACGTGACACAGCGAGTGTCAGACGGCTATTGATTTCTATTTTTTCTATAAACTGCATTCGACATTTAATTTGGCATGAAAAACTGCAACTGGAATTGTTTTATGGCCGTTGTAACCTATGTCATAATATAATAATATTATTTTGACAGAAAGTTCATTGTTTGTTTTTATGAGCCATTTAACCATGGATCCTACATTCATTTAACGCCAACAACAATTGGTTGTTGAACGCAAGAATTAAAAACGACTAAAGAAATTGGTTACTTTTTACTCTCAGAAACATACAAAGTTTGCGACTAATCTTAACTGTTGTGTAAAATCAACTGTTTATTAGTAAACAAAGCTAATAATATTTAAATAGTGGAATTTTTACTATTTTATTTTGAGATAATTTATGCTTAATGTACCATTGTATATAAAAATATCTTTTAGTTTAATGATTGACGTTTTTATTTAATAGGTTGACTGCCACGACGGGTGTTTATGACTGCTCTTATACTAGTTGACAGTGCCACAGCGGTTATAATGACCGCTTAAAACCCAAATTTAAAAATTAATCCCACTCTGCCATTGCATCGGTCACGCGGGATTTATGTATACTATAGGACCGTTAGGGCACCAGAGGTAGTGCTGGATAGCCCAACATTCAAGTTTCATGACTCATACTATAACGAATTTTGCGAATTTGCAACTAATACTCCTAAAAGTACCAATGGCACCAGGAGAAATTTTTTGAATTTATACCAGGGCAGTTAACCTGGCAATAATTATACTAAGTTTTAATATTTTATGTTTAAAAATTGTTTTGGTACACGAAATCTCCAAAAATCTTCATAAACCTGTACTTTAATAATGTAATATCTAATAACATAAAATGCCTTATTTAAATAAAAACGTTAATCCTTAAACTAAAACTTATTTGTATACCCAATGATACATATACTAGTATACTATCTTAAAATGAAATAATCAAAATTCCACTATTTAAATTATAATTATACATAATTATTATATTATTATTATTATAAATAATAAAAAGCGTCATAAAAAGAACAAAACCATTTGGATATATTCATACTTAAAATTCATATTTACGAAAAATTAATCTTATTAAAAATTAGCAAATAATAGGCTGTCATATGCCATTTTATTAATTGATGAATTAATATTTACAATAAAATAATATTAATTCTTTATTTATGATAAAAGCCTGATAAATATAATAAGTTATGATATATCTGGCCGCCGCGGCGATATTTAATTTAATTAATAAAATTAACTTATTATTTTTATTAAACAAAATTTTATAAAAGGGTCCAATCGACCTCCGCAACTGGGCTTTTTTTAAATATTATTTAGTTGCTGCTGAGGAGCAGTAGACAAATCTTAAAATGTATAATGGGTTGCATACAATACTCGTATTAAATCGGCAGTAAAGTTATACTTTACTCCCGATTTCTTTTACTTTACTGCCGATTGTTGACTACTTTACTGCCGATTTCGGATAATATCAAGGCAGTAAAGTTGTATTTTTTTTATCACGAATGTGGAAATTATTTGCAGAGGTGAAAGCCGAGGCAAATAACCACGTGAATGATAAAAAATGACTTTAATGCCGAGGTTCATATTAAATTTGATCTATAATCACATTTAATAATCGTAATAATTAATATTGATGATTAAATCAAATGTCATCGGAATGTAGGAAGTGTCTTCGTATACTATTTGTTGCGACGGTTATTATATATTTGCCCGCCGCGGCGATTTTTTAATCTAATTAATAAAATTAACTTATTATTTTTATTAAACAACATTTTATGAAAGGGTCCAATCGACCTCCGCGACGGTGCTTTTTTTAAAATATTATTTAGTTGCTGCTGAGGAACAGTAGACACATCTTAAAATGTATAATGGGTTGCATGCAATACTCGTATTAAATCGGCAGTAAAGTTTTACTTTACTGCCGATTGTTGACTACTTTACTGCCGATTTCGTATAAAAGTTATTTATATCATTAAGCCAGCATTTTATCTTCAAGTTGTAATGTTTTTCAGAATTTCAAGCCAATTTTAGTTTTTAAATACATGAAACGTGCAAAAAGTAGAAATTGAGGTTACGCCGATTAAAAAAATTCGAATTGGTTCAAATCATAGTGATTAATAAAATCGGCCCATCACTGATGCCTAACACCATAATGATTTTTATGGGCCTAGGCCACATTCAAACTTTAGTGTCGAGTGTGGACAATATTAAAATTAAATTTCTAGACTGATTGAAGATAAAATATTTAAATTATATGAAAATTCATTTTAAGGCTTTTGAAAAGTTAATTTAATAATGGAAATTTTAAAAATAATACATTAGTAGAGGGGATAGTGCCGTGTACGTTTAGTTTAAGGGTCGTGCGGACGAATTTAACCAATTTTGACAAATGGGCGTGCATTTAAAATGTTATTTATCCTGCTACATTAATATAAATTAATATGTTTTTGTGTTGCTGTAAATGACGCTTAGCTACAATAAAAAAAACCGATGTTCCTTTTTTGACGTTTTAAAATTTCTGGGAAATATCGTGCACCAATTTCCGGGTTCAATAAAAGCACCATAATGTATCGGGAATGGTCGTAACCGGCTTTATTTTAAGAGATAAACATAGAAAAATGTTATTTATATGGTTTCTGTGTCTTTGCGATACTAGGACAGCCACATTGACGCATTTTGCTTTTCGGTGGGTGTTTTTTGTTAATTTTTGCCCTTTTTATGTAATTTTGGATTACTTATTATTTCTTTTTAACACTGCTACATTTTTAATGCACTGCATTTACCCAAAGCAGTTTTGTCAAAACAATACCAGATTCGTGTTCAGCGGGAAATGTCACTTGAGAAAATATAAAATAATAATTCTTTAACACCAACATTAACAGTCGGCGAAGCGGCCACCTCCTGTACAGCTGTTAAAAGCTAATATTCTAATAATTTGAATTAATTTGATAATAAAAAATATATAATCAATCATACTATACAGGGTGTTTCTATTAAAATAGACAACGTAGATCTCAACCAGACTAAGTTTTTTTTTAAATATTTTTTGTTTAAGCTTGTTTTTAACAGAAACAAAAATGTTCTAAACAGTTTTTAAACAAGACATTTAAAACTCTGTTTTAAACGATATTTTAATAAATGTTATATTATGTGGGGGAAAAGAATTTCTTGACAAATTTAATGGTGCCACCATAAATATATCATTCCATTTGAAAAACATATGTTATAGTAATTCAAACGTTTTTTTAACATGTCCATTTTGGGCATGGTTGGCATGTTTTAAATAGTTTAAAACAAAGTCCTTGAATATAAAGAATAAAACGTTTCCAAAGTACTAAACATATTGGATTTTTTGTTGGTTTTGTTTATCGTTGCATGTTTTAAAAGTGTGTTAAACTAACCATTAAAATCATACTTAAAAAATGCTTTAAATGTTTTAAACAAAAAACCACGTGTTTTTGTTAAAAAAACACATTTCTTTTTCGTTTTGTCTCCATGGCAACAGTAAATAGCAAATATAATTTATGGTTCAAATTTTCTTAAATTTTCATCAAATTAACTATTTAAAATCATTTTTAAAGAGCCATTACGTTACTCCAAGCATGTTGTAAGTTACAACTTGTAACGCGAGCAAATTTTTCGAATTAAAGTTTTGTTTATTAAATCTCGATCATTTGTCAACAACCATTAGGAGTTTGTTGAATCCTATTTTATTTACAAACAGTTGTATAAAGAATTATTTTTCTAGTTCCAAAATTAAAAAAAAAATATAGCTAAAAATTGTTTAATATAAAGGGTGTCCAATTAGGTACGCTCGATGTTTGATAGGCGGCTATGGCTAAGTCAGTACAGACATAGCTGTCAAATATTTTGAAGTTTTGTTGGCATATTATGACATTTGATAATGGAGCGTTACACGGTTGCTCAACGCATTCAAATTATTCAAATTTACCATCAAAATCAATGTTTAATTCGCCAAACGTTTCAACGCCGTCATTTCACGCGGCGGCGATATCCAGTGGCCAACGAGATCATGCGATCTAACGCCGCTGGACTTTTTTTGTGGGGCTACGTAAAGTCCCTTGTGTACGTGAATAAGCCACGAACAATTGAAGCACTGAAGGCCAACATTACTCGTATAATAAATGAAATCGAACCCGAAATGTGCGAAAAAGTGATAGAAAATTTGACCTGCAGAATGCGCGCTGTGGAGCGCAGCCGCGGGGGGCATTTGAAAGATGTTATTTTTCATAATTAATGCCATAGGATGTTCTTTTAAAAAAATATTTTTTTGCTAATATCTTAACTGTAGTTTGTTTTATTTCATTTTAAAGTTAGAGCACTCTTAAGTGGACACCCTTTATTTTTGAAATAAAAAAATACTTTAATTTTTTTCGTATCGTACACTAAAAAAGTATTTCAAGCTAATTTAAATTTTGATTGAAAATTTGACGTAAAATAAAAATAAATGTAAAGGTAAATTGTCTTTGTAATTTTGTTAAAGTATTGCTAGATGACACTTCCCGGCCTTTTATACTTATTTTTTAACCGGTACAGGGTGTCCGACAGCCACCAAAACTAATTTTAACCTCGAATTTCTTGGGAAATTCAAGGAGGATTTTTTCTCTACCAATATGCGAAATTTCCAAAATTGAGCAAGATATAGCACTTTCTAGCAAGCAATTTTCAGGTCTTTCAGCCTCATTTTTATTTTAATTTTACCCAAATGAACTAAAACAATGTTTATATTCACATAATAATGCAGTTAATAATATTATTTAATCTATTTACACTGGTGGGTCCAGTTATACAATAAAAGTTAATAACCCTAATTTCAGTTTCAATATTCACTGCTCTTGGATATCGGTTAAATTTTAATAACGGAAATCACCGGCACAAATTAAATTTCATTATCGTGCCAACTTGACAGCAAAAAATCAGCGCTCTAAAATGTAATTAAATTGGTTGATAGAGCGCGTGCAATTTAATGGCACGATGTCGAGTCATTTTCAGCAGGAAGAAGGTTACTGACCAGAAAGTTGGACGGCCAGAGGTTTGTTGTGTAAATGGATTTTCTCGGATATTCTTACAACATACGCGAGCAAAATTAGGGCAAAGTTAAATTGAGAAACATATTATTATCTATTATTAATCTAATAATAGATGGTGCCTGTTTAAAGTCGTAATGGTAACTTTGATGCAAGGACCTAGCCAGTGTTCATTTATTCTCAGAATCTGACCACGATTCTTACTTCGACTGAAAATTTAATTTAATTTAATTTACGCTCTTATGATATAATTCTGAAGCAATGTAAATATTTCATATTTTGTAGTATAGGTAAAAATGATTTATTTAATATTTTAAAAATTTGAACCCCTTTAAGGCTTTTGTGGGTATTAAATTTTAAATTAGTTAACTACGTTACTGCATTGCTTTGATTTGTTAATAATAGTATTAAAAAATCTAACAACTTTTAATAATTTACCATATATCTTAGTTAAACTACCGATCAAAATAGATAAAGTTATAAATATGTTAATTATTGCTAATTTTAAGGTTATTTTTAAATCAATTTAATTAGCAAATAAATTAATTAATTCCTCTGACTAAATATAAGTTATTTATTCCATGCAATTAACAAAGTCGTTAAATTTAATATAAACGCAAATATCGTTCATGTACCAAACGTTAATTGCGGGTAAATATCAAGCTCAAGAGGCATTACTGTATGTATTATTTAGATATATTTATTGATAAATACATTAAAAATGTTTTAATATACCTACATGGATAAATTTTACCGATTTCGTTCACCAAAAATTATTAATTTATAGTACCTACATTCCATAAGTTGACATAACTGTGTTTTTACTTATGTGCTTTACTTTAAGATTATTTAATATACTGCCCAAAGAAATCTCATATAGATGACCAAAAACCATGAACAACTTATTCACAGTTTGTCTATAGCAGGTCGGGTAAATGTAGCAGGTAAATGATTTGCAGCCTAAACCCTAATATGTTATACATATTTAGATAGATGAGATAATTTCCTGTAAAATAAATCTAAAATTTTTACCCTTCGACGAACAACATTTTTTCAGACATTTGGTTTTATTTTTTAGGAAATTTTGTCAATTTTTAAAAAATATAAAGATGGTGTACCACATTGTGGGATGGGGATTATTTTAAGCATATAAATATAACAAACTTTCCCTATAAGTAGTTTTGAGTTATTAAGCATTACAGTTTAAAAAACTTTGTATTTCCTAAGCCGATGTAAAAAACATCAAGAAACGGTTGTTATGGAACAAATATACAACCCTACTACAGCTACTTGAAAATATTCAATCTTCTTAGTTTCTTCAAGAAACTTTCTTGACCCATTATTGGTAATATTCATATCCACTACACCAAGTTGCCCGATACTGATGAGACCCAATATAGGTCGAAACAGCTGTCTGTCGGTATTTGAAGTTAGTGAAACTCACTCAAAACAAAAAACTTAGGCGAGGTGTAGGTTCAATTCTTTCCTATAAGAAAATCCTTTCTCGAAAACTATATTTCAGAAATTTTACATTATAGACCACTCGGAGAAAGCAATTATTATTAATAAGCTTTCGTGCCGGGATTTACGTACCATTTTTTTTTCAAGCATTTAATTTAATTTATTTACGTAAAATTTCTTCATATAATTATGTCAGAATTATTTAATGAAGATGCCAAAACATGCAACGACATAGGTAATGCACTAAAGTTCAACCATCCAACGCGTTTAAAAATAAAACGTTGTTCTATTCAAAGCAAATATCACGGGTATTTATATCGTCGAGACTATCTTTAAATTAAATGATCGCTCGAATGCCATTTACTCTTAATTTGTGGTAAATTGAAGCGTAAAAGATCAAAAGTTTCAGTTTTGGTGAATTCGCCGGTGTCAGTATTATTTAATTATAATCCTATTTATTGGCTGGGTTGGTAGGTACTTGGTTTTATTTATTCAGTCAAAAAATCCAAACAGAAAAATTTATTTGGACTATTTTTATGATTTGTTAAAAACTTTTGAATGTATTTTAACCAAAATCCTGAGAGTTTATCTTTTCGGTCCTTAGGTTTTTGGATCGTTTTTATATATTTAAGAACGCTTTAAATTTTTTAAAAATATTTTTGTTATCTTAAAATTGTTAAGAAAGTTTTATTTAGTATGGTTAAAAAACTTAACATTGAAAAGAAAGTTTTAGTAGGTATGGTTAAAAAACTGTATTTTGTTTAAATACATTATAGACAGTTTTAAAATTTTAATTAGATTTTTATTAATTAAAGTTTATTGTCGCCAACACTCGGTACTTAAGTGATTGATTATGGCACAGTAAACATATAAAAACTTTAATGAGGCTAGTAATAATTGCTACGCGTCAGTGATTGACTGATTTTATTATTTAATGTGATTTGGACCCATCCGATTTTAAAGTTGGAGAAATTTTCTCGCCTCCTTTTATACCATCATAAAATTCCACAACTGTCATACAGTTCTAATTTCACTTTCTTCTTTTAATAATATATAATACAATTAGTACGTTTAATGTATAGCTTAAAAATAAAATTGACTTTAAATTAAATGTTCCACTATTTTTAGTTAAACATGGTCAAATATTTTTATTTTATTTTTATTTAAAGCTAAAATACATGTACGACAATACAATTCATTAATATTAGAACCAATAAAATGCCAGTATTCCATAGTTACTCATTTTATCACAGCGATAATATTTTTTATCACCTTGTTTACACGTTACTAAGGATTTTGACACTTTTCTTGATTTGACATTTGTTGACATTTCAATCCTATGTTTGTTATATGATTAAAATAATGAATTATAAACTCTAAAATGTCGATGGGTTTGTGGAAACGATAATGAAATTAAGGTAAGTTTGAATAAATAAGGTTTATTAAAGTCTTTTTATATTTTGAAGCACATTTTAATTTCAAATGTCAAACTGACAATTCGTTAAATCCTAAAATTCATTATATTTTCTCACTAAATATAACTCGTGGTATGATTATTAATCGATGATATTTACTCATTAAAACCGAAGCAGCACATTTCACTCTTCCTGCGGACTCTTGAAATCTGCAGCTCGGTTTCAATTCGGAAATATCATCATGATAATCATACCACTTGTTATATTATGAGTGAGTATAATAAGGGTTCATTAATAAAGTACATCACATGTTTAGGAAGAGGAGGGGTCAAGACTTTGTGACATCGTATAAGAATGTTACTTGGAGGGGGGTCTAAAGAGGTGAGACGTACTTTATGGACGACCACTAATATAATATGTAATAATTTTTCAAAAAACTATTGTTTTAAATTTTTTTAATAGAGTTTTATACTCTATTAAAAAAAATATAAAACAAAGTAAAAAAAAAATACATATTATATTATATAATAGGTGTGTGATAATAGAGTATTATACTCTATTAAAAAATATATAAAACAATAGTTTTTTGAAAAATTATTACATATTATATTGTATAATAGGTGTGTGATAATTAGAGATGGGATTTTAGTTTTATTACCTATTTGTATACACTAATCATAACATTAGGTGCAATGGAATAAAATCCGTTTTGAAATAAAAAATATTTTATTTGACCCTGAGTTTGTTTTACCTATTTTACATAAATATTAATTTTTAAGAGAAATGGACCTAATTTTTTAATTTTACCACCTAAAATAGTGTGATATTACCTATATCACATACATTCTTATTTTTATTAGAATACAAATAATAATATAAATACAAATAATAATAGAAATAATTTTTCCATCTAAAAGTTTTTGGTTTTTTTTTCCTAATTTAACAATTTTAACACCTAAAACAAGAAAAAAGTTTACTTATTTAGGTACCTATTTTTATAAATTTTGCAAACTAAAATCCCATCTCTAGTTGGAATCGAATTGAATAGTGATATTTGATTCGAACTCTTCGAATAGTTTGAATTATGTAAGCATTAGTAACCGCTAATCTAATCAAACAAGTAAAACTATTTCCTTAAAAGTTTGGAAAAACAGTGTTTTTTTAAATAATTGGTTATACCTAGTTATTTATATAAAATTGAAAACTTTGAATTTATTAACATTGTAACCACTTGAATAATTTAAACCATTCTAATTCAAATCATTCGAAAAATTCAAACTATTCGAATAATTTGATTTGATTTGTCTCGAATATTCGCACACCCCTAGAATACAGGGTGCACCAAATATACTTCTATGTATATTATACACACAGAAGGAAACTTGTTGTAATACTTTTATGGGTAGTTTTTATTTAAAAAGCTACAAGGTCAGTTAAATATGAATAAAAAGATGCGTAATTACAAGCCTATTAAATTGAAATTAATAAATTGGAAAAAAGCCAGTGGTTCTCAAAATATTTTGAACGAACTAAAAACCGTTCAAGACCAAAAATCATTATAACTTCGTTAGTCCTAGGAATTTATGATGGATTCATATTTTTTTTTCTATCTAACCAAAGTTTCAATGTTGTGACCATAAGAAGAACAAAAGATGGTGGTTGTAACTCAAAATATAGAGTCAATCCAAATGAAAACACCAAAAATGAATTTAAAAGTGCGCTGCATGATTTTTTATTTTGATGAAAAAATTTGAGGATGATCTTTTAGGTGTCAAATATGAAAATCCGTTGCCGTTTTAATTTTTTGTTGCTTTACTTTTATTTGGCACCCCTTAGAAGTCTGAAATAGTGTCAATTTCTTACTCTCTTATAGTGGGCCAGAACTTTTTTTCTGTGACAAATATTGAAATAATTTTAATTTTGTTTTACTGTCCAGTAAGTGTGTTTTCGATATAAATTATTATTATCCAATTAGTTAATCTCATAAAAGAATGGTAAACCACTAAAGATTCATGATAATTTGCCAATTTTTGTGATTTTTGTCTGGCTCCTGTGCCTATTTTACTGAATTTAGAAGGTTCATTTTTTTCAGGTATAAAGTACTTATACAATAGAAAACGTAACTATTATTTTAAGTTTGTAGACTATCAATTTCTTTATTAAAAAAATTATTGAAAATTGATAATTCTCAAAATTAGCCAATTTTGCCCTCAGAAATCATTATGTTGAGGAAAAAATAAAAATCTGAAACTTTCAGGAAATGTAGTCCCCACCTTCATCTTTTCAGTCCAGTTAGTCTTGTTTTGTTATTTTTATTCCTTTAAAAGATATATTAATTTTTTTAATGCTTGTTTAGTAGCGATATTGTTAGTTTTATTTATAATTTAAAATTTAGATGGCTTTGACTTTGTCAATTCATGTTTGTTAGAGAAATGTTAGAACTGTCAAAAATATTTCATAAATTTTATTTGTGCGTATTTAAATTGTGATTTCAAAAAGTGTAATAAATGACGGAGTGTTCGAGATTCATGAATTTAATTGCAATTAAAAATGCAAGGACATATCATAATTTTGTACCTCTTTCTTATAGAAAATATTTAAGTTCTGAGAAGTTTTAAATTGTTAAAAATAAGCAAAAACCAAAAAATATTCTAAATAAACCCCTTTATTATAACATGTTTTATTTTAACCAGTTACCTAAAAACTAAAATTTAAAGAATTTACAGATTGTGTAAATTTTTTTCCAACACAAACATTTAAAATACATACATATAACCTTTAACTATTCAGTGCCTTACTAAAGGGATCAAAATATTAGAACAAGAATAACTTGGTTTAAATTGTGAAAGAAACCGACAAAAAACTGCTTAACGCATTTTTTATACGTTTAAATTAACTCTTTATTAATTTCACTTATTATACTTAACGATATAAACCATAAGGATCTTGAATATATTTTTTATCTTCTTTAAACACCAATTAGCCAATTAAATACTTCATTATAATGTATATAATATATAATCATATATATATAATATATTATATATTATATATATATATATATATATGATTTTTCAATACATAAAAAATAACATAACTACCAAAAATATCAGAACTGTCAAAAATGTTTCATAATTATTATTTGTGGTATTCCTTTGGTAATTTTAAAAGTTTTATATATAACATAATATGACATATTATGTTTACCAAAAAAATACGCACAAATAATATTTATGAAATATTTTTGACAGTTCTGACACTTCTCCACCAAACATGAAAGCCATCTAAATTTTAAATTATAAATAAAACCAACAACTAAACGGGCATTAAAAAAATTAATATATCTTTTAAAGGAATAAAAATAACAAAACAAGACTAACTGGACTGAAAAGATGAAGGTGGGGACTACATTTCCTGAAAGTTTCAGATTTTTATTTTTTCCTCAACATAATGATTTCTGAGGGCAAAATTGGCTAATTTTGAGAATTATCAATTTTCAATAATTTTTTTAATAAAGAAATTGATAGTCTAGAAACTTAAAATAATAGTTACGTTTTCTATTGTATAAGTACTTTATACCTGAAAAAAATGAACCTTCTAAATTCAGTAGAATAGGCACAGGAGCCAGACAAAAATCACAAAAATTGGCAAATTATCATGAATCTTTAGTGGTTTACCATTCTTTTATGAGATTAACTAATTGGATAATAATAATTTATATCGAAAACACACTTACTGGACAGTAAAACAAAATTAAAATTATTTCAATATTTGTCACAGAAAAAAAGAACTGGCCCACCATAAGAGAGTAAGAAATTGACACTATTTCAGACTTCTAAGGGGTGCCAAATAAAAGTAAAGCAACAAAAAATTAAAACGGCAACGGATTTTCATATTTGACACCTAAAAGATCATCCTCAAATTTTTTCATCAAAATAAAAAATCACGCAGCGCACCCCATTTGGTGTTTTTATTTGGAATGACTCTATAGATAGATTTCTGTTTACATTGGAACCTTACTTTTTTTAAATTCACAGGAATAACAAAGTTATCAATTGTTATCAATTTTTAAATAGTATTTTAATAATTACGCAATTACGCAACTTTTCCCTTAATTAACCTTGTAGCTTTCCATATAAAAAAGATCCATATAGAGTATTAAATTGTAAGCTCTAGCAATGTTATAACTAGCAGAATCAATACAAAATAATAAAATAAAGCACTTCTTTATTTTTAAGTTGTTTTAGAGTGTTTTTTTAAAATGAATTAGTCAAAAATAACTAATTATGAGTCATATTTGACTAATCGTCATAGCGAAAAAGCAGTCACTAATAATTAGTTAAATTCTACTGAAATAGTCAAATTAGTAGATTTAAATTTAAAAAAAGTTTTGACCCAGCCGGGGATTGAACTCAGGTCTGTCACTTGTCAAGCTTGTCAAGCTATTTTCATTACCCATTCGGCTATCAGCCGCTCTCATAAAAATCAATTTTGTTTGTCAATAAATATTGTTCATAATATTTTAAAGTTGAATATATTATTTGTGTTGCTGTTTTGAGCTAAACTTTTTGCAACTTTATTTGTTTTTATGGGTCATTTAACCAAGGAGCTTAGGTATATGCTTTTAATTCAAATAATACTTTGTTGTTGGCCGCAAACGATTAAAGAAATTAGTTACTTTTAACTCTCAGAAATAGTCAAAGATGGTGACTAATCCTTAATTAGTCAAACTTTAACTATTTACTTAGTAAAAAATAACTATTTAAAAGTGAAAACGACTATTTTATTAGTAAAAAAAGCTGGTCATATAGTAGAATTTTAACTATTTCATTTTTAGAGAGATAGTAAGTATACCAAAATCTAATTAAATATTCATAGAGTTAGTAAGAAGTGACGGTTACGTTAAGGTAATTCAATTAAAACGACCTTTTCAGGGCGGCAGAGAACAAAATTGTTTCTTGAATATCTGACATAATTACGTCTACAGCCGTCCGGGACAAAATTGGAACACAGTTCGGTAACTTATCCCCCTGACATTTGAGTTCCGCGAATATAGAGCAATGCACTACTGAAGGAGCGATGCGACCGGCTCTCCTTAATTCGGAACACGTTGGGCTAGGCAGCATTTTAAGAATTCATGAATCGTTAAGATCAATTGTTGGATTTTATTTAATTATACCTACTTCTTTTATAACGCCATACTATTTTTGTATAAAATTAAAATTAATGAATAATTTTATATATTCATAATATACATACATTTATTTTTTTAATTACCCTACAAAACAAATATTGGATAATTATGGTAATTTGCGCCAAACTTTATTTTTGGCGAATTCTACAATCGCATTAAGTTCTACGCATAAGAAATATTGAATCACAGGTAAAGCCGTCAAAGCTGACGGTCGGTGTTCTGATGTTAAATGGAGAAAATAATGTCTGCACTGCAGTTCGCCAATAGCTATTTTAACGTTTGGAAACCCCACATGAAATCGAAGCATTTCCGTCGGTAAAAAATTAATCACCTGTGTTTCCATACAGTGTGCTTTAAAATTAACCAACTAGTCTTCAAACAATGTTTACAAGTCTTTGAAATAACATTTACACAAAATTTTTTGCTTCTTAAAAAACATTTTTGGTCGACCATCTGGTTAACGATTTCAGAGTTACTGCTTTTTTACTATCTGAAACATATGGCTATTTTCAATCATTTGGTAGATGCACTGAAGAAATTGTTGACCATTTGCAGTTTCAAAAAAAAATGTTGCCCCCTTAAATTTTGCCTCCCTATACTACAGTCTACTTGGTCTAGTAGTAAGTCCGGCCCTACCAACATATAAATTTATATTAAATATACAAATTTTGTATTTAAACTACTACTACTTAAATGTCGTCGCCAAGGGCAGAGACTCGAAAAAGTTTGATAACTGTCCAGAAGTAACTTTCCCCAAATTTCGATTTTCAACAGTTATCGGTTTTTGAGGGATTAGCAAAAAACTATTTACAGACAACAAAAAAAAATGTTTAGAATTTGATTTCCAGTTGATCCATAGATTAGAAGGCACATATATACGCCGAAGCCAATGTTCGGTTGTTTTAACACCTTTTGTCAAAGCCAAAGGTGTTTGATATTATTTAATAAATCTATAAAAAAAAATTTATCTTTGGCCAAATATTCGCCTTCAGCTAAAATTGAGCAGGAGGTTCAACCGAAGCCTACATCCTAGTAGGAAATTTGGGGATTTACAGGCAGTCTGTTAAATATTTGGCTTCGGCTTAACCTTCGGCTCAATTTTGGCCGAAGCATAATGTTTGGCCGAAGGTGGCATTTTTGGCCTAAACCGAAGCTTTATTAGGATAAAACAAATTGTTTTTATTTAACCTACAATTTATATCCTCTATCTATCATCTTGTCCCCTCCTGGCTGGCTACGCCCTTCACTACTTATATTACTTCTTTAATATGCATTGGAAAATAATAAATTATGAAATGTATACATCTTTTAAATAGGACCTTTTTAAATGAATATGAAAATAGTGGGTATGAACTTTTAATAAAAATATACAACATATTATGTTCGTACCACTTGAGTCCTCTCAGACAACCGATGTATAATCGAGTGTCTCGCTGGCTTAACTAAACACTTGCCAAACATATTCCTCCCGAACCGGCTAGTAACTAAGCAGATGCATTGATAGTGCTAAGTGCATCTTCATCATTACCTAGCGGGTCAGAATTTCTGTTGCGATCAGGTGAAAACATTGGAATCGACTCCCGAACAAGAAAAAACACGAAGGGGGCAATACTGCCCTACTATGGAGAAAGGCAGTAACTGCTAACAAGAAATTTGTATATTTGTACATTTTTATAAAAAGCAGTAGGTATTTAATTGATTTTTTTAACTTATGAGATATTTGACTGCATTTCTGTGTTGAATTCGGTTACAAAATGTCCATAGCTTTACCATAGCACAAGAAAACGCATATTGCATTTTTTTTTTGCAGTTACTGCCTTTCTCCATAGTAGGGCAGAATAGGAGATAGTAGATAGGGAGAAACTTTAGAATCGAATCCAAAACGAGACAAAACATGAAAGGGACAATAAGAGATGGGACCGGATAAGTATCTTCATATATATATAAACGCATGATTTAAATTGCATACTCGGTAATAACGTAATAACTACTAACAAGAACAATTACAACTTACGAACCAGAAAACTAATATCCAGGTGTAATTAAACACAGTACATCTTAGAATTGCATGGCGCTTCAAGTATTGCAGGTCAGACTTGTATCCATTATAAAATAAGCCATAAATCTATAGAAGGGCACACACACTAAAATACTAGCAACACTTTGGTCCCCTCAGCGAACTAACAACACCCCAGCTGAAAACAGGAACCCCAATGCTGGTGGTAATTACTAAAGACTTGGTCTATGGGGATTCCCTAACAACTAAAACTAAAATCTTTGCTATTTATAGGACCTTTCTTGCCCTTCAAGGCGTATAGTCCAGCCAGGTGCGCGATCCTCGACATCACTCGCACCGTACGTATACGACATGAAGTCGAGCGATTCATTTGCGAATGGTTTTAAAAAATGGTATCCTCGACAAATCTTCGCGATTGAAAACGTACACGACAAAATTAAACGAGTGGTTCATCCGGCAACACCGCATGTGTTAGTTTATTTACGTTTAATGTAGTGGTAGTTACCAGCTTTGACAATGTCAAAGCTAGTATCTGAATGTCAAATTGACATTCTCATGGAAATTTTGTTTGTGTTTATATTGTTTGACATAGAAATATAATGTATACAAGTGCAAAGCCCGTCTACAACTGTGCTATTTGTATGTAACATGATGGACAATAAAAAAAATATATCACTGAGGAGCAAAAGAAAACTTTATGTAAATTAATTTAAAAAAATGAAGCATTGCAAAGTGGAAAATTTTCAAATAATTTTACGTACAAGGACGCCCAGAGGGAATAGGAGAAAATTGTTTGTACATCTAAATCTGTGGCATGATGGGCATGAGATAAATCATTTTCCAAAAGATTCATAAGAAACATTGCCAATTCTTTTGAGAGACGAAAAGTTTATCGGATAAATCGTTAACTATATATAGCATAAACAAAAAATAATATTTATGTCATAGAAAAACATCGAAAAAGTATGCGACTTTTGAAATGCCTAATTCCGCTCGCAGAAAACCACTCGCAATTGGTGCGCATACGTACCCAGTGTGAGCGGTCAAGAATACGAAATACACGTCTCGAATGCAGTGTCGTATACGTTAATAAAAGTCGAGCGCTCGAGGCGAATTCCCGGAACGGCTACTAAATCGACATGTCACTCGCGAATTCAAAACCAACATCCACCAAACACTGGTAAAGCTGTGCAGTTTCTATATACGGAAGAAAACTGGACGGTGGGTATCAGCTGCACATGCGGGTCACGCGAGAGACAATGCTGATCTGACCAGCTATACGTCTCACAAACTAAAACTCATATTTATTTACAACATGTAATAAAATAAAATAACAATATAACTTTTGCTCCAATGTGCAGTTGGATTTCGCGTTATTTCTTATTAAAGAGTTTTATATAAGCTTTTTTTATTATTAAAAATACAAGAAATTTCAGTAATTTTGTCTGTAAAATATATTACATTTTGTTTATATTGTTTTTGGGGCGTAAATTATTCTTATTCGATTTGTGATTTGTTTAGCGAAACTCACCACCAGTTTGATAACAATTTTCCTTCAATCTAATAATCCTCAAGGCAGTAGGGGGAGTCCGGGGTAGAACGGGGTACGGGGCAGAACGGTGTTTTATTTAAATTTCCCGCTGCAGACGATCGCTAGTACTATCGTCCTGTTATCATTTACTAGAAGGCCAATACGTTAGTTGGTAATGACAAACGGGTTACTAAAAACGTTTTAGTGTGTTTTAGACTAAACGTGGTGAAATTGTGTTTAGTTTTCGATATATATATATTGTATATAGCCATTTTCAGCATTATTTGAGGGTTAGATTTTATGTACACAGTGCCAAAAGTGATGACGACGATGCAGAACTTGTCTGTGAATTGTAAGTTCGATAACCCCATTCTGCCCCGTAGGCGCGGCGGAATGGAGTAAAGTACACTTTTTTTAATACGATAATAAAAAAAATTGTTAATTTTTTTTTGTATTTTGTTTAAAATACTTTAATAAATAGTTTTGTTTTTTCTTTGAATTTGTACCACGTCTCTAACCTACTAAAAATAATTTTTAAACGTTAGTCCCCATTCCGCCCCGGTCTCGCCTAGCAGGTTTTTTTACAGTGACGTATTTATAACCTAATACATTTACTATACGTTACTGAAACTATTACGTTGTTTATATTACAAACATCTTAAAATAAACCACAATATAAAAAATTATCAGTTACCCGTAAAAAATTTAAAACTGGTATTGGTCGTGGGCCAATTGCGTAAGTAAACTATTTGTTTCTAAACAACTGGTTTTAAGTAAAAAATTATATTTCTTTTCCAATGTTCAATAAAATTTAAACATATAATGGGAAGTAACGAATCGTCGTACCTAATAATTGTATCAATGGCATGTTGGTAAATGACAAAATAATCTTTAATAATACGAATGAAGAACTATGTTTGCAAAACGTTATAAAATTTTAATGGAAAAGTAGATCAGGCTCTTTTCAGTGTGACCTGATTAAGGCGATGCATATTCATGAAAAAAGCAGACGTGGTAAATTTAAACATTTCATAGATTGACTGTTTTTGCCATTAAAGCGACCAACTGGCCTTATTAGGTTTTTAAGAGCCATGGAATATGATACGATATAAGGCCAAGTGATGATAAATATTATTTTTCGTATTTTTAATGGAAAAAGCATACTTAATTAAAAGAAAATCTTAAAAAATTACTATTTTTAAAAGGCCAATCTCTGATGTCAGATTTTATGGTAGTATACGAGGACTTTATTTATAATTCGATTTTTAAACGACGATTGTAATAATATGAAAATTATTATACCCTTGAAAAAAATAGTACATTATGTTACTAGTTCAATAAAAGGCATTTAATTTACAAGTTTTAATTATACACGAGCAAAGCTTGCGAGCGAGTATTTAATTACTGAGTGTCAAGAGAAGTTTATGAAACGAGTTACCTACAAAGTTTACTTTTTCTAGTACAAAAATTAAAAATAAAAATCTGACATCTGTCTAACCACACTTTGTAGTTGCTTTATTTTGATTATTGTATGACATTTAATAACTGCAACTAACTTTAGCATGTGACTAAAAAGTTACAGCTTGTTAATGTGTAGTTAAAAGCGTCATAAACCCATGGTAGTGGAGTGGAAATAGTTATTTATGTTATTAGGTCAAGAAGTGAGTCTTTTTGTGCTAGGCTTAAAATTGAACTAAAAAAGTCGAATTTTTTTGTTGGTCCAAATTAGGAAAAATGAATGTTTACTTCCTAGGCTATCCAGATTGCTCTAAATCATTTTTAAGTCCCTATAGTCCAAGATCCGACTACCCCCATCCGCCTTTTAAACAAAATGTAATTTTTAGAGATAATTATTAATAAGGGAATACGTTTCTACCGGATTGCTTATCAAAATATGGCCGCAAGTATCTTTAATTAAAATGTAATTAATTAATTTTTTTTTAAATTGCACTCACTTAGTTTAGCCATGAATTATAATTTATTTCATAGACAGATATGTAAAGAACTTAAAAATTATGGGTTGCCGTTTGTCACTTGGCCGCAATCTCTTGGCAACCTGGTGTAAACAGGTATAGTTGTCGCGGCGAATGTTTCAAATTGCGTCATCAAATTCTGAACCAAGCACAGACATTACAATTATTGTTTTTTTCTTTTACGTATATAATCCAAGGAATCGCTAGGTTAACCGTATGTCGAGAAATCGGTTTTTGACATTCGACATTGATGACGCAATTTGAAACATTCGCCGCGACGACTTTATTACTTCGTTCAATGTTTGCACTCAAAACGTATTTTAATAAATTCATTCATATAATTACATATTAAATTAAAGCTGTTTTTCTATACGATGGTATACGGTTGCCTATGTAAAATTGCCCGCGCATAGGGCATAATCAATTACTTAGGTAACCAGTTTTGACAATAAAAACGTTTAAATTATAGACCTATTGAAGAAAAAAATATTATGTATGTAGAATTGTAGATATAACACGTTTGTTTTTGTATAATAATATTAAATATAAATTTGAAACTAAAAATTAAAAACAACCTTTTTTCAAGCGTATAATAATTATGATAGTTTTAAAAACTTCTTTTTTCTAACATTGAGTACCCCAGCCTAGTTTAACTAATTTTAGGCTGCTGATTTAAAAAATGACTCCCGTTTAGCTCTAGGACGTCTAGGATGTAAAATAATTGCGTAATAAAATGCTCTCCTAAATCACATCAAAATGTATTTTTTTTTGTTAATACATATTTGAAATATTTATTAAATTATTTTGCCTTAAAATTATCTTGAATGTACTAGAGTAATCAGTATACGTCAAAAAAATAATATTTAACTTAACGGTATGGCATTTTAAATAATAAAACTAAAATTATAATGTATTTTTATGTAAAAAACACTATTATTTGACATTTTATTGTCGTTTATTTTAATTATTGTATTGAAATGGTAAGAAAGTACACAAGTTTCGGTATAAAATTATCTTTGACTATAATTTGATATTTTTATCCACATTAAGCCCACAGCCCAAAATTAGGTAATATAGGTGGGCGTACTCAATGTTAGTAAATCGAAATATCATATTTATAGTTATCATACATGTATGTATTAAACATGCATAAGTCTGTAGAAAGACATAATAATACTGGTTTAAAAGTCTTATTATTGTAAGTAATATCATAAGGCCATCTAATTTTTTGAAAAAAATACAAAAAATAAGTTGTTAAGTGATATTTTAACAAGAAGCATGAGTGCTGGTTGCAACAAAAATCCGAGTCAAATACGAGGATTTTTGCACCTGCACGAATGCATTTTGTTTAAAAATATTACTTATCATTCTGTTTTTTCGATTTTTTTCACAGGAAAAATTAGATGCCCGAATGGTATTTGACAAGACTATTTCATGATTTATTCTGCATACACATAGCTTACAAAACATACTACCTATTATACATGCATAAATATGTAGGTATTAATTTGAAAACTGAAAAATAGGTAATTTATTTAATCACAAAATACTACAAATTTAATTATTTATGGTAAAATTAAAATATAAATTTCAATTTTGGTGACAATAGCTGTCAATTTTTGCCGCGGGTAAACTCGAAAAAATTGCTGACAGGTGCTGTCATACCTAGAAACCATTTGTAATTCAAAATTTCGCGTTTGTGATTGGTGGAAATTAAGACGATCGACGCTAAAATTTATAATTGAAAAAAAAGAAAAAATATTTAATAACTTGCTGAACTTTTTTTAATTTTTAGTAAAATATTTTTAACAATTTTGTTTTAAAGCTTTTCAGTTTTATAAGCATATTCTGACCCGCATCTTTAACTTTAACCCCGGCGCATTCGCCATTTTTAAAACAATTCAATAAATAATTTATTGTTATTCAAACTTAATTTCTGTCGCTTAAAAAAACACCCTTTAAATAGATACAATTTAAGCCAACTGAATTGGCAAATTGTGCTAAATGTGTACCATATGGGTTCATAATGAATACAGTGTTTGTTTCTATATTTTCAATTCATTTAATTTTTGCACGATTTTTTTTTAAATTACAGTCATTAAACAAAATAGTTTTCAATATTTGCACTTATTAATAAATTAAGGTTAACGTGACATAAATAAAAGCCAATGTTGGAAGTAATATAATTTTTATTGGCATAATCAAGACTGTATTGTTGCCCGATACCGACACAAGTAAATTGTTAGAAGTCATTTAAACGTCGAGTGCGATAACCCAATAACTGAAAAGAGTTATTTGTGAGACCTAAACCACGTCATCAGCTTATTTAACGATGGATATCAATTAGCCGTGGCTATTGGACATGGCGCCATAATTCCATATAAATATGTATTTCTTAATAAAATGTTGATCAATCTAAGACCCATTTATGATTAACATCATTCAACTCATATAAGAAATTTATTATGGCAAGTTTTTGTTTAATATATTTAATACTCTATCAATTTTTTATATAGGTATAACTTAGGCAATTCTGTTCAGTTTTCGAAAAATCCCTTCCAGACCTCGAGTGTACTGGGGTTCGAATCAGTAAAAGTCGGAGATCTACGAAATAAACTGTCAAGATTGTTTGACAAACTAAACGATCCATCAAAGTAAAGTTCAAAGAGCACTTGGCTCATGCTAGATTTGGTAGGACAGAGAAATCGAGTGTTGCTCAACATATACTTGATGATGGTCATGGGATTTGACAACCTTAAACTTATTAACTAAGTTAGGGAACCAAGTCTGCTAGATAGTTATGAAAGTTTATACATCTATAAGAATAGAAATACATTTTTAAATAGCGATAACGGACCGGTACCAAACTCTAGTTAGTTTGTTAGTTTCTATTTACGTGTTTACTGAAGCGGTTACGGTCCACAGCTTAGTAAACTGTGTCCGTTTACGGTTCAGTAAACCTTAGCTTATAATTAGTATACATAGGGTAGATTTCGCAGATAGATTTAGTTACACTTCGCTTCTGAAAATGCCAACATCGTTGGCGAAAAGTACGTTGAGCACTTAGTGTTTTGTTTTGTTGTTAGAGAATATTTATAATATTTGTTTAACATATCACCAAAGTTGTCCTTTTTCCAGTAGGAAGTAAAGTTACAAATTTTAAGAAACACTACCCTTTTTTAAAGGGTTATAGGTTCTGCTGAGTCAAAAAAAAAATTATAACATATTTTCAAAGTATATACTTTCGAGAATGTTTTCCATTAGGATTGAGGCACTGGAACTTTTATAACCCGTTACCTAATATGAATTCAGCTTAAAACTTAAAACGCGATTATCTCGGAATCGTATTTATTTCAAAAGTGCCTTTGCGATGACCAGGATTTCTTGAAATCAATCTGAAATGTTGCGCTATTGTTCCTTATTACAATATATAGCTAGTTCATAAACAAAGGGATTTGTATTTGGACGAATATTTTACTGATGCAACAATATAACAATAACAATATAAAAGGTACTGAGATAATAAGTGGAAATTCAAAAATGTGTTGTTTTACTTTAGGTTTATTGTACTAATCAAACCTCTTATTTACGTACCAACCACCTTGATGTGTCTTACCGGTTTTTGAAACCCTTTGTTGACAAATAAGATAATACTATATGCTAATGTGTTTTTCTTTTTTTTTTAAATTTACTACATTATAATATAGAAACGCGTTCCCGATCGCGTTATTATCAAACATTAGTAAATGCTTTGAAAAGGTAATCTATAATAGAATGGTTAACTTTCTAGAAAAATACAACATATTACTAGAAAATCAAAATGGTTTCCGCAAAGGAAAAATTACAGTTAGGGCGGTATACCAAGCACTGGTTGACATAATTAATTCATTAAACCACCGTAAAGACACTGTGCTTATGTGCTTAGATCTAACCAAAGCATTCGATCATGTAAATCATGACATTTTGTTAAAAAAGCTTGAAATATACGGGATAAGAGGTATTGCCAGTAAATGGACTATACATATTGATAATCTTGCAAAAAGTATTGCTGGATACGCTTATGCTCTGAGGGTAATCACACTCTATATAAATAAAGATACTTGCCAAATTGCATACAATGCCTATGTGCAGAGCAGAATAAGATACGGTGTGGTGTTCTGGGGTGGTTCAGCAGAAACAGAGAGAATACTCATCCTTCAGAAGAGATGCCTCAGAATAGTCTTTAACATGTCTTATCAAGAGAGCTGTAGAAATATATTCAAATCAAAGCACATACTTACCCTGTTTGGTATGTATATTCTAGAAGCTATAATCTTTGTCTTGAACAACACATATATAATTGATAAAGTCGATCACATTCATGAACACGTAACAAAAATGACTACATACCTACAAAACTTAATTTTACTTACCTACAAAAGAATGTAACCTACATGATAATAAAAATATTTAATAAAATACCTGAACACTACAGAAAGTTACCTGTCAAAGTATTAAAAAAACAACTAACATGCTTCCTAATAAAAAAAGCGTATTATAGTATGGATGAGTATTTCAATGATGAAATTTTTTTTTTTGATTCGAGAAAAGGCACCTAGCATCCAAATAATTATTTTTGATGCTAGATTGCGAAATTCATTCGAGAATGCAAAAGAATTTCGCAATTGAGCATCAAAAAACTTTTTTCGATAAACAAATGTAAAGAGATAATTTTGTAACGGGTTTAATAGCTATTTCTGTATTTAGAGTGATACATTGCCGCTCTGAGCGTTTTTTTGTCTAAACAAAGAACTACGCGGAAGATGGCAAAAGGCAAAGTCGACGTGGAAGCAAGCTTCCAACTTTAAGGAAAGTTTAAACCAAACGGAAGAATAAAAACAGGTATGAAAATATAAAGTATAAGAGACAGAATATTATATAAGAAAGGAAATGTGACAAACCGTCTTATTCTACTATTGGATGTTTCAATTTATACAAACCATCTAGTTCTGCTATTGTAAATTCTGCTCTCACTCCGCGAATGAGTATGAGTTTCAGAAACCTATAGCTGGCCCCATCAGTATCATCATACACTGGTCTCCCAGAGTTATTTTTACCCCCTTTCGGTTCTCCTACGTATCCTGCAACTGCACAGCATTATCTGTGTTTAATGGAGAATAATGGTTTAGACCCCTCCTGGAATTTTCACTGGGCCAGACTATACGCTCACACACAGTAGTCTAGAGGAGTTTGGGACAAGGAGGGAAACTAAGTACAATCCGGAATCCATCTTAACCAGGGATTTAGTAAAATCCACATTCATTTTGGGTTCATGAATGGGGCTTGGTTGGTTAATTTGCTGTAGGGGCCCAATTTTGCTTCTCGAGGTACTTCTTGTTCGTCTTCGTCCGTGTCTGCAAATAAAATTTAACGAGGCTGAACCGATGATTTATGAAATTTTTTTAATCATACTTCAAGAAAAATAAGTAAAAAAGTTTAGCATAAAAATCGTGGTTGAAGGTAAACCAAATTGGATTTGTCTAAATTATGGGCTTTTGGATGCGAAGGAACATTGGTTCTAAAAATGGAATTACACAATTTAAGACAGATGGGGAAATACCGTTGCAATGCTTTATGTTTACTGCATGCCAACAAATTGACTTTGTTCCGTCTAATGCAACATTTGGATGGAAATACTAGTGGACCCAGGGGATATTCAGGAAACATTGATAAATAATAATAATAATAATAAATGTCTTTATTTATTTTTTACATTATTAAGACTAAAAAATTTAAATATCTGAGCGAAGTTCAGATAAAAAATTATCCCCAAATTACCAAATTAATTGAAATTTGTGAAAACTTACCTGTGGTTAATTTTGAGAAATGTTAATTCATCTGAGTTGATTTGTAAAAATTAAGTACAAACTAGAAGAACCTTTACGAAAAAAAGCTATGTTCAAATTTGAAACCAAGACCATTATCTTTAAGTTATTAACTGCAAGCAGTGAAGGTGTGGAACTCGATATGCAGCCACCTTAACGTGGTGAGCTTTAGGTTGTTTTAGGCAAAAACAAGCGAACAAAAAAAGCACGCTGCCAAAAATACACAATTTAACTATTTAACCACAAAATAAGGCAGCTAAACACCCTGTATTTAAGAGCGATAAAAATTGGTATGTGGGTCTAAAATTAAAATCCATGTTTACTTTTGCTCTGGAAAAATTCATTATAGTACTTTTTGAAATTTCAATCACTAAAAAAGATCACAGGGCCATGAGTTTAGTCGTCAAAACAAGTGACACATCTAAGTAAACAAAAATTAGCGAAAATTGGTTGAAAAATGCAAATTTTACGAGGGTGGTAAGGTTTTAAGTGGAACAAACTGTTTGCATCAGGAATGGCTAAACTGAATAAAAAATAAAAAACCTATTAGTAATGTAAACCATCCTGCACCATCCTGAGTCGATTTAATAACTGAAGGGGTTATAGGGGTTCTCAGCTGATGAGGACCAAAAGTCCGAAAGAGGCTGTCTGTCGGTGCCTGGTTCGAAGCACATTCGAAATAAAAGCAAGTGAGCGAGGTGATTGGCATTTTCACCTATTGATAGGCACTACGTAGGAAATCCATGCTGATATCACACGCTGGGCGAAGCACCCTACGGCAAAAATCTTTTGAGCCTACAAAGAAGTCAGTTACTTCGTCTATGTGTTTAAATGCAGAGTGCGATTTCTGCTAAACACATAGTTTGGCTACGTCCTCTGGACGGTAGATGTCGCAGAGAACTCTCGTTCGCTGTGTTTTCACCGCTGTTCTGTGGCACTACTTGCTATAAGAGCGGCTGGTGCATTTTGTTTCGAGTTTGTCGAAACAGGCTGTCTGTCGGTGCCCGGTTCGAAGCACATTCGAAATAAAAGCACAGGGAGCGAGGTGATTGTCATTTTTACATATTGCTATGTACTACTACTCTAGTAGGAAAACACAGTATATAGCAAATAAATTAAAATAACTTGTATATTCATTTTACAAATTAAGAGAGATTATCTCAAAAAGTCACTTATATAAATATATATAAATATATATATAAATCTCTAGAGGAATTAATAATATCATATGGGATTATTATATGGTGGGGACATTGAAAATCATTTAAAAAGTATTATCGTGACAAAAAAAATAGATTCTAAAAACAATTTTATTTAAAAAACATACAGCTTAGACAATTGAAATATACCACGAGAGCAATGTCTTTGATTTTAATCAGTTGTATGCATTTAATGTAGCCAAGTTTGTTTATAAAAATCCAATATTAAGAAAAACTGCTCAACATCAGTACAATACTTGACAAGAAATTAATCTAATTCCCAAGATTCCATCGACACCATCACACTTAAAAACTGTATTTGTGTAACAGGTTCGAAAGTGTACAATGTTTTGCCCAATGAACTAAAGAGAATTAATACCTTTAATTTATTTTGTAAAAAACTTAAGTTATTTATACTATCACTATACTAAACTATTTTTAAGATAATATCTATAAAAGGGCCACGGGTAGCGCAGTGGGTTAGGCGACTATGACGAGACAAACTGCGTCCGAAGGTACCGGGTTCGATTCCCGGTCACAGCCTTGGGTGTTGTGCGCGTTGAAAGTCGGTAGATGAGTCCGTGGTTCAGATTCCACGTTAAACATAGGTCCCGCTGAAGAACCGAACCTTATAGGCTTTGCCTGTAAGCTGGATAGGTTGATGGCGTTACTACTCTACTTTTATCTATAAAATTTAATTCATTAAAAATATTTTTTTATTTGTATCTACTATAATTATTATTCGTTTATGTATTTACAGTTTATATTTAATGTTTTATTTTTTAATTTTTTTTCTGCTAAGAACACACCTCGAATATTGTTTTTGTTATTAAAATCTAAGCGCGACACGATTTCGTATGAAGGCAGGTGCAAATAGGAAAAATTAATTATGTACATGTGAAATTTTTTGTAAAATGTGTTCAATAATAGTATATTCTGTAACAAGTTTGGAATACAGCATATTCCGCTCGAGTAAAGAGTTTGTCACACGAGCCAAAGACGAGTTTGACGGTTTCACGAGAGCAGAATATGCAATTCCGAACGTGTTTCAGACTATACTTTTTCTACGTTTCCAAAAAATAGCATAGAAAAATAATTTATTTGGAAGAAAGTGAGGTTGGATCGGTCTAAAATTTGTTAGATATTAAAAACAGAGATGTCGCCAAGAGTGTTCATTCTGTCATCCGATGATAGAATATTTCATTCTTTAACACTTTACGGAATATATGTCATTCCATAGATAAAAGTGATATTAGAACGGTCAAATTGCGTAATAGGAGTAGAAAAAATGTATTAATATTATTATTTATATATTAATATAAATAAATAAATGGCAAGGATTTTCAATAAATATTGGATTTATACTTATTAACTTTAGTTAAAAGAAATACAAAGATTATAATTCGCATATTGGATAAAATATTAATATTTAAATATATATACAAAACTCCCCCAGCTATTAGGATCGAATAAAGTCCAGACTAACTTCATTAAATTTTAAAGCAAGTATCTTTAACCTTTTAAAAACACTTGGGAAATGAATTTAATTACAGCTTTTAGAAGAAGTGTAAATGTCTTATATTTTATTAATTAGATATGGTTATATTTAAGCGTTTAATTCACGATAAATTTTGTATTTCACTTATGAAAATTGAAAAGCTTAAAATGATTTGGTATCGATAAATTTACTACTTTCAAATGAATGGTAAAAGAATAAACAAAAAGTTATACACCGAAAACATAATAAAAGGAAACATTTCAAACAATGTTGTCCAATTTAGATTGAGCCAAACAAACTTTTAGTTTTTAAAACACCGATTGTGTTTTGGTGTACAAGGTATTGGCAAAACGTGCATTTTATTTCTTAAATAATTTAAAAATTATATAATATATTAATTATATTGTTGAAGCCCGATTTAAGCAAATTTCTTTTAGCATATTCTTTATACCATATAGTAAATGTTTATGTATTGTCGTTAAACATGTACCAACAATTTGGTCGACGAGTTGGAAAAACCAAATTACATAATCATAGTAAGCTTAGTAGGCATATTTCCAATGACATATAAAATGTTAACAAGAAAGACTAATGTTAAATTAATGAATTATTTCCCAAAACTAAGTTGGATGTATCGCGGCTAGATCGATATAACTGACGAACAACTTTGTCCCTGTAATGTCACAATATTCATGAGAATTAAATAAATATATTTACCAAATTATACTTTAGCGGAAATATTAATCGTACTGTAAAGATTTCTCTTTACATCAGGTTCGTTTAAAACAAATTTTATGAAAAATTAATAACTATTTTGTGATTTTGGCTCGTTATCGTCTTACACAAATTTGGACCTTGTTTTACTTACTTGTGTAAACATATTTTTTTGTAATGACACCAATAAAGTATTATTATTATTATTATTATTATTATAATAATAATCGACCAAACGCTAAAAATTGCTGTCGCAGTGAACGTGTTAAATACATTTCTTTAGGAATCTTACTTGGAAGAATACCTATACAAAAAATAAGAGAGTACCTATACAAAAAATAAAATACAGTGTTTGGTTTACCCCAATTTAATTTACTTTAAAAACTCTTTACAACAAGCAAGGGTCTTAAGAAGATACGATCGGGGAAAAAGAGCAAAAGAAAAAACACTGTTGGGCTATAAAGTAATCACACGATATGACGTTGTTTCTTTTAAAAATGTATGCAAAATTAATGTGATGACGCGACGATCGTTACTTTTTCTAACCCCAAAAGTTCAAAAATAGGAAAAAAGTTGTTAGTTAACAGGACAGTTAACCGTTAGTATGTCAACGTTAAAGTTGCCCTGTGGGAAACGAGGTTCACATTGGAGACATCTCGCCTAAAGATGAGGGTTCGATGTCGTCTATAGTCGAACCTAGGTGACCATTTATTCCTCACGGTGTGGAGCATTTTAATATCTACTACAAGGCACGTGCACTAAAGAAAAAGGAGGGAGTTTAAAATTAACGGTCAATACTACCTTTTAAGCAACGAAACGGTAAGACAGTATCACAAAGATATTTGTTTTAAAATGACCACAAAAGTGTTACAGGGACAGTGTACAACTAAATTAAGTTTTGAACAATAAAATAACGGAATAACTTTTTTACACTAAACAGTAAACTTAAAAGCCTAGAACATTTTGTAAAAATAGCTAAGAGAAAAGTTGTTAATATTGAGTAAAACTCGCTTCACCTAGTAGTGCCATATAACTTTTGATCAATTAACTTATCTGAATCGTACTACGTTTAGTGGACTTTACCATATAATTTTGGGCTACTAAAATTAAAAACTAACCTTGGAGAATACATAAACACTTGTAAAAATTATTTAAACAGAACTTTACAATATATTTCGTTTTAGCATAAATTTATAAGAACCAAATACCATATTCAAAAACTTTCTGCCTGTTTTCTTGCTCCCCTTTACTTGCCTTGTGTACCTGATCCATCGTTTCTTGTATCATCTGGACACCAGATTTTTCCAAATTACAGGCAAATTTCTTTACCCAGGCGTCCCTTTTTACCTCTTTTGTAAAGCTTTTTACCTTTCACACCATAATTTAGAAATTCAAAAATAAATTTGTAAAATATATAAAACTACCTACGTTATTTCCTTTGAAAATAAATTTGTAAAACGTATTAAAGTACGGAACCATCACAGTACAGACCAGAAAACTATGGTGTTTTAAAAATACTGACTTTTTTTCGAGTCTCCTATGAAAATATTTTTCATGTTTTAACATCTCTCTTCAAGTCGCTCACGCATTTTAAAAATACTGTAGACATTACAATCACAAAGTTGTTTGTCAGTTATATCGGCCCAACATCGATATATTCAACTTGTTTTAGGAAATTACACGGTGTCACTATTTTTGGGTCATCGCTTGCAGTCCAAATAGGTCCAATGCCAAATGAAAGTAGACCAACAGACTAAAACAACTACAACTAAATATAAAATTGGACATTTCAATAAGGATATATTTCTTGCCATTTCGGCTTTAGCCTCGACTTTAGTCAGTTTTAGTCACCTTTAATAGCAATAAATTCGATACGTCCAAATTCTTTTGGGATTTAGTTCAACGTCGATACCAACTGTTTTAATATAAATTAATATAAATAAATAAAATATGACTTTAAAATAGGCAGGGATGGATGTCAGCAACTTCAGGGCCCACTTAAAATCGGCTCGCGATCCACCCACCCTCCAGTAGTTCGCGACCCCTACTTTGGGAAAAAATGACCTAAAGGAAGGTACCAGTTTGACACAATTAAATTTAAAAAACAAAAATTGCTGGAGATTTACGTATATGTATTGCCTCCATTTGACCTATTTTAAAGGCCACAAAACACATAAAAACAGATCCAACATCTAGCTGACCATATAATCGTTTTTTCAAAATTTGTGCTGTTATTCGAATATATATATATTTTTGAATTATTTGTTTGTAATTTAATCTACTGGGTAAATTTACTTTGAGTATTCCAAAAGAGTATCCTACACTTCGAAACATGTCTGCAACTTTTAGCAGTGTTATTTTAAGTATGTATAATACGTTAAAATAATAAATGTAAATACTTTTTTTATTTACAGACGGTGTTAAGTCACACAGCCTCAAATGGTTCAATTGATTTGTTGGAAATTATTCTCCAATTGCCAGGATTGGATCCGAATAAGGCTGACAATGAAGGAAATACTCCATTGCATTTTGTTGCTCAAGCAGGTAATTTATTAAGTGCTTTTAGAACAAATAACTTTTTTTATGCATAAAGCATAATTTTGTTTGTCTTTAAAATGTAGTTTTTTACCTATGTTTGTAAACTTTTAGAGTTGAAAATAGGTATTTTAAAATGCAAAATAGGCTTGAAGTTCTCTTCAAATTAATTAGTTGGAAAAGAAGCACAAAACAAATGCAGCTAATTAATTTACCTCTATTATATTATTAGATCACTTAATTTTCGTGAAAATGCTGCGTTTACAGAAAACAATATATATATATATATATATATATATATATTTATATACCATATTCGAACAAAACGTGATTGGACACTTAAGAACAGTGAAACAGCACCGAAATATCCACTTGGGTATTGGTTATTTTTAGATTGAACATCTTTTATTTTACTTAAATTAAAAATAGAATTAATTTTTTAAAGGGCAAATTGAATGTCTTAATTGTATGCTGAGTCGATGTAGAGGAATAGAAATAGACGCCAGAAATTACCTAGGATTTACACCGCTAATGAAAGCTGCCCTGCAAGGAAGAAATAAATGTGCCAAGCTTCTACTTTTTGCGGGTAAGTTTTATTTAAAAAATTATTTACTATAATGACTGAAATTAAAGTTGTATTTTTAAAATTGACCCAAAAATTATTTATAAACTTAATGCACACACGTTTTTTTTTAACATCTGTTCTATAGCAATCTGATTGATAGCTGTTAATATAATTTTATAAACATACAGATGCATTCAATTATTGCAGCCGAGTGTTTATGATCAATACATTTTCCATGATATCTACCAGTGCGTTCACAGTTATCTAATTTACAAAGATTATTTTATCGACCTTAATTTTTATCAGCTATAATCAATATACTAAACCTGTGAAACATATAAAATGGGTTATTTTGAAATAAAAAGATAAATATAAGAACTGAGTGGACAAAATTAATATTTTAAAGGTAACATCAAATATTGCAATATTTAATTTTACTTTTGCCTTCTCAAAGGGTTGGGAATTATATTTTGAAAACTTTGCTAGTTTTTTTATAAAAATATGTTTTTAACATTTTTAGCTCAATTTGCAGGTTTTAAGTAAAGTTAACATTAATTTTGTAAAATTTTACTTTTAAAAATATGTAAAAAAAATAATCGTGATAAATATTGGATTGTAGGCTATATAAAACACTTTTTAGTTAGCGGAAGTGCTGCTGCACGCTGTAGGTACTGTATTAAAATAATTTGCGTCGATATTAGCCTTAAAATATTCAGAAACGTTGTTTCTATGAAGTCATTCCAAATAAAAACACCAAATGGGGTGCGCTGCTTAATTTTTTATTTTGATAAAAAAAATTGAGGGTGATCTTTTAGGTATCAAATATGAAAATCCGTTGCCGTTTTAATTTTTGAATTCTTTACTTTTAATCGGCACCCTTTAGAAATCTGAAATCGTGTCAATTGACTATGTATATGACTATATATTATATACATTAAAATGAAGTATTTAATTGGCTAATTGGTTTTTAAAGAAGAAGAATGTAAAAATATATTCAAGATCCTTATGGTTTATATCGTAAAGTATAATAAGTGAAATTAATAAAGAGATAATTTAAACGTATAAAAAATGCGTTAAGCAGTTTTTTGTCGGTTTATTGCACAATTTAAACCAAGTTAGTCTTGTTCTATTATTTTGATCCTTTTTGTAAGGCACTGAATAGTTAAAAGTTATATGTATGTATTTTAAATGCTAGTGTTGAAAAAAAATTTACACAATCTGTAAATACTTCTTTAAATTTTAGTTTTAAAATTAAACATGTTATAATAAATATTTTCTATGAGAAAGAGGTACAAAATTATGATATGTTCTTGCATTTTTAATTGCAATTAAATTTATGAATCTCGAACACTCCGTCATTTATTACACAAATAATATTTATGAAATATTTTTGACAGTTCTGACATTTCTCTACCAAACATGAATTGACTGTCAAAGCCATCTAAATTTTAAATTATAAATAAAACTAACAATATCGCTTCTTAACTGCAATAAAAAAATTAAAAAAATCTTTTACATGGATAAAAATAACAAAACAAGACTAACTAGACTGAAAAGATGAAGGTGGGGACTACATTTCCTGAAAGTTTCAGATTTTTATTTTTTCCTCAACATAATGATTTCTGAGGGCAAAATTGGCTTATTTTGAAAATTATCAAGTTTCAATATTTTTTTTAATAGTTACGTTTTCTATTGTATAAGTACTTACTTGATACCTAGATTTAGCAGAATAGGCACAGGAGCCAGACAAAAATCACAAAAATTGGCAAATTATTACAAATCTTTAGTGGTAATTAGATAATAATAATTAATATTGAAAACATACTTACTAGGCAGTAAAATAAAATTACAATCATTTCAATAATTGCCACAGAAAAAAAGTTTTAGCCTCTTATAAGAGAGTAAGAAAATGACACGATTTCAGGTTTCTAAAGGGTGCCGATTAAACATAAAGCAACTAAAATTAAAACGGCAACGGTTTTTCATATATGATACCTAAAAGATCATCCTCAAATTTTTTCATTAAAATAAAAAATCATGCAGCGCACTTTTAAATTCATTTTTGGTGTTTTCATTTGGATTGACTATGTTAGACTAGAATAGTATAAAAAATATTGAAAACGCAGTAAAGGGTGTCCCAACAAGAGCGCCGGATTTGTACGGTGATTTTTTTTCGACAGTTGTCACGTACAGACAACTCGATTTAAGAACATGGAGAAATATCCAAAAATCCAACGTTTAATTATTGTAAAAATATATTACAAAAATAGTGAAAGTTTTGCGAAAACAGTTCACCAATTACGTCAAGTTTTCGGTCGTAATTACGCGCCAAATGAATTGACAATGAGGGGTTTAATTACAAAATTTGAGACCAAATTTACTCCGATGGATCAGAAGACCATTGATCGTTGTCGTCTTTGTCGGTCACTCGTAAATATAGCCACAGTAAGGGAATCTGTGGCCGAGAATCCAGGAACTTCCATTCGGCATCGTGGTCAAGAATTAAACATTGTGGCCCGAATTGGATGTAATTGATTTGGAGGACATATTTTTCCAACAAGACGGTGGGACCTGCCACACAGCACGAGAAACAATGGTGTTACTGCAGATCAAGTTTCCAGTCCGTGTCATTTCCCGATTTGGTGATCAACATTGTCAACCAAGATCATGATGGACTTTTTTCTTTAGGGCTAAGTGAAGAAAAAGGTGTATGCGAATAAGCCTTAAACAGTTGAACATCTTAAAGAGGAAATATTGGTGAAATACAGCCACATTTATGCGAAAACGTTATTCAAATTTCAACAAGAGAATAACCCTGTGCTAGAGGTGGCCATTCGCCTGATGTTGTATTTTACGTTTAATCGGAACTATTTTTCTTTATGTTGAAATAAAAATGATGACTTTTGACTTTTTAGGTAAATTTTTTTTTTTAATAAGTCTACATTAAATGTATACTAAAATAATTAAAAACAAAAATTTTGTAATTAAAAAACTTATTTTGGTCATTTTTGTCCGGTAAATTTCCGATTTTAAACTAAAATAAATTTTCTATTTAAAAAAAATATTTAATTAAAATTTTGGTCTTTAGGACATTTTTTATAGAAGTCTGAAATTCCGGATTACGCTTACCAGATTTTCTAGGAGTGTTTTTTTCATCTTATCATTTAATTTGCAAGGCGCATCCTTGTACACCTTAAATTTAAAGAAAAAGAAAATCCAATGGCGTCGGAACTCCAAGGGGGATAAAGTAAGGAGTGTGGAATATTAGGAGACTGGCGCAGTTTTTTCAACTTTTGCACTATTTTTATTAAAAATAATTGGCACATTTTTATGGAAAAGTTGTAAATAACTCAATTACCAACAGCTTTTGCGACGAGTAAATCACGACCGGGAACGCGCTTAACACTTTTCACTTATTACATGTAACAGTGCACAGTCCGACAAAATTTGATGAAAAAATATATCTGGGTTATGATCAAGGAAATTGATACAATTGATAAAAAAATGAAAAGGTGTATCGGAATTTTTTATACCTACTAGCTATAGTTTTCGAGATATTATATTTTTAATTTAAATTATTTAAAAAAAAATTTAATCATAAAAACTAAGAAGATTATATACGAGGTGTGTTCAGAAAATAACGGGAATTATTAAATTTCGCGGGTTCGGAGAGTCCGGATGTCATAAAATTTTCTTTATTATGTTGGTATACATGCCTCCGAAGTATGATAAAAGCTTTAGCTGTTTTCATTGTTTACTTTGTCTGTGGCAGCCGCTAAGGTTAGACGTGTTTTATGAGCTCGGCGATTTTCGTTCGTTCGAAAGAAATGGATCAAAGAATTTGTATCCAATTTTTCTTAAAAAATGAAATAAATTCTGTGAAATGTTAACAAAGGCCTATAGTGAGTCTGCTATAAGTAAAACGTGAAGACGTTGAAGATGACGAACGCCCCGAACGCACAAGCACATTAACAACCGATCAAAACATGAAAAAAGTGGAAGAGATTGTTATAAACCATCAGAGAAGTCGCTGATGATGTTGGTATATCGATTGGCTCATCCCAAGAAATTTTTACGAATGTTATGGGTGTGAAACGCGTGGCAGCAAAATTTGTTCCAAAATTGTTAAATTTTGAACAAAATTTTGGGCAAAAATATTATCCTGTAGGATACGCGAAAATCTAAAATTTGAAGGTTGTACAATAACTAATTACCTAGAAATTAATTAAAATAATTGTACGTTTTATGTATTGTTTAACAAATAAAAATATGTCTTGAAGATAATAGTTATTATTATTTTATACGGCTAAAAATTAGTATTTTTGTGCTAAGCTCAAAGTTTGAATGCTGACGCGTAACGGAGGCCTACAGTTGAACGAAGCACAAAAATACACTTCTTACCCTTATGACATAAATAACTATTATTTTTTAATAAGTTTTGGAATTGATTAATAATAATAAAACCAGTATTTGCGTCTTTCAATTTAATATAAGGAAATTAAAAAAATGTAAATTTATAGGGTCTGTTTCGTTTTGCATCTGACATTTACATCGCTTTTATTGGAGCCTGTCAAGGTAAATGTATTTTAAATAAAGTTTAATTCCAGGAAAATTAAAAGAAACCACTGCTTACAAAATCGTAGACATAAAGCAAGTGTTTATTAGACAGAATAATATTCTGTCTGATCTATATTATAATCTTGCCCGTAAACAATAAATTTTATTTTTGCTCTAACCAAATAAAAACTGATGGTTATGCATAGATGACCGAAGGTGTGGTTATGATAATTGACATATTTAATGTCTCTTGGAAAATGCCAATAAATATAATTTGCTTATTTTCCAAATTACTTAAAATTTTATATTTGTATATTAATATTTGTTACTTACTAGACTTTTAAAGCAAATATAGTAAGGAAACGTTTTTTCTTACTACCTCGACTGAAAATACGTTGTTTCGTCCCCGATTTCACGGCAGAAAGTTTACGTTTCTTGCATTGGTCAAGCTATACGCGCACACTCTATAATAGCGGGAGTAAATGCAACTCTGATTACGACATTAATATATCCTCAAAATTTGGACAGGCATCAATATGTTTCGATATACACATTTAATTTTTTCCTGTATTTTCGGCAGGGTTGCATTTTCGGCCGAGGTAGTAAGAAAAATAGTATACACTATAGTGTATACACGGGCAGAAAGTGTGAGAAGTTCTCTGAACCCTGAACAGTGCAGGAATCTCACACTTTCTGCCCTTGTAGTGTAATATACTATTCTATGGAACGCCGTTTTACTTTTTAATGACATCAAAAAATTAACTCAAAACAAAAATTATCAAAATTAAAAATTGCCTAGAAAATATAAACGTTCATAAAAATTACTAAATTAAATTTAATTATAAATTAAAATCTACCAATTTATTTTTTGGTGTATTGGATAAGTTTCCATATATTTACATCATTCTGGTGTGATCTATATTTTTAAGCCTCAGTTTTTATTGTATGAATTTTTTTTTCTATTTATAAAAGGTGCTTATATGTAAATAATAATATTTCATTTATTAATTTAAAATTAAGTTAAAGGAGAATATTTATTTTGGAATAAAAAATTAGACAAGGTTTAAATCTGTAAGCGCAAGGCGAATTTTCTCGATGAAAAATTCGATGAATTAAAATGTTGTTTAACACTCGTAAACACATAACGTCGAAGGTACATAAGCTCGAAAATAAATTAGGCAACAGTGTAGTCCAAAATTTTCAGTGCTATCAATAATGTAATAGATTAAATGTGTATCGACATGATAATGATTATTAAATTATGTAAGGGGTGCACCTCACTAACCTCACTTTATACGAAATAATTTCGATATGGACTCTCCTAATAGACAATTTAATTGTGGTTCATTATTTGCTTAGTTGTCTATGCAATAGGATTTCTCGCAGAAGAATTTATACAATTTATACAATTCTGTTAATTATATAATTACCAGAATTGTCCTACTTGTTCCGTGTCCGAGCCGACTACCTAAACACTAATAAGCATAGAAAAAGAATATAAGACGTAATTGAAAATAATCCACAAACTTACCATGAATTTAATTAATGGTGGATTGAAAATATTGTATTGTTTTTTATCTTTTAGTCAATAAAAACTAATATTTTAGTAAAAAGGTTTTTTTTTTATTTCAATAAATTAATTAATAAATTAGGTAGGAAAGCAAAACAGGTAAGAAAATAAAATGGCAGCACTGAATTTGAATGCACCGTTGCCTAATTTATTTTATAGCTCGACGTTATGTGATTCCGCTTGGTGGCAGTAGTACGTAACACAACCGCACTATGCACTAGCGCCGAATTAAAATTCTGTTTACGAGTGATAACCAACATTTTAATTCATCGAATTTTTCAGTCAGAAAATTCGAGGTACATAATATTTATTCCAAAAAATAAAAATAAGGAATTATTATTTCGTCACATACAAATAGCATTGAATTTATTATCTAAAAAAATAATCTGATTAAAAGAAATACGGCAGAAAGGTGCTTAAATGAAAATTCGTATTGCTAGATTTAAATAACATAATAATTAATAACAACTATACCACAACTTTATTCCCGTATAAAAATTGTTTCAAAGTGTTTTAAACAATAAAATAATTCGTATTAAAAGTAAATATTAAAATTTTTAAAAATAATAATAATTATAAAATTGTATTCAATTCTTATTAGTCAAATAAAATTTTAAGTAATATTATAAACATTTAAATATTAAAACAAATATTTCGTGCAAAATATTTGTGTGTCGAATAAGAAACTTTATCACTTTAATTTCTAACAGGTAAATTGATTTTTATGTCGACGAGAAATAATATAAATTAATTGCGACATAATGATAATTTCAGAATTAATTGGCTAAGAAATTCGATGAATTAAAATTTTGGTTTACATAATTTCAATTTGACTGCCTGTTTCTCCATGAAGCGCCTTATTAAAATTATCTCAACCAAAATTTTAATTCATCGAATTTTTTAGTCAGAAAATACGCCATTCAGTTCCAGAATTAAAATTATTTTAATTCTTATTCTGTGCTTAAAATTGTGTACTCAATATACCAAGACATCATAAAAATTGTACTTTAAAATGTTCAGTCAATTTTTAAAAAAGCAACTTGAATTAATATTTAGCCTTAATAAACATGACATTAAAAAGTAAAACGGCGTGCCATATTTTTCCCTACACCCGGATGTGTCCCAAGATCTTAACATGTTTTCGTTAGCAGAGTCTGCTAAGCAGACGGCGCGCCGCGGCGTTCGCACGTGCTGCCAACACTGCTCACAAGGGAATTTCAATTTTTATTTACCGCTGGCTGTTTTGTACGCGTTGCTATCACCGGGAAAAATTAAATTTTATAAAAATGCTGTATTCGCCACGTTTTATTTTTATGAATGCAATTATGCAATGTGCATATCATCTTCTGGAAGGGAATAAATATATTTCCTTTACGATATGCGAGAAGTGTTATTTATCTTGATTTTTAATAAAAAATTCTTGATATTACAAACTTTATTTTGCAATGTGCATATCATTTTCTAAAAGTGAACAAATAAAATTCCATTACGATATGCGAGAAGTATTATTTATCAAGATTTTTAATAAAAGAAAATTAAAAGATTCTTGATCTTACAAATTTTATTTTAAGAAAATATTTATATCTACTCATCGGAATTTAAGGAGGTCGTGACAAGCTTTTTCAGAAATTTTTCATGACGAACAATATAAATATGAGTCAACATTCGTAAAGTAAGCATGGAGTTTTCACCATGGATTACCATTACCTAATGTAAACTAAGTTTAAATTAAGTACCTAGTACTACCTACTGGGTTGCCTTATAATATTCCACAAATATTGTTTTGAATATTTCACTAATGCATTGCTGTAACAATGTATACCTACATGTAACAGGGACTAAATTAATAAGTGGAAATACCACAGACCTACAAATATTCTGTGGGAAATATAAACATTAATAAATGGAAATACCACGTTGCCATGAAAACGTTTTTGCATAAACTCGTTAAAATAATTTTTTTTAAGAAGAAGAAACAAGGTGAAAATAAAAAATCTATTGCAAAATAGTTAGTGATATTATTCTTAATTTTGTTTCAATAAATTTACCATTTTTTTTTGTATTTTTAGTAGGTTTTTTAATTCGAGAAATATTCTGCCTAATTAACGTTTGTGCTTAAAAATGAACCAATAATTTTCATCCAAGCTTGTACAAATTCCACTTCATCTTTAAACTCTTAAACTTATAATCCACTGCGCGTTTATGAAATTTATCAGTAGTTTTTGACAACTCATGGAATTACCCCCAAAAATTCAATTCGTATTTATAAAGGAAACCTATATTAAAAAAACCTTGTCCTAAATTAAAAAAATAATTACTTAATTTAATAACAAAAAATTAAACAAATAAGTAAACAACTTTGTTTTATGTGAAATTTCTTTTGAGAATGTAAAAATACATAGAAAAAAGCTAGATGTGAAAAAGACTCCGCTTTAATTTGGATCGTGTGAATAGTTTTTGTGATGTACCTACAAATATTTCTAAAAAACAGACAAAAGAGGAAGCTATTATCCTACAGACTTCAAATTTTAATTATAGAGGGTTTATAGGGGGTCAGTCAAGTTGGCCCCCCCAATCGTGCAAACCCCCTCTATTATACATCATAATTTTGCACACATTTTGCACAATTTTGCACACCCCTTCTTAAATTTTGCACACACCTGCTTTGGAAATGGCAAGAAAAATCATGTGGGGGGGGCAAACTTGACGCTTGCCCCCCCCTTTGCTCCGACAAACTCTACTTTTCGTCATCATAATCTTCTAATTTTGCACAATTTTGCACACCTCATTTCAAATTTTGCACACCCCTACTTCATTCCTCACGGTGTCCCAAAAATTTCTTCCTAGCCCCCCCCACTAAAGAAATTCACTTTTTTTTTTGCTATCCTTATCCTCTAGTTTTGCACAATTTTGCACACCTCATTTCAAATTTTGCACACCCCTCCATCCACCCCCAAGGCATCCCAAAAATTTACTTACTCTCCCCCCCCCACTGACAAAATTTGCTTTGTTTTTATGCTATCCTGATCCTCTAATTTTGCACAATTTTGCACACCTCATTTCAAATTTTACACCGTTTTCAAATCTAGCCTAACCCCCACATTAACGTCCTCGCTCACTGTGTTTCCGAAAATTTTATCCAGCTCTCTCCTTGCCACTGCCAAAATTCTATTAGGTATACCTTGTCATCTAAATTTGCACAAATTTGGAAACCATAATTAAAAGAAGGAAAAGTATTCAAAGGCCAAGCTTTTATTTTTTTATCAAAATACTAGTACAATACAGAGAAATACAAAGAAAAAATAAAATATGAAAACAAAACAAGTACCTATTCAACTTATAATATTGGGACGTATAAAACAAAATTTGGCAATTCACCATTCGCTTACCAGAACAGGACTCGCTTTTAGTTTTGGTGTCGTTATAAATCCCCCAACGATTATTATTTCGCAAACTGTATGCTGTACAATGACTAACTCCTACGTTAGGTCCAATATAACCAACCAATCCTCGCAATACGTACGTCTCGTTGCACACTGTCAATTTCTTTGGTAAATCGTCTAACGTAATTTACAAAGTAAAAACTTTTTTATTGGGATCTAAAGGTTCGATCATAAGGTGTGTTAAACTAATTTTAGTTTTTAAATTCTGAAAACCTTGACATGTGTCACAACACTTACTACATTGTCTGGACTGAATAATATCCGCAATTTTTCTTTTCTGCGCGAATTCTATAACAACTTCCAAAGTAGATTTGTAAATGATATTATTTATTAATCCACAATTGCAACATAATAATCGTTGGGAGATTTATAACGACACCATAACTAAAAGCGAGTCCTGTTCTGGTAAGCGAATGGTGAATTGGCAAATTTTGTTTTATACGTCCCAATATTAGAAGTTGAATAGGTACTTGTTTTGAAATGAGGTGTGCAAAATTGTGCAAAATTAGAGGATCAGGATAGCAAAAAAACAAAGCGGATTTTGTCAGTGGGGGGGGCTAGTAAGTAAATTTTTGGGATGCCGTGGGGGTGGATGGAGGGGTGTGCAAAATTTGAAATGAGGTGTGCAAAATTGTGCAAAATTAGAGGATAAGGATAGCAAAAAAAAAAAGTGAATTTCTTTAGTGGGGGGGGCTAGGAAGAAATTTTTGGGACACCGTGGGGAATGAAGTAGGGGTGTGCAAAATTTGAAATGAGGTGTGCAAAATAGTGCAAAATTAGAAGATTATGATGACGAAAAGTAGAGTTTGTCGGAGCAAAGGGGGGGCAAGCGTCAAGTTTGCCCCCCCCCACATGATTTTTCTTGCCATTTCCAAAGCAGGTGTGTGCAAAATTTAAGAAGGGGTGTGCAAAATTGTGCAAAATGTGTGCAAAATTATAATGTATAATAGAGGGGGTTTGCACGATTGGGGGGGGCCAACTTGACTGACGATAACGAATTCAAGGTCAATATTACAAAAAAATTGTATGGCAGTAGAATGCTGAAAATGTTAATTTTTGTATTTTAAGTTGGAATTATGAATAAATAAAATATATGCATACTAATTTTAGTAAAAAAGGAGGGTTCTAAGAAAAATGTCCGCCATTTTGTTTTTTTAAAACTAAATATAAATTTTTTTATCAACGACCCATAAAATCTCTAGGATAACAACTTCCTCTTTTGTCTGTTTTTTAGCGGTACATCACAAAAACGTAATAACATCACAAAAATGTTAATAGGTATTTACCTAACTAGTGCGGAAAGTGCCACTTTTCCGCACGCGACTGCCGTTGAACAAACGACGCCTAGTGGAGTTTGGTCATCAGCCGAGTGCGGAAAAGACACTTTTTTCTGCAAGCGTGTGGAATGTTACCACTTTTTGCACGCATTTACTTTCCGCAATTTCGAGCGTGCGGAAATGTACAACTTTCCACTCGCTTGTGTAAAAAACATTTAAACGTAAGTTTTTGCTATACTTAACGTAAATCAAGAGTTTGGTATTTGTAATTATTGTTAATTTTAGCACGTTTCTATCCCGGTAATTCTCGAAAATCGTTATCTAAAGGTGAAAATAAAAGTTTGTACGTGTCACTCTTTGCAATTATTCTTTACTAGGCTCACTGTATTATGGGGTACGCTCCTGCGTCGCTCACTCCACAGTAAAGTCAAGGACAGAAATTATTAATAATTATTTGCATATGCATAATAATTAAACCTAAGTACGAGTATATTACAAAATAAATTCCCTTGTTTTTCTAAAATTTTAATTTTATAATGAAAATTATCTGAAAGGTAGAAAAGTATGGGGAGATGGCAAGGAGAACTTACTGAGGACTCTTTAGTGAAGACTCATTTTTTTTATATATCATTCTTCTTTAGGTTCTGTAATAATTTTTGTTTGACAGAAAGCATCTGTGCATTTAATTTTTTGTTTAGTGAATAAAGTTTTTAAACTTTATTTTTAACAAAATAGAAATTTTTACGTTTCTTTAAAAGTTGGTGTTCTATTTTGCTACTGTTTTAATCTAACAAGATAAGGTTTAGTGAAATTGTATTTAAATAATTCAATAAAAAAGAACTACATAAATAAATATCTAAAGATAGGGTTTTGGATTCCTAGTAAAGTTCAACCATTCCCGGGTACAGTGCAATAGAATAATAGTGAGCTTTTTTATATTCTTGAAAGAAAATTTAAAGAATGTGTGCAGAACAAAGTTAAGCCTTCTTTGTTTTAGATTTTTTTATTAAAAATGGCAACAAAGCAACATTTCAGATTTTTTATAATTTTACTGTAAGGAATATTTATTTATCGACACGTAATTCAATTGTCACCCAAATCCAATTAATCGTTCGTCAGTAATTAATTCTTTAATTTAGGTTAATTTTTTTTAATATACCCTGAATAAATACGAATTGAATTTATAATACAATATTTGAGGAATATTATGAGGTAATCCAGTACTTAAGGTAAAATAATTTTTCATCGATATTTATTACTATGGTGAAAACCCCAAGCTCACTTCATAAAATTTTGACTCCTAGGTAACCAGTGCCTGCGTATTTATTCACATTTGTAAAAGCTAAAATATAGTTAAATCGAATCTACAAAATCTAGTCGTCCATATCACGGATGGATTTAGACCATCATAGGCTGCTGCAGAGTTGCAACCTCAAATTTGCGTACTTACTAATAAAACCCATGGCCAAAAGCAAAGGATTGGGCAGTTGTAATCCGAAATATTTGGATTAAATAAACTTAAAAATGGAAAATTTAGTGCAAAAATATTACGAAATGTTTAAAATTCTCCAAAACCAATGAGTAAAGGAGTATCAAACCTTAGTCAATGATTACAGCCTGAAATTGACAGGAAAAATGTATCAATGCGATGCATAATATGCATATGCAATGCATAATATGCATCTGCAATGTATATTATGGATACAGTATGTAGCGGCGTATATGCTAGTATACTATAAGGAAAGCATCAATAGGCTGTAGACAGCGCTTTCTGATTGACTTACTAAAAAGTTCTATATGATGAAACAAAACTGTCTCAGAAGTTCTCAAGAAATTCGTAGTTAAAAGGTTTTTCGGGTATATATTTTTATTTTGTTTGGGTATATATTTTAAAGTTATAAATAAAATAAAACAATTGAACTTCAGGTTTCCAAAATACTAATAACATTTTTTTAAAACGGGACACCCTCTAAATTTTTACATTTTAAAAGACAATTTAATTTGAAGCAAAAATGTATTATTGCCCAAAACTTAAAAATAAACAATTATTAAGCACTTTTACTTTCTGATGGTTCCCTGCAATCCAAGTCGACAGGACGTCGACATTCTAAAATGCCTATATAAAACTAGCTATCTATAATAAAAAATACTGCTAAAATGTAAAGTATAAAAATAACACATTTTCAATTCTTTATTTTGTGCAGACCGAATCTGGCGCACGCGAAAATTAAGTTACTGGGATCCCATAGAACTTCCTACTGTTAAAGCAAAATCTATCATCTGATGGCTTTGCGGTTTCAATAATTTAATATGAAATGGCTCACTAATGCTACAATATATTTATTATATTCAAAATTATTACCCGAGTGATATTAAAAGGTCAAATGTCGTGACATATAGCACATGCCTTGGTCACAGTTGGATTTTAACGATTTAACCAATCATAGAATACAAATCTTACATAACGCATTTAATATTAATAAAAAAATTATTAGTAGGTATTTGAAAACAATAAATGGAATCAGTAAATTATAAAATATATTAAAATGGTTTAACTCTTACAGTATTAAAAATATATTTGAAAAAAACATTAAACAAGAATTCTGCATATTTCATCTTTTTGTAACTGATTTAGTTTCTTAGGAAACAAAATTTGAAAGTTAACGAGGATATCACCTCTAGTAGATGGTTCTTTGGGAAATGGTAGTCCACAACCATAAATTGCTTTGGTTGACTCTGGCGTAATAACTTCTTTGGTGCAGTCCACCTGCATGGCTCCACCGTCAATGATTGGAACTGTGACCACACAACCGCATAAAGATTGTTTAAGAGTCACTTTGGCCGTGTACTTCAAATCGCTTCCCTCGCGTTTAAAGATTGGATGAGGTTTATCCCTGATGATAAAAATAATGTCTGATGCAACTGAGTGAAAATCTTCGTCCCCTTCCTGTGGGTAGGTGATTCTTGTTCCAGGCTTCCAACCGGGTTTGATAACAATGCTTAACACCGTGGATTCTTCCTTTATAGTATTATTGCATTGTATCCTTTTTCTTGTTATTTTCATATGCTTAACACATCCGGTAAATATGTCTTCCAAGGGAACGAATAGTTCGCGTTCCACTGGCGGGTTTTGTTTTCTTGGAGAACCCGACTTTGATCTGCCACCATTGTGTTTGAAAAAAATTGACTTAAATGGATCTTCGTCGGAGTCGCTTCCAAATCCTGATTCAAACCGGAACATCCTTTCGAAAGGATTAGCGGTACCAAAAAATTGAGCGAAAGTAGCTCTTGGGTCCCCATGAAAGGTATAAGTAAAATTTTCCCCGGAAAAGTTTTGCCCTGCGTGCCCTTTTAAACCTTCTTCGCCATGCTTATCATACACATCCCGCTTTTTCTTGTCTGATAATACCTCGTAAGCTTCAGCTACTTCTTTAAACTTTTCCTCGGCGTTAGCGCTCTTATTTTTGTCAGGATGATATTTCATAGCCAATTTTCTGTATGCCTTTTTAATTTCATCGTCAGAAGCATTTCTAGGTATTCCCAATATGTTATAATAGTCTTTAGCCATTCTATTAAATTTAAACACTACGTTTTAACACAAATTTGGACGTCTGAGTAAAAAGTACAAGAAAAGATAGTGGTTAACTATTAACTGTCAAAAATTGACAACAAAATACGAATTGTGCTTGAATTTACATAAGTATTAAGAGGAAAAACTTAAAAAAACGATATTATAGCTCGAAAAAGCGCGAGAGGATATTGACTACGTGACAAAAACCGCAGCTAATTGGTCTAAATTTATTTTACAGCCTAGGAGACAATATTAATATTATACAATTATATATATTATACAATTGTATAATATACTACTAAAGCTTAAATTATAGAACGCTTGAAGATAATTGTATATTATTATACGGGAGATAATGAGCATAATACTATATTTTATCTACTCCAATAAGTAGATAATTAAGTGATTTTCAAATATAATTAATTTAACGCTGTGGCTCCCGTCCCGAAGCGGGACTTAAGTACAGTCCCGAGTGACGACATAATTTTAAGATTTGTTATGTTACGATAAAACTAAAACAAACCAACAAAACCAACCAGCCCAACCCAACCCAACCCAACCCTACCAAGCCCAACCCAACACTTTAACAAAGGAACAACAAATTTATATAAAAAAAAAAGTTCGACAACTTCTAGTAGTATCAGTACCTCTCGCATGCCAAGCGACCGCCCTTTCAGCTGAGCCATCCAGCTTAACATTAATTTTTAACGCTTGGGGAATAAAAACGGATTTACAGTGTGACCTCACTGAGGTCACCTCAGTCGGGATCGAAGTCCCGCCTCGAAACGGGAGCCACATCGTTGATTTAAATCTGATATCTGTAAAATGGTTCACCTCTGTTTTTACCAATTCTTAAGGTTATTATAGTCGCCTTCTTTCAATTTTAAACCCGATTAGTTCAAATAACAATGAATATTGAAATTGGCCAATCACTGATGCCTAACAACGTGAATAATTCGTGTTGTTAGGAAGAGAATTTTTAATATTTTTATCATTATTCACGAAAAAAAAACGATATTATGCAATAGGAGTCAAAAAATATATTGTTTTTTTTTTAGGTGCGAATCCCACATTACGAGACAACGGACGTGGTTTCAGAGCAGACCAATGGGCGCGTTTTTGCGGACGATACGTGTGCGCCGACGTAATTGAAAAACATGCTCGTCAGCGTCTTTTAGAGCGGTCCACATCTTATGGTAACTGGGGAGGAGAAAATGAAATTGGTGCCCGGGTTCTTATGGGCAAAGTGGTACCTGTTCCACCGATGCCACAACAAACATCTCATGGTAAGTTTAAATCCTATTGGACCAAAAAATATATATTTATACAGGGTGTTATGTAATTAATGTTATATATTAAAATAATGAATACCTTTTGACATAAGGAGTGAAGGAAAAATATATAAAAAAGGTTTTTCCAAAGATAAAGAAAAAAATATGCATTAGAAGTTTTTTATATTTTTTGTGATACGCCACTGGTTACACACTTGGTTTATCTCTGCACACTTGTGTTCTGTGAGTACATCGATAACAACCAACAAAGTAGCTGCGCGTGCCAGATGTAAAAAATTGTTACTAACAATTTTTCTTGCAAAAAATAAATAAAAACTCCAGCTATTAGCTTAAGCAATGATTAGAAAATTTAGTGCCTATTTTAAAAAATCCATAACCACAAAATTAATTTTTCATCGGTTTTTTTCTTTCTGTTTGCTCAGATGAAATTGGGACCAGTTCACAGGTTAAACTTTAAACATTTAATTTGTGTAAATAAATCCAAAAGCACTTGCCTTAGCTAAGATATTTACAATTTGAGCACATAACCTAAAATTTGAAAGAAATGCACTGGATTCTGTCAAAAAAGTAGGCAGATTTTGTTTGAATTTACCTTCAGTACAAAAATGACATAACCAACAATTAATAAAAACGCCAAATTGACAATTTGCATTGTTAATTTTGTCATTTTTGTAATTAAGCTAAATTTAAACAATGTTTGTAAACCTTTTTAACAAAATTTGGTTGTTACCAACCATAAAATAATAAATTAAATTATGCAACCAGATTAGCCTATAGTTCCTAGTAGAAAAAAAAAGTTTCAGGTGCTTCTTTATGGACCCTAAGGAACAACCCATTTTAATATATATTAATATAGCATTAATTACAAAACACCCTGTATAGTAGTACAGTTCTTTTTTTGGACTCGTGTTTTTTTATTAAGTTGGTAGCTTATGCCAGTTTGATTTAGTACTTTTAGTATTTAAAAAATGATACTTCTGCTGAAGACCTTATAATTAAATACTCTGACACTGTCAAATTGACAGTAATATTTATTATTTATAATTTACTTGTTGATTATTATATCATTCGCCACGACGACTATAGTTTAGTTAATCATTGCAACCAATTTTTGATCCGTATTTACCAACCAAAACACTAAATTTGCAACGTTGCCGCAGTCCAAATTAAAAAAAAAGAACTTTAGGTAGTTTTTAAAATCTAATTGTCAAATACAGTCCCGGCACTTTCCAGTATCATTAGGAATAGCATATGGGCATGTTCTACATATTTAACTGAAAATATTTGAATTGGCACTTTCTATCTTCAATTCGGAATTGAAAATTCCATAACATAATTTTCATTTCATTTGTGTTTGTTTGTTTTTTTCCTGACTTTAGTTTTATCAAGTAAAACATGAAAAGGGAATACAATAATGATATAGAAAAAAGTGAATCGTGAACAAAAAACGATATTATCATTAGAACATGACCAGTAAAGTTCGCTTAATATCAAATAGAATAGAAAACTACCCTTTTAATTTTACTGCTTTACTTTTCTGTTAAGTTTATTGCTCGAATCTTTAAATTGGGGTAATGTAAGTGTGCTAAGAGTGCTAAGTTGATCATTTACTGAAAGCATGCAAGTTTAGATTTGCAGTTTAAAAACATGTGCAATTGCTGTCCATTAGGAATTTGTAACAATTTTAATATACAAAAATATAATAATATTGCGTTAGCGACCTATGAAAATTGTGGAATATATGTCAAGATCAATTAATTTTCTTTTCTTGTATAAAATTAAATGCAAGCACTACGTCCTCTATTTCGTAGCTTGTTGATTAATAAAATTATGTAGATCCTAAAACCCCTAACCGTAGAAATCCTTTAACAAAACAAGAATATCTGGGTTAATAGTTCTAAAATAAGAAAAAGTAAAGAAAAATTGTTACACACTTAACGATTTAATTGAAGGATAAAACTTTAATATCGTCTCATATAAATAAATATTTGATGAAAACATTGTCTTTGCAATAATCGTTTAGGAAAATGTTTTAGAGCACTCTTGCACGTTGGGCATTAAATTTTATTGCCACAGATATTTGAATGTTTATACAGGTCATAAATTCAAAACTTCGTATTACGGAACTAAGTTCAAGTTTCTTGCACGTCTTTTGGGTCCTAGAAATATTATAACGGTATAATATAAAAGGATTTTAAACTTTAGGTCCTTAAATAGCTTTAAACCGCATGATTTAATTGACATTCTCTACTAAGAAAGAAATCTTGCATATTCTACCAACCCTTTCGAAGAGGTTCGGCTTCTTCAACGCACCTAAACCAGAAAAACAAAACAGCCAAGCAAGAAAAAAAATCAACAGGATAGCAAACGTAATTATTTGTAATTATAAATCTGTAAAAAACTTTCATAATCTAACACCAAAGCACTAAACCAACAGTTGCCGTAAAACGCAATAGATGGTTACATAAACAAAAAAGTTCAGTCACCCAGACAACAATAATAAACACGCCAACACATCACTGCAAAGGGCATTGCTAAAAGAAATCAGAAAAGCACAGTGGGATAAAATAACTTGTACATCGACTTCCTTTACTGATGACTTGTTAACGTTTCTCTCACAGTGCACTGCAGTGGTGCAATTTACATACTTGTTTCCTATATCTTGTGCATACTCATACTCAACATTATTTTTAAAGGGAAAATCTTTATGAATGTGTACATATTTTTTTAGTTTAATAAGGACCCATGGCCAAATTACCAATGATCTTCAATTAAAGTATTTGATTAACAATATATATATATATATATATACATATATATAATAATAGGGTGTCCCTTATTTTTATTTTTTTTTACACATACGTTCTAATTATATTTATTACTTGTTTATATACTCCCAGTAAAAATTTCAGCTCATTCTATAAACGGGAACCCGTGCCGACTTGCATCTAAACCCTCCGTTAGCCAACGTTAAGCGCGCGCGGTATTTTGTAACACGAAACACTTTAAAAAGAAGATATATCTTCTTTTTAAAGTGTTTCGTGTTACAAAATACCGCGCGCGCTTAACGTTGGCTAACGGAGGGTTTAGATGCAAGTCGGCACGGGTTCCCGTTTATAGAATGAGCTGAAATTTTATATATATATAATATGATTACTAATTAATATTATTGCTTTTGTTTCTATCATTTGTTTCACTAATTTAGTTGATTTTATCCCTTAAATATATTAATATACTAATTAGTATTGCTAAAATATACTGTTATATGAAATTTCAGCTTTTTTATAAGCATATCTTTTCTTGATGTCCTCCCAAAAATATTTCAGACAGTTCAATAAGTTTTCGGTAGTCATCTCTCACAATAGACTCTTTTAGTTATTTAGAGTAAAACCCATTAAGTTTATCAATTTCAGAGTTTACGGCCTATTCACCAGACCCTTCCGGGTAACTAGCTACTCCCTGTGAAAATATACATTTTTATCAAAGTATACACATAAATAAAACTATATTTTAACATTTGTCAATAATTTATAATATAAGGGTCACATAATAACAAACACAAAATGACTTACGATCGAAGACCTCGCGACCAACCGTGTTACAAAATACCGCGCGCCTAACGTTGGCTAACGGACGGTTCAGATGCAAGTCGGCACGGGTTCCCGTTTATAGAATGAGCTGAAATTTTTACTGGGAGTATATAAACACGTAATAAATATAATAAGAGGGTATGCGTAAAAAAAATAAAAATAAGGGACACCCCAATATATATATATATTTATTTATATATATAAAAAATTTCATGTTTTCATTTACAAAAAACGGTTTCCCACAATATCGCAAAAACATGAACTAATAGAGCAAAATGATGGTCATTTTTGAAATCAGCGCACCCGAATTACACTAGAAAAGTTACAAAAACAAAATATGGATAATATCCACATCGACGAATTGCTTTGGTTGTTTTAGCTGTATTTACTTCTTTATTTGCCATAATATAAAATATAATAATATATTTTTCTACTCCCACCATTATCGTACATGTTTACACAACACCAAGTGATCTTTAAATACACATTTACAAGTTGTGGCTTTATGGCGTTTTAGTCACGAGCTGAAGTTAGCAACAAGTTTCTGTCACGGGCTGAAGTTAGTTGAAAGTTGTTAAAGGTCATACAATCGTTAAAATAAAGAGCCCTTCTTGTGAAACAATAATGTGGAAATTATTTTTAAATCATAATACAAAAATAAAATGTATTAGTTTCTCAAAGCCAATACTTATGGTTAGGCATCAGTTATTGCCGATTTCAATATATTCACTGTGATTTGAATAAATCGGGTTTTAAATCGGGAGAAGGCGGCTATAATAACATGTAATAGTAAATTATGTATCAAGTTTTATAAACGCCAATTTAGTTACGAGTTTTATTATACACGAGCGAAGCTTGCTAGCGAGTGTTTAATAAAAACAAGTGTCTAGAGAAGTTTATACAACGAGTTGCATTCTATACTAAATAGTCTTTATCTACGACGAACAGAAATAAGAATTTAAAGCCAATTTTTATTCATAAATATTTGACTTTTGACGAATTTAACCTCACTTTTTCGCAATTGAATTCCCGGAAAGCAGAACCGAGTCAGCGCTTGGCCTGTAGTCAAGAGAGGGGATGAACGCGATGCACTGCATGGAGACCGTTCAATTTCAACAAAATTCTTTAAATTAAACTCGCGATAACTCCATAACAAAATGTGCGATTTTTATGAAATTTGGACAAAATACTCAGATTGGTACAGCGATTCTATTAAAATAAAAAATACAAAATTTCAACCACAATTAATTAATAAATGCATCAATATTATTTAATACACATAAAAAAATCTAACATAGTACCAAGAACAGCGCTGTCATTGAATGCATTAAAATTGAATCAATCTAAATTGTTATTTGCTCAATTAATGACTTTAAACCAAAATAGGGAAACATTTTGCCTAAATGTCAAAGAATTTATTGCGTTAAATGTATACATAGTATAATAACGTTATTAAATAAATCAAATTAGTATTTAATGCATTAACAAAAGTTAATTAAAAATATGATAATAAATAAATAATTTAAAATTTTGAATTATTTTTCAAAATGTGAATATTGAACAATAAATCCTGAAAATTTCATTAAAATATCTCAAACGTTTTTTCTTAAATATATTTTTTAATTAAATGTCTCAAAAATTTTCATTGTAAAAAAATTGTTGTTAAAATGAAAATTTTAAAAAACTGTTTCAGGGTTTCATTATTGATAGTAACTGCTTTATATTAAAATATATTAATTTGAATTCAACGATCAAGTGGGAAATAGGGGGTCCACTTGAGGTAATCTTACTCATTCTAAACAACATAAAAATGGACGTCGTTAAAGTCTTTGCAGTGGGTTGCCTAACTTCGTGATTTTTAGTATGCCAAAAACGAGATAGAACAGACCTTGCTGTGTGGATTGTGGACATATATCTATAAAAGAAATAATAATGGTTCAAAACCTCAAGCGTCCAAAATTGTCTGATTGTCCACGTCCCATTGATTTAACTATAGTTATAAGGAAAATGATCTCACAATAGACAATCTTACTACAGTATACTGACAGAACAAGTTTCTTCTTTATTCTTCTTATTATTTGAGGGAAAGGCAAAAGTTAAGAATTTCTGAGTACCACCTCAAAATGGGCGATAGGATCCGGTTTTCTTAGAATTTTGTTTGTTTTTTTATTAATGATACTGCAGAACGGGGAATCATTCTTATTAAAAAATATACTGAGCAAGGACCAAGAACAGGGCTCCCACACCTCCTAAAACTCATAAAATTCCTAAAATTTGGCTTAAATCTTGAAAACTCCTAAAATTCTCCTAAAATTGCATTCAATCTCCTAAAACTCCTAAAATCCTAAAAATTAAATTTAAATAGGCCAACCTGACTGCGTTTAATTAAGGTAGTGCTAAAAAAATTCTATTTTAAAAAGTAATTTAAAAATATATATTTTTAGGTTCTATTTTATTAAATTCTTTTTAAAATGATACATCACAACCAAAATTTTTCATAAAAAACAACAAAAAACTTCTACAAAATTGTCATTTTTAGCGATATTTCTTTTTTTAGTCAAAAATAGACAGTGTATAATATACACTGTATATATCAAACAAAAGGATTTTTAATTTTCTTTTAAATGACAGCTAAAATAGCAAACTTTATATTTAGTTATGAGATTTTTAAGTATTAAGATCCACGTTACAATTAAATCGGTGAGAATAAGAACAGTACAAGTCCAAAAACTTAATTTTGAAAATTTATTCTAAAATCAATTTTAAAGATTAAAATACATTTTTGTGAGAAGATATAAATTATTTTACTGAATATGAATATTATATTTCATAAAATAGTTAAAATATTCTAACAAAAATGCATTTAGAACTATAAAACTGATTTTATGAAATATTTTATCAAAAATTTTACTTTTGGACTCGTACTATTCTTAATCTTATCGATTCAATTACTGCTATTAACTAAACGGTTAACATATTTGTTCTTAAAATATAAATATAACATCATTTGATTTTGGTATAGTTTTTTAGCCAAATCTATCGACGCATTTTTTTTAAAAAAATTAAAAGTGTGGTGAAATTTATACTTGTATATATATGTACCTCAGATATATACAAGTTTTAATTTTACCTCACTTTTAATTTTATTTAAAAAAAAAACTCGTCGAGCGATTTTTCTAAAAAACTAGTCAATATAACTTATTTTTACAAAAGAAGTGTTAATTTTGTTCTTATTTTTTAAGTAGTAAAGAGTTGTTTTTATTTAATTAAAGAAATTCATTTCCATACTTTATTTATCCTAAAATTTTACAAAGAACCTCCTAAATTCCTAAATAAAATTTGTAATTTAGCTGTGGGAGCCCTGCAAGAATAGTTGCAGTTGTATTCTTCTCCTAGTCGAAAATCATCATAAACAGTTTCCTGATTCCTCAAACATTCCTTATGTCATAACCCAGCAAACACAGCAAAGTGCCGGTACGGGTTCTGCAGCAGAATGTCTTCCGGGCTATAGTTAGCCCATTTAGAAAGATCTATTTATACTGGCCCTGCAATGGACCAGGCGACATTCTGCTGCTGGACCCTTATCGGTACTTTTGATGGAGTTTTTAATTAAAGTGTTTGATTTTCCCAATATACATGGGGCCCTTTAAATTTTAGAATACATAAATTTAAAAAAAAAACTTGTGGAAACAAAGTATTAAAAAACCTTTTATTTTTGGACTAGGTTAGGGTCTTTAAATTTTAGATTTCATAAATAAAAAAAAACTTGTGGAAACAAAGTATTATAAAACCTTTTATTTTTGGACTACCTACCTATCTTGTACAATGTACATTATATTGAAATTTTGTATGTTTATTAAACGAGTAAGTTGCATCTATTAGCTAAATTAAGTGTTATTTTTTAATTTATTTCATTTCGATGGGGGGTGAAACCCCTAAACACCTCCTGAATCCGATAGTTTATTAAGCGCATTACTGTTTTATTTTCTCCGTGTACAGCGCGCTGCAGCGTTTAAATGGCTAACCAATTTCCTGTGGCTAGTTGATTTTTATTTCTGATTTCTTACCGAGTTTGACATTAATCCATAAAAATGTAGATTTTTTTGGGAAATATTTAATTGTATTTGTTTGTGATCTTGAACCTTTACCAGTTCCATTTTGATTTTAAACTGAAATGCATTTAATTTAATATTTAAAATACATTATTAAATTAAATCTTACATATAAATCGTATATCGTATTTTTAGGGCTTAAATCCAAACTTCGTAAAGTTTTTCGCACGTCTTCCGGACCTGGAAACACCACTGATGCGTATTCCAGTGCCAGATTAGTGACTCAATTGACATCGGCCGCCCTTTGCGCCAGCTCTCCAGTTCTTCCATCTGCACCAACAGTACCTCCAGTGGTTAAGTCACTGCTCCGGCCCATTACCGTACCCAGGCTTCAGATAACACTTGTCAACAATAACGGCGATTTTCCAAATAATAACATCAGTAACGGTGTATCAAAGGTAGGAGGGATTAAAATTTTTTTATGAAATAAGTAACAAACCAACTCAATCTTGTAAAAATTTGAGACCAATTGTGTCTTAACTATAAATAAATCAAGGAAATTGCAAAAGACATTTTTGAATACGCGGAAGAATTTTTTGCAAATTTTACGTTAAATTTATTCTTTAAGTTGTTAAACCGTCTTAAGATAGTTCCATGGACATTACTTAAATGCCCAAAAAAAAACACTTTGACATTTGAATGCGGAAAGGCTGCGTTGCAACGCGTTGTGGTGACGAGGAGTAAACGAGAAAAATAATAATTAAATATATATTTGTACTTTTATTTGTTATGTTTTTATATAATAAATTAAAAGTTTTAAACGTTAAAATTCATATTTTATAATATTTTCATAAAATAAGACGTTAAATTGACAGATAAAAAAACTCAATCATGAGGGTTCGTTCTTAATTCAAAGGTCAAAGTGGGCCTTTTAGATGTTGTGCGTATTGGGGACCAAAATTTGACGCTAAGTTAAAAAAAATCGGCTTTTGGTCCGAAAAGCCATTTAAAATTTCCAAAGACATATCTACTTAGCTGCATAAATACTTAAATAATAATTGTAATTTTAATTTAAAAAGTTTTTCATAATCAACAAAATCTATAAATTTGAAAATTTTAACCAAAAACTAGAAAAAAGGCTTTAAGAGAAAAAAATATGTTTTAATTTAAGTATTCAATTATTTAAAGGCATTCACTTTTCCAAATAAATTGGTGAGTTAATTAATTTTTAATTATGCTTTAATTAAATTTAGATGGTTGGTAACTATAATATTGAATTTTAATTATATTATTATTATACTGTAAATTAAGAAATGATTTATTATATACTTAGGTTTGCAGAGTAATCACATTATTTCTTAACAATAGAAACCAATTTCATTTATATTTAATTAGCACAAACATTTTTGTGAATATTCAAAATTCTATGAATTTTGATATTTGTAGTGACCAATTATTATATTTTAAATTTAATATAATTTTTTAAAGGGAGTAAATTCCTATAGTTATTATATTATATTTATTTTAGTACATACATATAAATTCCCGAAAATTTCTTTTAGAAATGTTTAAAGTATGTTTAGTTAGAGGTTTTCCGGCGACCCCCACACTAATAGTGGCGCACCATATGCCAAAAATGCACCTTTTGATATTTTATAGTCAATAGTGTAGTACTTAATACAAACAATTTATATAATTACAATTATGGTATAGGCTATGATGGCCCCCAATCACTAAGCGACTACCTAATTATATTTTATTTTTAGGCTCCCCCTGTAGTTCAGTGTACCAGCAATGGAAAAACAGTTGAAGAAGCTGCCATACAAAAGCCCGTGAGGATGAAAAAGAAAAAGTAGCATGAATGCCATCTCTGCAAATGGTAGAGCAACTTAAGACTTGATGAGACTGTTTTTATCGTTTTTGTAATTGAAATATTACATTATATTATTGGTAAATACCTGTCTAAATTTACTGTTAGTTCCCTTATTTTATAGTTATCAATATCTGTATTAATGATAATTATCAATTACTGAAAAAAACATATTACAAAAGTATCTTAGCTAACAAGTAGCTGTCTTTTCAATTACAATCTGATTCGTTTGTAACATTTGGGGAGCGCAAGAACTTTGTGGTCGAGACCAATAAAACAAGGTGTGATAAATTTAACAAGGTCAATTATATCAATAAAGATATGAATGATGGGCAGTATTTTCTTGAATAACAAAAAAGATATTATTAATATTAGTTATTCGCTTTGATATAATTTAATAATAAATATATTTACTTGGGGCGATTGAATAACAAATTAAAATAATTTACAATTTCTATCGCACCGATTATGTGATATAAAGTATTGTTTAATTTGTGTCTGATACATATGATTAAACCTTATAAAAATATTAAAATATATTGATTAATTAACATAGATATAGGTTTATTAATAACCCAGCGGGCGACGGTCGGCAATATGATTATCTATTTTAAAAAACGCGATGCATCGGCCCGACTTTTGGCCAACATAATTGTTTTGTATAATTTTTCAATGGCGCGCCAACGTGGTCATTATCGGCATTAAGCTAATGCCGCTGATAAATATTTGCTGGAAAATTTATAATGTTATATCAAATTAATAATAATAACTTTGTACAGAATGTCCAGGAAAACAAAGCTCTTGAAATACTGTATATTACAGGATAAAATAGTTTAGGCAAATTATTTGCCGTAAATATTTATATTCCATGTACCTACCTATAACATTAATATAATACTGTACTAAATTGATTGGGATCAACTTTCTTTATAAACGGAATTGAACTTTTTTATTCCTGGTGGTGCTATATTTTAAATAATAATAAATTTTATTGTATTGTATTCATTTACTATATTAGCATTTGTTATTATGTATTATATGAACTTCAGTTACCCCATACTTAAACTGTATTTTTAATTAAATATGTGTGAATTATTCTTAAATTTTTTCTTTAACCCAAACAAAAACCTAATCCGTAATAAATCTTTATTAATTAAGGTAATCTAAACATTAAAATATAATTTGTAAAGACAATTTTAAATTCATATAAGTCATTTAAGTATAAAATTCATTTGAAATTTGAACGAATAACAATAAATAGACTAAACATAAATAAAAGTATATTACACAATATATTACACTCCAAGTAAAACCTCTATAGAGTAGGTGATGAAAAATGATGACATTAAATTTCCCACTAAATTGCACACTATTAAATTAAAGTTCATCATTAACTGACTGCTTGTTTTTTCGTTTTCGCTTATTTTTGATTTTTGACAGAATTTCGTAAGCTTGTTGAATCTCCATGAATTTCTCCTGTGCTTCTCTTTGTTGGTCAGGATCTTTAACTTTGTCTGGATGGAATTCCCTACTTAGCGTTCTCCATTTGGAGGTTATCTCCGATTGGCTAGAGGAGGGACCTACTCCCAAAACCTTGTAGGCATTTTGCTCTCCTTGCGGATCCGAGAGCTCAATTATTTGTTTCCAAATCTCGTACCTAAAAAACAATTAATAGCGATTTTGGTTCCATAATTTTTTATTAGGTATATTAAATTATCTAAAGAATTTTATCTTTAAAATGTTTACTAGAACTATCATTATAATACCTAAAACAACTTTTTATGAAGGAATTTAATGTTTCAATGTCTCCTTAATGTTCGGCTCCTGTCTTATTCGTCATACAACGAGATGTATTTGTAACTGATGGAATCTTTGTTAATGAAAATAAACCATTATCAATTGTTAATGAAAATGAAAATATAAGACATTTCCAAAAACTTATTGGAAATCTGCCGTCCAAAGTAAAAGAAGAGAAAAAGAAAGTTTTTTATATTGGAATACTTACTGAATAAATTCTACATTTTACTGTGCTTAAGATTTTGTTTTTATAACAGCGACACAAAGAACAAAGGACCCATTAAATTTAAATCATCATAGAGAAAAAAGGGTTAACAAACACAAATATGGAAGACGCCTATAAATACTTATAATAAAGATTTCGGAGGTCCATTTCCTTTAAAAAAAAGTCCAGTAGAGGGGTGGACGACATTCTGCTGCAGTTTGCCTGTGTTTGCTGGTATATTACCTATTAAAGTGGAAAGCTTATAGAAGTACTATTGGTTACAAAACAATACTTGGATGGAAAAGTTATTAAAATCTGAGACATCCTAAGTGCACATGTAACATGTGACATGTTATAATATGAATAGTAGGTAGTGTCGAAATGCGGCAATTTCTGAAAACTGTGAATTTTTCTGCACCAGCGAAGCTATACTTCAGCAACAGACTCTTTAAAAACTCCGCCTTTCACCACGAGATATTTACACTATTATTGATGAGAAGCACAATGAAAATTCGACTAACGCTGCCTTTTGCGATATCGCGAGACAAAAATCGTTAATATTTAAACGTTTTTACACATCATAGTGAAGTTAAACAAAACAGATAAAGATAAAGATAAAATTTACTCGTATCAACCTAAAGACGTTAACTAAAGAAGTTAACTTTCGCTGTAAATGCGAATGTTAATTCGTCTGCTTAAGAAATTTCTTCAGAAATTCGCCATTTTTGCCTCATTCGATCTAAAGGCAGCAAAAGTCGAATTTTTGCTGCGCGTGTCATAAAAAGTTATTAGGTACGCAAAAATATATTTTGTATTCAAATTATTCGTATAAAACAAATAAGGATACTTACCACCCGTGATGTTGTGCATAAACATAAATATCATTCAAAGACTGCTTCAAGTCAGTCCACCAAGGTGATGTAAAGAAGTGATGTATAGCTTCGTGTACCGGTATTTCATCTCCATTGGAATCGGTAACTGTGCCGTTAAAGTACAGATAAGAAGACCACACACCCGCGTACAAGAGTCCGCACACGAATAGTACAGTAACGCGGGTACAAAAAGTCTGTTTCTTGCGCGGTTTCCTACGCCACTCTTTGGAACCATTGTCGAAGACAAGAGCGGTGCAAGTCACAAGGATCAGCATCCAGATGCTATCGTCCAGGAAGTACCATCTGGATGTGTATGCTATGTAGGAGGTGACGATTGTTAGCCATGGCTTGCCTTGCTCGCGACCAATATTGCCAACTGTCCAAACACCTAAACAATAATTTTAGTGAGAAAGTGGTCTATCACCTCGTCACTTTGCTTTGCTTCGAATGTTGTTATCGACAGACTCTTTACTTCCGGGTAGCCATGTAGTCCAAAGACCGAAACAGGCTGTCTATCGATGCCTAGTGCGAAGCACGTTTAAATTTAAGCACAATAACAAGGTGATTAGCCACTTTCTCATATTATAGGCACTACTCCTTAAGTAAAAAACCATGTTGAATTTTAGTAACTAAAACATTGTTATAATATTTGCATAATATGATTGGGATTTAATTATGTATTTTTCCTGTGTTTATTAAAACTTATTACATACATAATTTTTTAATTTCTTTTAATTTTCACTGGTCGACAAAAAATATATATTTACTTATTTTTAGCTGCATGGTACACAAGTTTAAAATAGAGAATATTATACTTTTTTCGAATCGAATTACCTAAATCGATTAATTATTATATTCGATTCGGATTTTGAATCAAATATTTAAACTATTGGAATAATTCGAATGCTTGAATAGTTTTAATTCGAACACTCTTCACACACTATAGTGTGCGAATAGTTTTCCTAAAGGGACTTCCTATAGGAATGTTCCGTGATAAATTTATCAATAATTTAAATGACATGTTAAAAATAAAAGGTGGTAGGTGTCAAATATAAAAGATGAAAAAAATGACTAAAACCAAATTTAGAAAAATTACAGAAAATAAATGTAAAAAAATGACAGGTGAGAGTCGTCTAAAATAGTTTGAACCCCGGTCTTGCATCGACTGATAGCCTAGTTTCGGAGTTTTGGTCCTCTTCAGGCGGGGTAGCCATGTAGTCCAAAAGACCGAAACAGGCTGTCTGTCGGAGCCTGGTGCGAAGCACGTTTGAAATAAAGCAAAACATAGAGGTGATTAGCCACTATACTGTTTGAATAGGGGTGTTCTATGATAAATTTATCAACAAAAAAACTACGTCTACCGTGAAAAATTTCTTATTATGTGACAGATGTCAGAAATAACAGGTGTTAAATATAACAGATGACAAAAATGACAGAAACCTAATGTTAAAAAATACAAAATATAAATGTCAAAAATGAAAGGTGACTGACGTCAAAAATAGTTTGAACTACGGTCTTGCAAGTCCGGGTTTCGACGTGGGCCTTTTAACGTAGGTATAGTTTATACATAGTCGTTGTAAACAGTATAAAAACTAAAACTCAACTCATAGGCGTGCAATGCGACAGTAGAAATGCATACAAGCCAGAGACTTGTCTCTGCAACAAGCGGTCAATACCTACAAATTGTGTTATTTTATTTTAGTGCGTGATGCAGTATTGTACCCCATATCCTTGCTGTTTACACTAACTTCATATAAACTGTACCAAGCCGATTGAGGGGCTTTGTAATAACAATTACTTCGAAGTGATCACGACTTAAATCGATGTAAATTATCCGACACAAACTCAAACAACATTGCATTTTCGCGATTGATTTTGAATTTTGGTTCCTATTTAAATTCTGATGAGTTGAAAGATCATACAGTAACACCGTGGTTCGAACTATTCGAATATTCAATTTGTTTCGAATAATTCGTAAATTCAATATTAGAGTCAGAATTCGTGGAACGGATCACCAAAATTGGTGGTAAAATAAATTAGTTTATTCTGTTAAGTTTAGATATAAAATACGATTCCCTAAATAAGGCTGCAAAAAATATTTTTTTTTAGTTAATAAGTATTATTCAATATTTATTGGATGAAATTAAATAAAATTTATGAACATTGTTTTAATATATATATTGTAGTTTACAATTAAGTAAATAGTTTTGATTCATCAACCCTCAATATCTGTCAATTTACAAATGTTTATTTATAACAATTTTTTCAAAAACATTGTTCTGAAGCATCAAAAAATATTTTTTTAAATCACAATTATAGTTTAGACCTTTTTAAATTTAAGTGTTTAACAATTAAAAAAAAATGTTCTGAAGCATAAAAAATATGAAAAAAGTCACAATTAGGTATAGTTTAGACCCTTTTAAAAAACACATGTAAATTTGAAAGTGTGATATATTCATTTGAATTTGGCGATGCATAGCGTTATCGAGCGTGCATTAAGCATGGTACCTATGACGTGATCATTCTAGCGCGCTCATAAAAGGTGACAGACGACACTCCATTTTAAATCTTTTTAAAATTAAGTGCATAAGAAGTCTTTTTTGTTTTAATTGCTTTTTTGTTTTAATTGCTTTTTGGATAGAAGCAATCAAAAAGTGCTGCTTTGAAAGAGTGATAAATACAAAACAGTAGGCCGTTATGGCAAATTCAGCGGTGCCAATGTTCTACGAATTAAATTATTATTTAAACCTAAAATCAACATACAAAGTAAATATAAATATATTTGTGTTTCGACATCACAAAATATAAAAATGACGGTTTTAAAAAGTGCGCAAAAATTATCATCAGCGCCCCTAAAACGATCACGTCATACCGCTTACCGCATGCTCGATAATGCTAGACAGCGCCAATTTGAAATGATTATACCTACATATCTTTTGAACAAAAAATACCAACACTTTTAAATTTACTTGTTTTTTAAAAAGGTCTGAACTATAATTGTGTTTTTTGATATTTTTCGATGCTCCAGAACAATGTTTGACATTTTTTTTATAAATAAACATTTCAATTGATTCATGATGACGGACGCTACCATTTGACCAAAATCTTGTCAAATATTTAAAAAAAAATGCCCAAAAACTAAAACTGATTTTAAAGCTAATATTAAAAATTGAAAGTGGAGATGAGGTAAAAAAAATAACATATAAAATAATTATGTGACATTTAGGGATTCCAAGATTTTACTTTTTAAACTTAGATGACGGACGCTACAAAAAATGGAAGTGGAATAAATTTATTTTATGTTTCACCTGAATATTAGCAAATTGATAATGGATTAAATTTAAACTTTATTATAATATATTAAGCATTGGACTAGATAAATATTTTTTATTTTTATTTTGTATTTAGTTTAATAGATAATATATAAGTACATGAAATATGTGATGATGGACGCTACATGACGGACGCTACAAAAGTTCCACCAAATTGCTAATCTTTTATTTTTCAATTTAATTCAAATAAACAACCAAAAACTTCACTAAACAAATAAATTCTACATTTAACAGTAAAATATGCCACTACTTAAATACAACACACGATTCGTAACAGTCTAACATCTTCAGTAGATGTAGTAAGTCCATTAATTACGCAACTTTTCGGGGATAGTTTGTAAAGCTAACTTCTGCACTACAATTTTTCTTTTACGAGGACTTCCTGGTAACATAATATTATTTTTAACTTTTTTTAAAGCTTTACCCAACGTTTGAGGACATCTGTAAGGACTATAAGACTGCTCAATATTTTGTCTCATTTGTTTAATCTTTGATGTAACGCCTCATTCTTTCAGTATCTTTTTTCTCAATTTTTCGTAAATGACTATCAAATTGCAACTTTTCTTTTTTCTTTAGGTACTCTTTCAACTTTTTTATTTTCGGCATCTTTTTTTAAAAGTGCAATTCTTGTAATTTCGTCACTTTTAATTTTTTCTTGATAACGTTGCGCGGCAATTCTGTTTTGTTTAATGCGCTTCTCCTTTTGATCTGTAAAAAATATTCCACCGGTATAAAAATCTCTCGAAAAATCTTTAAACAAGGTTAGAATGAGCATTTGTGTGTTTTTAATTTAGTCTAATTTAACCGTAAAACAAGATAAATGAAAAATCTAAAAAAATATTACTTAAACATTTTTTGCTTACGGACGCTACATAAAAGTTTAATTTAAAAAAAAGATAGATTCTTGAGATATATAAAAAAGCTTAATATACTGACAAGAGGCAAAATGTGTGTTTTTAAAAATAAATAATTTAGTCAAAAATTATTTATCTTCATTAAGAAATATTAAGTATTACATCTTTTTGATGACGGACGCTACACTAACAACATAAAATAAATAAAGTTAATAAAAAAATACTACTTACTCATTTTGATTTACAAAATCGTCACCAAACACTCTGATAATTAATATTTTAATGAAATAAAATAATGACAGTTGTATAATAAATGACATAATCACTGAACAATAGCCTGCTAAATAACTTATGTTTTGATACATTTTGTTAGGATGCGTTCGCATTAAGTAAAATATTGTTTTAAGGGCCTAATAATGGAAAATATATTATTTTTATATTAGATATGTAAAATTTAGACTACGTGCACAATATTTCATATTAAAGGTATTGCATATAAACAATTTTAAATTGTGCTCCTTAGTTTCAAATTCTCCGGAATGGCTGATTTATAAATTACCAAATATTGAAGGTAGGCGAATCAAAAAAAATCGATTGTAAAATACGACACATCTTAATATCTTAACATTGTTCACAAAATCTTATATTTAATCAAATGAAAAAAAACTAAAAATTGTTTGACTGTAACTGGAAGATTTTTTTAAGCAGCCTTATTTGGAAAATCGTATTTTATATATAAACTAAACAGAATAAAGTAATTTATTTTAAAAAACAAGAACCATCAATTTTTGATGACCTGTTTCACAAACAATCGTCGGTCGGCCGCTGATTATCGGCAACTGCAATCGCCTTTTTACATCGGGCCGACGTTGGACTGACGTCGGCAAATGAAAATCGATTTCCGACCTCGGTACAATGCCCTCGGCAAAAACAATACATCTCACCGCTGCTTACGCTCTAGGGTGGGCCAAAAAAAATTTTAATTTTCTTTTTTTTAGCTACCATGAAAATATTGTCCAAGATGACGAAAAAAAATTCTGATAAAGTTTGAGCACTTAATATCAATATTAATAATTAATTTAAGAGGTGGCTCATCGCGATTTTTTATTTTCCATTTAAATAACACGGCAAAAATACATTTTTTTGTTTGGAATTTTATTGCGTTTTAAGGAATCAGTGAGTTGTAGAAATCAATACATATTCTTTTAGGGAAATGAACGATCTACAAAAAAGATCTGATATGATTTTTTGCATAGTCGACTCTTTTAAAAGTTATTTCATGTTAAAGTTCAACTTCAAATAGTAAATGATGACTTTTATAGTTTTTCATACGAAATATTGTCTCAAAAACATTAAATACCTATCATATTTTTCGTGAAGTTTATCGAGTGTTCTTCGGTAAATAATTTTTTTACGAAATATCAATAATCGTGAAAAAAACGGTTTTTTTTCTATACTTGATTTAAAAAAAAATCGAATTTTTTTCTTTACATAAGTAATGACAAAAAAAAAAAATTATTTTCTCAAAAAATAATAAATATTCTACCAATGGGTTCAATAAATGTTTGATTGATTTTATTTACCTAGGGCTACAGCCAATGGAATTATCCAATGTAAGTGGTTGAAATTTATTCCTGCTACTTCATCGGCAGGAATTGCTAACATCACCAATTGACCCCATAAATATGCTACCATTACAGCAGAAATAAATCTGCTGGTTGAAAATGGAGGCTAGAATTAAACAAATATTATTATATTAATATTATCTGTTGTTTGTACATTCGTAATAAAAATGGTACATTATTCGCACTATTTCCGACCGACCACTTTAATTATGATCCCTTAGGGGAAACGCTTATTCTTACATTTTAATAAGACATGGAATGAAACAATTATTTCAATTAATATAGCAATTATTGTAAACATTCTAATAAAAATTAGGTAATTAAATATATTTCAAGTCATAATGCACTGACTGTGGTCAGGTAATTATTTAGTACTTATTAATTAAATTAAATTTAAATGAGTAAAATCCTAACTAAACTCCAAAAATTTTACATTAAGGAAAATTAATTTGCATTTAGTTTCATTACGATTATTTTAAGGTAGCTTTAATAACGGCACCTTCATATTTTTTCTTATCGGAATAGAAAAATTAAAAAAAATAAATTACCTTGAAACAAAAACGATAAGGTTTTACTTGGTCAACAAATATTTTCCTTTTACAATTTATTTAAAATATTAATTATATGTTATTGTAATTGTTATTATTTTAAATTTTAAAAAATAAAAATATGTATTAAAATATAATTGAATATATAAATATTTATATTTATTATTATTATTATTAGGCATCAAATGTTAATTTAAAAGTCTAGCACTCTTTTATTACAAATATTGAAACAAAATCATTGTTAAAGACATTTTTCTGTGTTACAATATTTTTTAGAAATCTGTCAATTAATAAATGTAAATATAATAGCATGTTAAAATATCAATTTGGAAATGTTTAAATTAACAAGAAAAATACTTAAAGGTTCTATTTTAGGGTTCAGCTAACAAAATGACATCTTAATGATAAGTAAAATTCAACAAACATAATCAATGTTTTCACCTGCAGTTATTTTGCTATACCTGTATACAGGTATAGGAAAATAATTGCAGAATACAGTAAAAAGGTGAAAACATTAAGTACACTATAGTGTTCTAGTAATACTAGTCTAGTATTAATGTTTTCACATTTTTACTATAGTATACTAGACCTGTACTCTGATAAAAAAGTGCAGTTTTATACTGTTTCATACTGTCAACAAAACCATTGTATTATTGCCAGAGCATTTTAATATGAACGTTATTTCAAGATTTAAATTTATTTTTTATAAAAACAAAAAAAAATAAGAAAAAAATGTATTTGAACATTACCTATTTTCTATTTTTTTCAGATAAGCAAGCACGTTTAAAATGCAAAATTTTAAAAATGTTATAATTATTCAGTTTTTAAAGAAGTTATAAACGAAAAACCATTAAAAAAATCGGTTAGGTGAACAAAATTGAAAACATTCAAGGAAACGTTTTTAGTGGGCGGTATAACGTAAGTACAACAATTTTTCCCAAATTAAAAGGGGTCGATTTGGCGTGGAATATTTCATATGCCCCCTATGCATATGACATATTTTATATAAAAAAAAATTAACAAGGCAGAGTGTATACATGGATCAGTATAGTATCAGTTATATTTAAATTATCAAACAACATTTTAATATTAAATAAATGTACTTAATTTTATGTTGTTTAATAATTTTAAATAAATTAATTAATATTTAAAATATATTTCAAATAATTGGGATGGTAACTACCTATCACTCCCATGACTTAATTTTTGTTCAGGAATAACTCAATGGGGTAAACCATTGTTTTTGGACCTCTAAAAGTAGTAAAGCAAAAACAATGGCTAGACCCACAGTCTGTGGCTAGACCCATACCTCCGGCAGCAAAGCGAGCGCCGTTAATTAATCAAGGCCAAAAATACACTAATTGGGTAAATCATATAATTTATTTATATATTTAATTAATTCGCCAATTAATATAAACATACATAAATATATGCAAATGTAAGACCAAACTAGTTTTTTAAATTATTTAGAAAAATGTAGTGCAATTTTATACCTTTTTATAAGATTTCATGCGCTCCACTAGCTCCGCTATGTACTTTGGCTCCTCGTTATAGTCCTTGACATATCTTGGAATTTTAGTGATATCAGCCAACCATCCCAATCCATAACCTCCAAAACTACTCCACGTAAGAAAGGCATGCACATCTCTTTCCAAATAAAATAAATGCAAGCCAAAAATGCCTCCAAAAAGCCAACAAACGTAGGCCCAGAAGATGCTTTTCTTTTTGGAATCTTGCGGTGCTGCCATGTCAATAGAATTTCGTATAAGTTACTACGTGCTGGACATTAATTTGGGTGGATACTGTTATTTTCTTTCTTCCTCAAACACTCACTAACACTTATGTTCTGTGACACGGTACCATTCGAATTTATTTTTCGGATAACATTTTATTCGCCATACGGAAAATTTTGCCGGTTTTCTTTTTGTTTTGATTGCTATTTTTTTATTACATGGTAAATACAGGTTCATTGAACGCAGGCGACTCTGTGACTACCGACGGTTGACCACTCAGCAGAAGACAGGTACCTCGAGAAGGTGGGATGGTACTTCCACGTATACTGGAAGCGCAGAAGAAACTTGGCGCAGGGGCGGCTCTAGCCTATGTACTTATAGTGTGCGTATACGTTTAATTAATAAATGATTTATTTCATAGTTAATGGAAGTAGTCATTTATTGTAAACATAAGTACACGATCCATTTTTAAGAAATAAAAAAATATTTATAATGAAAACATAGCCTATGGCATGACATTAAAGAATGCTATGATCGAACTATTATGTCATTGAGGTGCACCTCAATGACATAATAGTAACCATTTTCACAGATGAAAGTTTGTTTCCAAATCGGCTCATTTTCCGATTTGACGATGTTTTATCCCTGATAGCACAGTTTATTCTAAGAATGTTTTTTAAACCTTCCAGTGGGAATATTCTTAGGATCATGCTATAATTCTTCTAGTCATGTTCTAAGAATGTTTTTTAAACTTTCCAGTGGGAATATTCTTGGATCATGCTATATTTCTTCTAGTCATGTTCTAAGAATGTTTTTTAAACCTTCCAGTAAGAATATTCTTAGGATAATGCTATATTTCTTCTAAAGAACATGCTTAAAAGAAATATAGCATAACCCTAAGAATATTCTCACTGGCCTATAGGCAGGTTCTTAGAAGGTGCAAAGTTTAGTGGTAAAAATTAATCCACTTTAAACATATGCTTAGAATGTTGAGAAAGTAATTGCTATGGAAAGTTCATTTAGGAATATTCCTGGAACATTCTGTTAAGCATCTTCAGTTCAGTTAGGTACCTATATAATAGTAAAATATACCATAATCTACGTATAAAGGTACCTATACTTAGTATTAAATACTAAGTAAAAAACACAACCCAAAATATTTTTTTATAGTTATTTGTCAATATTCGATAACAAAAATACTTTTACTATATATAGGTATAGGTATCTAAATTATCCGGCTTTTACATAAAATCTTCTATCCAACTTAAATACAATGAAAAATGTTTTTTTATGAAGAACTTTTTGGTTTTTTCTTTTATGAAGAATTATTTTACAAGGAAATATTTTGTTTTTTTATATTTTATTTTATGTTAAAAATAAATATTTATTAATTTCTATACCGATTTTTTATATCTGAATTAACATTTTTATGTATAATAATCCTAACAATCTTCAGCTTCAATCTAATCTGACTTATCCCACAAAATTTTCCAATTTTTCTTTTTATGAAATAATGTCATACAAATTGGTCAAGGTCAAATTGTTTATTTAATATTTTTAAATAAATATATATTAATATGTCGGAAAATTTTTTAAGGGGACGACAAATTGTATGTAGAATCCAACGTATTAGAACGTGGGTATCTGACATATTTGGAAATACTCCTAGAAGCTCCAAAAGAAACCTTCTAAGAACATTCCAAAAACGTATTCTTAAAATGTTCTTAGAATGCTTTTTAGGAAGGTTCTAAGAAGCTTCTAAGAATCTAATTGCATCATTAAAAGGGTATCTATTGAATGTTTTAAAAGTCTCTAAGAACATTCTTAGCAATAAGGGAAGGTTCTAAGAATATTCCATTATTTCGGGTCATATCTTCTTAGAAGATTCTTAGAATCAAATTTTGCTATCAGGGATGGCTCCCTCGCTCGCCAGACTGACCAAAATGTGCATATTTCTTATGGGCCTAGACCTAGAACACTGGAAGAGTTGAAGGCCGGAGATCGAAAAAGTCAATGGCCCCCTTTTTAATATCAATAAATGTTTACGCCCCCTAATTTATACAAAAACTTTAATGCAGTAACATTAAATTTATTTCTGTCAAAAAAATCCATTAATAACCCATAATATCCATTACCGCTTGTTTCGCTGTCTTGTAGTCTCAATTGAGACCCTGTGAACGCGACAATATGAGGGTAAGTAAATGGTAAAACTTTCTGACCGTGCTAATTTCTAAATTAAACATTCAAATATTGATTGCTTTAGGTATATTTACATTTAAACAACTATTTTTGCTAAATTTTTGGTAACAGTTTTTTCTCTGTGCTATCACGCTCCCTTAACATTGTCTGGAGCGCCCCTTTGGGTTTTTGATTCAAAAACCCAAATTGGGAACCACTGGTCCAAACATCCGTAAAAATGGTCACCACCTGAATGACATAATTTTTCAAACATAACATTATTTAGTGGCATGCCATAAGCTGTTTTAATTATAAATTTTAAAAAAATCCCAAAAATTGATTGTGTAGGTACTTCTAATTTCAAAAAACGACTCGCGCCGCATTTAAAAAAACACTTTTTATATAGTATAGTAAAAGAGGATTTATTAAAGTTTTTATATTGAATTAATATTATTTATGTATAGAAAGGTATAGGGCACACTTTTTATATAGTAGGTATAGTAAAAGAGGATTTATTAAAGTTTTTATATTGAATTAATATTATTTATGTATAGAAAGGTATAGGGCAAAACACGCCAAGTGTTCCCACCAAAAACCTAAGTTGTTTCCGATTTTGATGAAAGTTTGCTAAATCATTGTCCTATCGGACTACTTTAATTAAGCAAAAGGGCAGCGGAAAAGACTGACGGGTTGCAGATATACAGTGGCTTGAAATTTTTCTTTTTCTTTTTTCAGAATCTTTTGGTTGATACAAAAAATATAAATTACTTTTTTTTTAAATCTACAAATAATATATTCTATATTTTTTTTTTCGTTCTTTAAGATAGAGGTGGTTTCAAAAGCGAAACAATTTTTTTTGGCTAAGAAAAATTGATATAATAGGTAAATATTTTTACTTTTTTGTCAAATTGGGACCATTTTGATTTTTTTTAAATAAGTAGGTACTAAAAAAAAGCTTATTCTTTTCCCTAAATTTTGATATATATATTTAAATGGGATCTCGAAACCAGTTCGAAAATAAAAGCGTTGGATCGGGCATCGACTGGCTCTGTTCGATCCGCTATCAATCACAATACAGGGTGTCCGGAAATTAATGCAACAAAATTTGTTTACAGATTCTCGAGACAAATTTAGGGGACACTTATTTTTTAGTTTTGCCAATTGGCCTTCTTTTTCGGAGATACAGGCCCCTAAAAATCGCCCATAAGAATAGTGTTTTTCTTATATAAGAATATATATATCTCAGAACCCTGTTGTACGAGAATCACTAAATTTGGTATACAGGGGTTTTTTGTTACGTGGAATCTGATAGTGTTAGGGTTTTTGGCTGGGGACCCTCTTGAGACGTTTTTTCGTAGGCCCCCTTGCCGTATAATATACATATAATTATAATTTTGCTTTCTTCAAAATAGCAAGGGTTTCATCCTTGTAATAGACAATTATTAGTCAATAGGTTGGTTCGATTTTTATACAGTTGTACACTCAATTATCTATTTTGACCCCAACTCAAATCTGTTGGTAAGTTTTGTATTCATTTTTTTTGTGCTTAACAAGTTAGCCGGGCCGAAACGGACCGAATACGTTTGCCGCGTCCGGCCCGTATCAAATTTTATGAATGCAATTTAAATTTTAACTAACGATATCTCGAAGAGAAAAAATATATTAGACAATTGTAAAAATAATTTTAAAGAGCAAAATTATTAGTTAGGTTACCCACCGTAGGTACCACCTATACCTACCTACTAATCTTCTATATACCTACGTAGCTTTTTATCATATTTAACAGATAAACGTACAGATTTTGAGAAAATTTGGTAGGTATGAAGGTGTCTTAGGTATAAAGGTGTCTTAGGACGGAAACCGGAATGGAACGAGAACGAGGCAGTACAACTCTGCATAGGTATTTACTTATCTAAAGGTGCCTATTGCACTATAAACCTGCAACGTAATAAGTGAAATGCTAATGTTTAAATACTTTTATGATAACAAGTATACAACCTTGACCATCTTTATTCAACTATTTTATATATATAGGTATACCCTTTTGTCTCTGGGTATACGTGTACATATCTAATACAAAATTTAACATAAAACTATATTTCCAACATGTTTGTAAATAGTTGAAAAAAAATGGTACCATACTATTAGTATATATTCTAATAGTAGGTATAGTATATAAATTAAATTTTAACTAGAATTTTATAGTTTATACAAATAATAACATAATAATAAATAAACAATATAGTATTGTTTTAAGAAATTGCTTTGCAAACCTAAAGACATAAATACTTGAATGGAGTTATGCAACAGAAAACCAACCCGCAAAATTATAAAAAATGTACTCATGAGTACACATGAGTACTGCAGTAAGCACCAAACACTCCCACAGTCGGTCCGCGTTATGTTACCCCCGGTGCCGTTTGGCCATCTAGTAGATGGCATCAGAAACAAAGGTCTCTGGATGGCCTCTACTAACCGAAATCGGCCGGAATACGGCATATGCAATACAGCCGCTTACGCACTTACTATAAAGAGCAATTTGTTGCAATATTTAGTTGGTTGTGTGCGTCTGTAATGGCATAGCTGAACATTGAATTTCAGCACTGCCCTGCTTAAAATACCCCATAGAGACCTATACAAAATAATCTATCGGGCGCTACCGGATTCTATATGTGCATTTGTCCATGGGTTTTTCCGGATACAGCCCGATAGAAAATTTATAGGAAATTACCTATAGGCACACCATAACTTTTACATTTTCCCTATTGAGACCGATAGAAAATAACTCAATGAAGGATATATAGGGATATCCCTATAGAGCAACCATAAAACATTTGACAAAATTTTATTAAAACCTATAGGGTCCTATAGGGAAAAAACTAATTTCTACATTTATGTGTATTTTCCCCATTGAAACCGATAGCAAATAAATCAATGGTGGATATCCCTATAGAACAACCATAAATCTCAACTACGGGTCCTATACAAACCGATACACCCTATAGAAACACCATACATCCCGATACAAATATCTATCGGTTTGAACAGGGTCTCTATGGGGTATTTTAAGCAGGGTGAGCCTATAGGACAGCCTTACTCAAACTTTTTTTTTTGGGCCAAATATGTATGACTGCTACCTCAGGCGGGCCGCAACGACCTATATTACAATAAAACTCAACATTTAAACGTTATAAAAAAGTGTTTTACCTTATTTGGGCATTTTTTTATCTAAAAATTATGGTGGCTTTGGGTTGCAAAGGATGGGTTGAAGGGTTGGTGGGCCGCATGGGGTAGGTATCGCTGCTATAGGATATACATATCCAGGACGTGTGTAGGCTTTTTTTAAGGCCAGGCGGTCGTGGCCGGCACTCGGCCAACTATAACATATCCGATATGCGGAGAGATCAGTACTAAATTTAAATAACAAAATACACTCAGTTTCAGAAGTCTTGCACCACCTTGTAATATTACTTTAAAATATCGTTAAAGAATGGAGTACCTTAAATATTTTGTATTTTACTTAATAATTTCAGGTATTTAAAACGTCACATGAAAAAAATAGGAATTTTTATTAAAAATAATACAAATCATTTTAACAGAAATTAATTTTATTTCAGAAAATATCAAACATACTAAACTTAATATCTTGTATTTTCACCCCTACTTTGAAGCAAAGCTTGAACACGTCTGTACATCCCTCTTATAAGGTTGTCAATAAAATTTTGAGGCATATTGTTCCATTCCTCAATTGCAGCTTGAACAAGCTCTTGCGTGGTAACAGGAGGGTTGAGGCGATGTCGAATTGCCCTGGACAAGTAATTCCAGACATGTTCTATAGGGTTCATATCTGGAGAATTAGCTGCCATGGCCATACCATACCTTCAATATTACCCTCTCTTAAAACTTCCTGGACAGCTCTTGTGCGATGTGGGCGAGCATTATCGTCCATAAAGATAAAATTAGGGCCTATCTCAGCTCGCATTTGCTGAACAATGGGCCGTATAATAAGATCAATGTAGAGTTGACCAGTCATCGTACCAGGAACGTGGACCAAAGCTGTTCTTCTTCCAAACATAATGCCTCCCCAAAACATTTCACTTCCTCCTTGATATGGTACCACTTCTCTACAGGTAGCAAGTCTTGGCTGGTCTCCCCTTTCCCTCCATACTCGAATTCGGCTATCATCGCTGACTAGGCCCCTTCTTGTTTCATCAGAAAATAACACATTTCTCCACTGGGGTAAAAGCCAATTTTGATGATCACGGGCCTATTCCAAACGAGCTATTCTGTGTCTAGGTAACAGTCGAGGTACTCTTAAAGGTCTCCTGGACCGCAAACCAGTGGCCATGACCCTTCTCCGTATAGTTGCATTTGATATTACTCGATGGTACGTAGCTTGATAATGAGATCTAAGGCTACTTACGGTTGCAGACCTATTCCTTCGGGCAATTTGGCTAATGTAGCGATTCTGTCTGTCATTTGTGACCCTTGGACGGCCACTTCGGGGTCGATTTTCCACTGTGCCCGTTTCATCATGCCTCTGAATAGTTCGAGTAACTGTACTGTGTTCTATCCCCAATCTGGGTGCTATTGGCCGATGAGAGTATCCTTCTTCGTGTAAAAAAATTATTCTTAATCGAATTTCTTGGGACAATGGATTTCCAGGCATTTTTGCTTTTATTAACGAATATTTTACTACGTTGAACAGGACGCATAAAATGATTATTTGCACTTGTAAATGTTTTGCGGAATAAACGTAACATTTTTTTGAATGTTTTTTTTGTTCTCTATATAAAAACATATCTACTAATTTCTTTTACCAGTGCAATTTAAAATATTCAAGCATTTTGTCATATACGGGGGTGGTGCAAGACTTTTGAAACTCAGTGTAATACAGAACTTTCTAAATCTCAACAAAGCTCCAAGCTGCATGGTTGAGCCAACAGTTTTATTTAATTAACAATGAACCACCAACATATTTACTTATTGGACCAAAAATTTAAAAAAAGATTGTAAAGACTTAAAAGTTTAGTACGAAATTAGATATTTAGAAATAAAAACAAAACATTGAACCTAGATTAACACTAAAATATGAAGAACCAACAAAAATTTTTGGATGCCATAGGGATGATATATCATCTCAGCTTGGCAAAATCCAAAGAACATTAGATAATCGAATAGGACCCAGTAAGCACAAGCTAGCCGGCCCGCATACGGCCCAAATACGTTTTGCCGAATCGGCCGCGTGCGACCCGACACATGTAGGGGAAGGTGGGGGAATTTTGTTCGGTGGGTAATTTTACGCATAAACAATTCTTCCAGATATGAAGTAAATAATACATTTTTTGAATGTTGCAAACTTGGAAACGTTGCTTTGGGTATACGGGGACTAAAGTGTACCGCAATTAAGCCTGTAGCTTTTAGCTAGTGACTATGGTCACTAGCTAACTGTGATACATGTACGTTGGTCTAAGAAATCCATGTCGTTTCCGCTACGAGTTAAGTTTAAATTTCTGTCCAATCGCTTAAATGTTTATAACACAACTTTATATGATCTTTCCTCGTACCCTTACGGAAAAACACTGTTAACACTGCACAACATTATGCAACACTACTTTTGAATAATGTTTTCGTTAAAAGTGTTACATAGTGTGACCAGTGTTGTTTAGTGTGGCCAGTGTTGTTTAGTGTGACCAGTGTTGTTTAGTGTGACTATTGTTGTATAGTGTGATTAGTGTTGCAGTGTTAATAGACCTAGCCCATAAATCGGATTTTTTGGATAGCGCGTGCGTGAAAAAACGCGGCAGTCTTTTTTATTAGAATTCTAATGAAGAAAGCTTTAGCTTTAGCAAATATAGTTCCCAGTCCTTTTTAAATGTCACTGCCCCTAACGTATAGTTCCTAGACCCACCCTGCCACTTACAATGTTACTCTATAAGGTATAGTCACTTTGAAGTATATTTCGATAGTGACTGGTTAGTGCCTACCTACCATAAAAGTGGAAAATAAACACCCTGATTGCAAGTGGCAAACTTGTAATTTAAAGAAGTGGCTGGAACTACCCGATTTTTCGAATATGACACCATAAAAGACCAAAAACTTTATAGTAACTTTTTAAAGTATCAGTCACTAACAAGTGCTACCATAATGCCTCCATTAAGTTTTTGTTACTTTATAGTAACAATTTAAGTTACGGGGTAGTCGCGGCCACGACACCTGGATTCTTATAATTTATAGTAGCATTGAAAGTAGCAAAATGGTTACTGCTACCTTCCTAGGTCACTATAAAGTAGCCGGCGTTTATCCATTGCCACTAAAAAGTCGCGGGGATCAAAAATGGCTACTTTATAGTGACCATAACTTAATATACCCTAATAAATGTAATTGCCTCAGATTGCATATTGCATAGTGTGCTGCTGTTTTGGTGTTTTCTTTTACTTGCTTTTAAGCTTTATTAAAATTCTGTAAAATACTTTCTATCAAAAATTAAACAAAAGGAATCACTGCGAGCCGAAGCATCAACGTCAAAAACAAAAACTACATCTTTCTATAATCCTACTGATGAACATCATAAATCAGGTAGTGACTGTGGCAATTTTGAAGCTGTTTCTGTAGATGAGTGTAATGTTAGTGCGTCTGAAACTGAATCTCAGAGGAGAACTAAAATATTGGCCGGATTCAAGTTTAATGGACCTGAATATGGTTCTATTCAAGATTTGACCTTTTATATTCGCAGATTATGTGTTTGAATACTTTTGTTGCTATTATACTTAGTAGATGTTTTTACATTCATAGTCATTGAATATTTTGTGATGAATAGAAATCCGGTATAGGTAACACTGTGCAACACAAAAAATTAACTGGGATCAAATCTGAAAAAATCGAATCTAGGCAACCCCCAAAACAAATCCTTTAAGGGGTTTTACCAGTTTAGCTCGAATAATGGAGATATATATCTCCATTATTCGAGCTAAACTATCAAAACCCCTTTAAAGATTAGTTTTGGGGGTTGCATAGATTCGATTTTTCCACATTTCATCCCAGTTCAAATTGTAAGGTCAAAATTTGTCGCACAGTGTAATTTAAGGTGCTGAACACTCTTCAAGTTTCTCAATACCTCTCTGATTTCTATACCTGAGTCAAGTGTTCAAATCTCGTGCTTATCGAGGTGCTGATGAAAATTATTTATTCTATCTTACGTAAACGTTTTCACCTTCATAGTCTTTGAATATTTTGTGATGTATAGGAAATTCAAGGTGCTGAATATTCTCAATGGGTCAAGTTTCTCAAAACTTTCCTTAAGTATTTGCAGACAGTTGATGTATGTTTTCATTTCTACACGTGAGTCAAGCGTTCAAATCTTGTGCTGATGAATGCTATTCATTCTTCCTTACGTGTAGGTATTTGGGCTATGTAAAAATGAATATTGTATGCTCTCTATTACTTAAGTCGTGGATTCAAATTCGAAGAAGCTTCCACTAGTGGAAGAGAACGTTTTAAGATAGATAAAACGACAAGAGAAGAAAGTGACGTCATATACGGTGTGGGCCCTGTTTTTGTTTAATAAATTTGTTGAAAATATTGTGATATTATAAAGATTTATTAATTTTTAAACATACGCGGTTAACATTTAAATATGATTTCTTTCGTTGACTATATTGAAATGCCTTAAATGTCAAATGAGTCGAGGATTCAAATTTAAAGATTAAGTGGAAGATATTCAAGAGGGTAATTAATAAACCTAGAAAAAACGACACTAGACCGAAGTGACGTCTTATACGGTGTGGGTCCTGTTTTTTTATAATAATTAATTTTGTTGAAACTAAATGAATAATTGTCATGTGACCATAAGAATTGCAATAATCAGTAAAACATTAGGTATAATAATATATTTACTTTGCATTTTCCAAAAAATACGATCGCCGCGTCGCCAAACGGGAACTTCAAAGGACAAGGCGAAACGTTATAGTGGCACGCCGCGATCGGTGTAGCATAAACGCTCCAATTAAGGGGCAATTTAGTGGCGCAGGGAACATTCTTGGAAAATCACTTTATAGTTCCAAAGAATCGTGGACCATGTAGTTCCAAAAAAGTTATTGTTTCCATAAAGTCGCCTCTGGGTAGTTACAATTGTCACTTTATCAAGCCGAAGATTTTAAAGTTCCAAACGGGTAGGGTTGGCCTAATATATTATTGTTCCCGGTACTTTGTGGAAGCATATGGAACCATAAAGTATTTTTTGGATTAAACGGCCATATTTTTTTCATGACTTTTCAGACGAACAGCCAAATGGCTCAAACATTTTACGTTTTCAAGCTAAATATACCTAAACTAAAGCTTTTTTCTTTAGTTATTTTGTTATTTTTGACGGTGGACTACTAATATTTTTAAGTTTCACGCCAGTTTCAAGAAAATTATTTTTTTTTAAATTAATACATGAGTTTCTATTTCAAATATTATAATAAATTGAAATGTTTTGAGAGGCGCTCGAAAATTTTGTCATATAAACCCAATATTTTATTCAGTAAAGTCGATTGCGTTTTAAAATTTACCTACCAAAAGCGTTAAAATCGCATGGTAAATAACAAAAAAATAATAATGGCTTCCATAATTACTTTCCATCATGACATTTATTTAAGGAAGTGTGAAATTACATGAAGAGGTCGCTGCGAATAAAGTTTAATAGTTTAAAGAAAGGTCTACCTGTCGGAGGAAAACACTAGGCTGCCACGAACCCGCGACAAGGCAGCTTCGTAACAGATAAGTCGCATTCACCAGTAGGCTACTTTATAGTAACACATAGTAGTAACTCTTTTAGTGGCAACAACTACCCAAGACACTACCCGGCTACTCAAAATCTTTCCCCATTTTGGTCGCAGTTACTTAGCAGCTACGAATATACAACGTAGCCGCCGATAGTCACCGCCCCCTTTGTAGTGGCTTTGATAGTAGCAGTTACGTATCTGCCACCATAAATGCTAGTTGGGAGAGACTGTCGCCCTTTTTAACGCACCCCCTATCCAAAAAATCCAATTCATGGGATAGGTCTAAAGCTATTTATCACTGCGGAATGAAATATTTCAGTCGACAGTGTTTTATTATAGTTTGAAAATTATAATTTAATTTAAGTTTACATTGAAAATTAATTACGAAAAGTTCGCACAATTATGTTTTATCTGGTAAATTTAAGTTCCAATTGTAAATTAAAATTTACAATAAATTTTTATCTAATTATTAAATTAATTTTTTTTAATATTAATAAAACAGTAGAATTCTGCATTTTTTGGTGCTTTTTTAGCATTTTTTTTAATTGATAAGGTTCAAAAATATTTTTTAATTTAGTTATTTAATTAAAATTAATTGGAAATTCTAATTTTCAGTTGAAACTTAAATTTATCAGATAAACACTTATATTTATATGAACACTACACAAAACTGCTTATTACAGCAACATTAATCACTTTAACACTATGGGCAAGTCGTTAACACTGTTGGAACACCATGAACACTATGCAACACTCTTTATCACTGTGCAACATTACAACAACACTAGTGCAACACTATGGTACAAGTCGTTAACACTGTTGGCACAGTAGTGTTGTACAGTGTTTAATAGTGTTTAATACTGTTGAACAGTGTTTTTCCGTAAGGGTAATCTGGTGTATGTTTAAATTGTTCAGGTTAACTTTTGGAATGTTTTTTAGTATCACAATATTTTTCTTGCAATCGGGGTAATTTTACGCTGAAAAATTGGGGTAATTTTGCGCTGCAAAATTTGGCCAATATGGGAGTTTTTGGTACAGGAGCCTAGATTGTTCATCATAAACAGTTCCATTTGGGCACACGCGGAGTGTAGCGTAAAAAACAACCCCTAAAACTACATATGTGACAACTGCTGCATGTAGACCCTCTTATTTCTAAGAACAAAAATTTTATTTTTAGTTATTTATTTTTGATCTTGTTTGTTTTGTTTGTTTCATAGAGAAAATAGTTTTGTTTTATTTTTATGTTTTAATATAATAATATTATAGAAATAAACGGTTTATTTAGATACCTACAAATCTTTCTCTATACAGCGCAAATTTTCCCCCCATGATGCGCAAAATTACCCTGATAGGTGGGTAATTTTGCGCAAATTCATTATTTAAAAAAATGTAGTTTTTGCATACCAAACAATTTGTTTTTATAAATTGCGCATTATATACACATAGTAAACATAGTAGACTATCGCTGGTATTCATTGCAAAATTTCACATTTAAACTTCACAAAGATACTAGAGATTTTGCTTAGATGCGCAGAATTCCCCCACCTTCCCCTATTTGTTCCTGCGTGTAGACCGGGCATGTCCGCCTGGCCGAGTGTCGGCTGGGTATAGTTGCCGGCCACAACAGCCTGGCAATTCTAAAAAATGCCTTCTGACGTCCTGGATAGGTATATATCCTGTAGGTTTAACACACTCGACTATAGCTAGCCATTATTCGTTACTGAGCAGATGAGGATGGAGATGGGGACTTCAAACAATTAATGTTCAGCTATGCCATTACAGACGCATACTTACTTCCAACGAAATATTGCAACCCATCGCTATTTATAGTTAGCTCGTGTGCGTAAGCAGCCGTGAGATGTATCGCTTGTGCCGCGGCAGGCCGTATTCCGGCCGTAAGCGGGCCGGCTAGGGCAAGCCGAACGATTTTGCCATGTTCTAACCGAAGTCGGCCAGAATACGGCATTCCGCTGCAAAATCGAAGGATCCATTAATTATTTGGAGTCCCCATCTCCATCCTCATCTGCTCAGTAACGAATGTCTAGCTAGTCGAGTTTGTTAAAAAAGTATCTTGTCATTCAGAGAATTTCAGGACTAAACTTATATGATATACCTCTCCAGGACGTCTGTAGGCTTTTTTTCAATGGCCAGGCGGTTGTGGACGGCACTCGGCCAACTATACACAGCCGACACTCGGCCGAGTAAACATAGCCGACATTCGGCCAGGCGGATATGCCCAACAGTTGGCCACCCTGCTTAAAATACCCCATAGAGACCTATACAAAATAATCTATCGGGCGCTACCGGATTCTATATGTGCATTTGTCCATGGGTTTTTCCGGATACAGCCCGATAGAAAATGTATAGGAAATTACCTATAGGCACACCATAACTTTTACATTTTCCCTATTGAGACCGATAGAAAATAACTCAATGAAGGATATATAGGGATATCCCTATAGAGCAACCATAAAACATTTGACAAAATTTTATTAAAACCTATAGGGTCCTATAGGGAAAAAACTAATTTCTACATTTATGTGTATTTTCCCCATTGAAACCGATAGCAAATAAATCAATGGTGGATATCCCTATAGAACAACCATAAATCTCAACTACGGGTCCTATACAAACCGATACACCCTATAGAAACACCATGGTGTTTCTATAGGGTGTATGCATACATCCCGATACAAATATCTATCGGTTTGAACAGGGTCTCTATGGGGTATTTTAAGCAGGGCACTTATGTTCTGTGGTTGGCCAGACGGACATGCACGGTCTACACGCCGGAACAAATACATGTGTCGGGCCGCACGCGGCCGATTCGGCAAACGTATTCGGGCCGTATGCGGGCCGGCTAGCTTGTGTTTACTGGGATGTGTTTCGCATGCAAATTAATTTAATTGCTTATAATACTATATGATTTATACCTACGCCATTTATGTTTATTTCGTTTGTATAGTAGTGTTTTTTTGTTTAATTTTATTCGAACTGTATAAATAAGTGTTTAGAATTTTTTGTTTTTTATAATGAACAAAGAGTTTTTTGAGGTAGGTACACTAATGTTTCTTATTTTACCTTTATAGTCACTTTAACTAACTTTACTATTTAAGTACCTAAAATAGCATGAAAAATATCGCCCAGTGATCAAACAATGTCCCTAAAATAGTTTGCATCTAAAAAAAATGAATGAAATGAAATAGGAGTTGCGAAATATTCGTATTTAAATACAAAATACATTAAGCGCCTTAAAGTTACGCAGCACATATTACACATCTGGTGACTTTTACAGTTAGTAATTTAATTGGTTACTTTGGTAGTTGTTTGTATCATGGTTGTGGCGTGCCTGGGAACCTGCGGCTGACAGCGGGCAATCTGTCAATATTGATGTGTTTTTCAATGTTTACGTGCAGAAAGACGAGGCATTTCTAAGAGAAAAACTATGATACGTGACTGAAACCGTGTTAAATATGGCTCAAAGCACAGCCAGTGGAACTTCCTCTAGAAGGCACAACAGAGATCATGATACGGCCTCAATTGCGTCCTCAAGAATTGCAGATATTACCGAGTGGGAGGCCAATGAGGTACGAAAGTTATTGTTTATTTCATAATATTTATAAATAAAAAGCATGTGGGATTGGCATATGTAACATACCATTTATAGGCGTAACTTGCTCTGTCATGCAATAGGTAAAAATGAACTGGTTTTTGTCAATATTTTAAGTATTTATTAGATAATTATTACCCTTTCCATCAATAATGGAATGTCAATTGACTGTTAGGTATTCATTTTTTGGTTTGATCCTGCGTAGAGTTGTCTTTTGTTTGCCTAACTGTATATCAAAACACAATTTGTTTGAATAATATACCTAGTTTAAAAAATATATTTTATACCTAATTAAAATTATATTTAAAAGGTTAAATTCAATTAAAACTAAACCCTGGAACCCGAGTCTGACGACTGTAACCGAGGGGTAAACCACTTTAAAATCAGCAAGACCAACGTTAACCGTTATGTGGACATTGTGTTCTGATTTTTTTCTTATCAGTCATTATCAGTCGCTAAGAGAAATTTCTTATTGATAAGGAGTTTTTCTTAAGCCTGATTTATAGATTGCTTTCCTTCCTTCCTTCCTTCCTCCCATAGAAAAAGAACCATACAAAAACCTGTTGTCCCATACGGAAATCTATAAATGGCACTACCATTTTCATTGTTCATCTTCTATGGGAGAAAGGAAGGAAGGAAGGAAGACAATCTATAATTCAGGCTTAAAGGAAACTACTTATCAATAAGAAATTTTTCTTAGCGACGTTTTGCTTCCCTTGTTATTGTTATCTTTAGCCGTTAATTTGTATGCGATTTTTAATTTTAAAAAATCAGTGGTTTACCCCTTGACTGGAACCAAAAATTTTTAATAAATCTAATATCTCATCTTTCTATGTCATATTAATCCTTTTAAAAGCAAAATAAAAATAAAAAAAATATCGATTTGAGTGGGTTATTTTAATTTTAGCCCTTTTTAAAACTATATAACGTACTTTGCTCCGTCACATTAGATCTACTACATTCTTTGTCACGTCATATTAGATCTGAGATGCTATGATTTATTTATCACTTAAAATTCTATTGAAAATCGCGAAAAATTACAGATGCTATCTGGGTAATTAATATTATTATTTTAGGCTCTCAGGCAAAGAGAACTGGAGGAGGCCAAAGGCCGGGCTGCCCAGATGGAGAAAACCATGAGGTGGTGGTCTGACTGCACGGCAAATTGGAGGGAAAAGTGGAGCAAAGTAAGAACAGAACGGAACAAAGCCAGAGACGAATGCAAACAGCTTAGATCTAAACTGGAAATATCCATTAAAGATGCCAACACATACAAGAGAGAAAAAGAAGATCTGGAAATACAGAATGATGAGCTAAAGAAAGAAATGGAAAAAATACACATATTATTGCTGAAGCATGCTGGGCAGTTTGACAGTTCTATATTTGAGGCTTTAAGTGAAGATCCATTAAAGGATTTTGTCTTCAGTAATGGATCGATAATACAAGAAAGGGAAAATGGAGTATCATCGTCTCAATCAAACCCTGAATGTGATAGTACTGCAATACAAGAAGAGGGAGACAGAGAAGATGCTAATAATATTGAAGAATATATTCTTCAAGGTGCTGTTCCTAGGTATATTAAGGAGTTTGAGAAGAAAGCAGAACTTGCTGAGCAAATTAATGGTGTCAGTGCAAAGGTAAATGGCGATAGGGCTATTAATGAGTATGATGAGGACTATGTCATACAAAAGTTGTCAATGCTGCAGTTAAGATTGGATGAGGCTACCAAAACATTGCAAATTGAAAGAGAGTAAGTTTTATTTCTAAAAAAATTATTTAATTATTTAAAAAATCACAAAATGATCAAGAAAAAAATAACAAAATTATATGTTTACAGTAGTTAAATTTACGATAATTATCAAATAATAAACACATTCATAATAAAAACCAGGGGGACATTTAATATTTCACAAACATATATACAGTGTGTCCCGCTTAAGACCTTACCACCCTCGTATAATTTGCATTTTCAACCGATTTTCGTAAACTTTTTTTTGTTGGATAGATCTCTGAAAAGGCTTTAATCACATATGTCACTTGATTTGACGGCTAAACTCATGGCCAACTGTGATCTCTTGTTGGGGTCGAAATTTCGAAAAGTACTATTAGGGATTTTTTCAGAGAAAAAGTGACCATGGATTATTGTTCTGGACCACTTATAACCCCACTATACCAATTTTTATCGTTTTTAAATACAGGGTGTTCCAGATGGAGGGTTTTATCAAAAAATTAAAACATGTCCAGCTGAAACACCCTGTATCTAATAGCGATAAAAATTGGTATAGTGGGGTTTTAAGTGGTCCCGAATAAACCTTTTTCAACAAAAAAAGTTAAAGAAAATCCGTTGAAAATTGCAAATTTTACTAATAAACCTTTTTCAACCAAAAAAGTTAAAGAAAATCCGTTGAAAATTGCAAATTTTACGAGGGTTTTATCAAAAAATTAAAACATGTCGAGCTGGAACTCCCTCCCTGTATCTAAAAGCGATAAAAATTGGTGTAGTGGTCCCGAATAAGTCTTTTTCAACAAAAAAAGTTTAAGAAAATCAGTTTTTATCAAAAATTTAAAAACGTCCATCTGGAACACCCTGTATTTAAAAATGATAAAAATTGGTATAGTGGGGTTATAAGTGGTCCCGAACAATAATCCGTGGTCACTTTTTCTCTGAAAAAATCCCTAATAGTACTTTTCGAAATTTCGACCCCAAAAAGAGATCATAGTTGGCCATGAGTTTAGTCGTCAAAACAAGTGACATATGTGATTAAAGCCTTTTTCAGAGATCTATCCAACAAAAAAAAGTTTACGAAAATCGGTTGAAAAATGCAAATTTTACGAGGATGGTAAGGTCTTAAGCGGGACACACTGTATATATACAGGGTGTCCTGAAATTAGTGCACCATACTTTAACAGCAGATTCTACGTGCAAAAATAAGAAAAAAGTACCTATAAATATAGGTCGAGAAATGCCTCCTAAGGGAGCTACAGCCCCCGAAAAGGGAGCCCCTGAAGATGGTTTTTATCTAATATAAATAAAAAAGTAAAAACACCCTGTCACTTACTACATGAAACTGTCACCTGTCTTAAATTATTCTATTTTTTCCTAAACATGGCAGCCGTATTCCAAGGACCACGCGAGTCCATTTCTATGGTTGTGATTTAATTGTGAATTTTTATGCCATGTAAAATAATTTTCAAATCGATTTTATGCGAAAACGGTGTATGTTATCGAAGTTCAACAAGATGACCTTTTTTATGTGCAAAACTCTAAAATTTTATAATCTGACACCAAATTCTGGTACAAGATACGTACAAAAAAGTTAAGGTGGTTTTAACCCTACTTCCTATCAATCTGACCCAAACCACATAAAAAATTTTAAATTGTTATTGTTACGTCTTATTGGTCATAAAAAGTTTAATTAATTCCCCAAATTTCATTCTTATATTTTAAACGGTTTTGGAGATATTAAATAAAAACCATCTTCAGGGGCTTTTCTTTTGGGGGCTGTAGCTCCCTTAAAAGGCATTTCTTGACCTATGTTTATAGGGAGTTTTTTTCTTATTTTTGCACGTACAATCTGCTGTTAAAGTATGGTGCATTAATTTCAGGACACCCTGTATATATATTAATATTTCACAATCTTATTATACAGGATGTTTCTTTTAACTTGAGACAGCTCAATATCTCGAGAAATACGCATTTCACGGAAAAATATCTTAAATAAAAGGTTAATGTGACCAAAGTGGACCTACCCCTCCTTAAGGGTGAAACGGGGGGTAACTTTGGAAAGTCAAATGGGATGACCCGATTTTTTTCACAGATTTTAGTAGTATATAAAAAAATGAATAACTTTTATTTGAAACTTTTTTTCAATTTATCAACAGATGGCGCTGTAACTCAAAATTTAAAAATTGTTAAAATTAACATTAAATGTTTTTTTTTGATTTCGCATCTTTGGGTTCATTTCTATCGACAACCAAGATCATTCTGTTTAAATCCGACTATATCCATTTAAAAGATAGCTTTAGGAGCAAAACCGGCCAAATCCACGTTTTTATAGCAAACCCGGCTATATCCAATAAATAATAATGATGATGAGCATGAGGCTTGGATATGTCGATACTACTACTAAAATTTATTCTGTTTTTTCATGTTTTCACAAAATTTATTTTGTTAATTTTTTTAGAATAATAAAGGTTTTTTCACATTTTATTCGTAGGTTTTTGAGAAAAACCAACTATATACAAAACATTTTTTGAAATTTTGGCCTTAATATAAAGTTTTTGAAAACGAAAGTAGGTATGTCTTATAAATCAAGTACCACAAAACCCACAAATCTCAAGTTTGCTTTTTTTTATCTGTAAAGGCCAGGAAACCGAGAGTTTTTTCCATTTCCCCAACATTTTATTAAAGTGTATATTAGGGTGTGTCATTTTTGAGCAACTTTTTTTTTCAACCAAAAAACAGGCTAAAAACTTTCAGGAAAATGAAAAAAGAAGCCTCTAAAAATTTGAGCTCTTTATAATAACATTAAGTGGTGCCTGTTCATAACTTTCCATTTTCCATTTAAATAACATGAAAAAAAAAATTCTTTTTTCTTATTTTTGTATCTTGACATTTAAGCATTGTAAAAACGAACTGAAAAATTATTTTGGTAGGAAATTGAACGCTCTACAAAAAAGTACTAATTTATTTTTTCATAGAGTAAGCCGTTCTGAAGGTATTCAAACTTGCAAATGTATGAAATTATGACTTTTATTTTATTAAACTAATACTTATTTTAAGAAAAAATAATTATTTTCGTATAGAAAGAAAATAACACTTACCTACATCTCATTTTTTTTCATTTTATTTTATTTACTATCAAAAAAAGTTATTTGTTTTCAATAAATTTGTTTAATAATTATAATAGATTAAATAAAACAATGAATTTATTATCGAATTGAATTTTTAATCTTTCTTTATTTTTTATAATTTTAAAGTCGATAACTCTGATAAAAGATTATATCGGTTCAGTCGGTATATTACCTTTGGGATTACACGGTGACTAGAGGCACGCTAACGTGCCGCGATTCGAAATGTTAAAGGCAACTTTAAGTTTGAATACCTTCAGAACGGCTCACTCTATGAAAAAATATATTGAAACTTTTTTGTAGAGCGTTCAATTTCCTACCAAAATAATTTTTCAGTTCGTTTTTACAATGCTCAAATGTCAAGCTACAAAAAAACAAAAAAGAAAACATTTTTTTCCATGTTATTTAAATGGAAAATGGAAAGTTAGGAACAGGCACCACTTAATGTTAAGAGCTCAAATTTTTAGAGGTTTCTTTTTTCACCTTCCTGAAAGTTTTTAGCCTGTTTTTAGCTGAAAAAAAAAGTTGCTTAAAAATGACACACCCTAGTGTATATAGCCGGTTTTGCACGGATGCTCCTCAATTAACCAACAAATAACTACTGTTTACATCAGAACATGTGCAGGTCACAAAAGTGGTGCAGATTTATCCAATTCCAAAATGGTTTACTTACATCTAAATGCTCGAGGATTTATTTATAAGCGCTCGAGCATTTATGAGCGCTTTTGAAAGTGCTCATCCTTCTCTATGTTATACTACCCCATTAGGGTGGTTTTTTTTCACGACTATCTTTATTTTTTTGCTCCCCACTCAAAATCTTCTTGAAAATGTTAAAAAAAACTTCCCTGAAAATTTGAGCCCTTAATATTAACTCTAAATACTCTCCCAAAGCGTATAAAGATTTCCCATTTAAAATACATGTAAACTTTGATTTTTTTAAATATCTATATCTCAGCTGCATTTTATGCTATTGGATTGTTCCAATAGCATAAGTAGGTATTTACTCGGAATCAAAAGTTCTACAAAAATGCTTTATGTGCCATAGCTGTAATCTGCACCTGTAGGATGGTACAGATCACTAAATCTGATTTTGGTAAAAAATTCCAATATTTTTGAAGATATTTCAAAAGTGACTGGATTCATAGAAAAAATTTAAAGGACAAAAATGTAGAAAATTAAATTTTCTTAAAAAAAGGTCCTATCAGTTGAATCGCTAAGATTGATATTTGTTGAGATATAAAGCGTTTACATTGACATTTTATGAAATTTATCAGGATTTCGGTACCAAACTTTTAAAAATAATGATTTTCAATTGATTATCAGTACAATTTCATGTAATTACGTTTTTTCTAGTCAGGTGATTAAAGAAAAATAAATAACTAAAACAATCAAGCATAATTATTACTAAAATAACATGTTGTATGTAATACACCTTGTTTTATCAATTTTTAAGTTATCTACTCGTATTATACATATAATTTAAAATTAAATTTATAACATATTATACAAACAGAGCAAATATATGAAATATATATCTCTCGTACAATCCTGATCATTTGATGTTGATTGGGACCTCCCACTCCTATTAATATAATAAGCATACATACTTTATGTCCACGATAAGTTGGCGGACCAAAGGAATTGAGTTATTTATTTCTTTAGTTATTATACAATAATTGTATAACATGAGAATTATTGTCTTGTTGTGTGCTTTTAAAACGTATGTTTTATACTATACATAATAAACCCAGTCCAACCTGCGAGATACCCGAGACGGTGGAACATGTTCTGCTCCACTGCAAAAATTAGAGATGGGAAAATTCCCATTTCACGAAAATTCCCGGAAACTTTCCATCGAAAATTCCCGAAATTTTCCGAAAGTTTCAAAAAAAATTTTTTTATTGCGAAAATATTTTTTTTATGCCAGGGATTTGCAAAAATATATAACACATTAATTTTTTGTAAAATTTTATTAAGAAAAAAATAAAAAAAATGTTTATAAGAATGTAACTGCAATACTATTTTTAGTATCTTTTACTTTGGAATATTCCTATTGTATACTGAAACCTACAAAATAAAAATAAAATGTTTACTATTAGAAATTCATTGCTAGTAAATCCTAGATCCTAGATCCTATTACGTAAAAAAAATTAAAAGGGACAAAGTAACTAATATATAGGAATATTGAAAAGTAAAAGGTAAAGTAAAAAATAATTCCAAAACTAGATTATTTTCTTGGCATTGTGCCAACTTTGTTTATTGTTTTTATTTTGTTTACCTTTTTTATTCATTGAGGTTATGTAATATAACTTACATTATTTATACTTCTTCTTCTGCTTTAAATTAACACACATTAAATTCTTATTCAAAGTTTCTTGGCCTTGTATCATGGCCTTAACGAAAATCAGCGGTTAAACAATGTCGACATTTAAATGAAAAAAACAAGGAAAGTTTCCAAGGAATGTTTCCAGTAAATGTTTCCGGTAGCTTAAAAGAAACTTTCAAAATTAAAATAAATTCCCAATTGGAAACTTTCCAAAACGGAAAGTTTCCTTAAAATGGAAACTTTCCGATTCCCATCTCTAGCAAAAATACACAACAACCAAGACAACAAACCGAAAAAGACACTGTAAGCAACATCATGGACCTACTGGAAAACATAGACCACACCTATCACAAATTAAAGAAATTTTTGGACAAAGTTTCCAACTTGTAGAATTAAAGCTCTTTGTTCTTATGGTTGCATAGCCTTAAGCTAAAATCTTGTATAATTTATATCCATAAATAATAATAAAAAACATAAATAAGTAGGTATCTTTTTTAATATAATTTATCTAAATTGCATGAACATTCCTTTGCCTTTGATTTTTTAAATATCTATATCTAAGCTGCATTTTATGCTATTGGATTGTTCCAAAAAGGGATTTACTGGGAATCAAAAGTTCTACAAAAATGCTTTAGCTGTAATCTGCACCTGTAGGATGGTACAGATCACTAAATCTGATTTTGGTAAAAAATTGAAGATATTTCTAAAGTGACTGGATTTATAGAAAAAATTTAAAGGACAAACATGTAAAAAATTAAATTTTCTTTAAAAAAAGGTCCTATCAGTTGAATCACTAAGATTGATATTTGTTGAGATATAAAGCGTTTCCATTGACATTTTATGAAATTTATCAGGATTTTCGTACCAAACTTTTTAAAAACAATGATTTTCAATTGTATAAAAATTCCTTTGCTCTGCTAACTTATAATGTACAGACTGTACAATTGTAAAATAAACAAGAAATCTTGAAGTTAAATAAATTTGTTTTTAAAATAAAATGGTTTATTTTTTTTACTTTTAGAGAAAAATCTCAGCTACACAGAAATATTGAAAGACTAACTGGTGATCTACAAGAAGCTAAAGACAAATGTGAGGAGTTAAGGGAATCTCGACAAGAAGCAATGAGGGAACTGCTCACTTTAGAAGATCAACACCTTAAAGAGGTTGAATTGATAAAGTGCGATTTAATAGATGAAGCAAATTCCAGGGAGGGAATGGATAAGAGATTGAGTGATCTAAGGACAGAGGTAATTATTTAAATTGCTAGTTTTATTTAAATCATTATATGTAATTTTTTAGCTTGAAAGACTTCAAGCCGAAAATGCAGCTGAATGGGGCAAACGCGAGCGCTTAGAAACCGAGAAACTTTCCCTGGAAAGAGACAATAAAAAATTAAGGAGTGAATTAAGAGACATGCAAGAGAGAATAGAGAGAAGAGGCCGCCCACTCACTAATTCTGATGCAGAAATAAGACATTTGCAGCAAGAAATTAGTGACAAAAACAAAGTAAAATAAAAACACCACTTTATTACCTAAGTACTTTATTAAAACTTGCTTTTTAGGAACTCACGGAATTAAAACATTCACAAAACAAAATGAAAAAAATGGTGCAAGACAAAATAACAGAGTTAGCGCATGCCGTGCGTCGTGCTGAACAGTACGAGACCGAAGTAAAAAAATTGAGAGGCAGGGTTGAAGAATTAAAAAGAGATCTAGCAGTAGCTGAAGACGAACTCGATACGGCAACGAATAACTATAGAAAGTTACAGAGGAGCAACGATGAATTGCAGGAGCAAGTCGATAATTTTCAAGTGCAGCTTCAACATTTGCACACTAGGTATGTCAAATATTTTATGAACTATGGTAAGCATTTTGGAGAGGAATTAGGAATTAGAAAATAATTTTTCAAGAACTACTACAAGGTCCTATTTAATACTATTACTATTTATTGATAAAATGCTGTTATACGGACTGAAGGTTTTTATAATATCTATTTTTTGTCAGAATTGACTGGGCTTAATGGTAATAAAAATATATGAGATGATCATTTATCATTTCAAATATACATTATCAGGTGTCGGTACTTTTTTTAAATAACGACTTGCTTAGGTACTAACTTTACTTATTAAACTTTTTATTTTCTTCAATGCATTCTTTAGTATTGAAAAGGAAGACGGAGGTGAAGAAATGGCACATTATGATGAAAATGAATGCGTAAGTATAATTTAAGACTATCTTGGCCACTCATATTAGGATATTGTAGTGTGTATTTTTGAGTGCTTAGGCTGGCTTTTTTTACTAATATAATTTTATTTAAAAATAACTAACTATGTTTTTTGTTTAATCTCAATTAACAATTAAAATTGATCTCTCTGGATTTAAAAAATAACCATTTGATCCTCTTAGCTTAAGTAGCATTTTTTCGTTAAAAGTTTTGCCTCCCTTATTATGTAAATTTGCATATGAAAAAAATTGAGTGTGTTAAAAATATTCAGGGTCTCCCAGGTAACAGAGTGATATAAAAAAACCCAAAAGTTTAGTAAATAGAACAAGTAATCAAGTTTAATTATTAAGTTTAACCAGCGGTGTGAGAAACAAATTCGTGTACGATAAGACATGATTATGAAAAAACACCCAGTATAATTTTAGAAACAAAAATATTGTAAATAATGTATGTTTTTATAAAACTACATACCACATTTATTTATTTTTATTTTAGAGGATATTAACGAAAATCTAAAACGCTGTATATCAAAAAGAACAAACTGTATCTCAGAAAGAACAAATATGTTGAATTTTTTTTTTTTTAATTTATTTAATAAACCCAAAAAGAATACATGATTCCATAGCAGTACAATAGTAGAAAAATAAAAATATTCAACAAATTATATAAAAACACTAAAATATAAATATGTGGAAGTAGGTACAGGCAGTTATCACAGTTTTCTTATAGATAAATAATAGTTTTTGACCGATGCACTGTGGGCCCAATGTCCAAACTAGGTTGCATTAATTAATTTTTTTTTCTATTTACTTAAAACTTTAAAAATAATTAAACTTTGAGACTAACCAATGCTGGTAATTAATTATATAATTTATTTTTTCATTTTCCAGTGTTGCCACATTGGTATTTTTGGAAATTAATTTATAAAATTCAACTAGTGTAACAAACCATGCCAACGTTATCTACGGATCAAAATAAGTCGATTTAACTCAAATTACCTATATACTAAGTTGCTTAGTTTAGTCGTTAGAGGCCTTTAAAGTTTTAAAAAATAACTATTTTTTTAATTATCTTAAAAACGAATTAATGAATTTTGAATATTTTTCGAATGTAACTTTTAACTGCCAATTAACGTCGTTTGGTGCTACACTCAGTTATCTTTAAAAATTAGAATAATCAGAAAAGCCAGGTTAGGTACTAATTTTCGTTTGTATTTTTTTTACTGTTGCTCACTTTGTTTAAAAACTTTTTGTCTCTTGTAAAAGTTGGATGAGCGGTTTAGCCAGAAAAAAATTATTTTGTAATGTCTGCATACATACTATCGATATATCGCGATAGTTACTATGTTTTATCCCGAAAATTATTGAACATATAAATCTAGAGATTCCTTTTCTGAAAATAGTTCAATTTGACTCAACGCAGTTGCTTCGTGTAGCAGATAAAAAGTGAAATACAGAGTGTTGGTAATAGGTACATGGTGTATAAAGAGGAGGGTTTTCGCATATTTTTTCGGTCATTTCCGGTTTCACCGGAAATGGGTCCAGGTTCAAAAAATTAAATAGAAACCCCTGTACAAATTTTCATTCTCGGATTCTTAACATAATTCTGGACATAAATGTGACTTTTTAATGCCTTTTGAGCAATTTTTAACAATGCATCTAGGCCACCTTGATGTAATATAGAAAGAATAAGTAGGCGTAAACACTTTTAACAAATATTAAACGCCATGTAAGTATATAATTTGCTCATTGCCCAAGCAATACATGCGATAAACAACTTAAAGATGCATATTAATTGGTAATATTTTCTTTTCTCAGAGGTTTACATTTTTGACTGGGATAAGTTTCGCGATTTTTTGCGATTTTTTTGGTTAACAGTTTTTAGTAGTCTACATCAAAGATAATACACCCCATATATATATATATATATATATATATATATATATATATATTTTATGGGGTGTATTATCTTTGGTCTACATCTTTGTCTAATAAAAAATATATATTTTGGCTTGGCATTCGTTGGCCTTCCTATTTTTTTACTCTGCAAAACATAAAAAATTAAATATTCATGTTAATTACCTTATCAGTTCTTGCCAAAAGCAAAAAAAAACACGAATTTTCTATAATTTAAAGTATCCAACGCAACTAATTGACAGGTCTAATGTCAGTTATGAAATGTTTAAGACGACTTTTGCTTTTCACGGCCCTCTAAGCTATAAAATCGCAAAAATCGTAGTTTTAATTAAAACGATTGCATTAAAAATAGACTTTCTTTTAAAGATCTGACATTGGGCATTTATAAAAAAGTGTTCGTAGAGTATTTTCAAAAAGCAATTATGTTTTTACAAGTTTGAATATGTTTTTAATAAAACAATAGTGGCAAATTATACATTTTCAATAATGACTTATTGCAACCTAGTTTGGGCATAGGGCCCACAGTGCGATGTTGAAAATGTTTTTATTGTTCATTGGTTTTTTGTTGTCTCAGGAAGTTCATGGTACCATTTCAGAGCAGATTGTGTTATTCTCCTTTCTCCAAACTTAGTAATATTTGAAGCAATGTGATAATGCTGGTTGGTCATCGTGTTATGTTTATGTTTATCACAGTTTTTAGTTAGGTTTACAGTTGTTTCTATTGGGTTATTTCTAAGTTTATACACCACTTTGACACTATCCAGCATTATTAGCTCAACAATGTTTAATACGTTTAGTTCATTGTATAAATATGTAGAGCTCGTTTGGAACGGTTTGTTAAATAAGAGCTTGAGAAGTCTATTTTGTGTCACTTGCAAACTCTTTAAGTCCTTTTTTGGCGTCCCCCAAAAACCTGGAAGATACATGTATGCATTATATATTAAATGTTTAGACTTTGAATGTGGTCACATAGGTGTTAAGAAAATTTGTTTTTCAGTTTTAACAGCCATTTAAATTTTCTTTCTTTTGATCATTTGACACTAATCAAATAATTATTTCGACATTTCTATTAACGCTTGAATTATAAAATTTAAATACCAAAAACTGTCGCAAATGCACGTGCACGTCGGGAATATTTATGGAGTTTTGCTACGAAGGAAAGTATGAGTTAAATGAGCATAGAAGTGTAGAAGAACTGGCATTGATACTGAAAGATGTATCAAATAAATTATCTTATATTTAACAATTTTTCAAATAATTTTTTAGCTAATTTAAATTATTTTTTTGAATAAATCTGCTACCAGGTAGTACCTACATTTAATGTTACGTTACCTACCAAAATTACAATACTAGAAATCAAATTGTGTTATATCCAAGATATCGCCTCACTTTCTACTAGTTTTAAGTTTAATTTACATATTGTTTTACCTTGTTATAATGTAAATGAATTTGTTCATTTATTTGAAAATCTGTTTAGTTTTAATTTTTATATTGAAAGCAAGAATGACAAAATTCATCATATGGTGATATTGAACCAAAAAAATGTTAAATTGGAATTATCACCAACGAAGACAATAAAAAATATGATAGATAATGTAAATAAATGAAACAAATTCAAAAATAAAGCACACATGTTTGTAACATTTTACGCTTCTAAAATCTTCCGCATACTCATATGGTAAAAATCTTAATAATTTATGTGGGTATTTTTTTATTTTATATTTATTGGGAAGAAATTATTTCAATACCTCATATACCAAAAGCTACTTATTACTATTAACTAAGTAAGTACATTAGGTTATTTTTTCATTCATATTTTAAAGTTTAGGTATTTATAGTTATTTTTATTTTTTAGATTACGTAACTCAAACTCAACCAACCTTCTGACAAGGGGTAACTTGTTAATGGTGGAGGGAAGCGACGATGATTTAAACGAATATTAGTTTTTCTATCAATTAAGGTAATTTAATGTAAAATCTTTTTATGTTAACATTATCTTTGGTTCTATTTTTTCTTTCAAAGCAATGATTTGTCTTCCATTTTCAGTGTATATTTTAATTTACCTTATATACTCAGTATTGCAATATAACTTGCCTAAAACTTTTATATTTTGTATTATTTTTGTGTACAAATCTCTGAATGTATATTTTATTTGTAAAGCATCTTACTTATTTATATTATAATTTGTATATTATTTTTTTTATAAATTTGTATTAGAATATAAAATTATATATTATTTAGTAATAATGGGCACAAATTATTTAAAATGGCCTAGTAAATAAATTAGATTGTTTCTGTCCTGTTTAATGACTGACTTGTAATGTTGTAGACTGAAAATCAGTGAATTTTCGATTATATGCATGTTGTATAATAATAATAATAATAACAATAATGTAGGCTTCTAAAAACATTTGTGATTAAAATTATCAAGCAAAGATTGGTCAATATAGTTTTTTAATACCGATAATAGATCTTACAAATATCTTAAAAAATGTAAATTATATGTATTAACAGTTTTTAATATAAAATGTAAACTTATGTTTTGTATTTGAAATAGAACATTTTTATGAATTTATCCATGCATTGGTACAATATAAGTAATAATTAAGAGCACCAATATTGTAATAATAATGTGAATTATTATTCTTATCACACAACTGCACTATACATAATGATATAATACTAATGCATATTATTGAAAAATACATAAATTACATAAATATAATCAAATTTTAATAGTATGTTTCTAGATTCAAGATTTAAATTTAATGCAGGAAAATATATAGAGATTTTCTTAAACCAAAAAATGTTTTAATTAAATTTAATTAAAATGTTCATGTTTAAACATCACGATACTTTTGACTTATCTTTTTTAAGTATAAATCAAAAAAAATTCCCTGGTTAAATGTGTTTAAAAACCTCCAGTTCAAAATCTAAAGGCTAATTCAAAATTTTAAGCAAAATTAGCAATCACAATTGCACTAATTAGTGCCTTATATATTTTTGTTAGAATGCTTTGCGTTATCATAAATAAACCAGCGTATGTATTTATTATTTATTTACGGAAATTCAGCTGTACATATATCACATAATTTGTGCCAATAAACTATTTAAATAAAACAAGTCTTTTATTTTAAATGTTTTAATAAAAACTTCTTGAAGACTATTTAGACTTTAGACTTAATAAAACTAAGTATAATACATTTTTAACAACCCATGAGACTTCCATCTGGATTGGTTTTTAATTTCGGTGTGCAAATTTTGCCGTTTGGTGTGAAAACACAACTGTTGGTGAAAACACCACAACTGGACGATTGAGTATAGTAAACATTAGGTATTTTTTGTCCCGTCAAAACATTCTTTGAACCGGTTTCCGATGTGGAAATGGAATGGAAATTTGCAGAGGGGGATCCCCCGCTTTTGACCTGATATGATGCAGGTTGGTATGCGTAAGTTGTGCCGTAGCCATAGTGACCGTTTTTAAATTGGGTCGTTTTCGTTCCTACCGCGTAAACTGGACTTTTGTACAGAATCCTTCCTGACCCTGGGGCTAAGCTTACACTCTGAGCTAAAGCGTTTTGGCCTACAGCATAAGTACTTTTACCTAAAAATAACATTCTAAAAAGCTGTTCAATTTTTAAAATTAAAAAAAAAACCTTTGGTGTAAGAATGAACCTTTCCTCTAAACCCTGCTGGAATTCTGTAACCTGGAGATCCCGGTATAATTTGACCGGGTTGTAGTATGGAACCATGTTTAGGAATGCTACCGTAACTTTGGTGTACTGTTGCATCGAGTTTCACCAATGGATCCAATATGACTTGTTGTTTTTGAGTTTTAGTTTCCTGTGAAATTAGTTGTATTGGTATGTTGGAAGTGTCTATGCTTCTTGTCATTGGTTTTGTTGTTGTAGCGTCACCGTAGTCTTCGTAATCTTCATATTCTGCACTATCAGGCTGTACTGTAGCATTATCTTCTTGTTTGTCATTTATCTTTGTCGTTCTAGTGTTGGCGTTAGAGCTAGATGGAGTTAAATCTGAACTAACTAAGGTTTGTTGAGATTGTTTTTGTGGTGGACTTAGTTCAATAGGTTTAAATGGTTGAAATTGAGGTTCAAATTTTCTTGTTTTATTTTTTGAAAAACCTCCTCCAGTTCCTGCTTGAGCTGATCCTGTATATCTTATTCCATTACCAAATAGACCTAAAGCAAACCCAAATTAATTTGATTTCACAAATAAGAGATTTTTACCTTGAATTTGAGATTGAGACTGCCCAGAATGAGTTCCACCTTGTGCACTGGCAGTACCGCCTCCTTTCCATGGTGCAGTTTGATTATCCCTTTCGTTATTTGGAGAAAATCCTATTTGTGCCTGCGAAGATGTGCTACCAGGGCCGTTTGCTTGTGCATCTGCCATTCCACCTTTACCACTAGCTTGAACTTGGGTTTGACTCGCATGTGTTTGTCCACCGCTTTGAGCATTAGACATAGTGTCACCATTCTTAGATGAGTATACAACTTGGGTTTGAGATTGTCCCAAACCACCTTTACCTTGAGAAGAACTTTGAGCGCCCTCTTTTCCACCGGATACTTGAGTTTGAGCTCCTCTTTTCCCATCATCCGAACCAGCAGATGCGCTAAACGACCCCGACCCAGAATAGCTACCAGAAACCTGCGATTGGGCTGTGCCTCCTAAATATTTGCCTTGCGCTTGCGCACTAGCTTCAGTTTCGTTTTTGTCATTTTGTTGGATAGATGATAATACTTGAGAATCTCCATCATATTTTGGTCCCTGATCAACTAGTTGACCTGGGGCCTCTTGTCCTTGTTGACCGGTTGCGTATCCAGGTTGTTGACCGGTTGCGTATCCAGGTTGTTGACCGGTTGCGTACCCAGGTTGTTGACCGGTTGCGTACCCAGGTTGTTGACCGGTTGCGTATCCAGGTTGTTGACCACCAGACTCAGGTTGCTGACCTGTTTCATAACCATCTGCTCCATATCTCCCAACTCCAGGTTGTTGACCGCCCGTTCCATAACTTCCTGCACCAGGTTGTTGAGTGATGCCTGTTCCATAACCACCTATACCGGGTTGTGGACCACCTGTTTCATAGCCACCTGCACCGGGAAGTTGATCACCAGTTTCATAACCACCTGCGCCAGGTTGTTGACCTCCTATTCCATAACCACCTGCACCTGGGTGTTGACCACTTGTTCCATAGCCATTTGAACTAGGTTGTTGACCACCTGTTTCAAAACTGCCTGCACCAGGTTGTTGACTACCTGTACCATAACCACCTACGCCGGGTGGTTGAATACCTGCTCCATAACCACCTACGCCAGGTTGTTGTCTACCTGTTACATAACCTCCCGCTCCAGTCTGAGGACCAGACAATCCATAATCTCCTGCTAAAGGTTGTTGACCACCTATTCCATAACCACCCCCTCCAGGTTGTTGACCACCTATTCCATAATCACCTGCTCCAGGTTTTTGACCACCCGGTCCATAATTGCCTACACCAGGTTGTTGACTACCTGTTCCATAACCACCTGCGCCAGGGTGTTGACCACCTGTTCCAAAACCTCCCGCTCCAGGCGGAAGACCAGATGCTCCATAACCTCCTTGTCCAGGTTTTTGACCACCTATTGCATAACCACCCGCTCCAGTTTGTTGACCATCAGGTTGTTTATTGCCTGTACCATAACCTCCTGTGCCGGGTTGTTGACTACCTACGCCAGGGTGTTGACCACCTGTTCCATAACCACCTGCTCCAGGTTGTGTACCAGATGTTTCATAACCTCCTGTTCCAGGTAGTTGGCTACCTGTTCCATAACCTCTCGATCCAGGCGAAGGACCAGATGCTCCATAACCACCCGCTCCAGGTTGTTGACCACCTGTTCCATAACTGTCTGCACCAGGTTGTTGATTGCCTGTACCATAACCTCCTGCGCCAGGTTGTTGACTACCTGTTCCATAACCACCTGCGTCGGGTTGTTGAATGCCTGCACCATAACGTCCCGTTCCAGGGTAAAAACCAGATGTTCCGTAATTTTCTACTCCAGGTTGTTGACCACCCGTTCCATAACCACCCGCTCCAGGTTTTTGATCACTTGTTACATGACCCCCTGCGCCAGGATGTTGACCATATGTCCCATAACTACTCGCTCCAGATTGTTGACTACCCGCTCCAGGATGGCCGCCTATTCCATATCCACTTTCTCCAGGTGGTTGATTATTTGTTCCATATCCACCTAATCCAGGTCGTTGACTACCCGTTTCATAACCTTCTGCTCCAGTTTGTTTCCCATCAGAACCATATCCACCTGTTGCAGATTGTCCTGGACCAGGTCGTTGGTATTCTTCAGGTTGACCTGATCCATGATTATCTACTTGAAAATTCCCAGTAAATGTGCCTTGAAATTTTCCTCGTCCTTTGCCAGTTTCCTCATATCCACCTTCCAATTGACCAGCAAATTTTCCTCTTTTGCCATTATCCCCGCGGTTTGTTTCTCCTGGAACATTTGTATTATAAGTTTCATATACAGGTACAAATCCTCCACTAGTACCTTGACCTTCAGGTCCATATCCTCCATCTATTCTTTTCCCTGTTCCGGAACCAGGAGTTCCAGGACCTGTTCCCCTTGGAACTTGACCTTCAGGTGCATATCTACCAGTACCAGGATCTCTTCGTCCAAAACCCTGACTTCCAGGAACATACAAGCCAATGTATCCTCCTTGACTACCAGGAGTATGCTCTTCTATTCCAGAAGTTCCTCCTCCGGAACCGTGACCTCCAGGTACATAGACGCCATCTGTTCGTCCTTGACTACCAGGTGCATATCCACCAGGAACAGAACCTCTTCCTCCGGAACCTTGACCCCTGGGTCCATAATTTCTACCAGTTGCATAACTTTCGCTTCCGGGACCTGATTCTCCATCTTGTCTACCGAAAGCATATCCTCCAGTTCCTGAACCTATACCATTGGAACCTTGACCCCCAGGTATATACCCGCTATCTCTTCCTCCTTGACTACCAGAAGTATACCCTCCTGTTCCAGAAACTCTTCCGCCGCCAGAACCGTGACCTCCTTGACTACCAGGAGCATACCCTTCTGTTCCAGGAAGTTTTCCGATGGAACCTTCATCTCCTCCTTCTTGACTGCCAGGACCTCTCCTTCCGGAACCCTGACTTCCAGGAACATATCCGCCATTTGTTCCTCCTTCACTACCAGTTACAGGACCCCTTCCTTCGGAACCTTGACCTCCAGGTACATATCCCCCAACTGATCCTCCTTGACCACCAGCATATCCACCAGTTCCAGGACCTCTTCCTGCGGAACCTTGACCCCCAGGTGTGTATCCGCCAACTGTTTCTCCCTGAGTACTAGGAGCATATCCCGCAGTTCCAGGACCTCTTTCTCCGAAACTTTGACCTCCAGGTCCTTCACTAAGTCCTGGGCCATACTTCCCATCGGTTCTTCCTCCAGTTGTGCTACCAGGCCCTCTTACAATGTTAATTTCGAGCTTACCTGGTGTTCCATCTTCTCCTGGTCTACCTGACGTAGGGCCATAGTGACCGCGTCCAGGCCCGCTAGGTTTTTCATAACGCCCGACGGAGTCAATATCCGTGCCTCCACCAGGTCTATAATGAAGTGTCTGATCTTGGTCCGGGTGTTGGTTGCATCCCTCACAATCTAACGGATTACTTTGGCTTTGGGCTTGACCCATTCCACTACTGCCGCCTTAAAAGATCCAACTGAATCATCTAAACTTTCTAAATATATTTTAAACCAACTTACTGACGATAGCTTTGGATCCTTCATAAGTGGATTCTGCTTCAGCTCTGCCGGGTTCACCTCCTTGACCAACATTTAAATATTGCGATTGAGTTTGACCTCGAACCTTTCCTCTAAAATAATAAGGAGACGACCGTTTTCTGCGTAAATTGTTGTCGAACTTTCCTTCGACGAAAATGTCGTTCATATAGTTTTCATCATTGGTATCTAATTCTTGAATTAAATATACTGGAAATCCGCTACAAAATTCGGTTATTCTTGGGCCCCCTAGAGTATAAACCTATAAATGTTTGAGTTAATGAGCTGTTTGAGTTAATTCCAAAAATATTGTAATTACCTGTCTTTTTGTTAATTGATCAGATAATGCCGAATTTACTGGTAAATTCAATTTTCCATTGTGCAAGATAATATTTTCGCTTCCATTGCTTACATTTAAATTTCTTAAGATACATCTTGAATTTGCTAAGTCCTTATATGCAGCTTTGCGCTTAAATTAATTAATTAGTAATTTAGAGTACTTCAAAAAGCACAACTTTGGTGATATGTTAAACAAATATTAGATTATTCCCCAACCTAGGTTATACTTTTCAAATTGAGCCCACAAAGGCAAATTTATGACCATTCCTTTCGAACCCCAGTACACTCGAGGTCTGGACGGGATTTTTCGAAAACTTGACTTTAAGTTCAAGCAGTAACACACTTCAGACCCTTTTAGGCAACCCAAAAGATAAGATTCCTAAAATTGAAAATTCGGGGATCTACGAAATAAACTGTCAGGATTGTGACAAGAAATATGTTGGACAAACTAAACGATCCATCCAAGTAAGGTTCAAAGAGCACTTGGCCCATGTTAGATTTGGTAGGACAAAGAAATCAAATAAATATGGTAGAATTTGCAGATTTAGTTATACTTCGCTTCTAAAGATGCCAACGAAAAGTACTTTATGCACTTTGTGTTTGTGTTTGAGAAAAAAATGGAATAAACTGTTTAGCTAATACTTTTATTAATAGTGAATATATTGTTTATAACCTCTAAATAGTCGAAATAATAACGATAAATATACTTTAGTAAAACTTTATGTGTCGGGAATAAAAATATATTTAGGATAAATAAACTGTACCCTTGTCCCATATTTAAATATTTTTTTTATTTGGAAGCAATAAACTTTTTTCTCAGTGTAGTATATTGTGCGACTAGTGAGGGCAAGAGAAGATTGTCAGTAACAAGCGAGTGAAATCTCCTCCTTTAAACAATATTCGCACACAATATTTTATTCTACCTCAAACAATGTTAAGCCAATTTTATTGGATGTTTTATCTGCCATTTAACGACTGTCAAGAAGATTTAACTTTAAGCTATACTATTGTGCCCACTAGTGATGGAAGTAGAATTTTGTCCACCGGTTAAGAAATAAAATGAGTGTTGAATAAAAGAAATATTGTTTATCCTTATCTTTATTTTTACCTTACCGTTTGGTAATCAAAAAGTTTCCTAGATTTTTCAGCAGGGTTAATAGTGTAAGGTTCATTAGATTCTTCAAGATTTTGTAGTAAATTGTCCAATTCCTATAATAAACATGAAAGTTTTAAAAATCAACATGTTTTTATAAAACTAATAATAAATTCATTGATTAAAATAAACTAGTAAAATAGAACATGACTGATTCAGTGACCCATGAATTTAAAATTTACAAAGTATTATTAAATTGATAAGATTTTTTTGATGATAAACAATTTATTTACGATATTTCTTTAGCCACAACACATTATTATTAAATTGTGTTTATAATATTGCTAACAAAACGATATTTAAAAGTTAGCTAATCGAATCTGTTTATACATTATAATGTTAAATATTACTGTTTGTTTTAGTTTTAAAACTTTAAATTTTACTTTTACAAGGTGCATTCCAAAGTAAAGAGGACTTAAAAAAATAACAATTATTGTTCTTTAAAATTTTAAGTCTTTAGCAATACTTATTTATTTTATTTATAGCTCCGAGATGGATGTCGGTGCAAGCCTTTTGAATGTCTTCAATTTTCGCACAAATCTATATATCGACAAATTAACTTTCCCGAAATATGTTTTCGAATGTTGAATTTTGATTGTGAGTGATTTTTGGTCAATTTTGAATTGCTTTCAGAGGCACAAATGTCAATATGAAATAAATTGATTATCAATAGAAAGTGCTGTTTTAAGAATATTCATATGTCCTGTATACGTTGGAATCTATCTTGCTAAGGGTGCAGCAAAAATAGCTAAGGGAATTGTTTTTTTATTTCTACTTGTATTATTAACTAGCACATACCTAACTAGGGTATGAACTACAAAGTTTTCAATTAGGTACCTATACGAGGTGTCTAATCCTTAAACCTTTAGATTTGATATTTATGTATGTTTAAAAATAATATTTCAGATATAACAAAGGGGCCAAGCACTTGCTGCTTTGGGTCCATTGCAATGGTGGTCCATCCGGGTAAATAGTATCACAATTATGCAACTTAAAAAATTATTTTTTTGTCAAAAAAATATACGTATGTCTTTGGTTTGTCTAAATTGTGTAGAGAAAAAATTAAGTTAATTATTAGTTTTAAAACTTGCGTGATAATCCAGGATATTACATACCTATCCAAAAATGATAATATTTTATAAAAGGCATCAAAGGATGATATGGTTGACAGATGTATTTTCTGATAGTTTGACATTAAAATAATAAAATAAATAAATTATTATTATTATTTTTTTCCTATTATAATATATTATAATAACTAGAGACGGGATTTTATGCAAAATGCCTTTCTTCAATTTTGGTAGGCCGTTGAAAATTCTTTGTGCAAAATGTGTTTTGGGAATTTTTAGTACAATTTAACCCAACATCATTTTTATTTTTTTAATTAGGTACCGTTTTGTAAATCATTTTTTTAATGTACGCAACAGAACAAACATTATAATTTAACAAAGCTAAATTTAAGAAAAAATAATATTGTTACATTAATGTCAAATAAACCAGGAAACGATTAAAAATGCTTTTATTTTTTGTTGATTAATTTTTTTTTAATAATTTGAGTTATTTATATTGTTTTTAAACTTTTTTTTTATGTACAGGGTGTTATGTAATTAATGTTATATATTAAAATACTGAATACCTTTTGACATACGGAATAAAGGAAAAATATTTAAAAAAATATTTTTCCAAAGATAAAGAAAAAATATGCATTAGAAGTTTTTTATATTTTTTGTGATACGCCACTGGTTACACACTTGGTTTATCTCTGCACACTTGTATTCTGTGAGTACATAGATACCAACCAACAAAGTAGCTACGCGTTGCCAGATGTAAAAAATTGTTACTAAAAATTTTTCTTGCAAAAAATAAATAAAAACTTAATAAATACATAAGATGTATGCCCTTAAAGCTCTAATACCCTTCTGTATTTATTTACTCATCCAGCTATTAGCTTAAGCAATGATTCGAAAATTTAGTACCTATTTTAAAAAATCCATAACCACAAAATTAATTTTTTCATCAGTTTTTTTCTTTCTGTTTACTCAGATGAAATTGGGACCAGTTCACAGGTTAAACTTTAAACATTTAATTTGTGTAAATAAATCCAAAAGCACTTCCCTTAGTTAAGATATTTACAATTTGAGCACATAACCTAAAATTTGAAAGAAATGCACTAGATTCTGTCATAAAAGTTGGCAGAAGTTGTTTGAATTTACCTTCAGTACAAAAATGACATAACCAACAATTAATAAAAACGCCAAATTGACAATTTGCATTGTTAATTTTGTCATTTTTGTAATTAAGCTAAATTTAAACAATGTTTGTCAACTTCTTTGACAGATTTTGGAAACACTGTTTTTACCAAGCATAACATAATAAATTAAATTAGGCAACCAGAATAGCCTAAAGTTGCTAGTCGATCAGTGGCGTACTTTTTGCTAGGATAAAGGTTATTATAAATTATTTTTAGACTTTGGAATTTAGAAAAAAAAGTTTCAGGTGCTTCTTTATGGACCCTAAGGAACAACCCATTTTAATATATAACATTAATTACATAACACCCTGTATATTAGAATAAACGCTTTTATTTTTTAATATTGCATTTTTTTGGTGCCTTTTTTAATAATGTGCCTAAATTTCCGGTCTCTATTATAATAACAAATTTAAACTTCATAGTTTTTAAAATAATAATTTATATAATATGCAATCTATAATATTGTTTTTGGTGCCTTTTTTAATAATGTTCCTAAATTTCCGGTCTCTATTAATAACAAATTTAAACTTCATAGTTTTTGAAATAATAATTTATATAATATTGTTTCGTTTTTGACATAGTCTACTTAAATTTAATAAATACGCGGATTTTCTTTACTTTAATAATAAAATAGAAAAGATCCTTACAAATTTTCAGTAAATGGCCACATATTATTTTTAAATTAAAAATTATTATATTATTCAATGGATATTTTATATTTTTTGAACAATATTATATTATTTAATTTAAGATGAATTTTTTTGAAAAAATTAAAAGCACGAATAAAATTTATACAAAGGTAAAATATTATTTAAATTATATTAATAATAACAATATTTAATTTATTATATTATTATTTAAATTATATTAATACAGTAAGTTCTAGACTTAAATATGTTTTATCATTCTAAATTTTTTTTCTTCATATTTTCATATTTCAAAAATGTGCTTTACGGTTTATGAATAAGTTTTAATATTTTTATTTTATTCAACATGCTTATAATTTTTTTTTAATTTACTTGAAAAACAATTTGTGACGCTAAAATGCGTAAAAAATATCGTAAATTTTTGATAAATAATATATTTTAAATTTTAATATGTTATTACTAACATGTACCTCTTTGTTTCTAACGGTGTCTGCGGAAGTTTGCGCCAAAAGACATATCACTAAACCACCACCGAAAAGTAAAACTCGCGCCATTGAACGTGTAAGTGACCGCATAGCGGCCTATCTACGAATGCTGCTAAATCTATTCCTGGTTACGACTGACCTCTGACATGCTGGTGTCCCCTACAGATATCTCAACACTCTCCATACTTGACTTCATTTTACACACATACACACATTGTCGTAAGGGTTTTTGGAAACCACCTAAGAAAACGTAAGGACAACTTAAGAATTGATTGAGTACTAAAGGGCTATTTGGTTGTCCAAGTATAAGTATAAGTATAAGTATAAGGATTTAGTTTAAACACTTACTATTTGGGACCCCAATTTTTATCATAGATAAATCTGCCCCCATTGACATTATTTTAATGATAACATAAATGCGCAGAAATTTAAACAAGATTTAGTAAAATTTTTAAAATGAGGTCAAATTATTTTAAATCTTATATCGTGGTAAATGCAATACCGTATGTTAAAATACAAATTACTTTTTATTTATATATATATTATTTATTTTACACATTACTTTTAAATGGTTATGGCACTGCTAGTCTATTGCAAACTCAAATAGGAAAATAAATTTTCAAACGAATCAGAGAGGAATTGTGAAGTTTCTTGTCTATTTTTAAAAGTTTGATTTTTTGACGTACGTACAACATATTGTATTAACCATGGCGATATGCCAATAGAGCATTTTAAACTTTTTGAATTTAAAAAAAATCGAAATTCCTAAAAAACAAACAAAAATGGAAAAAATTAAAAAAGATTATATATCTGACTTTAAAAAGAAAAGAACTGAAAAGTTGAAAATAATAAACTTCTAGTAGATTTAAATTTCAAAAGAGCTTTTGAATTGATAATTGCTGGGTACCTACCTAATAACTGTAAAATACAGAAGATATATTAAAAATTTAAAATTGTATGGAAATATTAAAAATTTAAAATGGTATAAAATCTGTATAGTTTGGATTTTTTATATTTATTGGAGAGCCATGGGGCCGGCCAAGCAAAAAGTTATCTTTTTTTTCGCAAACTTTAATTTAAATTCTGCTTGTGCAGAACTTGTTTATAAAGGGTGATTTTTTTAGAGTGTCCGAACTTTAAATTCAAATTAAATAACAACCAAATTAAATATTTTAAAAATATTTATTTTATATGAAAAAACATTTAATGACATTATTGTTTAAAAATAATTTCGGACAAATGTCCTCCGCGGCTACTTGTAACAAAGCGAATTATATTAATCCAATTTCCGACCACTTTATCAAGCAATTTAGGTCTTATTTACGCAATTGTCCGAGTTATGTTAGCTTCCAAGTCTTGAATAGTTGCTGGTTTATTTAAATATACCAAAAATTTAACATTTCCCCAAAGAAAATAAAGATATTTCCACAAAATTTCCCACGTAGTTCAATAACAAAGCCCAACTTTCTGCGAACGTCGACGAATTGACAAATTTGGGTGTTTCTCATCACTGTCGATAACAGCGATGATATTTTCTTGGAAACGCACTGTTTTTGTTCTTGTCTTTATTTTAATATCTAACAGGGTGAAGTTCTTTTGAAATTTGTTGATGATTCGGCGAATACATCGCTCGATTGGGCGTATATATACCATAAAATTCACGAAGAGCACGATAAGTTTGGCGCACAAAACAATGGTTTTGATGGTAAATTTCGACAATTTTTAAGCGTTAAACGTTCCATGATAATTTGTCAGACTATACTGAGTAACTTAGTTTCTAGATGCATGAAAATTGAAAGTTTGTTTGACAGCGACACTTGTCAGAAGTTCGGACACACTTAAAAAATCACCCTTTATAATGTCCTTATAAACTGTTGAGATATCGGTATACCCAAAATCCACCAGCCGCCACTGGGTACCTTATTAATTTATTCAACACCCGCAAGGAATATGTAATTTCGTGGTCCTGCAGGATTGTCCATTTCTTAACTTAACTAGAGGTTAAAAATATTTGACAGTTGTCAGATGTCAGATAAAATATCAAATAAAATTGGCTTATAAGTTTAAAGGTAAAGTTCCTTGCGGTTGTGTGCTCGTTGGTCCACTCTCAAAAAGTCTTCTCTCTCTCTCCCACTAAGCATAAGCATCTGAATTATTTTCAACTTTTTTGATATTTTCGATTAACAAAAAAAATATTGTACGCTAAAGAAGTATCGGTCATCTATGGCCACCACTCGGCTGTTATCATCGTAACAAAAGTAGAACTTTTTATCAGCTGTCAAACGCTTAGGTTACAAACGAGAATAAAGCCGGAAAATTTTAAAAAATATGGAAAAAAAAACCGTGGATCAATTTGTTGTGTTGTTAGGTGTATTTCGAGAGGAAATCCTGGGTTAAGTTTTTACCGGTTTTCCAATAAACAGTGTTAATCTGAATGAAGAAATAAATTTCATACAGTCTCTGTAAATATAAATTGTACCTATTAGATACTATAAATACACATTTTAGTAGTGATTAACGTGAAAAGTGTAAACATTTCAATTCAGTAAAAATCCTCAAACAAATAATTCGTCTAAATTTAAACAGCGTTTAGCATTATTAAAAGCGTTGATTAAGAATTCTTTAAAGTCTCCACTCAAAATAAAATACCATTATATTATGTATCATAGATAACAAAGCCTTATTATTATGTATTATATATAATATTATGTTGCCATGAATTCGTAGGTATATTTTGTTGTTTAAAATGCAGTTGTCGGCGTTTTTTAGAGAACTCAATTATAAAAATGATTGATTTTAAGGTTATGTTTCTGCAAAAATTATTTTTACTAATTTCTTAAAAATGTCCAAACTCAAGTATAAATTATATTAGGTAAAGTTATCATTAGTTAATTCTGCACCAACTAATGTACTTACCGAATTGGATCCTTTGGCAAAACATGAAAATGCAACGATTTAGTTCTTGAATTTTATTTACAATTAAAAACACAATAATTCACCATGATCCCTTTGATAAAATACACACATTAACGTAACTATATAAGCATTTAAGCGTTGAGTTTCTTAATCAATAATATAAGGAATAATCAATCGAAATCGAGTACTAAAAAAGTTTTTTAATTTTTTCCTTGCAACGTAAAACACAAATAACGTGCGCGATTTAGCTGTGCAATTGAACAAAATTTGTCGAGTAAGACTTCTGCCTTCCTCTCTTTTGTAAAAAAACTACCTATTTATTTAAAAATGATGTATAATCGGTGCTTTAAATTTATTGTTGACAATTCTTAAATTCACGCAATGTATTCGAAGTCCACCAGATGGCGTTGCGAAAACCCGATACTTCTTTAGCGTAATTTTTTAGAAATATTTAATGCCTTAAAGCGATTAATTAATATTTTAAAATCAGTCCATCACTAATGCCTAACAACGTGAAAAATGAGTTTATTATTCCTGTTGTTAGGCGGGGCATTATATATGGAAAAACCTAAATAATATAAATAATATGACATAGCAGTAGAAAAAATGGCGAATGTGCCGGGATTAGATATTAATTATTGTATAAATGAGGTCCGTTAAATAAAAAAATGCGTAATTACAAGTCTTTTAACATGGCATTTATAAACAAGTGTGTAATTACAAGCAGATTAAAATAAAATTTATATATTGAAAATAATTCAGCGGTTCTCAAATAATTAAAAAAACAAACTGAAAACCTGTCAAAACCTAAAATCCTTATTCCTGTAAAATAAAATAAAAATAAGTATGACATGTAAATAAACATATTTATCTAAATTTGTATCCAATTTATTAATTATTTATCTATAAGTTATGGCGGCCAAAAGATGGTGATGGTAACTGAATGTAGTAGCGAAGAAATTGGATGAAATTGTAGATTAATAAAATATGACCAAAATTTCCAATTCCTTATACTTAACGATTTTTGGTTTAAAAGGGTTTTAGTTTTTTTTAATATTTTGAGCACCGCTGGCTTTTTTTCGATCCATAAATTTTATTTTATTTCTAATTTAACCGACCTTTTATCTGTTTAAATAACAAAAATACCCATAGAAATATACACATAGAATGATCTTCCTATAAGTTATATAATATTATTATTCGATCGTGTAGTTTCTATAAAAATCGGGCACTAACAAACATAGTATAGGGAAACGGCGGCCATTTTTGTTGTTTACAATTTTTGTGCTTTGGGTTTGTGCCCTGTTTATACATATTAATAATCGTTTTAAACGTTGTTTTTCTTAAAAGAGGCTTAAAAATGCTAAGGACAACCGTTTTACTCCTCTTTTGTAAAAAATAAACCTTATTTTATCAGGGCTGTCATCAAACTGTCAAATGTCAATTTTAAGGTTAATTTATAACCCAGAAATTAACCTTCAAATTGACATTTGACAGCCCTGATAGAATAAGGTATATTTTTATACATAATGTCTAGAGTCCCGTCAGACGGGTCTCCATTGCGCTCCCGTTAAAATTTTGTGACGTCACACACTGTAAATATAGGTATTATTTTTCGAGCGATAGGATTATTACAATAAGCTCGGTAGCTCGATGGAAGGGCGCCTGCTTTGCATGCGAGAGGTACGGGGTTCGATACTTCGCGCCTCTACAACTTTTTTTAATTTTTTTTTAAAGAATTTATAAACCGAAATAATACAATGTGGCCTTAAAAGCATTTATATTTAATTTTACATTAATATTTTAATTTATTTACCTTTCTTCATAATCATTTTGCTAGTTATATAATATAAAATGTAATTAAATGAATATTCCTTCGTTGACAAATTTTTACTCAATGGGGCGTGGGGGGGCCAATGGGGCGGGGTCGGTTGGGTTGGGTTGTTGGGTTTGGGTTGGTTTTGAAGCGGGCGGACTCGGGACGTTGGTTAAGGAAAAAAGATCTGCTTCCCGTCCTAAGATTGCGTCATTTGATGACGTCACTCTGTTAACGGGAGCGCAATAGAGAACCGTCTGACGGGACTCTAGACGCGGCGATTTTTATAAAAGAGGAGTAAAATGGTTGTGGGTTATAAAATAACCTTTAATTAACCTTCCAATTGACATTTGACAGCCCTAATAGAATAAGGTTTATTTTTTACAAAAGAGGAGTAAAATGTTCTTACCACTTTGAGGTCTCTTTTAAGGCTTGCAAGTCTCTTTGTAAGAAACACGTTTAAAACGATTATTAATCTGTACAAACCCAAAGCACAAGAATTGTAAACAACAAAAATGGCCGCAATCGTATGATGTGCAGTGATTTTTAGTATTTTTACTACGAGATCGAACACTGCCCAACTATGGAGAAAGGGAATAACTACTAAACAAGAAATCTGTGGAAAATTGGCATAATCTAAATTTTTATAAAAAGCAGTAGATATTTAATTGATTTATTTAATTTATAAGATAGTTTACTGCATTTCTTCGTTGAATTAAGATGCAAAATGTCCATAGCTTTATCATAGCACAAGAAAACGCATTAAGATATTTTTTGTAGTTACTGCCTTTCTCCATAGTAGGGCAGAACAGACCTTGTTGTGTGGATTGTGGCACAGACCTTGTTGTGTGGATTGTGGTATTACCTACTATAAAAGCCTTACAAATTTTACCCAAATAAAAATATTTACCTATATAAGTTTGTCAAGGAATATGATAGTTATATTAAAACAAACATTTTCAAACAGGATTTTTATTAATGATTATTATAAAATATATACAAATTGTTTTAATAAATACATGTAACCCGAAATAACAAAAAAAGGTTGATTGCCAAAAAATTTTAAGAAATAAGATTGGACCTATCTAATAAAATTGTTCAGAAATTAAGGGGCAAGCGGATAAATTTTTTTTTTTACTTTTTTATAATTAAATGGTATACCAATGTTATTTTTACTTACAATTACAATATTATCTATTCTTTTCTACACATTTTAAAAAGGCTTGGTTTAGATTTTCTTATTTAATGATTTTCAAGATTCAACATATTTAAATAAAAAATGCTGTGTAATTTAATAACCATGGAAAGACATATTTAAGTAACATATCAATCTTGTCGTTTCTATCAAACATATATCTTTTTGAAACCGCATCTTCTAATTATGCGAACTGAATATTAAACGCGACCTAAAATAAATCACATTTTATGGCCTGTAACTAAGCGTTATGCAATTGGATCAATTAAATTAATTTATACTAACTAATAACTTATATGCTTTATTGTCTTGTCTTTATTTTATTTTTAATTTATGCAAATTTGGTTTTTAAGATCAAAATTTAATTTAATTTTCTAAAAAAAGAGCAATGTATTTATCTGTCAAGTTAATAAACGCTAAAAAATTTTGTATTTAAACCAAATTATGAGGTATTTATAGCGACTAACTTTTAAGTATAACCAATAAAGATTTGGGCCAATACCTTATAAGATAACTACCCTTAAAAATTAAGAGTAGTTATAATTATTATTGTAATATTAAAAGTTATAACTAAGATAACTATAGTTGATGATTTTAGGAAATATCCGACTTATTTTTAGAAATATTTTATGCTGAATGTTACTTATGTAATATTTCTTATTAGAAACACATTTTTAATCAAATATTTATCAAAATGTATTGAAAAGCTAGCAAATTATAATCAATAGTTTCACATTTTCCGTACTATTTTAGAGAAAGCATTTACACCACAATAAATTTAGTGACAGAAATTATTGTAATTTTGTGGTAAAATTTATTAATTTTAAATACCGTAAACACGGGTGGCTTTAGCTCACTTTCCAACTTAAGCTTAAAATTTTTGTGGTTTTAACAATCATAAATATTAAATTTTGTATACCAAAATTTGAGTCTTGAGTTGCTCTTTCATAATAACTATGTTATAATATTACATAGGGCTGAGTTTCAAAAATAAAAATTAAAAACTGGGTGTGCAAAGTTACCCCCTGGTTGCGGGTTACTTTGTTTTACAGTGTATTTTCCGGATAAAATGAATTCAACATTATATTTTATTTTTATTAGACACATGTTAGCAGCGACATATATCTATTGCAAGGGATTACCGATAAAAAAAATAAAAAATCGACCTGTAGTTAACCAAGGATCATTCCAATGGATTGCGCATAATATACAATTTTAAAGTGTAATAAATCGCATTTCTTTCTTTAAAACACTGATTTTCCTGTAATATAAACTCAATAAAATCGCTCAATTGACAGGTTTAGACCAACAAATTATACATGTTAATTTTATCGAGCGCGAAAAGATTTTTCATAAATGGGTTAAAGTCACCCGCGGGGTGCAAAGTCACCCGTGTTTACGGTACGTGTTAAGGAGCTGAGAAATATGAAAATAAAATTGTCCGAAAATTTAATTAACAGGATCTGTTGCTGCAAAAGGCCCAGAAGCGATATTAAATACGTAACATTTTCGAGACATTTCAGAGACACACTTTTGATAAGGTTTGTCAAGACCAAAACTCATGTCCCTTAATTTGACAGCCGCAAGTTGGCAGCCAAAAATTGAAATTTTCAAAAATTAAAGGCTGCCGCGGATTTTGAAAAAAGCGCAACCTGATATTTTCATATTATTTCAAAATGACAAAAAAAATTTAAGGCTAATTGGATGCTCTTTTGGTGCACCCTTAAAACAATTAAAACGTTTTTTGCGTTGCTTCTAAATTAATGTTCTGTTAGAAGTGCACCTAGCGGACGTAGACAAAATTGCGACTGACGAGAATGCGGTTTACGGTTTAATTAAAGGTTCTATAAATTATATTTAAATGGTGTAGGAAAATGGCGAAACGTTTTTAGAAGTTGGGGAAAACGTAAATTTTATTTCGGCGTTCTGGCGCGTTCCTCCCTAAATATAGGTGTGTTCAGAAAATATCGGAAATTTTCGTTTTTTGAAACAAATATTTATTTATTCGTCTACATTAATGTTGCCGCCTTCAAAATAGTCCCCATTGGATATTATGCACATGTGCCAGCCCTTCTTTCAATACTCGAAACACTTCTAAAACTCGATCTTTGGGATAGCCTTTAGTTCTTTTAGCGATGCGCTTTTAGTGTCATCTATGCTTGCAAAACGACGGCCCTTTAAGGTTATTTTTATTTTTGGGAATAGGAAAAACTCAGTCAGAGGCATGTCTCGCGAATGGAGGCTGGGGCATCATTACAGTATTGTTTTTGGCCAAAAATTTTGTTCAAAATTTAACAATTTTGGAACAAATTTTGCTGCCACGCGTTTCATATCCAAAACATTCAAAAAAATTTCCTGGGATGAGCCAATCGATATACCAACATCATTAGTGACTTCTCTGATGGTTTATAACCATGTTTTTATCGGTTGTTAATGTGCTTGTGCGTTCGGGGCGTTCGTCATCTTCAACGTCTTCACGGCCATCTTGGAAACTCTTATACCACTTGTAATCTCTTGTTTTACTTATAGCAGACTCACTATAGGCCTTTGTTAACATTTCACAGAATTTATTTAATTTTTTAAGCAAAATTGGATACAAATTCTTTGATCTATTTCTTTCGAACGAACGAAAATCGCCGAGCTCATAAAACACGTCTAACCTTAGCGGATGCCACAGACAAAGTGAACAATGAAAACAGCTAAAGTTTTTATCTTACTTCGGGGCATGTAAACCAACATAATAAAGAAAATTTTATGACAACCGGACCCTCCGAACCCGCGAAATTTAACAATTCCCGTTATTTTCTGAACACACCTCGTATATCTAAAGCAGAACAATAACATTCACTATATTTTGGAGACAATTCTTGCTTTTGTTCAAAGAAAATAATTAAAAGCTGAATAGGTGCCTTAAAATTAATAAAAAACTGAATACCCGATTTTTTGTAGTTTTTAATTCTTGCACTTCGCTGCTAACTAAAAGGTCTGCTAGAAGCGCACGTAGTGGATCGTAGGGAAAATTGTGAATGACGACAATCTGGTTCACGGTTTATTAAAGGCTCAATAAATGCTATTTAAGTGCTGCAGAAAAAAAGGCGAAACGTTTTTGGAAATTGGAGAAAAACGCGAATTTCATGGTGTTGAATGTTTTATAAGTGGCTCAGGCGGGCACAATTTTTTCCGCACGAATATTCAAAAATCCTGACTGGGGTCAAACTCAATTTTTCCAGTGGTTTATATGTTTATATGTCTACTACAAGCGTTTTTATTATAATGCTAAATTCAAAATTATTATGACATTAATTGAATATTTTATAATCTAAGTAATCCAAATATTGAATGTTTATATTATAAAGCAAAATATTTAACATATCTTTAATTCTCTATGGGGAGGCACTGTCTTTCCCTTCCCCTGACAGACCACCAATTTGGTTTAAACCATAGACAAGGGATAGGTTGGGTTTTAGTTTTAGTTTTAGATATAAACTTAGAAACGAACACGGTTGACATAGATCATTATTATAATACAATACAATAGGTATAAAACCCAAGAATGGCTTTTAATAACACTAACGTTCCGTCAATTTGACCGTACTGGACTGGAACAAGATTATGCATAACGAGATTTCTATACTTTTGCAGGACTCTCGTACGAGACGAGACTCGATACAAGATTTCTGTTTTCACAGGCGAGACGAGACAAGATAAAAGTCTTGTCTCGCTGGTTTACTATGTTTCAGGTAGATTTAAAACAAAATAACTTCTTTTTTTGAAATTTGGAAATATTGCCAAAATTATAAAAAAAGTATTCCCTTTGTAATCTCAAAAACATATTATTGTGCCAGTTAGATACGCCATCTAAATACTGTAATAATTTGCAGAATTTAATGAATACCAATATATATGCTAGGTATAACGGCAAAAATACCAATAATGTCCAATATAATTTTGTTCAATTTGCTCTAAAACTAGTAGAAATCAATCAAGTACATTTTGTATGCATTTTTGGCACCAGATAATGCGGTATGTATTAAAATTGCCCGTGTGTTTTTACATGTGCTTAATGCTAACGGCTAAAACTTGATTGGTTGATTTGATTTTAAGTTTAGTTTAATATAAAAAAATTCTCAGGAAATTTTATCATGCAGGGTGTTCCATGATTAGCATGCAATACTTTAACAGCAGATTCTATGGAATACGTACAAAAATACACACATGGATCTAGAAATGCTTTCTTAGGAAGCTATAGCCCCCGAAAGAGTTTTTTATTTAATATCTCAAAACCGTTCAAGAGAGACACCCTCTCACTTATTTCATGAAATGTCACCTGAATAATTTTTCCTTAACATGGCAGCTGTGTTCCATCATGGAACTTCCATGGCCTAAGCTGAATCTTTTTCACTAGTTGCGGTTTTCTATGAATTTTAATGCCATGTGATTTTAAGCATAAATCGTGAATGTTATAGAAGTTCAACAAAAGAAACTTTTTTGTGTGTAAAACTCCAAAATATCATAATCTGACAATAAATCCTGGCATAAGACGATTAAACGATTTTGGATATATTAAATAAAAACCATACTCAGGGGCTCCTCTTTCGGGGGCTGTAGCTCCCTTAGGAATCATTTATCGACCTATGTTTATAGGTTTTCTTCTTCTTATTTTTGTACGTAGAATCTTCTAATTATAGGACACCCTGTATATCGCGTCGATTGGGTGTCATTTACGCATACAGAATGTATAAATGTCATCCGTGTTAATAAAAAAAGCTAAAGATTTTCTAAAATTTGTGTTGGAAAACTCAAATTGGATCACCCTTTATTAGTACTATCTTTATAACACCCTTTGAATATTAGTTTATTATTAATCTCGATTTTGATCATAAAGCAATCAAAAATACAAATATTAAAATACGCATTGGTACAAATTTTGAGTATATTAATTTGCAAATATATTTAATTAAAGCTGTTAAGTTCATTAAAATTAATGTCTTGTTTTGAATAGATAATTAGGTAATATTTATATCGTTTCGGTTGTAAGTAAGGTTTTTAAATGTTGAAATCGAGTTTGTTTACATGTTTGGTGATAAAAAAATAATATTCCAAATTTTAGCGCCTTCGATTAAGTCAACCGGGTCAAGTTTTACAAGATTAATTTTAAAGACCTACCCATTTATCTTACGATAAATTAAATATAGAAAATTTTTATAAAATGATTTTTAAATAAAACAACGTGTTTTTATCAAAATACGTGTATTGTATAAAAGTACATAAACTACAAAAGGTTCGGTTTTCGGGTTAATTATTAATTAATTTCAAAAAATTCAGACACATTAAGTACAATGCTATGGGAATGAAACTGAGAATACAAAAATTCCAGGGGAATGAAATGTAACTACCATAATAATATGTGCTAATAATATAATAATATCAAATGTAATTCAAATACCATTACAAATTACAAACTACCAATTCAAAAATAAATAAACGATACATACTCACTTATAAACTATTATTGCACCCATTGGCCTTCAAAATTTTTCAGAAATTGGATTATTCTAAACTTTAAAGACTAGATATAACTTAATTTTTTTTTAAACTTTAAACAAAAACAATGATATGAGAGATTTTTTTTTACCAAAACTAAGTACGGAGCAATTCTACAATTTTCTTATACAAAAATTTATTGGAATAAACTAACGACTTAAAATTAATGACTAGGAATTTTATATCATTAGCCGATACAAAAAAACTAAAACCTAAACTATTGTTAGTTTTATTTAATCGATAGAAAAATAAATAACTTAAATTTTTAATGACTACGCGTTTTACCATAACTTTTAGCTATTTTGTAAAACACGTCTAAGAAAGACTAGTTACACTCTCGTCTATTTGATTTGCATAAAATCACAATCATTTGGTCAATTAAATGAAATTATTGTGATAGTTTGCCAAAAAACGCCCATTTAATAGAAATTATAAAAAAACTGGATTATCGGCTAATAGTATTAGTATAATCATAGCCACTCTAACTAAACGTATTTTAAGGACTACGCGTTAATAATATTTATAACGCAGAAATATTATATTAATACTTTAAATTTACATTGTCTTTAAATGCCTAATCAATTAATTTCTGCGCTATAGAAAATAGGACTAAAATGAGATAACCAAAAAGCATGACACGTATATATACATTAATTAATTTTTGCATCCATATATAATGATAATAAGCTGCCACAAGGGGGCTTATTTGCTGTTTATCCTAATATAAGCACCAATCCGAAACAGCATTTAATTATAATAATATTAAATAATAATATAATATTTTAACTAATTCTATAATATGGCACGATAATTCACAGACTAATTTCTTATGAGATAAACACAGCAACATGCAAAAGACTCAAACTCATAGGGGATAAGGGTAGTTCTACAAACTAGGGAATTTTCGTCGGCTCAGCTCATATAACGATACAAACCGCATTAATGAATTTTCTGGAGAACGGAAAAAATATAGATTTGAAAAAAAGCGTTTATAATCCATTAAGTCTATTTTTTTTTTAATATTTTGAACAAAATGCAACTTTCGGTTTGACCGGAAGTGACATCAACTTTGTTATTTCAAATAGAACACCCCATTTTTACATTTTTAAAATCTACATAAAATTCTGAGTAAAATTCTTATACCAAGTGAATAGTTTTCTAGATATTTGCTATTAGGTTTACGGATATGGGGGTAAAATGTTTGGAATCTTAAAACATTGTTTAAAAAATCCATGTCAATTCTTTAACATTTTTCAACAAATTATCCGAGAAACCCCGATATGTTAAGAAATTGACATGGAATCTTTTAAATAATGTTTTAAGATTCCAAAAATTCCACCTCCATTTCTGCAAACCCAATAGTAAGAAAGTTATAGGCTATTTTTGATTGACGCGCATTTGTCATATTTTAAGGGAAAAAATTAATAACTTCAAAACTATTTACTCTAGGTATAGAAAAGGTACAATAATTTTACTTAAAATTTTATGTAGAGTTTAAAAATGTAAAAATATATGGGGTGTTCCATTAAAAAAAACAAAGTTGATGTCACTTCCGGTCAAGCCGGAAGTGGCATTTTGAATAAAATATTTTAGAAAAATTAGATTATAAACGCTTTCAAATTTCAAATCGATATCTTTTGCGGTTCCTCAGAAACTCTCAATGGACCACGAACTTGAAACACCCATATTTCGTAAATGTGCAAAACCATAATAATTAAAATAATTTTAAAATAAATAAATAATCTTAAAGGTTGTCCATTTATTCATTGAATAAATTTTTCATAAAAATATACTGTCTAGCTGTTATCGAATCTGTTATATTTTGTGCCGAATACCGTGTGTTATTACTTAAAAAAAATGACGTGATCTGAAAAAACGCCGAGACACGGGTATCATTTTTTTAAGTCTATTTTCAAAATCTATAGAAACTTTTCATGGGAGGGAAAAAAATCAAATTTTGTCGTACTGTGTAATAGTTAAAGTTACTATTCAAAACTACACCTTTTCCAGTTGGTATTCAGAAAGTAGCAATTGATATTCAGAAAGTTGCAATTGATTTTCAGATATTGCAAATGATATACGAACAGTAGCCATTCATGTTCAGAAATTAAAAATGATACTCAGACAATAGCAATTGTAATTCAGAATATGTCAATTGAAATTCAAAAATATAATTATGAGTCTTTGTATACAGTTTAAGTTTAGACCAAATGATCTCTATTATATTAAGCATAAGAAAATAAATAAAATCAATTTAGGAGATAATAACAATATAATTTCTTGAGAAAATCTCGAAAACAAATGAAAACATTTTATTAAGACATTTTCTCAGGAAATTATATTGTTAGGAGTAACTGTCTCCTGACTTGATTTTATTTATTTTCTATGCTTAATTAAAGTAACCCTCTATACAGTTCCTGACAAAATTGCTGCTGCAGGATAATTCCGAATTATATCTACTAATACTAAAATACATTTGCTACTTTCTAAGTTACAAGTTTCTGAAAATCAATTGTGATATCTGAATTAGAATTCTCACCTTATTTGAAGATTAAGTATAGATTACAAAATTGATCTATTTTTTTTAGTATTGTTTAACATTGACTAAATTACATCTATCTATGCTTTGATTTCAGTTCATTTTATTTTCAGTTTCCTGGCGATTTTTTGTTAATGTCCATAAATATTTCGACCGATCCACTTACCATAGGATAAAAAATGTTTATTCCTGATCATAGGCTAAATTTATCAACTAGAATATACAAAAAATGTCGGACCAAAATCAGACTCATTTTCGTCCCTAGTTTGTAGAACTACCCATAAATACTTTTTTGATTACAACTATAATAAATTTATAATTCATAAATTCTTATTATTTAATAATTGTGGTAATTTTGTTAGTGTATTTTTAATAATAAAATGTGGAATTTGTGTGGTCCCTTTTTGAAAATCACTTGGATTTCTGATATTAAACTGCGATTGCAAGATTTAAGGAATACCGTTCGGAAGTTTTTGGATAATTCGAAGATTCTCTGTTGTTTTGGGAAGTTGAGAAGTCCATCGGTTGATCCTGCAAGATTTGGTTGATGTTTCCTGCAAATCTTGCTGCTGCATTGAATATCACCTATTAGAAAAAGACAAAATTAGATTTAAACAATATTAATTATGCATTTTATAAATTATGAAGTTTACACTGAGTAGCACTGTTTAAGAGAAAATATCGTCTAGTATTAGGACATATTAATACAGGGTGTAGCGAAAATATTTGGTCAAGCTTGATGAACGTGATACATGGAACGGAAGTGTAAAAAAGTTTCACTTAAAACAATTTTAACATTTATTTTGGGGCTGACTTCTTGATTTGATTCTAAAAATGTCTCGTAAGGCCGTAAATAAAATAATAATGTTTAATAATAAAAGGTATTTTATCGTTTTACTCTTTCAAAAGTTATTTGGGTCAAAGTTAAATTTACAGCAAATTTCATGATTTTGCTACTTTTTATTAGTTTTAAACAATATTAATTATGCATTTTAAAAATCATCAAGTTTACACTGAGTAGCACTGTTTAAGAGAAAATACCGTTTAGTATTAAGACATTATACAGGGTGTGGCGAAAATATTTGGCCAAACTTGATGAACGTGATACATGGAACGGAAGTGTAAAAAGTTTCACTTAAAACAATTTTAAAATTTATTTTAGGGCTGACTTCTTGATTTGATTCGAAAAATATCACGTAAGGCCGTAAATAAAATAATAATGTTTAATAATAAAAGGTATTTTATCGTTTTACTCTTTGAAAAGTTATTTGGGTTAAAGTTGAATTTACAGCAAATTTCATGATTTGTCTACTTTTTACGCGAAACCATCAGACTAATCGTAAAATTGTATAGGACTTATTTTGTAGAACGCTTTATTTTCCTTAAACTATTTTTCAAAATACCTACAAAAATAAGTCCTGGACTTCCCATGTTACAGTCCCTTATAATTTCAATTTAATCTTAAAAATTTATTTTATCCTAAAAAGCATTCTTAAAGCGATTTTATAAATTTATAATATTGTGAGAAAATATAGCAGACTATATAGAACTTTATTGTTATTTATGTTATTAGGTCATGCGAGTGCTGAGCTAAAAGTTTTAGCGAAGTACATAAAGATACTTTTTGGCACACTTTTTTTGCTATACATAAAACGTACAATTATAATAATAATTATTAAAAGTAAAAAGTGAGATTAGGCAGATCTGAGAGTTATTGAATTTTTTTATTGGCCCAAACAAGTTTTTTACAGCCCATAAGGTAAATAACTTTACTCGAAATTATTTGTACATCCTAGGGAATCATTTTATAGTAGTAAGGGTTGACAATAATAAAGTTGAAATTATAGAACACTTAAAAATAAAATCACTTTTAAGCTCAAAAATACATTTGGTTATTTTAAGAATTCCCAAATTGGCCAGGTACTGTATCTAAATGGGAAATAGAAAAATTATATAATGATGCAACCCAGGTTATTCCACGTCAAATCAATAATGGAAAAAGTTGATTTTTTTTCAAGTTTTGTGTCGATTAATTAGCAATTTTGAAGGTTCTACGATAATTAATTACTTAGAAATTAATTATTGTAATATTTGAATTTTTCACAAGATTCGTCGTATGTTTTCTTAATTTTCTTAACCTTTACATATTATTTAAGTTAAAGTTTGTTTGTAAGGGCAATTTTTAACCGGATTTTAAAAACAATTAAAGACACAAACTCTAATTTCATTTTTCAAATCAGCTTAAAAAACAAAGAAACTTTTACTTTAATAACCTTAGTAAGTTGTTATTGAGGAATTAAGAAAAAAAATGTCAGATTCTGTTCTAGCCTATATATCATCTACATCTACTGAGTTGGTGTGGGGAACTGTTTGATCTGACGTGAAATGACCCATGACATATTAATGTTAAGAGCTCAATTAAAAGCATTTTGTTTATTTAATTGGAAAATTTTCGATATAAATATTAATTTTTGATACAGTTTAATGTATAATTGATTTTACTTACCGAAGGATGTTTAATGGTAGAGTACAATATCCTTTCAGGATTCGGTGATATGACAGTGGATCTGTACAACATAGGAGCCCTTACAGTCGAGTCAGGTCCTTTAATAACACTATCTCCCAATCTAGAGCCCACAGAAACTATGACGGGGGTTGGAGAAGCTATTTTATCTGGGGTAGCCTCCCTAGATGATGAAGAGTGTCTTCCTCCGTTCATTCTCATACAAGAAGATTCCTCGTGCTTGTACAGATATGATTTTAAGGCGAACGCCTTTCCACAACGTCCACATAAGTGGGGCTTGGTGTTGGAGTGGGTTTGAATGTGGGCCCGGAGGTTGGACTTATCTGCGAAGGCTTTGTTGCAAATCGAGCATTTAAACGGTTTTTCTCCTTCAAAGAAAAAAATGCATTAAGAATAATTCTTTATTTATGACAATTGAGGGGCTTGGAAGTAAAACGGTTCAAGTGCACTTTTTTAAATAAATGGTCCAAGTGCAGAATATCACACCTAAAGAATATTCTAACTTGGTGGTAAAATTATATAAGTACATTTTACATTCCCTGGCGCCATTTCTTATCGTCTTTAAAAACCTGTCAAAATATTTTAAAATATATCTTTGGTAAAACGACCTTTTACTGCTAAACATAGGCTATTATCTATGCTGCTAAAGCCTTGACAAGTAGCTCGTTTTGACATAGTGTGACCGGGGTCGGAACGACTATGGCATCGGTCCAGACTGATGAGGATTCATCATAGTAACTATGTTCCTGACATCAATGAAGAATTAGAAGAAGAAGGCCATGTAACTCCAGCAAAAACTAAAAAAAAAGCCGCTAAGCACAAAAATTTACTTAGGTACCTTATTGGACTATATTCCGCCAATTTACCACTTATTTTATAAAAACAGAGCACGATCGAGATCCATCAGAAAAAAAGAAAAAAAAGAAACAAACTATAGTTATAAGACCATAGTATTGAGCCATAAAAAAATCCAATTTAGGTCAACCCCAACCAAGACCAGCTAATTCTGATGAAGAAAACGTTGTATTAGATTCTGATTATGAATTATACTTTTTGTTGTAAAACCAACCCAACCCAACCCAACCCATTACTGGGCCATTACATAATGCAATGGCCCATTAATGTGCCATTGCATGGCCGGCTAGTGTATTTGCTGGGTAATTACCCAAATTTTAAAAAATAAAGTTTTGTTCTAGTAGAGTAATTGCACTTAAATCATTTTACCACTAAATTTTGTCTTACATGCATGACGATTCAAGTACATTTTTGTAAAAAACATTATTAAAAATTAAATTAACAAAAAAGCGAAATTGAAAAATTTCTTTTTCTTTATAATCCTTTTTAGTCTAAACAAAACTAAAATATTCACACAGTTTTTTAAACTCTTTTCTAGAATTTTAAAATTCAAGTTAACTTTAAAGCCATTTATCTCAGAACTAACAAAAATGCACTTAAACCCTTTTATTTCTAGGCCCCTCAATTATTAAAGTTGAGCAGTAATCCCGGCGCATTCGCCATTTTTATAACTCGACCTGGTTAAGCGCTTTATTATTTTTTATGATTTTTTTGCGTAGTATTTTCTTGTTTATTATATCTAAATGAAATATTGTAGAGAGAAGATTATCTTACCTGTATGTGTTCTGATGTGTCCTTGAAGTAGCCAGGGCCTACTGAAACACTTCCCGCAATACTGGCACTTGCACCCCTGATTGTGAGTGCGTACGTGCATCGAGAAGGCTGGCATGCTTACGTAAAGTTTGTCGCAATGTGGGCATCTTCTGGCTTTTTTATCGGCAGGGCTGCGGTGAGTTTGTCGATGACGAGCCAGGTTACTTGATGTGCTGTACCTTTTACCGCACTCACCACACTCGTGATCGTTGCCATCGGATGTTGAAGATGGATAGGACGAAACATCGCCCGTGGTACTGTGTGGTATAGGCACGGTTTGGCATTGGATTTTGGAGAATGTTGTTTGGGTTAGTTCTTCAGTCTGAAATCAATGTGGTTCATAAGATTTAGAGATAAACAAAAATTTGGTTTGGTTGTTTGATCGGTATAGTATTCATATCCACAGCTTTGGTACAATTAAAATTTGGTTGTGACGTAAATATGAAATAATATTTGCTTTGTGTCGGTTTAATAACTGAACATTTAATATCCTATACTAAGTACCTACCAATAGGGATGTCTAAACTTTGACAACTCAAGCTGACCATGATAAAAAAAAATTCGACATTTGAGTTATAACTTAGAACATGTAAGGTTTGCCATTTCATTATAAATGATTTCACGCTACCGCAATTTTTAGAAATTGTTGTGAAATGAGACGCAGCTAAAGAGAAAAATTGCCCTTATTGGAGTGAATTCAATCCACAAACGATACACGAGGCTCCTTAACATCGGCAAATAATTACTGTTTGGCACGGAGGCATAGTTGCGGCTCGTCAGGGTAGCCTCTGAGGTTGCGCCTCACCCTTAAAATGAAGGAACGAACGACTTTTTGTTTTTATCTTTTTCATAATACTTGTATTTTTACAACAGTTCTACCCAATAAAAAGTAAAGAACCAATCAATTATACTAAGCGTAAATAAAAATCCAGGCGCAAAGCGGATCTAGTTTACACGGCCAACCCCACTACATCGTTGAGAGTCGGCAGGGGAGAGGCGAATTATTCACAGCTTTGGAAGCTCCTATTTAAATTCGAAATATATCAGCCAAGTTCGTGAAATGTTCGCATTTTTCTATTGGGTGAAGTAATATTAGCTTAGGTTGTTCTGATTAGTGGTTTTATCACATGACCGTAGATGATTCCGTGTCTTTCACACGGTGGGGATTTTAGTATGCTTCCCAGAGTGTATTGAGTAGGTAGGTGTTCTTGTTTTGATTTAGATTAATTTTATTATTATTTAAAACTTTTGGCTGATCACATACAACACAAATAAGGTAGATTTAGCAGTTTTTTTAAGCAACAAGTTGTATTGAATTTTAATTAAGGTTAGGTTTTCAAAATACCGTTTTCTTTAGTTAAATATTTGTTTTTTACATGACATTATTCTCTCAATAATTAAAAGGCTTTTTTTGAGAAGAAACTAAACTGAAAAAAGACAGATATTGGGCAGTCGTCCAACGCCAAAAATGTTATCAATATTTAACGATAAGAGGCAGGGTAAGCAATATTCACGAACTTTTAAAATAATTTGGTACGAAACCTATAAGTGGCTATGCGGAAGTATTTATAAACAAAGCTTATTTTTTGGCATTGTATTTTATTGTGCCGCGCTTATATGTATTCTATTTTTATCCATCCATATAAATATATTATATATTTTAAAGATTTTAAAAACGAATTTATTTTTTTGAATTTCGCAGTTTGGGTTAAGATTGCTTTGATAATAATAATAAAATTTATTGGAAAATCCAAATGGCTAATGACTTACGTCTTCCTGCCCTTGCTTTGATATTTTCTTTGTATTGTTTTTTAGTATATTTTTTTTAATTTATATTGGTTTAGTAGGGCTATCGGCCATTTTAAAAAAGTCAACGCGTCGCAGAATAATATCTTCCGGGTGACGTGGAAATTTTTTCGTATTTAGACAAAATTAACCTCATGTAGCCTCACGCTCTATACCAACACCCACGAGCCGCCACTGCGGAGGCATCTTCTGTTCTTTTTTTAATGAGGTAGGAAGTAGCTTTACCGTAAATAGAGAACTCAAATGATACTTTTTTCCCTTTAAACCAAAGTCGTCCACTTTTAAAGTTCGGACGCGCTTAACCTACTATTTTTGTTATCAAAAGAAAATATTGTATTTTTGTGTAGGTTTGATTTAATTGGTCCAAATAATTTATTTTATTAGACGAAAGTAATGATAAACATGTTTTGAAGGCCGCTAAATATTAAGTTTAATTTTATATTGTAATTATTAAGCCTGCGTTTTGGTCTAAAATACCTGCACCTGTATACACATGTGTAAAAATAATTTTAGACAAATATTTAGGTGAAATCTGCGCTCTAATTTTTGCTTCGTTAAATTTAAAATACTTTGGGCTAAGATTAATGTTATACCAATACAATTGGGGTCAATCCGTTTTAGATATTCAAAATATTTGTTCAACAAAAATGCCACTCATTCTTTTCTTACCTTAAGTAAATGTGGTCTTGAGGCTCTGGACGATTTGTCAAAAAGTTTGTGTGTATAAGTAAAAGGCACTGGTTCATCACTCGTTGTGCTAGATGGCGTTAACAGTCTTCTGGATTCCAAAATTTGCCCGGTGGCCACAGCCACCTCAGCTAACTTTGTCAGGTTATAAAGTTCATCTGGACATTCCGAACTATTGTCCGACATTTGATTGTCACTTGTTTCTGCCAAACTCACTGCATGTTCTGGACTTGAACCTGCAAGGAAAAAAATATAGGTTATGTGATGTTAGGTTCACTTTTTTTATCGTGATTTGCCGACCAACTACCAAATTGCCCTACGGTATTTTTGACTTTACTAATGAATGGAGTTTGTCTCGTCCCTATTTGGTAGTGATGATTTAAAATATGTCATTTGATCATAAAATAACAAAAATAATTTTGAGTTGTGACTCTCTTGTTTCAAATTGTTGTAATTAGTATACATTGGCCAATTTGAGGCGTTCTATATTCCCGATTGTTGAGCAATGCACTAATAAAATTGCTTGGAGCTTCGTCAACAGGGTGATGACGTTGTCCGATGCGTAGAGTTAATAAATTCAGTACGGAATTAGAGGCGTTTGTAAGGTGTGATAGGCAACTAGCCAAAAAGCGCCAACAAGTGGACGATGCGCCAACATTTTGCTCGTTTCCTTGTTATGGTTTTTTAACACGTGGTTTTTACTATTTTAATTCAAATTCTGTGAAAATGTTTTAAATCGCGCATATAGAGGCTGTATCGCGCGTTAATTTTTTGATATCCATCTTATAAGACTTGCACTCATTTTTATCGATGCTCCTTTGTCCTCCTTTTTACCCACAAAAAATCAAAAATTTCGGTTTTTTTTCTAAAAAAAAATCTGTTTGTACCTACTGCATGTAAAATCTTTCTTAACGTTAAAAAGATTATCATACCTTTTTTATTTTTTTATATTTTATTAAAAAACACCTAGACTGTAAAAATAATTTAGACCAATCAGGTAAAGTTTTTTTATGTCCTAGTCTATAAAAACCCGTTTAAACCAATAAAAAAATCGACTTCTGTCAGATCTAATATTAGATATCTAACGTTACTATTTTTAATAAATATTTTAATTGTATTTTTTATGTATTGTTTAAGACTTTGTATGCCATGCGGCTAAGTGTCTTGTTTTGCTTCGCTCAATTGTAGGCCTCCGATAGGCGCCGGCATTTAAACTTTGGGCTTATGACAAAAAGACTCACTTAAGTGAGAATTCTCAGCCTTACGACATAAATGTCTATTATCATAGGTTTTATTCATTATAATTACGGATACCTACCTATATGCGTTTTGTCTTCTTCTGTTTTGCTTAGTTCCAATATTTTCAATTGATAGGTACTTAAATTGGTACCTATCATAAAAATGTTTTAAACTTGTTTAAAGAATCAAAAAGTCTTTTGACTTTTTATTCTTTAAATCAAGTTTCTTTCGGATTTTTTATTTGAATTTAACTTGATTAAAAAAATAAATGCAGTTCTATAGAATATATTAACATGTCTCGTAGCACATTTAAATAATATAAGGTAGATTTTATACAAAGGTAGCTTTTATAAGGCATTATAAGGTAATGTAAATATTTATTTTAGAAAATTGAGTAAAATAAACTCCAACTGAGCTGGCAAAACAATTTAAAAATAATGGTAATAAAACTCCACATGCTATAGATGAACTACTTGCCCATAGATGGCAGCTGCGATGTATACATATCGAATAGTTTGATTACCTTACTTGATAAATTAATTTTCTATTATTGAGATTGTTTAACAGCTGTATTTTCGTGAAATAATGTTTTATGTGTTTGTAAGGCAAGGAAGGATTATTTTTCATTTTGTATAGGTACCTACTACTTGCATTGAAAGGAACACACTTAAAAGTTACTTGTAGGCATATACCTATAACTAAGTTATAGGTATATGCTTGTAGGTACTTAGATTTAGACTAAGTATCTTCTTCTTCTTCTTTTTCTGTCTAGGTATTTATATAAAGGTTTTTTAAACATGACATAACCTCACTTTTTTACGAATATTAGTTTGGTTTTATTGAGATTTATTAATACGAAAATTTCATTTGTGTGCCAAAATTCTTAAGGTAAGAAGGATACTCAATACTTTTATTACTTATTGGCTTTAAATTATAAATACTTGACTGGATCTTGGCAGCTTTATCATAAAGCCTTTATGTTGCCCTGAACATTTTTTAATTTATTTTTGGCCTGGTAGTTTGTCAATGAGGTCGATGGTATGTTTGAATACTGCCAAAAATGTGTATAATAATTACTTTCGGCTACTAAATTTAACTTTATTGTCGGTTTTAAGTTGTTTTAATTGCACAAAATAAACGACAAAAAACACTTGTTGCATTCTTTCAATTTGACGTTTTCTTTTATATGAAAAACTGTATGAAGAGCAAACAAATCCGATCTTTTACACTACACAAGGTAACATATTCTTTATTATTATTTGACTAACAATAAGTAGGTAAGTACCTAGGTAAGTACTAACATAAGTTATTATGATTAATTTACGAACCTGTGCTTTTCCGCTGAGCTGCGTACCGGTAATTTGTAATCATAAAGGATCTTGGCATCTTTATTGTTTTAAGTTTTTCAATGAACTTTAGGTATATTAAAGGCTTACTTTTCACGCAAAATATATTACATAAACACGATTCTGAACAGGTGTTAATTTACTGACAAGTGTTTATATCTGTCAAACAGCAATGACAAAAGAATGTTTTGCGGAGCAGGCAAATTGAAATATAAAAAAATAACATTTCAATCAGATATAAAATAAGCAAAAAACAAAGTGTATTTAAATATGTGCATCCTAATGGATAATTAAAAAAAACTTCTATTCTATGATATCAAAAAATTGGTTGCTGGGCACCTCAAAAGAAGCATATCTACTAATAAACTCTTACTATTTATTAAGAATTAGATCCTTCTTATTGCAATTTTCCATTTTCACATTAGTTCGATGAAAAACATTTGAATTTAGCTAATAATAATATTTTCACCAATTTCCCACAATTAAGGTGAGTGGGAGAATGTGACTTATAACTACACCCCTCAAATTTAATGGTGCCTATAATAGTAGGAATATTATGTATCAAGTTTGATAAACGCCATTTTATACACGAATTTAATTTAGGCACGAGCGAGCTTGCGAGCGAGTGGAGTCCGTGCCCGAATTTAAGTTATAGTTTACTTTTTCTATGGTTTACTGCCGGCGAAATTAAAAGGTCAGTACAATGTTCATTTAAACTTTTCAAATGATGGCGTTGAGAAACTATTTAATACTTTTGTATTTTTGTATTGAGATAATAAAATAATTTTCACATTAAGTATTTTTTTACAAGAAAGGCACTTTATTTTAACGATGGTATGACATTTGACAACTGTCAACTAATTTAAAACTAACTTCAGCCGTAAAGCCACAACTTGTCAATTTGTATTTAAAAGGTCACTTAGTGTCATGGAAACATGAACGATAATGGTCGTTTTAAAGGTGGGAGTAGAAAAATATATTTTTTGACGTTGGCGCATGATTTGACCAATTTTTGCGAACATTTTTGGATTTTTTATGCAGCATGCATTTTTTTGCTTATATTTTATCATACAGGGTGTCCCAGAAATCGGGCACAGAGAAAAAGGTGGCTTGTCGATAGCAATGGAGACGCCAAATTTAAAAATAAACAATTTCTAGGTAGGTAAAAGTGTAATTTAATGAGAGAAAAAATGCGGCAGACAATACCGAGAGCTCTCGCCTAGGTTAAACGTAGAAGCTTCAAAAATTGCTAGGAGACGATAGAACATTGTTGTCTTCAAACTTTTAAAAATCTTTTGTCCGACTGTGTTTACTAATTAAGGTTAACCTTTCAAAAAGGAATGTCATACTTCAGGACGTAAATGTTTTAAAGTAAAAATTAAACAACTAGTTCCGTAAACCAGAGCCAAAATAGCAACCACTACAGAATTCCACTCTTAAAATGAACGTTCTTCATAACCCGCAGAACTGTGAATGTGAAATTCGCGTGCAACTTCCCTTCTGCTCTTCCTACTATTGCATCAAAGGCATTGAAAATTGCTTCTTTATTTTTCGTTGTTAAGGAGCACCTTCAATTTCGTTAAAACGCAGAACAACTTTACTGCTGTCCCCATAGCATTGCGCCCGCACTCCCCATAAATTATCATCATTTCGGCATAATCAGAGAAGGAAAATGATAAATTATGACAGGAACAAAAATTGACAGCAGTCACAATGAAGTGGATTTCAGTCAACCAAATATTCTGCATATTATATTATCAACAATGTATCGTTAGTATCCTAGCAATTTAAAAATTCCCTATGGTCATGTATTGGGATTGGCTATAATTTTTTATTTTTATCTCGCTTATCCTTTTCGTTAGATAATTTTAATTTTCAAGTATGTGTTTCGCATAACTTTCAGCACGTTTCCTTTTTCTCTGTGACGCGAGTTCTGGGACAACCTGTATAATAGGTATATTACGTCTGGACCTATAATCAATTTACGTATGGTAGCTCAAATTAACTGGAAGTTTTTTTATTAGCTTGGATACAATCACATAACGCGTTTTTTTATTTTTCACCAAGTTGGTATCAAATGCAATTTTAAAAATTAATGACTGCCATAAAAAACTATCAGAATATTTTCTGATTGCGATTCCCAAAATGGAATCTAAATTTAAGCGGACTAGTATTTTGAAAGAAAAAAAAACGCAATTTACCAAGTTCCTATAAAATTCTGGCAAACCTTAAAAAAAAAAGATTTATTTGACAGATGACCTAACCTCAAATTCAAAGATCCTTTTGGATCTCACACCGCAGAAAATAAAATAATGCGCATCACACATCAAAATTAACTAGGTAACCAGAATCTACAGTTTGGGCTACCGTACGTCAATGGATATTATTTGTGTATAATTTGTTTTTTATGCTGCATATTTTAATGTTTTTTATGCGAGAAGTAGAAGAAATACACATGTATTTGAAGCATTTTTTTTTCAGCATATATAGGATATGTGCATAATAATTAATAATTATAATTATTGATGGTTTTTATCATACAAATTATGCTGCAGATTTTATTGACTTTAAGCAGTGGAAGGCCCAGAAATTTTGTCTGGGGGTTTAAGCATATGGATGGGGAGGACAAAGGGAGGGGGGATAAAAATATATTGTGGTAAGTACAAAATATATATCTCCCTTTTTTGTTTGAAAATTCTAAACCCTAAAGTTTTTAAGACACTCTGTAGAGTGGAAAAACCGTATATTGTTCTAAATTAAGTTTTAATTATTAAGTCACTTCTATTCTTAACAGTTTTGTTTTTGGTTCAAAATATGGATTTTTTAAAAAAACATTGCATTTTCAAATATTTTTTTGTAGGAAGAACTAAGGTTGCTATGGTCCACCCATAGCCTATGGAGGATGACAGTGGCAGTTTTGTTGAATCATCATTAATATACAAAAAATGTCTAAGTATGGACTTGGACATATTTTGTGTATTAATGTGTTACTTTTGAGGTGTTTTCTTACTTTTAAAAATGGATATGTCTCCGACTGATGTTGCCAGAGCCATTGCTTTAATCCAGGATGGACGGTCTCAGTATTACGTGGCAAGTGTTTTAAACGCCACAAGAAGTAAAGTACAAAGGGCTGTAAATCGATTTAATCAGCATGGTAAGTACAGTAGAAGAAGTCAATGTAGTAGAAAGAGGTGTACGAATAAACGAGATGATCAATTTATTCGACTTAATGTTTTACATGAACGAAGAGTAACTTCTGTGAAGGTAAAAAACAGAATGGAGGATGTACGACAGGTTCAAGTAAGCGAAAAAACGATAAGAAGGGAACATCAAAATTGGGGCATTGATGAGTGTAAAAATATCCTATTTACCTTCGAAGCTAGGTTTTGTTTAAAATCACCAGACGGTCGTTAAAGAATCTATAGGATAACAGGAGAACGTTTTGAGCAAAACCATTTTTCGCTTATGGAGGAGGCTCCGTTAGGGTGTGTAATCCAATGTCAGATAACCTTCTACTTATCGTTTTTTCGCTTACTTGGACCTGTCGTACGTCCTCAAATCCGTTTTTGGATAACTCAACAAAACTGTCACTGTCATCCCCCGTAGGCTATGGATGGATCATAGTAACCTTAGTTCTTCGTACAGAAAAAATATTGGAAATTCAATGTTTTTTTAAAAACTCCATATTTTGCAAAAAAATAAATATATCGGGGTGAACCAAAAACAAAACTATTAAGAATAGACTTGACTTAATAATTAAAACTTAATTTATAACAATATACGATTTTGCACTCTACAGAGAGTCTTAAACTTATGGTAAAAAACATCTTTTTGTTTAAACCTGTATATTATAAACGTACGTCAATTTTTTAGTAAATTTTTAAAATGTGAGCGATTCTCCATTAATTTATCTACAATATTCTTTAATATTCGTTTACATCCGACATCAAATAAAAAAGTTATTTGCTATTGAAATTCATTAAATTAAATTTTCTTTACAGGGTGGTTCCTAAATACTCTGTCTTTCAGACAGATAATATATGGACCGGAGAGTAATTTAGTAACTTTTGCCGACTTTTTACATTTTTAGACTTTTTGATTTTTTTTTTGCCTTTTTTCATATTCCCTAAGGCCTTAACCTGGTTAAAGAATAATAAAACAAGAAGAAAATATATACATACATGTGACCCGTTCCGAGGAAAGGGTCCTATGCGTCCAAAAATCTATTTCTGGATTATAATCGTTATAGATTGATCTTTAAATTATTTTCTTTGAATTTTGCAGGGAGGTCACCTGTTCTTTCCTTTCTCCTCTAAAATTAGCGCTGGGACGTTTAGGTCCCCTGCTTCATATGCACATTGTTTCTGTGTTTTTAATATATGTAGAGATAAAGGTGTCTGTCAATCCACAAAAAGTATTAATTAAGTTTTAATTACTCATAATATCCGCCTAAAAAGCGCTACAATTTGCATTGTATCATTGTTTCAATTTTGTAAATTCATACAAAATGTCCCTCTATTTTTTTATAGAATCTGGTCACTTTACCTAAACTATAGTAAATTTAAAAGTAAACTACGTATAGTAAATTTAAAAGTAAACTACGTACACGTCATCAATAAAACAAAAATTTTACGCATTTGTACCAACACTAAATGACTAAATCAAAGTCTGTAATTGAATATTTGAATGCATTTTAAACATCTTCAGTTGGCAACAATTAAGATGTTGTCATATTTACATTCAAATATTTCATATTTAAATGACACATAAAAAAGAATTTGACGTTTTAGAATTTCGAAGCTGTCAGTTGTGTTTTTGAATATTTCGTTTAATTCGTGTATTATTTCGTTTATTTTGTTTGTTGTTTGTGTTATTTTATATCGTTTAAGTTTTCATTGCCGTTTTTGTGTTTGTCATATATCGTTTTTTTGTGTTTCCTATATTTAAAATGCCGAAGCATTTAAATAGTCGGAGTCAAGTCGGAGTCAAGAGTTGGTGTCATCCTTGCATCCATGCTAAAATCCTTGCATCAAGGGAAAGTGGTAGTGCAACTACAGGGCGATAGATGGCGTTTACATGAATAATACCAAAATGTCAAAAGTCTGAGTTTTTATAACCTATATGATGCACCGCCAAAAGTATGTTTTTAGCCATTTTTAAAGACATTTTCTGATATAAAACCCAAAAATTTTGCCATCTAAAGTCAGTCTCTGGTATATATATTATTATTTCATGTATCCAACATATATTTTGTTAAATATTCTAATATATAATTAATAATAATCCTATTTACCTCTCTAACAGCTGTTAAAGGTAACAAAGGTCTATTATTATCCCGTTCTGCCTCAAAATAGCGTATTAAGGATGACACCAACTCTTGACTCCGACTATTTAAATGCTTCGGCATTTTAAATATGGGAAACACAAAAAAACGATATATAACAAACACAAAAACGGCAATGAAAACCTAAACGATATAAAATAACACAAACAACAAACAAAATAAACGAAATAATACACGAATTAAACGAAATATTCAAAAACACAACTGACAGCTTCGAAATTCTAAAACGTCAAATTCTTTTTTATGTGTCATTTAAATATGAAAAATTTGAATGTAAACATGACAACATCACAATTGTTGCCAACTTAATTTGGTTAAAATGCATTCAAATATTCAATTACAGACTTCGATTTAGTCATTTAGTGTTGGTACCAATGCGTAAAATTTTTGTTTTATTGATGACGTGTACGTAGTTTACTTTTAAATTTACTATAGGTAGTAATTTTAAAGATGAATTTTATATTTCTCACGTCTTCTGTCACCTCATATGTCATTTGTCACCTGTCATCTATACATTTGTGTTCGTTATTTCTTCGTTTTCGAGATAACTGTTTAATTGTTTGAGTAGGTAGAGTAAATGTGTATTGATATGAATTTGATAAACGCCATTTTATACACGAATTTAATTTAGGCACGAGCGAGCTTGCGAGCGAGTGCTTAAGTTAATGAGTGTATAGAAAAGTTTATAAACGAGGTGCATACTATACTTTTTCTACGACAAATACTTATTATTATCTTAAAATGATTTAAATCAAAAAAATTTATAGAGCGCCATCTATGAAACAACAGGGGAAACTGTCAGATGTCACATTTTTACATTTTATAAACACAATTATAAAGGTTATAAATCGAAATGTCGAAATCGAAATCTTGAAAATTGACAGTTTTTTACAGTGAAAGTAAAGGAAATGTTTTAAGAGGACTTTACAGTAGAGTCCGTGTCCGAATTTAAGTTATAGTTTACTGCCGGCGAAATTAAAAGGTCAGTACAATGTTCATATAAACTTTTCAAATATTGGCGTTGAGAAACTATATAATATTTTTGTATTTTTGTATTGAGATAATAAAATAATTTTCACATTTAGTATTATTTTACAAGAAAGGCAATTTATTTTAACAATTGTATGACATTTGACAACTGTCAACTAACTTAAAACTAACTTCAGCTCGTGACTAAAAACCTGTTGCTAACTTCAGCCCGTGACTAAAGCGCCGTAAAGTCAAAACTTGTCAATGTGTATTTAAAAGGTCACTTAGTGTCATGGAAACATGTACGATAAAGGGCGTTTTAAAGGTGGGAGTAGAAAAAATTATATTGTCATATTAACAAGGGCTCTACGAAGTACAGTGTACGGGTACAGTGTTCGGGATTCTTCAGAATTGTTTTAAATATAAGATTTAGTTTTTTTGACTCCGTTTTTATTTGCTACAATATTTCTTAATTTAAAATACTAAACTACTACCTACTTGTAGGTATTTAAAAAATTACATTTTTTCTAAAAAAAATTATTTTTGTTCTTTTTGTCTTTTACTAATGTTTTTCGTCTCTGTTAAAACGAGAACATGCCTTAAACAAACAAAAGCTTTTGTCTCTTGAGTATACTCGTTATACAAAAGTGCTCTTTTAGTTCCACCTTCGGTTATTATTGCATTTTGTATTAAGCAACTATCTGTAATGTTTCTTAAAATTATAAATTAAATCCAATAACTAGATATATTCAAAATGGTAGCATCTTATATATTTTTAATAAATACGCAATAAAATGCAAACTGTTTCAATATAGGTATATCTAATATTTAATGACTAACATTGCTAATAATAACATATTTTGGAAGTAATCAAAACATCTAAATATAGATATTTGGATCTTTTGTACACCACATAACATAAATCTCATTTAAAACAAAATAAAAATTGTAAAAAGTGTTTACCTGCTCTTTCTTGTTCTTCATTATAGCGACGATTCGAGAAGAGGAAAGCTCTGGGCATGTTGTAACAAGCTGTCCGCGCACTAGAATCTGACACTAAACGTTTATTTTCATGAGCACGTGCTTCTTAAATCTCGACTGCAATTATTGTTGTTAACTTTGATGTAACTTTGGTATTATGCACTAACACTTGACTTGAAGAGTGAAAAATATTTTTCCAAGTGTTTTCGGTTTTAGCAGATTCGATGGTGGTTGATGTTTTACTGAGCTGGAGAGGCGCAAAAGCTGTTCTATATTTACATTTCGAGACGCGTGCCAAGATTTTCAGGTGGTAGGGAGAGGAGGCTTCAGCTGAAGTCGTCGCTTAATCCCTTTCAGCGTTTCAGGGCCGGATTAAAGTCAAATAATTTTAAGTCATGGATATGTAGATTCGTTTTATGTTTATATCCTTACTTAGTATTTTAAATAACCCCACTCAACCCTATCTACTTATGTAATTAAAAAGAAAAATGTTTGCTTAGTACAAGAAATAAAATAAAATTTGCATTTTATTAATTCGACTATTTTAAATAAAACATTGGGTAATGGTTGTGTTCCGTAATTTACTGCCATTACTATCAGTAATTTTACTGTCAGTAGCGAAAAAAGACCGTTCCGTAATTTATTCAGTAACTGACGCAATAGTAAAATTGGAACACGCCTCAGTAGCAGCAGCAAGTGACAATGGTTACGCAAGGTTATGATTTGTGATTTACTGACAATTGACAAACTTTACTTTCGGCACAGCAGAGAACATAAATAAAAAATAAATATAACAGTTATACGAAATATAATGTTTGGTTTATGGCAGAGAAATATGGAAAATTTAATGTTATCTCGTCCGCGTCGAAAAATGTATACAGGAATAGGAAATATAATATTTCACTGACACCACAACAATACGCTAAATACCAAAAATTACTCTTAAATTCGTCCGCTGAATACAAATATATAACATTTTCTAGGTACTATCTAGTAGGTAGTTTCATATTCTGGGTCTTCGTATGCGTACTCCCCGGCGACCTGCCTTCGTCAATGCTGCTTGTACTTTCAAGTAATATTTTATCACTGAAAGTGGATTTCGGAATGTTTTCAGTAATGACAGTACTGACAGTAAATTACGGAACACAAGCATTTATTTTTGTTAATATTTTTTAGTATATTCATTTTAAACTACCAAAAACTTATCTAAAATTACTTTAAAAACTTGCTACACAAATATTGAAAAATATTAAATTTAGATTTACATACACAGAAAAAAATCTAACATAGTACCAAGAACAGCGCTGTCATTGAATGCATTAAAATTGAAGCAATCTAAATTGTTATTTGCTCAATTAATTACTATTAAACCAAAATAGGGAAATATTTTGCCTAAATGTCATGGATTTTATTAAGTTAAATGTATACATAGTATACATACAATAGTAACGTTATTAAATAAATCAAATTAGTATTTAATGCAATAACATTCTAACAAATAAATATCAATATGAATATCAATAGATTGAGGAGCGATAACTTTTGTTATTAATTTAAAAACAGTAAACGATTATAAACCAAGTGCTAACTACCTATTGGTATTATAGGAACTGTTATTCAGGAATACGGATTACAAGATCCCATTGGTTTAATGGCTCACCCATTCATGCTATGCTAGCGTTTTTTGTGTGTAGTATTGGATTTGATTTTGGAAGATTATTAAAGAGTTGACGGAATTTGTTGTGCTTCTGGTGTTACAATGTTACCTCCATTGTACTTACACGATAAACGATTGTCAAAAACTCATATCTGGTATTCATAACGTTTTTCCAGTTATTACTGTTAGTTATACTTAGTTAGAATTCTCCCATTACGGTCCTTAATGCTTTCGTTCCATTGGCCCTCCCGCACTGTGATTTCTACACCACTTGTATATATTTTTTTATAAGACCACTTAACTAAACTACAAACCAAGTAGGTACTAGAATATAGGTTTGTTGTTTTATTTGGACATTTGATTAAGTTTGTATTGGACAGTAATTTATTTTTATAACTTTGGTAATTAAAGTTGTCAATATATTTTTATATAATGACATTTATCATTATTATTGTAACTTAAATTTAAAAAAATACAATTAAGATTATTCTAATAAAAAAACAACATGGCCATAAAACATTGACAAAACGTGTATTAAGTATTATTAGTTTTATAAAGTTCTCGAGGCACTTGTTTTATTATACACTCGCTCGCAAACTACGCTTGTGCCTAATTATGACTAATTGTGACTAAAATGGCGTTTATAAAACTTGATACACACAATAAACACAATATTAACGTTGTTAGGCATTGGTGATTGGTCGATTTCAATATTCACTATAATCTGAAGCAATCGGGTTTTACATTGATAAAAAGCGATATTGGAACTAGCCGATTGGAATTGCCCGATTAAAATGTGTACTATAATTTGATTACCTATCTTTTGTATAATAATATATTATAGTGAATTTGGTATATAATAGTATATAATATTGTATCCATTTAAATTGAAGTTTGCGAAAAAAAGTTAGTTTTTCGTGTCGCCTCACCCGCCTCCTGTCCCCCCTATTTGAGATAATTCAAATTAAAGTAGTACAATTTATAATTACTATAATTCATCGACAAGTTTAAAATTGTATTTAAAAAATCCATATATTACAGATTTTATACCATTTTAAATATTTTTTAAAATGAACGTCGTTCATAACCCGCTAAACTGTGAACGGGAAAGTCGCGTGCAACTTCCCTTACGCTCTTCCTACTATTTGCATCAAAGGCCTTGATAATAGCTGTTCTAATACGTTAAGGAGTACCTTCAATTTCGTAAATGTTTTATTATTTTCTAATATTTTTACTTATTTTAAATATAGATATTAATAAATATTGTCCGTAGTGTAAATTATGAGCAGCAAGGCATTTAGTGAATCTATATTTTGTTGCACCCGTTTTTTTAACAACAAATCCACCTCGAAATTTTTTTCTAGCTACGGCCTTGGTTACAGTGGCAGACCGGTAGTGGTTTCTAGTAATGGTATTGTTCGGCAATATTCTCGTACAAAATCAGCATTTAAAAGTAAATAAAATGTTATAAAAAGTTGTAATGTAATTATTAATTACTAATTATTATACAATAATTTATTGTACAATAATGTATTACCAAAATAAAACATTTGTAAATTGTTTAATACCATAATATCTTATATATTATATTTTGTAGTTAGAGTTAGGTTGGGTCGGAAATTTTCAAAGGGGTGGCTAGTGCCCACAGGAATATATCAATAAATAGGATTTTGTTACGAAAAGGTATTAAAAATGTTAGTTTTTATAAATTTTTAAACATTTTTAAAGCAAAATTATAATTCTTATTTTGATTTCGTAGATTAAAAAAAATGTAATTTGGACTTGAAACGACAGGTGTTTCTTCATTTAAAAAAAATACCAGGAAAAAAGACTGAAGGCTATTTCACTGGCGAAATAATAATAAAAAAATAAAATTAAATATAATATCATATTATGATAAATAAGTAAATTTAGTAATTTTATTTAAAAAATCAATTTTTTCTTTAGTCGGCAACTGCAAAATTTAGAATCTTGAAAGAAATCACTACTGCAGATCTTTGTTATCAAAATCATTTATTAACACAGGAACGTCAGATGTGTATAAGATTAGAAAAAAATGAAGTCTACTACGTGGCATCAGAGGTACAAGTTTTTGAATAATGTCTTCCTTCTTCGCGACTGGAAAGATGGGTTTCTGCAGAAGGCAAATTATGTTTCATTATTTTGAATTGCAGAAAGTTAAGTTCATTCAGCGTTTTGGATAACGCTGTAAAAAAGCTTCAAATGTCCTTAAACAATGAATATATTTAAGCCTAATTTATTTAATAAATAAGTACTTACTTAATTGTGATTTAAAAATGATTTAATTTATTTATCGTAAAATTTTCTCAACAAATACCACTTGAGGCTCGATTTAGACGGATATTTGTCGGTGGTTGTTAAATTGACTCTTAAGGCTGAGGAGCTGTGATAAACGATAAGATCGTCGTCACTATCGTTACTAGCAATGAACAGTATTTTAAAAGACGTTGCATCCCTTGTAACAATAGTGACGATGCTTTTATCGTTTATCACAGCTCCAACATACTCGCAGCATGATAAATTTGGGCGCCAAAAGAACTCGAGCTGCGCTCTTGTAATTTTGTTAAAGGGGGTTTTCTTCAGTTGTAATTTATGGCGAAGCTCGAAGATTTTACAATAGAAGAAAACCTTTAGTTTAGGTATATTCAAAGTTTTTGTATTTGAATCTGATTCTCGACAATTTTACAAGTTAAAAGGAACCTACGTCGACTTACGTTCGTTTTAAGTTGTTAAGTGATGAGGTATTACAGGCTTACCCTTAGGTCTTTTTCCATCAGTCCTATTCGCATAAAAATATATCCATTTTTCCTAATGTTGCTTACGTGTCCTTTAAACTTGTACTACATTTGCCCAAAGGCCTTTTGTATTATTATTATTAATATATATGTATATATATATCAGAACAATAGGTTTTCTACTTTACGCCAGTAGTAGGCAACCAATGTTGCAAGACTGAAATGCCTTCCATCTCGTCACCGAGCCGGGTTCGAAGCGCGTCTTCCGAATGGTAGGGTCCAATGCACCATACCCATCAACACTGACAGACTGTCACAGACAGCCTGTTTAGACCTGTTGGGTCTCATCAGTGTCAGGCAGTCCGTGACGGGAGACACGCATAAAGCTCGGCACTGTTCACTTATAAAGAAATAAGTGACCAGGACAGCGGCGAGATGTATCGGCATCTACCGTTACATATTTTTGCGAGTTTTAAATAAATAAATAAAACACTGATATATATAAAGTATTGTACTTTTGCAATTCTGCAATAAGACGTATTAGGCCTCCAGTAGTGGATCCAGGAATTTTAAGGGAGGGTGCGGGTTTTTTACCCATTATTTCCTCCTGGACTGCATGTTTGGAGTTGGTTTTGACTCCCTCTGTGGATCCGCCACTGTAAGCCCCAAATGAAATTGTCAATTACCTCTTCAGTTTTAAGGATTTCGGTCGCAAATATACCTTTATAACATGTTTTAGAGCTATATAATCATTCGTAACTCGAACGATATTGATCATGTCTAAAAATAAAATATTTTTTATAGACAAATGATTGAGCGTGGGACGTGTTAGGATGGCTTCTTATTCGCAAGTTGCGATTCGCAACCGAAATCTAGAAAGTATTCATTAACTGCAAAGTTTCTTAAATAAGTTCTCCTGATTTATAATAACTACAACAACATTATTACGTGAAGAAGGAATCGAATTAAGCTTATTTTCTATTAGTCTTAGCTCAATCGTTTAAGGTGTTATACGCATTTAGATAAACTTGATTTTTCAATTTTATATTAAACCCCTTTTTATAGACTTAATTTACAATATAGTCAAAATAAATTATTTTAACGATCGCCAGTTTGAATTCCGAAAAGAATATAAAAAACCCACAACACATTTTTCTTACAATGTTTTGGCACGAAAAAATGCCCCGCATTATTTATCAACCTATATTTACGAAAGTTGGCCAGCTAAACGGATTTTCAACAGGTTTTTCTTTGACGCGAATGGGTAGGATCTATGAACTACTAACATTTAGAAGTTAGCCTCTATCGTCATATTTTCGGTGGCCGCTACTACGCTGTATTTTTAGAATTTTAAATTATTTACATTTCGTGAAGTAAGATTATCGGCAATTTCATGGAAGCGTCGAAAATCATTTACATACATATTTTAATTATAGATTTTCAGGTCCTTGGATTTAAGCAGCAAGTTGCTAAACAAAAATAAGTGGAAATTAATTTAAAAAGAAATTTAAGCCTAAGTTTTATTAAGAAGAACAATGCAACAAAATAAAAATATTTAATCCTATAGGATTACACTGTTTAAAATATCTGTGGTGTAAAGAGTAATCTTAAAATGGTGTCAAAATCCAACACCAAATGGTGTTAATATAAACACTATGAATTATGGTTGAAAATGTTATATACAGCAAACACCAAAACGGTGTTTATCTAAAAATATTTGAGAAGTGCACCTACACAGAAAAAAAGGAATAGTTCATTTAACTATATTAATTTAGTTGACCCATAAGTATTTATTTAAATCAACTGTGGGAAGTTTAATATAAACAAAGATTAGTTTGACGCAGGGGCCGGGCAGTTCGGTGCGGTGCGGTGCCCGGGGGCCCCGATCATATAGGGGCCCGCCAGACATAAAGAAAATTGCAAGGGGTACACCACTGATTTTATAAAATTATAAAATCGCATACATAACCACTAATAATTCTAGTCAGCAGCAATTTGTATCTCAGACATTTAGCAGTTAATTTCTATGTAAAATTGTCCAGTCATTTTTGATTTATTCATTTTAAGAGAGAAGGGTACTTATGAGCAACGCGTCGCTAAGAGAAATTTCTGATTAATATAGATTGAGAAGGGTCAAATAAGGAAAAATCAGAATCAGAATACGTCCATATAACGTTGAACGTTGGTCTCGCTAACTCGCTGAGGGGTTTTCTCCTTAAAAATTGTTCAATAATATAATAATTATTAATACACCATTGCACACCTACTAAAATATTTATTTAAACCGTATTTTTAAGCTAAAAGTATACACTGCACTGTATAGTGATGCCGCGAGACGAGACGAGACGAGAAAAGTCCTTCTCTCGTCTCGTCTCGTGCAGCGAGAGAAAATGGGTCTCTCGTCTCGTCGAGAATAATCTTTTCTCGCTCGAGAGTGCCTTTCTCTCGTCTCGTCTCGTTTCTCTCGTGGTAAAAGTACCTATGTATGAATACAAAAATTATTTGCAATTAAATACGAATTCGTTTATATTTTTTCTATATAAATTTAAACTGGAAATAAAAAAAATTTTTGCCAAGACCACACTGATAAAGTAAGACTTTTTACGCCGAAAATGTCGCACATTTAAATCAAATGGTTGGATCTATGTGGAGTAGTTACATATATAGATGTAACTGTAACACTGAGAAAAAAGTTTATTGCTCCCAAATAAAAAAATATTGAAATATGGGACAAGGGTACAGTATATTTATCCTAAATATATTTTTATTCCCGACACATAAAGTTTTACTAAAGTATATTTATCGTTATTATTTCGACTATTTAGAGGTAATAAACAATATATTCACTATTAATAAAAGGATTAGCTACACAGTTTATTTGTCCCATTTTTTTTCTGAGTGAAGTATATAGGCGCAGTAGTTTTCAGATGGATGGATCAAATCATCCATCCATCTGAAAACTGCTGCGTCTATATGATGTAACTACTCCACATAGATCCAACCATCTTGTACCTACTGCGCATGTCCGTCATTTTGAATCCGCAATTTTGTTTTTTGAATGGATATCAAATTCTTAATCAGGGACCCCATAAATATCTAAATACTAAATTTTACCCAAACCATTAAAGCCGAACGACAAATTTTCGTCATATTGGATCAGCCATTTTATTTTTTGAAAAAATGGATATCAAATTTGTAATCAGCCCCTCAAAAACCACATGTTGTTGATAAGTTCATTGAATAAGCAATGCTTATTAAGCACGGGTTGTTTAATAGTATAAGGAGTGCCATAAATGTGCTTATACAGGGTAAATTTTAAAAATTAATATTATTTTATAAGTAATTTTTTTCTTGGTTAACCTTAAGTTGTGTTATAAAATAATAAAACGTTATACAGAAACAAATTTTGTTTATTATGAAATGCGAATAATGTTCTCATTGGTCCAAATAAATATCGCAAAATTAAAATTTTTATGTAAAAAAATTGTTTACTTATTACCGGAATAATCGAGAGAACGAGAGAGATCGAGAGAAACGAGAAATTCTCGAGCGAGAGAGGGCTTTCTCTCGTCTCGTCTCGAGCCTTTTTTCGAGAGAAAATCTCCCTCTCGTCTCGTCGAGACGAGACGAGACGAGACGAGAGGCGAGAATCTCTCGTATCGGCGGCATCACTAAGTGCAGTGGCCGGGGGCATCTGAACACCTTAAAAGAGAGTGGGGATATTTTTCAGCGGCGCCGGGACATTTCGCTTATAAATACCCAAAATGATGCTCGAAGGGGGCAAAATACCACCACTCTTTCAATGAGTTTGGATGCACTGTATACCGTAAAAATACGGTATAAAGATTTCAAAAAGTTTTCTGGTATTCACACTGTAAAAGAAACTTTTGATTTTTTGGAATCGCCGTATTTAATCATGAGCTAAAGAATTTTTTTTACAAAGATTTGAAGAATTGTCTAGGAAATATCTGAATCGTTTCGTAAATCAGTTTAATATGTTGGTTTATTTAATGAAACATGACCTTAAAGAAGAGGATACATTAAAAGTAACCCATCGACGACCAATCAGAGCGTAGCAGCATTTGTTGCGATGCTGCGATGTTGCCGCAGTGCTGTGCCGTGCCGCGGCTAATTTAAATTCCCCGTAATAGGAGTTGTATAACAATGGCATGGATAATGTAAAAAATAGTGGTTTAAGTCTTAGATAGATAATCGCAAATGGTTTTTAAACAATATTTGACGTAAATAAGTAAGTTCTACATTATTTATTGTCATTAATACAATTATAATAGGTAAAGGTATTTTTAGCAAGCAAAAATATTGTTAAAGCTAATGGAAATGTATAGGTAACTTTGTAGGTATGCATACCTACAAAGTTACCCTTGTACATGTACATATCCCTGCTTAAAATACCCCATAGAGAACTTTATAAAATAATCTATCGGGCACTACCGGATTCAATATGTGCATTTGTCCATGGTTTTTTCCGGATACGGCCCGATAGAAAATTTATAGGAAATTATCTATAGGCACACCATAACTTTTACATTTTCCCTATTGAGACTGATAGGAAATAACTCAATGAAGGATATATAGGGATATCCCTATAGAAAAACCATAAAACATTTGACAAAATTTTATTAAAACCTATGGGGTCCTATGGGGGAAAAACTAATTTCTACATTTATGTGTATTTTCCCCATTGAAACCAATAGCAAATAAATCAAGGGTGGAAACCCACCATACATTTCGATATAAATCTATCGGTTTGAACAAGGTCTCTATGGGGTATTTTAAGAAGGGATTTTGTAATTATCACAATAAATAAAAAAACTGCAATACCTACACATTCTGCACTTTAATTTATATTTTCAAATAATTTTAATTATTACGTAAAGCTTTTTGGCCATTTTGGACACCTTGGTAATATTTACAAATTTGCTAAAAATGCTAATATTTATTTTTTTATTAAGAAATAAAAATCCACACAAAACTCCTTTCCTATCAAAAGCGATATTTAATACTTGAACAACCCTGAAGTGAATATTTAAATAAAACAAACTATTGTATCTATTCTTTTTTTAATATAAAATAATCAATCATACAATATAATTTTAATACATGTTGTGATGTTTTTAATTATTTACATAATAAGTATACATAGCCAAATAATGTTATTACTAGGGCTGGGTGATTATGGAAATTCATAATCGATTATTGATTCTTCTTGGATTGGATATTTCCTCTGTGCTCATCACCAGGGTCCATGCATTTAAATATTTGGGATCATCATCACTCATTATGTATTGTGCTTCAATAGGACCTCCTAATTTTTCCTTGGGTCCATTAAAAAATACTTTCAGTATTTTTTGATCCATTCTGTTAGAAAGTAAAAATGCAACAGGAAAACCCATGTTGTTCTCATCTTTAATTAGCACAATGGTTAAATCCCAATTTCTACGATTAGTGTCATGTGTCCCATCAATGCAAATATTTTTTTTAAATTCCCTTAGTTTTCTTTTCATTATCCCATTCATATATCCCAAGGCAAAATCTTCATCCTTCAATCCTGGAAATAATCCAATTTCCTACCTATTTAATTAAATAAAAATGCATCATTCCTTCCCTGTTGATTCCATTCCTCAACTTTCAAAGATACAGCAATCATATCATCAGCATGCCTTTTTTTATCAATTTTATATTTTCGGATTAAATATCACCCCTTGTAATTACATTAATCCTTTCCAAACTATGGTTACTAACCATTCTAGCATTTTGGATTATTCTTTGGCTTGTTACTCCTGCATTTAATTTTTCCACACAAAACATTTTGTTCACTTTTTGACAGTCGTTTAGTCCGTAGGTCATCCTCATGTCCCACATGTGTCTCAAAAAAAGTTACTGTAACATATCCTAAAAAAACATAGATTTGAAACATATGTAAATGAATTTATTTTCTAATTATTACATATTGCTAAAATAGATTTAAATATTTACCACTGGTAGAAATTTTTGCAGTTATATTTGAGGGGCATATTCCATGAATCCTAATACTTCCTTTGGCTTTTAAACTATGTTGAGTAGCAGTACTACTAAATCCTAAACAAGAGATAATAAGTAATGTTAAATACTGCGAATAAAGCATACAACCTGCACAGTTACTTCTATTGCACTTGTAATACCAATGTTCTTCTCCATTTGGCCTTTTATTTTTCCTATGACAAGCATAATCAACTTCCCTTTTTTCTAGTGTTCTTCAGATTTCAAATTCTTTAATGTTACCTATTAAAGTTCAAAGTAGAAACCTTAACAACAATGTCGTGAATATCTTTTAAATGCTTTACAAGCCTATGGCTTAAAAATGTTTCCCCTTCAGGGCATAGTGGGCATAAAATTCGAGGCGTTGTTTTATTCTCCACTGGCTTATTGTGGACTCGCTTTAGATGATCATTTTTGGAAGAGACACTGCAAAATTCCATCTCACAATGCTCACAAATTTTGGGATTTGTTTGCCTACAAAGTAAACATTTAATTTTTAATTTAACTTATTTGTGTAAACTTACTTATTTAAATCCATTTTAAAGAATATAAAAATATATTGAATATGCACAGTCTATAAGCACAGAAAAACTCAAAAATCGAATAGAGTAACAATAGTTACACCTTAACACTAAAAACACAACTATTAAGTGAAAAACACAGAAAAGCCACACTTGAAGCAAGCAAACGACGTGACCATATCTCTGGACGTGACAAAACAAATGTGAAAATTGCTGCCAAGATATTGAGGTTATGTTTGCAAACCGAGCTTTTGCGAAATTACACTAGCGCCAATGAAGACTGATGGCCAATTTATGCACAAATTATAAAATTTATGTTTGAAAACCATTCGCGATTATTTTAAGACCTAAATAACTATTTTTACATCATCCATTTCGGGAAATTTAAATTACCCGCGGCCCAGCATGCACTACGGCAACAATGCATCGCTGCAGCCTTCTAATTGGTCGTCGATGGGTTACTTTTAATGTATCCTTTAAAGAAGGAACGTATGATCTTCTTGAATTTATAATTAAAAATTATGCTTGTATGGAAGCAGACTTTTGTAAAGCTTTCACCTATGTTATTTTTACTCTTTTTGAGTGAGTTCTTCTGTTTTGTAAATTTAAAAAAAAATTATTTTTTATAATTAATAGCAGGTTCAGTTTACTAAATAAAAAGCTATTATTATCATTCTTGAAAATAAAACTATTTTAAATTTAATACAATGATTCAACATGTCTTTTTAAAAATAAGTAGTGATATCTTTGGTTTTTCTTTTATACATACAATCAAAGGAATTCCTTGCCAAGTAGTAAATCATATCAATTTTATTTTTAAGTAAACTAAATCATGTTTGGCTTATTTGACCAGAAATTTTAAATTTATATAAATTGTTTTAAAAAGTTTTAAAAAAAAATTATGCATGTAGGATTAATTTTTAGCTTTATACACGTCTCAGAAAAAATATCTAAATTTTTTTAACCAAATAATAACCAAATTGTATGTAAATACAGGTCTACATAACCTTAATGTGACGTTTACAACAAACTGTATACATTAATACATGTAATATATGTATATATATTAGGGTGGCCCAAAAAAAAAGAATATTTTTTTTTCTCTCGTCTCTTGTGAAAATATGTTGGTTTGTAATGTTTTAAGAGCCCTGTCAAAAGATCAGTTCCATTAAAAAAATTTTAGGGGTCGCTCAAGATTTTTAAAAATTTCAAATCAATATTTTGATTTCTAAAGGTCGCTCAAGATTTTTTTAACTTTCATTTTGAATGTTTTTGAGCCACCTCTGAATATAAATATCAACGAATTTTTAGCGACCTTTAGAAATCAAAATATTGATTTGAAATTTACAGAATTTTTATTATTTTCAACCAAAAAAATATTATCGAGACAAGAAAAAAAATTAAAATAAAACAAAAATTCAATTTTTGACGATTTTGAAAATTTTTAAAAATCTTAAGCGACCCCTAATATTTTTTTTTTGGGCCACCCTAATATATATATATATATACCTATACAGGGTGTCTCACCAGCGATGGTACCTTAGACGTTTACGGAGAACGGCTGAGGATATCAATTTGAAATTTTTATAGCAATTATTGTAAAATTTAATCTACCTTTTAAAATTATTTTGAATAAAATTCCTCTTCCGGTTTAACCGGAAGCGACATCAACTTTGTTATTTCCAATGGAACACCCTGTAAATTTTTTTATTTTTAAATTCCTCATGAAATTCTTAATGAAATTGCTGTACCATTCCCTATACCTAAACTTAATAGTTTTCGAGTTAATAATTTTTTTCGTAAAATTTTGACAGTTGCACCTTCATTAAAAATTGCTTATAACTTTTTTGATATTCGGTTTGCTGGTATGCTGTAAGGATTTTTGAAATCTTAAAACATTGTTTTAAAGATTCCATGTCTGAAATGTTCATATTTTTGATCAAAAACTAGAGAAAAATCGTGGTAAATTTGGTTAACTTCAAACATTAATAACTTGTTTATTTTCAATGGAACTGTACCTATGCATGTTTTTAGATAATCAAATAGGAAAATGAATTACATTTCGATTAGTATAACCATTCCCTATACCTAAATGGTAAGGTTTCGGAAATACAAGCAAACTGTAAAAATCCGATATTTTGACATATTTATCTCAGATACCGATGAAATGTCACAACAGAATCTCCCAGGCTCCGCATTTTATAATGTTTGCAAGTCAATGGTCGCCATTTTGAACATTTATTAAAATATTATTTTGGTTGTTATTTTTTCCATCACGTTTTTTATAATTTATAATAATTAAATTCTTAAAACTTTGTTTAATTGTTGTTTTCCATTATTTTTAAAATATCTTTCTTAAGAAATGTATCAACTGTCAATCAATGACATAACTAATTTGTTGTGACATTTCATCGGTATCTGAGATAAATATGTCAAAATATTGGATTTATACAGAAATTTGCTTGTATTTCCGAAACCTTACTATTTAGGTATAGGAAATGGTTATAACAATCAAAATGTAATTCATTTTCCTATTTGATTATGTAAAAACATGCATACCGTTCCTTTGAAAATAAACAAGTTATTAATGTTTGAAGTTAACTAAATTTAACACGATTTTTCTCTGGTTTTTGATCATAAATATGAAAGTTTCAGACATGGAATCTTTAAAACAATGTTTTAAGATTCCAAAAATCCTTACAGCATACCAGCAAACCGAATATCAATAAAGTTATAAGCTATTTTTAATGAAGGTGCAACTGTCAAAATTTTACGAAAAAATTTATTAACTCGAAAACTATTAAGTTTAGGTATAGGGAATGTTACAGCAATTTCATTAAGTATTTAATAAGGAATTTAAAAATGGAAAAATTTACAGGGTGTTCCATTGGAAATAACAAAGTTGATGTCGCTTCCGGATAAACCGGAAGGGTAAATTTATTTAAAATAATTTTAAAAGGTAGATTAAATTGTACAATAATTGCTATAAAAATTTCAAATTAATATCCTCAGCCGTTCTCCCTAAACGTCTAAGGTACCATCGCTGGTGAGACACCCTGTATAATATATATATAATGTAATATAACTGGATTATATTATATTATAATATAATACAGTTAAACATGTAATCTGTTATAACCAAGTAAATAAGTAGTTTGGAATTATTACATACATTTTGTAGATTTAATAACAAAATTCTATGTCTATAATTCAACCATAATAATTATTCTTGTAGTTTTCAAAAAGTACCTTATTCTTACGAACTTTTTCGTAGACCCAGTAACAAAAGTAGGTATTTGTTGGAAATTGGGAACTAAAAAAAAGAATTTTGATAAGAAATGTTGCTTTATTACTCAATTAGTTAAACAAAAAAAATTAACACAAACTCTCATAAATTAACACAAAAATAACATACACAAAATTAAATAAAAACCATTTTAGACCATCATCAGATTATATAGAAATTTAAAATGTCATGGTATTTCCAATGAATTTTTATCTGTAGAATCAGTTTTATTTGAGCATCGAATCATTGCTGGAATTGATAAAAGGTGGTGATAGTGCCTAGTTACGAAAACTAGGTATTCTTTTAGTACGTGTTAGTTGTGACAGAAAAAAAATAAGTTGCTGAAAAAAACATCATAATTCCAACTTGCAAGGAAGAAAAGAGTTGTTTCTTATAATGAATATTTTGTGTGTTGTGGGAAAGTATTTTATAATTATTTCAGTTAAAAATTTGCTATTAATAAAAATAAAAGAAATAATCCCTCCAAAGAACACCGCGTGTCTGAATAATTCTATTAGTCATTGCTACTATTATTTTGTTAGCTCTTGCTACTAACTTTTTTTTGAAGAAACCAATGCAGTTTAAAATTTTTAAATAGTTTTCAGGACTAAATTGTCAGTTAGGACTATTTTGACTAATAAAATAAGTTATGAGCACTTTGATTGGCTAACTGAAATCACGTGTACTTTTTTAACGAAATAATTTTTTAAACATTAACAATATATTCTGTAACCTATGAAATCCCTTACAAAATTGCATGGTACCTTTACAAAACTTTCGCTAAAATGTTTGTCTTTGTTAAAATAATTACAAATCCTGGTTTTATACTAAGGATTATGTTACAATTTTATAAAATAAAAGTACAAAACTACAAACTTTTCTTTAAAAATCTGATTTTTGTAACTCTGTAACAACGTTTTCCTATGAAAGTTTAATTAATAAATAAAGTATTAATAGTATTAATTAATTTAATACTAGTACAATTTTTAAAAATATTATACTTTTGACCGATTTGTTTAAAACAGTATTTTATAAAATGAAAATAAAATAAGTGTATTTTTCATTTTAAAAACATAAAAGCAATAAAAATTATTCAGGCACGAACTAGACTCAAAACATTGTAGCTGACGCGTAAAACAAAATATTTGGAACGGAACTCGGTTTCGAAACTTAATTCGTTTCCATCTGGGCCAAAATTTGCGGAAACCACACAAAAACCATTTTGTATATTTATGTTTCATAACGTTGTAATATGTGGGTTACCGCGGATCCATTGAACACTAGTGGCTGATTCGTATATTGCGCTGAAAAAACTCGTCACTTTCAGCGCTCGCTGAAAGCGGCGGAAGCGAACACAAAAACAAAACAGGAGCACGTGTTGCCAACCCCAGCAGCAGGGAGCTGCTGCTGCACAAGCACACCACGACCGCATTACAGGATGTATACATGTTCTATTTGTATACAATTTGAGTTTAGTAATTGGGAAATTATATTAATGATTTTCCAAAAAAATTTATCAAAATAGTCACTATTATAATTGGCAACTTTAAGTAGTAACTTATTTTTATACAGACATACAGTTTGGTTTACATGTTTCATCTTGATTAAATCCAACTGACGTGTTGCTTGTTATTTAATTAAACGAATGCTAATAAAACGTACAATCTGTTATGTATCATAGAAAAAAAAATTGGAAACAAAGAATTGTAATGTAAGTTAGTTTAAAAAATATTGGCAAACTAAACGTTTTTATAATTTAGATAAAACAATAGATTTATTTATTATTAAGCAGGATGGAAAATGTTCATCTACTAACAAGATAACCAGATAACAATATAAAATAAGATCAGTTTTAAAACTTATGGAAAATAGCGAACGGCTAACTGGTCTTGGTCGGGCATTAGGTATAGGTAAGACTTACTTTTATATTGTTTAGCAGCCGGAAGAGACTTAAAGTAAAAAGTAAAAAAAAACGTGTAGGTATATTATCTATCAAATATACCAATTTAAAATTAAAAAGCACATTGTGTTTTGTTTTGGTGTTGGGGAATATTTCTAATATTTGTTTAACATATCACCAAAGTTGTTCTTTTTCAAGTATTAAAAAATTATGTTTAATGATTCTTTGAATTAGTTGTTATATGTGTTATGATTACAAAAACAGTAATAAAACAATTTAACACCTAACTGTGTTGTTATCTTACCGCAGTAGTAATAAATATACAGGGTGTCCCATAATTAGCGTGCAATACTACTAACAGCAGATTCTACGTTCAGAAATAAGAAAAAAAGAAGTTCCTATAAACATAGGCCGAGAAATGCTTTCTAAGGGAACTTCAGCCCCTAAATTAGGAGCCCCTGAAGATGGTTTTTATTTAATATATACAAAACCGTTCAAAGATGTAATAATAACAATTCAAAATTTCCATGAGGGGTGGGTCAGATAGATACGGAATATGGGTTAAAACCACCCTAACTTTTTGTACGTGTCTCGTGCTAGGATTTGATGTCAGATTATGAAATTTCAGAATTTTACACACAAAAAAAGGTCCTCTTGTTAAACTTTGATATTGTCCACTGTTTTCGCTAAAAGTCAATTTAAAAATTACCTTACATAGCATAAAAGATCATAATGAATTCACAAGAGAGAAAAATTCAGAGTAGGCCAGGGAACACAGCTGCCATCTTTAGGAAAAATTATTTAAGACAGGTCATAAAAATTGTCCATGACCATGTTTAAAAATTGTCCATGGCCTACGCTGAATCTTTTTCTCTAATTGTGATTTCATTATGAATTTTTATGCTATGTAAGGTAATTTTTAAATCGATTTTAAGCGAAAATGGTGCATGCTATTGAAGTTCATCAAGAGAACCTTTTTTGTGTGTAAAAGTCTGAAACTTTATGATCTGATATCAAATCATAGCACAAGATACGTACAAAAAAGTTAGGGTAGTTTTACCCCCACTCCCTTTCTATCTGACCCATCCCTTATGAAAATTTTGAATTTGTTATTACTCCAAATTATTGGCTATAAAAAGTTTGATTATATCCTAAAATTTTACTCTTCTATCTTAAACAGTTTTGGAGATATTAAATAAAAACCATCTTCAGGGGCTCCCCTTGGAAATCATTTCACGACCTATTTTTATAGGAACTTTTTTCTTATTTTGTACGTAGAAAGTATTGCACGCTAATTATGTATATATTTATAAAGACTTAAAAGTAAAAGTATAAACTGTATTCTAAGTTTTTATTCTTAAATATTACGAACAACTAAATATTTACTATCCTAGAGCTGTGAATTGACAGATAACTTGGCATGTAAGTTGGTCATTCTGTACACTGTTATGTGCTTTGTAAAAAAGGTAGTGCATAATATTATGTTACGTAATGGTGGCTACCTTGAGTAAATCTTTATTAGAACTGCCAGTGCCAAATTAAAAAAAATGAGTTCTTTTTTTTATGGAACCTACAAATAAAAGGGTTCAAATTAAGGTAATTGTCGTGCTGTAAGCATACCATCAGAAAATTTTAAATTTTTGTATACTTATTAAGGACATGACAATACATATATCCTTAAAATTTGAAGTCGATTGACCGTCTATAACCCGAGATAAATTCAATTAAAAATTGGATAATTAACATGGATTGTATAGGCTTTCTGTAGTTCTGTACCAGTTTCTTAGTTATACAGAAAAAACTAACTGTCAGAAGCTTTCAAAAAACTAACAGTGTTTTAATGTATTTTTGCTGAGTTTAAAAAAAAATAATTAAAAATTTTTGACCGTCCAATTGTTTATAAATAACCGTTTAAAGTTCAACAATTTGTAAAAAGTATACATCACTAGTGTCAGATAAAAACAACTTGGCAAGGCTGTACGCGAGTATAGATATTATTTCCGCAGTAAATTCAAACGGACTGATTCAGTCTCCAATATATCTATTGGTTGAGCATAAGCGACGTTGCCGGATTAAAACATGAAAATATTTGAAAGTATTACGTAAAGGTAACGTGTCCAGGGTACAGTCTTGCGAACAAATTATGAATCACTTAGCTACAAGCTCGTATACTTTTACGGTGCGTATAATATAAAATTTTTTGACAATATTGTACCACGACAACTACCTTAATTAATGCAGTCGTAGATATGGTGTTAGTAAATTATACGAGATGTAACGAAATTACGCCACTCGCAGTATTATACACTTGCCACAAGCGGAATCGTTTGTAACCTCGCCGCTCGTGCGTATACTTTGAAGTTATTAAAAAATATCTTGTTTTATAATGATAATAGGTATATTTACAATTGTATTTCTTTATTATATTCTTTTCTGCTTTTCAATTATTTGTTCAAATTTATTCTTCTCTTATATCTATCTTCTTTTAATTTATATATATTTTGTCTATTTTATTTATTTCTTGTATGTATGTATATTTTTTCTTTATTTAGGTTTTAACTAGGTATATGTTATATTTAAATAGAAATTATTAATTAATGTTTATTTTATGATCATTTTTATGGCAATTTTTTTAACCTGTCATCTGTCAAAAGTGAATTAATCAGAGCACTAGTACATTATTCAGTGCAATTTTTGCTAAACCAATATTTGCAACAATTACTTTTGATTTGAAAAATATATGGGTGATTCTACAAAAGTTGGATAACTTGATGACATCAGTTAATAGAGTAGGTATTTTAATATTTTTTGTAAATATTTGTATATTACAAAAGATCCAGGTTTTTTTAACTTGTCCATCCAATTTTAATGTATTTTTTCAAAAGCATGTTTGTAAAAAAACATAATAAATATTCAAAACATCAATACCTTGGCGTGTTACAACTCAATGATCAAATATATATTATCTTAAAATTTTCAACTTTACTACAAACTAAATTATAATTTATAAAACATTAAATAATGTATTTTTTATATTTTATCATAGATTAGAATAATAGCAATTTTGAAAAAATTGATAATCTTTGTACTTACTTTTACCCGTCAGTTCTATGTCAAATGTTAAAATTCAAAATTCCTGCGAAATATTGAAGTTTAAACGTCCTCGTTTTAACTTAAGTATTGGTAAAAAAATACCTACAGAGCCCGCCCTTTGCACGACAGTCATCCTGATAACAATGCAAGCGGCGAAGTTGTGGTGAATGCACGTATAGTTCCAGTCAAAATTTCAGTACTGTGGTGAGTAGATATTTTCTTACGTATATATATTTCATTGTAATTTATATAAGGCTATAATATATATCATATATATTATGTGATTTGTTGATAAGTAGCATCCACTAATAAAAAATATCAGTAAAATACTTAATTAATTCCGAATTATAATCTCAAATTTGTATCCCATTTATTAGTACCGTGTCGTCAGTTCCATGTTCGATGTTTCGGTTATCTTTTTTTCGCAAACTTCAATTTATATTCTGCTTGCGCAGAACTTGTTTATTTAATGTCATTATAAACTTATACAAATTTGGTGTGGGTCCCATGTCTAATAATTGGGATACCCAAAATCCACCAGCCGCCACTGATGTGTGGTATTATTTGATTATAAGATATTTAATGTATAATATGCTCAAAGTTGCAATAAATCTTATATTTTCCAATAAAATATGTATTTAATTAGTACCCTGGTATACTCGTCACTTCCCTTGCATTCAAATTTAGAAAACACAGATATTTCAGAAACTGTTTGAAAAAGTGACTGGCCCGGTCTTGAACAGTATATTTATTATATTATCTATGTTCTCATAACAAAATACTGTTTAATTTTCTCCGAAAACTATATAAACAAAATGAGGTCAAAAGTTGCCCAACTTTTGTAGAATCGCCCATATAATATTAACTTTTTGGCCAGTATTTTGAAAAATTCAATTTCGATTACTTGATTTCAATTTTTTGAAATTTTGGTTTAATAAAATTGTCCTCTGAATACCACTCGTAATCAAAAAAATATATGTCGAATATTTTGAGGTGTGATATAGCGAATGTTGTTGTGCTTGCTTTGAATAGTACTCATGCGCACTCATACTATTCAAAGCAAGCACAAACAATATTCGCTATATCACACCACACGCTAAAGAAGCATCGCTTGTTGCGCCACCACGTGGCCGTTATCATCGTAACCAAACTACGACTTATAATAATCAGCTGTCAAACGCGTATCCTCTTAAAATGAATTACTCAAAAATTACTAGTTTTCAAAGCGAAAATGTACCACTAATAACAGTTACAGTTACTGTGGTCCACAAAAACTTGTATTCCAGACATTTAAAAGCCAATTCCTATGTAAAATTGTTCGCTGAATCCGAAAGTACAATTATGAAAGTATAGAATAATTACTATTTCTCAGAAACTGTTATACTTTTATAACCTTTGGGTTCAGCGGACAATTTTACAGAGGAATCAATGATATAATAAAAAATAAATCAAAATCGAGAACTAAACCAAAGTTTTCACTTGCAACGCGAAACACAAATTTAGCTGCGCAATTGAAACTTTGCGAACAAAATTGATCGAATATTACTTTTGCCTTTCTCTCTGTTGTGAAAAACTACTTATTTATTTAAAAATAATGTGCAGTTCCTATGCTTTAAATGCATTCTTGACAAACCTTGTAGTACAATAATGCTATCGAGCGCCACCAGATGGCGCGCGCGTTGCGAAAACTCAATGCTTTTTTAGCGTATATTTGATTACTCGTAGTAAAATATATGACAATTTTTCCTCTGTCATCTGTTAAAAGTGGAATATTTCCTATACGACACCTTGTTCTTGCACACAACATTAAGACGAATTAGGCACCTTATATTTTTATATGGTTGGTGCGCGACAATACATAAATTTTTGTGAAACATAAATATATGTGAAATAAAGTTCTTAAAAATAGGACTCAAGCTATGATGGTTTCTTAGATCTATTTCAAGGTTGTTTAAAAACCTCCATAACTCAAAACTGTTGATTTTTGAGTTATGGTGTTATTGAACTGGATGTGCGATATATTTGATTACTCGTAGTAGGTATTAAATATCTCAATTTTTGACCAATCAAAAGTAATTGTTTCGAATATTGGACTAGTACAAATTGCAGCAAAGATTGTAGTAGTGCTATACGAGGTAGGTAAATATATTATTTTATATTTTGATGCGTTTTGATTTGAATTTTTATAAAATTTTGATTCAATAAAATTTTACTTTGAATAGTATTCAGTGAATACCACTCGTAATGAAAATATGTTTCGAATATTGTTCTATTGTTTTTATAATGCTGCCGTGCTTAATGAAAACGCCGTAACCAACAATTTTGCGATTTTTGCTTTACGGCATTTTCTACTAGAACAATTCATCCTTGAGTACCGGGGATAGACGCAGGATAAATTGTTCTAGTAGAAAATGCCGTAAACCAAAAATCGCAAAATTGTTGGTTACGGCTTTTTCATTAAGCACGGCAGAATGGTTCTGGCAACTTATGTAGTTTCATACTTTGTTTGATTCATTGATCCTGTAAAATTAAAATATGACGACTAGTAGGCGAAAAATTTTACAAATTGGAAGAAAATGTAGTAAATGTGTAAACATGTAAAACTTCAGTTCTTTTTAAATTATTTTAGGACCGATGATTTTTTTCGAGTTTTGTACCTTGTAGCTCTTCAAATAAAAAATATACCCATACATAGAAGGATACTTGGTGCACTCTGTATATGGTCCGATTTTAAACGCTTGGTTTAGTATTTTAATTTTGTAATAACTTGACGGTAAATGTAATTACCATTTGCTAAATAATTACTTACTTGAATAATAAAACATATTTAAACAAAATAATTGGGGTAAAATGATTCAACATTTTGAGGAGGCTAAGTCTTACCTGCTCTCAAGAGCCGCCACTGCGTAGTTTTCTTTCTGCCGCGATGTTTTCATGCTCACTCTAAAATTAAAGTTGTTGCTTTGAAAGGAAAGAAGGAGAAAACGGATGTTGCGGAGGTGGCCACCAAAAATAGAAGCCATTTACTTGACTTCTTCGACGGCGATACGTTTAATAAATACCGGTGGCCACGAGCCTTTTGCATCTGTTCCATTACATTACTTATTACTTTTGTCACACTGCAAAAACCATTTAGTTCACTCACCCAGGGGGGGGGCTAGGGCGGTGCGGCAAAATTCTAAGTTCAAAAATATACTAAAAAACTGAATCCAAAGACCCAGCTAGCTGTTTATTTCATTTTAATAAACTAACTAAAAAAGAACTCAATCACCACAAATCCTTGGTTTCTGATAATTTATTATTTACTATAATTTTTTTTTAATGAATTCAATAAATATAAATAAATAAATAGTAGTAGAATAATTCCCCTGCTTAAAATACCCCATAGAGACCCTTAAAAATAATCTATCGGGCGCTAACGGACTCAATATGTGCATTTGTCCATGTTTTTTTCGGATACGACCCGATAGAAAATTTATAGGAAATTACCTATAGGCACACCATAACTTTTACATTTTCCCTATTGAGACCGATAGCAAATAAATCATGGAAGGATATCCCCGAGGGGTAAACCACTTTAAAACCTTAGAGACCAACGTTCAATGTTAGTGGACGTTGTGTTGTGATTTTTTTCCTTATCAGTAGTTATCAATAAGGAAAACTTGTTTAATCAGTGCTTATCAATAAGAAATTTCTCTTAGCGGCCCGTTGCGCATGATTACCCTTGTTATTGTTCGGATATCCCTATAGAATAACCATAAATCCCAACTATGGGTCCTATACATACCGATACACCCTATAGAAACACCGGGTAATCCGATACAAAAATCTATCGGTTTGAACAGGGTCTCTATATGACATTTTAACCAGGGTCTAGTAGGATTTCTTCTATGATCTAAGAGCGGTTATAAAGCACGTGATTCTATGTTTGCCTCTTTTTTTTTAATAATAATAATAATAAGACATGAGGGTGGCTTTTTGTAAATAAATTTTTTTGAAGCAAACTCACACCATTCGCGTCTCGGAAATCGTCATTGATCAGCAAATTCTTTTACCTTTTGGTAAAACAACATTATTTTATTAAAAAATATCGTCGACTATTTCCCTCGTCTTAATTTCCACCAATCACAAAAGCGCAATTTTAAATTACAAATGGTTTCTAGGTGGAAAAACTGTATGACAGCACCTGTCAAGAGTTTTTCGAGTTTACCCGCGGCAAAACTTGACAGCTGTTGTCACCAAAATTGCAATTTATAATCATTGGGTAGTAGTAAATAGTTTTAATAAGCGACTGCATATTGCGGAGGCGCCGAAATGAGTTTAGAACCACCTGAAAAACTTGCTAGGGCCGCCCCTGCACTTATCCACTAGTTAAAGATTTTAAAAGCTTTTTCTATGATGTGAAGTGTTTTCTTATATTCAATTTGATCAATGACTCTACAACACTCAACTTTATCACAATACACTTCTTTAAATTCATGAAAAATTATAAATAGTTAGTAATCAGAAGACAAATTTTACATATATTCTTAATGATCCTTTAAACTAAACAATTAGTCTCAAAGACACACGTTAATTCATAAATCTTAAAAGCTGCAAACAAGACGGTAGTAGTAGTAAAAGGGCGAAGGCCACGTGTTTGCCAGAAGTCAGGTTAAAGGTGAGGGTGTAACACCCTTCCACACGTGGATGATCCTGAAAAACTCTGTAATAAAGAAGACAACATAAATTATTTTCCATTATATTTCTAGAAAATTATAAATTTGTATTCACGTGATATTTTGTATAAATGACCTACTTTGACAATTAAATAAGGAACTTAGCCCCATAATTGAGGTTATGTATTTGACTCAAATTTTGTCTTACCAAGACTTTTGTACACTAAAAATACGTATATTATTTATTTTTAAAAAATTAGATGAAATTGGCGTTAAACTGATTCGTTCCTCATTCAAATGTCAAAATGATGTGGATAATTGGATAAACTGGATAATATCCATATTATGTTAAAAAAAGTTTTTTAATTTGCTTTCCTTGTGCTATAGATGACTTGGACTTACCACTACTAACAGATTTAAGCAAAAGTTATTGTATTAACATCAGGGTAATTTACATCAGGACCTCTGTTTTGTTATTGGGATAGTAGTTTCCTTTCAAAAATGATTAGAACTCGATATTGCGTCCTTACTATGCAACTCTTTTTTATTGTTGGCTTAGTAATTATTTTTAATAGTTCAATAATCTGGTAATATCAACGCCTTATTTTAAAACACTCTGTATAAACTCATGGCACAACTAGTCATAAGGGATCTTTTTTTCTTATTTACGTTTCAAATTACCAAATCTTGTTCCAAAAATACCCAAAAGTTTAATTACTTACTGTTTATTTAGAGAAGCGCCCCTCTATAGACAAATGGGGGTGACCCCAGGTGCAAAGGTCGGAAGTTAACCGCACAATCCAGACATTAATCAGACATTGGCCATTAGGGAAAAATGCAGACGATGTACCGGCGAATTTTGAAGACGACACAAAGTGTGTCTATGGGGAGCAAGGTGTTCATTCAACCCTCAGTCAGGAAGTTTAGGGGTTACCCACTACAGACAAATGCTAGACAGATTATGATGTTAATGAACTATGGATTAAGCAATTTTTTCAATCCTACACTTTATGTCTTATAATTTATAATATGTGTGTAGTTACCCTTAATTTAAGAATAATCTTGTTAAAGAATTTAAGAAATTAAATTAATTAATACAAATATTAAAAAAAAATTATCTTTTTACTTATTATTAGTTTTATTCAATAAAATTCTATTTCTACTCCTATTACGGATTTTGACCGTTAATAATATCTAATTTTATCTATGGAATGACATATATTCCGTAAAGTGTTACAGAATGAAATATTCTATCATCGGATGGCAGAATAAACCCTCGTGGCGACATCTCTTTTTTTAATATCTAACAAATTTTAGACCGATCCAACCTCACTTTCTTCCAATTAAATTATTTTTTTTGGTATTTTTTGGAAACGTAGAAAAAGTATAGTCTGAAACACGTTTAGAATTGCATATTCCGCTCTCGTGAAACCGTCAAACTCACCTTAGGCTCGTGTGACAAACTCTTCACTCGAGCGGAATATGCTGTATTCCAAACTAGTTACAGAATATACTACTTCATTTCTGGTGTAAAATTTGACTTATTTTTATTGTTATCTTTTATACGAAGCGATATCTAAAAACGCAATAGAGAAAAATTGAGTAATTAGACTAAGGAATCTAATTTTCTTGTCAAACTTAGTTGGTAATCTGTCGAATTTAAATACGAAGGTAGAAAGTACACTAATCTCTACAATAAATATGTGGTTTCTATTTTTAACTTATGTTCAATCGTTTTCTAAAATTTTTGATTAGGAAGTGAAGAAAACTTGATTGCATAACTTAAGATAATTTAGACAAAGGACATAATTTTTAATTAGTTAGTTAACAGAGCCTTTTATTGTTGATATTCTGGAGAATGTCCAGTTAAAACATGTCTTTTGTCGTTGGTAAGCAGCGAGTGGCAAAGTGATACGCACAGCTGTGGCAAATGCATCTTATCCAAGATGCAAGCAAAGCATCGAAAGCGCGGTGAATGGATGCCTGATCGGTTACTCACTGCGTCGTGTCTAAATCTGGACGGTGGAATGCGTCGCGGACGTTCATGGCGTCGGTGCGGCGTCTCGAGCTCAGATTGGCCGCTTGCCCAACCACCTCTTGATACCGCGTCGCGCACTACCTATCTTAACAGCGCGCTCTCTTTTGACACTGACTCACTCGAAAAAATTCCTTTATATATATATATATATATATTTAAAAAATATATATTTATTGTAGATTAAAACTACCCTTCAAAATGTTTTGTAATTTTTTTAGATACTTTATCTATAGTATACTCTATTATGAGTAAAAGCTAGTCCTGTAAGCAACAAAACGAAATGTATTTGAAAAATATAATTTTTTCCTAAACTTTGATAAACTTGATTTTACCGTTTCCATATGGACGAGAAAGTAGATGTTTCTACAGCTAGCTTTACAAAACCTCATAGAAAAACACCTGAAACCGCCTAGGAGCAAAAAGTAAAATATACTATTTTCGTATTCTTAATGGAAAAGAGCATAGTTTACAGCCATTCCACGCAATCAAAAATTGTGAGTAAAACTACCGTAATTATTATGCTTATAAGTTTAAGCCCAATTATTACAAGCATAATAAACATGTGTGCAATATGAACTTTTGTAACAGTATACTGTTATATATTAATATAATATATTTAATTTAATTTAATTTAATTTAATTACGGTAGCTATTACTTACAATTTTTTATTGTAACGGACGCTACACAAATTCCCGAGTAGCATGGAATGGCTGAGCTGACCCATAAAGCCAACAGCAGGCAAGGTGAGCCTTGGGCCCCCTGACCGTCTGCCCCCCCCCCTGCGGGGGTGATTATTACGCCACTGATATTGACTACATTGACAAAATCAAAATTTGAATAAAAAATCAGTATCTACCTAATTCATAAATCAACGACAAAAACTAATAAGTCTGAACAATTTCCGTCTTGAACGGTTTTGTTTTCACCTAAAACATGGCAGATAAGTCCATTTTCCCGATTTTTCGATTCTAATTACGTTTAAATTTGAACCAAATTATGACCGTTTACAACCTACAGTCCAAAAAAGACCAGGCCACTGCGCATGTCGATTAATAAAAGCGCGACAACATTTGAATTTAAATACGAATATCGTTGCTGCGCCTGAAAAAAAATCTAAGTGTATTTTAACACATTTTACAGGAGAAGGAATAGATTTCACTACCAGATAAAACTTTGATGAAAGTATTTCCTAATATTTTTCAGTATAATTAAGTATTAAAATAATATTAAGGAATGCATACTTTCATAAAAGTTTTATCTGGTAGTAAAATGTTTTTTCCTCTCCTGTAAAATTTGTTAAAATGCGCATAGAAGTTCTTGCAGGCGCAGCGACAATGTAAAAATAATTTAAGGTACCTAAAATCATTTATACCTAGTTAAGAAAAACCAAAATGAGTGAAATTTACGGTTTATTTAATAAATTTAAATTTTAACTCTATTTAACTCTATTTCTGCTGTTCCGATTACTTATCATGAGGGTCTGTATATATGAAAATAGACGATAATGAATTATTTGGAATACTTGAAAATCAAACCGAACTTGAATAAAAATTTTGCATTTATAGAAATTTTATTTATATATTTTTTAATTGGTATACCAATATTAAAATTTCTAAAATAAATGGACGAATTCTTTACATTCATTATTTGCAGTTAAATTAAAAAATGGAGTTTATCAATGGTGAAATTTTACTTTTGAAATGATTTACTTGGTTTATAATCCGACCAAAAATTTTATTAGAGGTTTAAATCGGTTCAAATGAAGATTGATTCGGTTGTTCTAGTGCTAAATTGGAGTTAACAGGCTGAACAGGTTTTAAATCAGTTCTCGTAGGTCAAAGTAGGTTTAAATTACGATCTAAATTTTGATTTCGGTATAAAAAATAAATAAAAGGTTAAATTTTTCTACTTGTATATAAACGGTCATAACTTTGTTAGTTATTTATGCATTTTTAAAAATAATTATGGGTAATTAGAAAATGGTAAAATTTCGATGATTTTTATTCATTTTTGGCAAAAAGGTAAATGTTCCATTCTTATTTTTGTCCAAAAAAATATTCGAATACATTGCACTTCAATTACTTTACTGATTGGGCATATTTAGTCGATTTTAACTCAAGATATGACCCAAATTGTAAAGTTGCTAAAATTAAATGAAAAATGCATGTCTCGAAAACCACGGCGGGAAAGTTTGCACATTTATTCTAAATACAAAAATGGGTTCTGTTTGTGGATAATTTTTAATTAGATCTTTAAATTTTTTTCTGTCAAGTCTAAAAAAAAATCGGACAAGAGGCCGCCGCCAGAGTTAATGCCAATTTGAGCGCGTTTTAAAGCATTTTCCATTACTTTCCTTAATAATTCAGGCGAAAGATTTGCTATTTATTCTCCAATATTTTCTTTTAGGGCTGCCAAGGTCTGGGCTTGTTCATATAAACCCCACAAAAAGAAGTCTGGAGCAGTTAAATCAGGCGATATTGCGGGCCAACGTAAATCACCTAAACGAGAAATTAAGCGACCGGGAAATATTGCGCTCAGAATATCTATTGTTTCTCCTGCTGTATGTGCAGCCGCACCGTCCTGCTGAAACCACATATTCTCCAAACCCAATTCATGAATTTTCGGCAGCAGAAACTCGTTTAGCATCGTTCTGTAGCGCTCACCATTCACAGTAGCAAAAATATGGGCCAATTACATTTTCTCCGTAAATACCGCACCAACCAGTGACTTTAAGAGCATGTAATGGCTCCTCGTGCATTATTTGAGGATTTTCGGTGCCCAGAAGTATCCGCATAAATGGAAATATGCTTCATCGCTCATGATGATTTTTGACCAAAAATCGTATTCTTCGTTGTTGATATGGCTCGGCAGTAATTTATACGCGATTAGAGGTCTGGAAGCAATAGCTGATCGACTGTTTGTACTTTATAGGGAAACATCTTCAAGTCTTTCACAATATACGTTGTAAAGATCGTCTACTGATGTCTAATTGGGTGGCCCGTCATTTTATTTATTTTGAACCCTTTCATCGACAGCAGCAATATTTTTGGCAGGACGACAACTCCGTGGCCGGCCGTACCTAGGTAAATCCCGTGTTGAGCCAGTCTCCAAGAGACGAGTGGCTAAACGTCGCAATGTTTGTCCACTTGGTGTTTTAAGGCTTGGATATTTACGACGAAATTCACATTGTGTTAAAATATAAAAGTATGTAATTGTAACTAACTGGAAAGGTTAAATAAAATATCATATTTAATCATATTAAAAAAATTTACAGTTAATAAATCTCACTCATAATTAATGCTACTTTAGCAAACTATTTTTTATTAGTTTTAAAAAGTAGTTAATAATAGGTATATTGTTCAAAGATTGAGAAAGTTGGCCATTTTTACACTATAAATAATTTCCGTAATTAAAACTATCAATACTATTGTTAGTAATATTATTACTATAGGATTAATATAAAAACTTTTTTAAACGATATAAAATGGAAAGGGCCATAAGCATTAAATCTCTGATTTTTATTTAATCTTATGCATACATGCAGGGATACATTGCACTCAAAATTAAATTAAAAAACGAGCATAATAAAGCACTTATGCTTGAAAGCAGAACTTAATTTAGTCTCCACACCTTTCGTACCCACCGCAGCGCGTTGGCCACGAGCTCTACTCGGTACTCGAAAAGCACATGCCCCGGCTAAGTACCAAAGTACTGGTGCAGCAGGAACAGCAGCGTGCCTTTTATGGCTTTCACGCTTCCGAACGCTTCGAAGGGCAGGTGAAGTGTGGCTTCGGTAACTTGGCGCTTCCAATTTAAAAAGATGCCGCTCAAGAGACGACGCCAATCCCCGAAAAGAAAACAAACACATACAATAAATGGCGTGTCGCTCCCGACTTCTCATCACTCCGCTTTATTTCCATGCTTGTCAACGAATTAAGTCGTAAAAATAGTTTGCTCATTAGCTAAGAAAATATTAACTGGTACTTTGGTGCTGTCATAATATATGTACTTGGAAAAAAATGTTTTCGTGAGCATCTTTAAGATAATTATAATTATGTATTATAATTAATTGATTGGTGGCAGATTCGACCTAATAGGTCGATAGGTCGAAACCTAGGTTAAAACTGGATCGGGTTTTTCGGTATTTTGCATTTCTCGAACTACTTATATTTTGTCCGGTTTTGATTCTACACGACTCACACGGAGAGAAAAGTATAATGCTGATTACCATAATTATAATACCCTTTACTATAATTTATATTACTATTTGGGACAACTATCTTGTATATTGCCAAATAATATGCATATTTAGTAATTTTTAAATATCCATGTTTGTTAAACCTTAAGTTAAAATATTATTATTCCCAACCAATTTTGTTTTTAATTCTTATTATAATTTGATTTTTTCATTACTAATAAGTATAGTAAATTTTAAAATATTATGTTGCCATTTTAAATATCTTAAAATCGAATATTTTTATATGTTAACAATTAAAAATTGTAACATATTTATTGTAGTTTTTAATATATAAAAAAGGTTATGAGAAATAATTGAACCTACACCTCGCCAAAGTTTTTTGTTTTGAGTGCGTTTCATCAACTTCAAATACCGACAGACAGGTGTTTTGACCTATATTGGGTTGGGCAACTTGTAGTAGTGGAACACACTCAAAACAAAGAAATACCTGAGCTTATATAACATGGTTGGTAAGCGGGATGTAAGAACATCACGTGATCCACACCGTCTAACGACGCGTCGCGACGTGGCCTTTGCCGCAATCGGTACATACTATGCAACCAAGTAGGCTCAATTCTTTCTTATAAGTATTACCAGTAATTGGTCAAGAAAGTTTATTGAAGAAACTAAGAAAATTAAATGTTTAAAATGTCATGAGTTACTACATTGTATATTATATTTAAATATATTGTTTATTTACCTTAAACATAAAAGTATCTTTATTTTTACTATATTTTTTAATAATGTGTAATATATTATAATATTAGATGTACACCTTACATTTGATTAAATTATATAGTAAATTTTATTATTTGTAGATAGTAAAATCAATTTACTATATGAACGTTTTAAAAATTAAAATATATATTTATATATATTTTAATTTTTAAAACGTTCATATAGTAAATTGATTTTACTATCTACAAACAGAGCTGGGCGGTACTTAAGTACAAGTACTTGAAAAAGTACTTAGAGTACATTTTAGGGTACTTTGTACTTGATACTTAAGTACTTCTTTGTATATGTACTTGGTACTTGTACTTGTAACATTCTGCTAAGAGTACTCAGTACTTGGGACTAAAATATAAGTACATTTTTACAAGTACTTTATACAAGTTGAGACCTGTCTGCGCCTCCAGCTAAGTACGTAAAAGGTTTTCCGCGCCACAAATTGTGGCCCACAATACGTGTTGTTTATGAGTATGCTCGTATGGTCAATCAAAATACTTAATAAAATTTATAAATAAATATATATACCTACCTATATATATATATATATATATATATATATGGGTACACCGATAACGGCCTATTATAATTTGCTGTCGCCGAGAGTTGAGAGCGGAAAATGAGCATTTCATTTTGATTTTGCATGTTGACGACAATAATTTTCGAGCATATTATTTGAACATTGTTTAGTTTAGATTGTTTTTTGACGTTTCTAAAAACCAATAGAAACTTTTAGTTTCAGTCATGTGTGTATATTTTAGCTAATCAAAACCTTATTATAATGAAAATAATGCTACATGCATTATTTCCGCGATAATTACCCTCTTATATATGCCTACAAGACAATTATCGCTTGATTACAGCGATAATAATTATAATTATAATTAGTAGACAATTATTGTCTACTAGGAATCGATAATTCCATTGTATCTTCGTATCCATGGCAATTAATAAAAATAACGTCAGTTTTAATTTTAATTTGACAGTTATTTTAAATGTCACGTTTTCGTAAAGAATCATTTGAATCAATTATTGAATAATGTTAAATGAAGTTTTGTGTTGAAATTAAAATGAAAATTCTTTGATTTAATTAGTTTATTCGTGTAATTATCTAAACAAATTACACTCGTGCATAAAAATAATCAGATAATTTTGCATTCAAGCATATTGCCTTTTAAAAAATGCATTCGGTCATTTTCATATTTTGAGGAAAGGGCCCTCCACCTTCGGTGTCGGGACAATAATTTTCGAGCATATTATTTGAACATTGTTTAGTTTAGATTGTTTTTTGACGTTTCTAAAAACCAATAGAAACTTTTAGTTTCAGTCATGTGTGTATATTTTAGCTAATCAAAACATTATTATAATGAAAATAATGCTACATGCATTATTTCCGCGATAATTACCCTCTTATATATGCCTACAAGACAATTATCGCTTGATTACAGCGATAATTGTCTACTAGGAATCGATAATTCCATTGTATCTTCGTATCCATGGCAATTAATAAAAATAACGTCAGTTTTAATTTTAATTTGACAGTTATTTTAAATGTCACGTTTTCGTAAAGAATCATTTGAATCAATTATTGAATAATGTTAAATGAAGTTTTGTGTTGAAATTAAAATGAAAATTCTTTGATTTAATTAGTTTATTCGTGTAATTATCTAAACAAATTACACTCGTGCATAAAAATAATCAGATAATTTTGCATTCAAGCATATTGCCTTTTAAAAAATGCATTCGGTCATTTTCATATTTTGAGGAAAGGGCCCTCCACCTTCGGTGTCGGGCACTTTCCAAAATATGAAAATGAACTCATGCATTTTTTAGGCAATATGCTTTCAAGCAAAATTATCGATAATTTTTAAGCACTTGTGTAATTACCCCCGAAAACACCATGGCATCTGTCATTAAAATAAATTCTGTCATTTACAGACTGTCAGTATACTAAAGTAATAAATAAAATGAGCAGCTAAAGGTTTAGTTCTACATCGGAAGAAAAAATAAACAAACAAAATTTGTTTATTTAATTAATATGCGAATAAAGAAAAATTTAAAACCCCTAAATCAGTTATATTAGTAAATTCTATAATAAATGTCAAAGAAAAAAAATCTTTTGAATACCTACCTACCATTCAAGAGATCAATAAATTAGAAAATAATTCTACAGATATTTCTCAAACTTGTTGTCATAAGGCAATAGATAACAAGTTTTCGAAATATCTGTCAAATTATTTTCAATTTATTTTCACTCTCTTGTGATATTACTGTTGAATATGTGTCAACACAAATGTTTGGATCAGAGCATGTACCAATCCGCACGCTTGCCTACACTGCATGCATTTTGCTATCTGGGTTGAGTGGTTATATTATATATTTATCTATTTTGCGTTTATAATGACTTCATTATAACACGCCATTTAAATGTTTTGTGTGCTTTAATGAGGTTCATTATAGTACGCAAAATTTTGATTTCGAAGCTTGGCATCCAGATAAATTGTCAGTGACAATGACAACCTCAATTTGTTCAAGCGAATTTGATTAAAATAAAAGAACAATAGAATTTGTATATTTCTAAGATGATTTATTTCACATAATTATAACTTAAATTACGTTTACGTTTCAAAACTTTGGTATTTCCAAAGCTTCACTATTACCAAGTCTTGGTACCAGCGAGTCTTGTCTTGTTGACATGTACTCTTAAAATACAATTATAAAGTACTGAGTACTGTACTTGCAGTACTGTACTTAAAGTACTTTGAAATTTGTATAGTACTTGGTACTTTGTACTTCTTCAGGAATTATACAAAGTACTTTGTACTCGGTACTTAAGTACATTTTACTTGTACTTGGCCCAGCTCTGTCTACAAATAATAAAAATTTTTTTATAAAACATTTTTGATTTAGTAATATTGGTGTTGTAATCTTTACTAAAATTGTATAATAAAAAATAGTATTTTGTATTACAATCTTAATATTGTATTGACGAATATATAATATTGTTACACTAAAAATTTGTTAAAGTAAATTTTACTATATTTTTTTACTATCTAAAATTTACTATACATTTCTCTCCGTGCAATTTTAAGATTGTAATTTTTATAAATCTTTTTGGATTAATTTATATTTGTTGTTTTGATTTTACATGACTAAACAATCGGGAAATTAATTAAGTAATTATACATTTATCGATTAATTAGTATTCGAATGCATTCGATTCTTATTAAAGAATTGGAATAGTACAAACTTCTTGTCGTCTGTTTTTTTATATAAAAATTCCAAACAACTGATTATTTAGAACCCGGTTTCATTTTAACGTTAAAAACTTTATTAACACTGCTTAATGAAATCCCTAACGTAATAAAAAGGTAATTAACTTTTTTCTTTTATAAATAATATAAATTATAATGCAAGGTTCCTTATTATTTTAAAACAAAATAATGTTTATAAACAAAAATGGTATAAATTAATTCTTAAGAATTATGTGTTTATAAAACATCCTTTTTTTGTAAACACAGCACATAACAATACTAATAAGAATCAGCTCAGGTTAATTATTGCATTCGGATACTTGAAAATTTCGAGTCGAAATAAGCATAAGCAGTTAAATTATTTGATTCTTTGCATTCAAATAATCAATAGATTCTCAAAAGTTTTCTAATGCATAGTATTCGATTCTAAAAATCATTTTATTATTCCTTTACTAATACAAAATTATTATTATTTAGTTATTTTAACTTTTATTAAAAATTTATTTAAATTAAGATATTTAAAAAGTAGTATATATATATGGAAAACTATTGTAGGTACTCTCTAAAAATGAATTAGTCAAAAATGACTAATTACTACTGTAGTGAAAAAGCAGCCACTAATAACTGTAAATGTTATAAGTGGCTGCTTTTTCACTTATACCATGGGATAGCATAGTATCCCCGATATAATAGCCAATTCTTGCAAGAATTTTGTATGCGGACAATTTTACACATGTGTTAAATTGTCCGCATACAAAATTCAAAATCGTTTATTTACAAGTAAAAAATTCACAGATTATTAAAATAACCATAAATACATAAGCGTTAAAATCTAGAAGAAAATATAACATTCCTTAAAAAATATCCCTTTTAGTTTTTAGTTTTTGATACTACAATACCTTTAAAAGGATAAAACCAGTGGCAAAAAATTTAATATCAATAAACTTTAAACATTTCGCAAGCTGTTTTATGAAGGGGCACGAGCCAAACTGTCGTAAGTAACACGTGTTCAACATTTGCAGACACAACACAGCTTGTTGCGCCACCGATCGCACTTTTATCCGTAAATAGAATCCTCGCAACCCCCTTTTGCAATACATCTTTTACTTACTCATTTCCGATTGCTATTTTCTTTCAGAGTTTACTGAACCAACAAAGTGAAGCGGATGTCTAATTGTTTGCAGAAGTTTTACATTTCTTAAATCGAACGTTTTCTACTTACCTACTTACTGTTTAGGGAACGTACCCATACTACGTGACCCGTCCAAGGGGGGTTTTCAAAATACCACGGTTGGTCACAGGGGTGGGGGGGTCTTAGGTTTTCATCACGTAGTCAATATCTTCTAGGGAAATCCCGCGTTTTTTTAAATATGAGCCAAATTATTATTTTTTAAACTTTCTGTTTGCCAAAAATGATTTTAAACTAAAAAATGGGTCACGTAGTATGGGTACGTTCCCTTACGGTAAACAATTTACCTACTTATAGCAAAAAAACACTGTATTTAAAGGAAAACGTTCGATTTAAGAAATGTAAAACTTCTGCAAACATTTAGAGATGTATGTATACATCTCAGCCCTATGCAGCCCTAGTGTGGAGCCCTATTTATACTGTTTATATCACACAACTAGAAAATATTCAAAGAAAATTCCTAAAGTTTGCTTCGCTCAAGTTTGATAATTTTTATCCACCCAGAGGTTATAACCATGACACACTCTTGCTTCGATTTGATATGAAACCACTAAGGTTGAGAAGATTAATCATATCAGTTTGTTTTCTATACAAATTGGTTAATAATAAAATAGATTCTCCCTTTTTATTAAGTCCATTAAATTTTAAAGTACCCAGACTATTTGGCAGACATAATACAATTTTTTACTGTACACAAGCTAGAACTAATGTGAAGTTAAAGTCTCCAATTTATAGTATGTGTATAAATTTCAATGATCTCTGTATTAATTGTGATATTCATTTCTCATCTTTAGATGTGATAATTAAGGATTTAGTTGAAAATTTTAGTAGGTAACTCACCAATATTATGTTTCTTTTTCTAAGTTTATTTTGTTAACTAAAATTGCCATATATTTTATTTTATTTTCTTTTTATATTTTGTCCTGTTATTAGATCTTGTATCTGTTGGGCAATAAAGATTATTATTATTATTATTATTATTATTATTATTATTATTATTATTATTATTATTATTATTATTATTATTATTATTATTATTATTATTATTATATATACAGTGTTGGCTATAATTTTTGCAACCACTGTAAAAAAATCTAACTCTAAAACGCCTTTATAATTCTTTATGAAATTTTGGATAAAAATACTTCAACTTATATCTCAGTTTAAGTGTTCGAGGGTTTTTCGAGAAAATATTTTTAAAGCCCTTTTATTTAATAATGAAAAAACGTTCGAAAAATAACTTTTATGTAATTTTTTTAAGTAAATAAAAAATATGCTGTTAAAGACCGTATTTTTGTTAGTATACAATAACTTGACTGAATTTAACCTTATAATAGTAGCTTTTCATAGAATTTTTACAGATTTTCAGCTATTATAATAATTATGTTTAGCTAAATAATTTTCTTTAAAAAAAATCATCTAGCTGAAACTTTAGAGTTATAATAGCTAAAAATATGTAAAAATTCTCAGGAATAGCTACTATTATAAGGTTACATTCTGACAAGTTTCAAATATTTTGAACGGTTACTTTGGCCGAAATAGATATTTAATCAATTCCGAAAACTCAGTTATTTATTTAAGAAACTTACACTGTACGAGGCACGGGTTAATATTGAGATAAGAACTTGAAACTTGCAGAATAATTTTTTTTTATTTATTTCACTATGAGCCCCTGAGAGCAAAAAAATTCAAAAATTCCTAATGCATAATATATTATATAATTATGTAGGTACTTGTTACTAGTGAATCTTGTCTTGTTGACAAGTACTCTTCAAATACAATTATAAAGTCGATAACTGAAATTTTGTAAAAATGTTAACAAATTGTACTTAACTATACAAATTTACCATTTCTTTAATATATATATATATATACATGTATATATTTAAAAGCCACTAGATGCCTAGAATAATAGAAATGTTCGTTTTGCATAGTTAAAAATCACTATAGTTTATAAACTGATGTAATAGATATATTTATTTGCTTATTTATTTTATCTTGAAGCTCAATAATAAAATGTTAGTTAGTGACTTTTGGCAGGGATATGGCGATATTTTTGATATTTCTCTTTTTCTTGAACCAATACAAGTTTACAGAAATTACAAACCAACTAAATCTATTTGAAATCCATTTGGAATATTTTTTGAATATTTTTGAGGTTTTTTTGACAAAACAGCTTTTATCTCCACGCGGTCTATAATTTAAACTTTATTGTTGTCAACATTCGATAAAGAAATACCTTATTATGGCCTAGGCCGATAAAAATTTTTATGAGGCAAGTAATTAGTTAGATTTTTTCTCGCTAGGGGTATTGTTTTGACAAATTAATCCTTTTCTAAGAAATTAACGTACTAAACTGGTTTAATTTATTTATAATAACCACTAATTTGTTTGTTTTACTGTTAATGTTTATTAATTTTCATTAAATTATTGTAAAATTAAATATGAATAATAAAACACAAAGTGAGGTTAGGACATTGCAATTTGACGTTTCTGTGGATTTCACAGTGTTTTCTTTTTCTACGATATAAATTATCTTTAAGTTTTAATTTGCTTTAAATTTTCAGTGAAATTAAATGTTAAACACAGCGTAAACATTCCAAACTACCTATTTTTTTAATAAAAATGCAAACAAATTGAAATTAGATACCTATTTATTAAACAATTAATTGAATTCAATGTAATAGCAAGATGGTAAGTAAACCATTTTCTCGATTTTTATGTAAGAATGTCATATTCTCGCACGCAAAATCGTTGAAGAATGAAGCTCATTCTTAAACGATTTTTGGTAACATTTAGTTTTTAAGTATTGGTACCCCCAAAATGTCAAACTGTTTAATAACCTCAAATTCATTACTTTTAGGATTATTTATAATAGCTTTGTTTGTTATCCTGCACTAGTGCAACCTAAACTACACTTTTATTGAAAATGAAGCCTTTATTATTGTTTTGTTATATTAAGTTTGCTCCAACAATGCATTTTAATTCAAAATTTTAAGTTTAATGTGAAAAAGTGCAGTTCAGGTTAAACTTGTGCAGGATAACAAATATTAACAAATAAATGAGCCAAACAGGTCAATCAAACTATATTTTAATGGAAATATTATATACCCACAGTACACAAAACACAAAACTACTATAAATTAATCACTAGCACAATAGTTATAAACTTGTATTGTAATGTTCGGTGTTGCTTGTAAAACCTCCTGTGACATTTTTCACTGCTAAAAGTAAACACAATTGTTCAAAAATATCAGAAAATATTAAAAAATAATACAATACTTACACACAAAACCCTATTATCCAGTTGACAAAAACAGACAGATTATTAATAAATAGTAAATAAAAATAAATCTACCTGTCCATGCAACTGTCATTTTGTGTTGCCAACTGACATTTTGCGAGAAAAATCCCCCAACTAACAACGGCCACAAAACAATTAAAAAATCCTAAATAAAAGTTAAAATCGAGAAAATAGTATAAATCACACGTTGCAGAAGGCTATTCTCGCACTTATTCGTTCGTCCACTCGCTCCTTCGTCGCTCGAGGCCAAATTTCGAATTCGTGCGAGAATATGTGGCCTTCTGCAACTTGTACTTTAATATACTATTCTTACAAAAATCCATTTCTACTTACATCATGTAGTGCTAGGTATTATCAAACTATTACTGCTTCTAAAAGGAATAATAATTATTGTACATTTAATGTAATCTTTAGCTAATAAATAAATGAGATTCTAAAAAAGTGAGGTTAGGCCGCTTTCATGTTGAATTAAATTGACCTATATAAAGTGCTTTGAAGATAAAATGTTGTATGCCATTCGGCCAAGAAGTGTCTTTTTGTGCTTCGCTCAATTGTAGGCCTCCGCTACGCGTCGGCCTTCAAACTTTGAGCTTAGCACAAAAAGCCTTACTTCTTAACCTAATGACATAAATAACTATTATTAAAAAATTATTTATAAATCTTCTGTAAAAGAAGCGTCAAGTACACTTCGATTAAAACTGAGAAAAATCCGCTTTCCATTGTAATGGGGTTGTGACATGATGTTAAAAATGATAAATTCTTTCTGTATCGTGACGTCACTATATTATAGTATACATAGACAACATCGTCTATGATAGTATATAGTGTTTGTTTGTCCTATTGTGTATATATACACAATAGGACAAACAGTCCTTCGAAGGGGAATTTAAGCTTGCGACCGATTCCTACCCCTAACCCGCACAGGGCATTTTGTTGGCTTCTGGGACTTCTTAGAAACTAAAAGAGCACTTTTGTGTAATATTTGTATATAATAAATTGGTAAAACAGGCGTTTTAGGACGAATAAAGTATATGCACAAATAACATAACTAATTTTTTACACTTATAATTTTACTAGTTATAAATCCATTAAAAGCGTATTTAAGGATTAAGTTTATATAATTATTTTTAAAATAAAAAAATTGCCCAGGTACTTTACAGCGATTTTCAAACGATTTAATTTTTTTGAGGAATATTAAATATAACCAGTAAAATGCAGATTTTTTTACGATGATAATAATATTAAAAACTCATTTTCGTCAAAAAGTCAGTTTTACTTTAGCAACTGAAATTTTAGTAAATAATCTTCTCATAATGTGCCATGAACAAAATTCCTATAATTGCACTTGCAAACTTCCAATTTGCTATTAGATTTTGGCCATTGAAAACGCAAAAACCTTTAAATCGTTAATATAAAATACAAACCCAATATCAAAATTATTACATTGTACCCTGACAATACGTACGGAAAATGATCACAAGGTGACGTCACAAACAAAGCTGCAGGCTTCCCTCGATCATTATTTTTATGTATTCTGGATATTATATTCTTATTATATTTCATAAACTTATCGTTTAACATAATACGTTACATTTTAGTAACTTGCAGGGCCTTAAATTAAAATTAACGGTATTAAAGGTATGTCTGCATTTCAGGTATTTACATCTAGAAGTATGTGTGTTTTAAGCAGCATATCATATGGTTTGTTTTACAGGAAGGGTTTAACAAGTTTCCCTTTTTTATTTGAACTTTATTATTGTCTTCATTTGGTTTTTGTTTTACATGTGTTTGAAAAGAGGAAGCAATACGGCTTTGTTTATTTTTACTAAATAAGTATACTGACACCGTTTGGAAAACAAATATAGTACAGTGTAGTCAGAAAAATTAAATTTTAAATAATAAAAAAGTTAATTTTGTAGAATAGTTAATAGTTTTTTAAAATAGTTCTTAATAATTATTAAAAAATATTATGTTTTTATCATTTCAAAATGATTTTACGGAATCTTAAGATATACCTATTTTATTAAATGCTTAAAAATTAGGTAGAAAGTAAGATATAGTAAATATTATTAACATGTGTATTATAAAGGTAAATACCTAGAATATTGAGTTGTCTATAAACAATATAAACAATGTTTAAAATTCTTTAAAATATGTTTTGTTTGTGTATATTAGTTATACAGCACGTATTTTCTTTTACATTTTTTATATTTATCAAACATTGGGTTGTTTTTCTATATAAATAATGATTTGTATTTCACAGTAGTATTACAGCATTTGCATTACCTACATACTATGAAAACTGTAAGTAGAATTCATTTAAAACATTTATATGAAATTAAGACTAAGTATAAATAATTGTGTATTTTTTTTTAGATAATATTGTTTGCTATAGTGGGTCTAGCGCTGTGCAGACCCGAAGGACCCTTACCAGATTTGCCATCTAAAGTCCAATCATCTAAAGTCCAATATTTACCAATATTTGTTCCACCTATAAGTTCTAATGAATCCTGTGGAACAATATATATTCCAATTAAAATTCCTCGCAAACATCTTAACAACACCATAATTTTAAGCTCACCTTTATTCAATTTGCTTAAATATTGTGGATTTGTAAGTACCAAAAAGCCTTTAGTTGTAAATGAAGAAAACTTTTTAAATCATGCAACACAACAAGAGACCAACTCAAGAAAAATCTAAGGAAACTGTGGGAAAAACAGTACATATATAAAAGTATTGACAACCCAGAAGTTTACAATGAAAGATATTCTGAATTAATTAATCCGTTATATGACAAATGCCCCTGGACAAATGTCTTCCCCCGAAGATGCAGTATTGACCAAAAGTAAAATATATAATTTTGTTTTATAACATTTATATGTTTTTATGTCTACACTTTATTTATATTATAATATTACTAAAATTCGTACTGTATTTCCAATATATAAACATAAATACAAATATGCTATTTTTTACCCTACAAAGAAAAAACGTTAAATATGATTGGTCAAAAGTAGATGGACTAAAAACAATTTGCTCGTTTTTTATTATTATCGGTTTTAAATTAATTTAAAGTTACGCACTAAGTGCGTAACAAGTCTTGTAATGTGGTTGTAAAAATACAAAATGCCGCATGGAATTAAAGTTTCTACTGACCTTAACAGTCGTATTATTGAGAAGGATCGGCAAATTGATGTTGCTCGACGTTTGAAATTTAAAAAGTCTGGTGTTTAAGTCAAGCTCTACCAAAGAACAGATAGCATTGAACCTAAATCAAAATCAGAAGTTCTGACTCAGAACATTCCAGTGAAATGAACAATGGATTGGTGCTAAAATGTGCCAACAATCTTTTTATGCCATCAAATTATAAACTTTGAGAGGTTGCTGTATATATTTAGACGATGCCTTGTGGCAAAAAATATTTTAACGAAGACCCCTTTAAAAGTTTTGGAGAATTACCGCTTAGGCCAATAAGATTTTGAATTATTCAAAATCTAATGGTGGATGTGCTCTTACAGCACGTCCAATCAAAATCAATATATTTAACTACTAATATATATCTTGTATAAAAACAGGGTGTGTAAATGGAGTTACACCTCTTAAGCCTCCCAGTGGAGAAGGTGCGTCCCCCGACGGTCTTAGCCCCTTATACAGGGCTTCTTTTGATAGTCATGAAGCAGTTCTGGCCTTTTCTCGCAGGGCGAATGTGAGGCCAGCTTAATCCGGGTAGCAGAACAAAGTCTTGAATGTTGAAAGAAAAAGAAATGTTAGGTAAAATGAAATAAGTTTTAGTGAATATTTCAGGGAAAAATAAAGTCAAAAAACCCCCCTGAGAAATTTGGGAAAGTGCTAACAAACAAAAAAGCACCTCCACTGTATCAAACACGACTCAAAAAGAGTAAGATAAAGTTATAAATTAATGTTTAATATACGAGTATTAAGCAAACGCTTGGATCCTAAGTAATTATATGGGCTGCTTTTCGAGATTCGGTATGAGCCCTCTTCAATTAAGAGTCTTTATAGGTTTGTGTATGTAAAAAATATATTTATATATTATTTAAATTATAAAATGGCCATCACAGTCTCCAGAAATAGTATACAGTGGTGGATTTAGGCTTAGGCTCGTAAGGCCCGGGCCTAGGGCGGCACAATTTTAGGGACAATTTATAGTAAATTTTAAAATAACAATTTTTTTTATTTATGAGTGCATTAAACAGGGGCCTAGGGTATTTTTAGCCCCAAATTTTTAATGTGCAATTTTTTTGCAAGTTGGCAGCAGAATATAAAATTTAGAGTTTCTACGTTAAAAATGGTGTTGAATATCGATAAAATGCACCCATTTTTTCCTTTTTAATTTAATATAGGTATTTAACAAGAAATATTATTTAAAAAATACATGTATTTCCCGAAAATACATTATTTTATTTCAAACAGTTTTAGAAATATTACACTAGTTTACGAAATCGAAAAAAAATTCTGCCCACCATATCACTATATAATTTTCCCATGTATTTTGACCCACTAAACACGAAAACCACACTCAATTTTGTTTTCATGGAAGCGTTTTTGAAATACGAATTTTCAATTGTTTTTTTTTTCAATTTTCGGAGGTGTTTTGACATTTTTGAGTATAGCTTGAAATCTAATTGATAGATTTGGTCAAACAAGCCCTTAAATTAAAGGTATTTGAGCCCTCTAAAACTTTATTTTACATACTTTTGATATCGGATAAGTATTTTGACGCTAGCGATTTTAATAACTTAAAAAAATCGTTTTTATGCCAAAAATGGAGGTCGAAAATTTACTTATCGTTCTGGGAAAAATTTAAATCAAACAGATAACTCCAGTTTGATTTTTCTCGTGAAGCTAACATTTTTACAAAAAAAAACCAAGCTATTGTTGATAAAAATACATGAAAAAATGGCGAAGTTATGATTTTTATTATTTTGTAATATGTTTATTCTTTAATGAAAACCTAACTAAAGTGCATAATTGGAAATTTTTGAGTTTTTAACGTACTTTTTTCACCGAAGACATTATTCAAAATTTAAATTTGACATGACTCCGCAAAGGTGAATTCTTTTGTGACATTTTACTGCTATTTTTTGATATTTCAAGAAGGTATTTTTATCATGGTTTTATTTAGTTAATAAAAAGTGTAAAATGAGTAAAAGAACTTCTTCGAGTGCGTAAATAACCCGGACAATCTGAGAACGTTTTCACCAGCAAATGAAGGCTATGGAGCGGCGTTATCACGGCTTCTGCATCCCATGGGATGCAGCCATGATGGGTATTATATTTGGTCCCTCATACGAGAAACGGAATACGAAAGCAACAAAAAACAAAGAAGGAGCCAGAAAAATTCATAACTTCGCCATTTATCCATGGATTTTTATCAACAGCAGCTTATTTTTTTCCTTTAAGTATAATCTATACCTACGTAAAATAAATCAAACTGGACTTATTTTTTCGTTTTCTATCTTCGATTATATATATATATATATATATATATTATTATACTCTAAAACGTCAAAACACCTCAGAAAATTTAAAAAAAATCAATTTAAAATTTATATCTTGAAAACGCTTCCATTAAAAAAATGTAAGTGTGATTTCGCGTTTAGTAAGCCAAACTACACAAGAAAATCATAGTGAGACATGGTGGGCAAAATGTACAGCCAACTATAGTGTTGTTTAATAAAACATCTTTAGGGGCACCCCTTAAGGAGCTCTGTAGGTCCCTTGGGACATTTGCCGACTCATTTTCATATAAAGTTTTCTTCCTATTTTTGGCCCAAAAAACCGCTTGTAGATTATTGTACACCATTTTCGGGACACCCTGTATATTTATGTTTAATTCATGTGATAATTAAGTGAGTAATTTGGTGAATGGTTCATTCAATAAAAATAAATTATCTTTATTTGAATATGTAGTACGTTGGACCCATATGGTGTTCATTGAGAATTTCGTGATTTTCGCCGTGTTTGGAGCGGTTACGCGGAAACGGATGTTAATTAAAAGCATCTGGATTACTTTTATGGGCCTTAACTCTTTCGGGGCATTATCTTCCACAGGAAGCTTAACAGATTGTTGTTAAACAGGTAGAAGTACACATCTTGAGATCTTATGATTAATCCGTAAAAAAATCACATTATAATCTTAACATTTACTTCCTTATGGTTTCACATAAGTTTATTTGTTACCCTCCAAATATGTAGAGACATTAAAGTTAGATTTTATTATGTAAATATCTGTAATTGTAAACTGAACATGTTTTCCAATAATTCTAAAAGCAGTTGTTGAAAACTCAAATATAATTTGCGTCAATACTTCTCGTAAATATGAATAGGTTTATGTGTATAAGCTTTTGTTTTTAATAAGATTTTAAAGTTATTTAACTGAATAATTTATATTTTGCCTATATTTTTTCTGGTTAAATTTTTAAAAAATTAAAAATGCATTTTCCAAAAATAGCTTTTAGACATTGGCCTGGCATGAGCATGACAATGAACTCTCTCCTGCAAGTGTCTGCAGCTCTCTACGTGCGTTCGGTGTGTGTTTGTGCATGTTTATTAATCTATTTTCTATTTTATCGGATCCTGCTACTGCAACTACACAAGGGAGATATTTCTGGATGAGGGTTCCAGAACATAAATAGACGCAAAGCATCGCAGTGGTTTCAGACCAAGATGATATAATTTTAACTTACATGGAATCACCTACCGATTGAAAACCTAATGTTTTGAGTTCAAATACAAACATATTAAATAAATATCAATACCTTATAGCCAAACTGTATAAAGAACAATTTTTTAGAATCATGTTACATATTTTTTGCCCACATTTTTACGCTCTTTCCAGAAAGTGTTGATACATCAAAAAACTAAGTATTAAAAATGGCGAAACAAATTAGGTAAAAAATGTGTAACGCGATTTTAAAAAATTGGTGCAAGTTTTAAATTTTAACAACAACCAAAAGTTATCGATTTTATTCGATAAATGACAATTGTTCTATTTTTTCCGTACGAAAAAAATAATTGAAACTATGTAAAAATCAAATTAACCAGAGAAAATCCACAAAATATTTGTACGATTTTTAGGACTTTTTTTAGGACGACCCTTTAGAAATTTTCATAAGCTAGTTAATAAGAAATTTTGTTTTTTTTTATGAGGTTATAGGATAAATTTTTGAATTGAGACAAAAATATGCAAAAGAAGACTTAAATTCAGTTTTTGAGTTATAACTTATAGGGTTTTAAAAAGTTAATTTTCTTTATTTTATTTTATTAAATATGTTGGGTATAGGTTTTTAAAATTTCCGAAAAAAATAAGCCGGCAAAAACAACCGTTTCTTTTTGGAAAAAGTAGGAAAAATTGGAAATTTTTTAGACTTTTGGGTCATTTCAGCGTATGGGCGGGTTTTTATAAAAAAAATATAGCTAATTTATTATATATTAGTTTTGCATCAAAATTGTCAAATATATTCTTTTTTATTATTCTATACATTAAACTAAAAAAAACGCAAGAAATATTTTATTAAAGTAGAGATAATTTTAATAATTTACAGGTGTGGACGGGACAATATAAAGCTTTTTTTTCTCCCGTCCACCCCTTTCAATTATTAAAATTATCTATTACTTTTCGGCCATTTTAAGCGCTCGAAATGCACGAATAACAAAACTGTTTTTATAACAAAAAAATGTAGGAAATTTATTATATATTATTTTTGCATCAAAATTGTCAAAAATATACTTCTTTTATTAGGTTGTACAATGTAAAAAAAGCAAGAAATATTTTATAAAAGTAGAGATAATTATCAAATTGTCAAATATATTCTTTTTTTACAACGCAAGAAATATTTTATTAAAGTAAAGATAATTTTAAAAATCGAAAGGTGTGGACGGGAAAAAAAAAGATTTATCTTGTTCCGTCCACACCTGTCAAATAATGAAATTATCTTAACTTTTATAAAATATTTCTTGCTATTTTTATTTAATGTATAGCCTAATAAAAGAAGAATATTGACAAATTTATGCAAAAATAATGTATAATAAATTCCCTGCAAATTTTTTTATAAAAAAAGGTTTGTGATTTGTCCCGTCCGTCCGCTTGAAATGGCCGTTTTATAAAATATTTCTTGCGTTTTTTTTATTAAATATATAACCCAATAAAAGAAGAATATTTTTGACAATTTTAATGCCAAAATATTATATAATAAATTATCTACAATATTTATACAAATAGTTTTGTAATTCGTGCGTTTTGCACGCTTGAAATGGCCGTTTTGAATTTTTTTTCAAGGAGTACTACTAAAAAATGCAAAAGTTAATTTTTCTGAAAATTTCCATTTTTTTTTAATTTATCGGTAAAATTTGAAGTGAATTTCTAACTCATTGTAATCATATATTATTATTATATAATATTATGATTGTAATAATTATTAATTATTTATTTTATTCAAGTAGGCCCGCAAAAAAAGATTCGGTGCATAAATATCGTTTGATTAATAAAATTATAATTTTACTTTATAAATCATTCATTATTTTGAAAATGAATATTTTTAATGTACTCCCTTTAACGTCAATCAATCAATTCAATTCAAATCAATTTAATGTTTAATTTTATTGTTTTTTTCTGTAATAAAATTGTGTTAAATTGTTGAATGCCACTTTTATTAAAATGTATATATTTATAAAAAAATAATTTTTCCATGGCCTGAAAAAAAAAACAGGTTTTTTCCAATTTTTTCGTTTTTTTTCGACAGTTTAAGTATTTACTATTTTTCATTATGTTCTTAAAACATTTATTTTTACATTTTTATGCTGTGTTATTCTTAGATATTTAATTAATTTTTTTGTATTTTTTTTTATCTAAATTAGTTAATGAATAAATATTATTATTATTATAATTAATATATGCAAGGATTGAACACAATTCTCTAATGAAATTTCAAAAATAAAAAGTTAAAATTTATTAATAATAACGAAACAATGATTTTTGACCCAAACTGTAATATTCAGCATAGTAAGAACACAAGTTTTTTAAACCTAATTGCTACCTAATTAATAACTGATTTTTTAGCATCATTTTGTATATCTGTATATATATATATATATATATATATATATATATATATATATATATATATATATAGTTATTTGTTTAGTTAAGTTAATATATTTATAGGTTTTTACCAATTATAATTATTTATGCTAGTTTAATAAGGATGCTACATGGAAAAGTGGTAAAAAAATTCAGAAATATACTTATTTTTTAACGCCGTGGAATCCTAAATATTATTGTGACAATTTCTTTTTGTAAAGCAAGAAAACTAACATGGTATTTACATAAATAGTCCATCTATTTTTATGAAATTTGACACAACTCAAGCATCTTAAATTTTTAACCACATGGGCTGTTCTAGCACCACACACTGTCGTATTTTTTATACACTTGTCGTAGCGTCATTGTTTTAAAACATGTGTTATCATTTTGAAGATTCCATATTTCTGTAAAACACCTACAAAAAATATTTAAAAAAATCTCCCCTGCATTTATTTTAACAAAATACAAACGTTATGTCATGAGTTATTGGTGTTCTTTATGGTTTTTTAAGTAGGCGATAATTTTATTTCATTTGCACTTAATATCGGTTGCTAGTGATTTTAACGATTTTGTAAATAAGCAAATTCCAGAATTGCTAAAAATTGGTGACATAAACAAAGTTTTACTTTTAATGTTTTAAATTAACGGCTAGTAAATATTGAATAAACATTTCCTGTGTTTTATTTTACGTTTATAAAACATTGCCAAAACAAAATTAAATAAATTGCATTTGCAGTGGCCGTGTTTCTTTTACTATATATAATGTATAATATAATTAAACTAAAACAATTTTGATACGACATTTTGCCAGGTAAAATTATCATAGGGGTTTTACAAAACATTTAAACTATTTTCGATTGCTACAAATTTTATTCAATATAACCCTAATAATACGACTTATTCATTTTATATTTTTATTAAAAAAATAAGAATTTGTTTTTTTTAATTTAAAAATATATAGCTATAAAGTGCTCAATTAAGATTACAAAACTCAGCAACGCTGTTTGTAATGTATGTAATGCAAATTTAAAATTAATATTTATTGATACAATGTTAAATAAGGCTGACATGCTTTTTATGTGTTTTGTGAAATTTTTGACACAAACTATCAAAAAATACATGTCTTTTTTAAAATCACGTTACGTTTTCTGCTCTTTTCAATGATACATCAAAAACCTAAGTAAGCCAGGACTTTATCCTGTTTAACAGTTTACTAGGACTCTTGACTATTGAAATGTAATTTTAAAAAGTGAACGTAATAAAGTTTGGCTCTGGGGTACAGACAGCGGTGGATTTACACTAGGGGCAGTCGGGGCTAGTGCCCAGGGCGGCAAATTTTCTAGGGCGGCAAAAATTGGAAAGTGAAAAAAAAAATTTTTATTGTCATCAAAAATTCTCAATAGAAATTTTTTATTCTTTTAATTAATCATATATTATTTAATAGATAATTCAAGAAATTCGACTCATACAATAATTGTCAAATCGAAATTTTGTAAATCATAATTTTGGCACCTTAAGTGAAAATTTATCTTCGAAATAATTTAATTAATTCATTTCTTTGAAGATTTGGAATAGTAATATTTGATTTTTTATTTTGCTGGAATCATAAAATTTAAATTTGTTTTTCTTTGGAAAAATTAAGAATGTTATTGAGTTATTTTTGCATGTGTTTAAAATTTTAATTAATTAATCAATTTCTTAAAAATTGAATAATTCGTCGATTATATATAAGTATACTTATTAACTTGAATTTAAAGAAAATCTTATACTTTTGAATCTATTCAAATTTCAACTGTGCATACTGCAACCTGCAGTCTGTTTTACAAATATATCGATAAACTAGATCTAGTTTCTATCGGTATAGTCATTTTCACATTTGACGTTGACCTTCGGTCATCTATGCGTTGACATGAATCTAACCTGCAAAAAATTCCATTAATGTTGAGCACGGTCTTATATAAGACCGTGATGTTGAGCATAAAATTTATATATATTTATATATTTAATATACGATCAATTGTCAAATATGGCTGATGGACGCAAAAAATTGAGTGGAACTGAGTATCGAAAGCGCGCTTTGGACAAAAGTAAAAAGGAACAAGAGGTTTTGAGTAAAACTCCCAAACTAGATGATTTTTTTTACGAAAAAGGAACGTGTTACACAAAAATTAAAATCTATAGATAGATGCTATAGCAATAGAGATTGTACGAATTTAGATCACGAAGGTTTGTCGCGAAAATCTTTCTAAGTTTTATATGATGGGGCGGCATTTTTTTCAGTGCCCAAGGGCGGCAAAAGTTTAAATCCGGCCCTGGGTACAGATATTTAAAATAGTTAAAAAAATTGACATGAACTTTGAAATAATAATTTATACTGTCCATTAGAGAAAAAGTAAAAAAAAACATAGTTTTTTTTTAAACAAATTTTCCCAACCCTGATCCTAATAATGATTTTAAAATACTACAATTTTGACGTGAAATATGAACTTTTTAATGTTATAATTTGTGATGTCATGCAGATCCCCTTATTATCATCCAGATCCCCTAAGTATCCCCTAAGTAAAATGTAAATAAAATTACTTTAACATTTGGACAAAAGTATAGTTGGTAAGTTTAAGTTAATAAATTCCATGCGCATTATAGTATATTATGTATCAACTTAGATAAACGCCATTTTATACACGAATTTAATTTAGTCACGAGCGAGCTTGCGAGCGAGTGCTTAAGTTAATGAGTGTATAGTAAAGTTTATAAACGAGGTGCATACTATACTTTTTCTACGACAAATACTTATTATTATCTTAAAATGATATAAATCAAAAATTTGTATTGAGCGCCATCTATGAAACAACAGGGGAAACTGTCAAATGTCACATTTTTACATTTTATAAACACAATTATATATGTTATAAATCGAAATGTATCTTGAAAATTAACAGTTTTTTACAGTGAAAGTAAAGGAAATGTTTTATGAGGACTTTACAGTAGAGTCCGTGCCCGAATTTAAGTTATAGTTTACTGCCGACGAAATTAAAAGGTCAGTACAATGTTCATATAAACTTTTCAAATATTGGCGTTGAGAAACTATTTAATATTTTTGTATTTTTATATTGAGATAATAAAATAATTTTCACATTTAGTAATATTTTACAAGAAAGGCACCAACTTAAAACTAACTTCAGCCCGTGACTAAAAACATGTTGCTAACTTCAGCCCGTGACTAAAGCGCCGTAAAGCCACAACTTGTCAATGTGTATTTAAAAGGTCACTTAGTGTCATGGAAACATGTACGATAAAGGGCGTGTTAAAGGTGGGAGTAAAAAAAAATGTTTTAAAACATGTGGTTAAATGCCCACTGCATGTTACTTCAAATATTAAAAATCTAAAAAACGGACCAACGCTATGTCGAAACAAAGGCAAACTTATCAATCCGGGGGTGTCTATTTTTTTTGTCTCGAGTAGACAAATCTAATAAATTCAGGATACCTCAGTATGTGCAAGTGTCTTTGGGAACATATGTTCCACATGTGAGGCGGAGGAGCAAGTCTGTAACGTGGCGAGATTTTGAGTATCAAGGTGTTTTATTCCAAACATAACGGAAATGCCAAATAGTCATCGTAATGTGCAGATCAAAAATAAATGTCGTAATTTGATGGTTTATTTTTAAAATTAAAAATATTTTTTTAAGAAAGGCGCTATAAACAGGCACAATATTCAATATCAAATTTAATAAACCTTATAAATGATACATTGGGCTTTAAGGAATTTTCGAGTTTATTTTCATAAGTAAGATTGCGATTTAGAAATGTTTAAATGTTTTAATCTAAAGTAGATATTTTCTAAGAAAGAGTTTTTAACAAAACTTGCAAATAATAAACGTATTGGTGTATTATTTTATGAGGTCCCCTTTGTTTTTAATTTAATTTTAATTTAAGGTAACGCACGGTCTATCATGAAGAAAATGTATTATACCTTATAGCTAATTATAAAAAACTGATAAAATTAAAAAGACGCTTATGATAATTTATTTGTATAACCTGCACAACAGCGTGCCGTGGGTGTAAGGGCGGAGGGAACGACCTAACTTAAGGGCGACAATTTTTTTAAATTTAATAAAAATCAGGGTCTTTAAATCAGGCAAAATAGTAAACGAACACTTAAATATATTATACAGTGTGTTTGACTTATGAAATAAAATTCGTTATTTGATGAGAAAATTTTTATGAACAACGCTCGGACGCATATACTTTACTTTTTATTTAAGGGTAAAAATCAAAAAAATGTTTAGGTAGGCGTCTTTGGCTAATTAAAAATTATAAAAAGGAGTAAAACTTATTAGTATTATTTTTGCATGTTAATTATACAAGATGTACATTAACTATTTATCCAGATTTAAAAACATCGATTAAAAAGAAAAAAAGAGCTATTTTGTCTCGTCGGTAACGCGTCCCTTATTACGTTTTATAATTGGACGCCTTTCTGCAGGAAGGAACCAACCCAAAAAACTAAAAAAATCGAGATCTTTAGCCTGTGAACTATTTAGGTATGTAAAATTTATCTGCAAAATAGGTCATAGCCAAAATGCAAGTGTAGTGAAATCTATTAATTATTGAACCAACCAACATTCAATAATATTGTGTATATGAATCTGTAGAATAGATCCAAGTGGGTTGGATCTTTTCTGCAAAATAGTATTAAATAATGGATTAAATAAATTTTATCAAATATAAAATGTTGACAATCAAAATAGGAGCAAGCATAATGTGTTGTTTTGTTCTTCCAAACGATTTTTAAGATGTCGAATGTGCTCTAAAACATCAACAGAGGCTATATTAAAGTTATGGAAGAATGCGGAAAAAAATAAGATTAGTTACGCGAATATGTAACCGAAAGATTGATATTAATAAAGAAAAGGTGAGCTGGTTAGTGGGGCGTGAAATATGCCTTGATGTGGCCAAATGGTAAAAAAATATCTATACCTAAACTACAAGATATAAAATCCGTAATGCATCTGATACCCCAGGATTGTAAACATTTTTTTAGTAGCTTACGAGGTGAGGAGGGGTTGGAACATGATGTGGACGGATTCACAGGGACTCCTGACTTTCAAATAGAAGCAGAAAGTCAAAAGTAACTGATATACTATTTTAATTGTAATATCAGTTAATTTAAGTTTTAATCAAATTTTGTTTATTGTTTGAAAATAAATAATTGTCGTTTTTCTTTAAATACATACATACATTTTACTTATAATCAGATAGTAGTTTCCATAAATTGCAGAAAGGAACCAACCAACAAAAGCCTATTTTTTTCATTATCTTACACATAATATCAAAAATTCGAACTGAAGAAATTATTAAATTATATCCCTTAAACCTCCATAAGTCCAAAACCGGCATAAAATTTACAGATAATTTTAAAATTATTTAAATATTTGATACCTTTTCTCAGTCTAATCAGGGTGTTGGTTGGTTCCATTCTGCAGAAAGGCGTCCAATTTTACGCTAGATTTTTCAATCAAATTATTTTTAAAAACATGGAAAATGTACATCACTTTAAAAAAACTAACACCAAGTATTAAATAAATTACATTTTATTTAAAAACAATTTGGTTTTAAAGATCCAGACTTCGGGTAACAGACTGTCTGCTTTGATCGCATCCTGAGGGTAACGATAACTGTAATTTCGCCTAAAATCCGCCAGGACAAGTAATACCTCCCATTTGTTGGTTAGTGTGCTAAAGTTAGTGTTTATGTGTTAAAAAAATATACAGCCCGTTCAGAATAAAACCGAATATATCTATATATATATGGGGCGTGGCCTCGCCTCCCTCCAAGGCGCGTCACAGTAGCTTGTGTGATAAACGACATGACGAAAGGTCGAGCAGGTAAGACGACTTAAAAAATTAAATGGTAGTAATGCAAAAAATCTCATTTGCTTAGCTACTGTGTCGCGCGTTGGAGGGAGGCGAGGCCACGCCCCATATATATATATATATATTATTATACACTATAAATAGTTTCACTATTATAATGAGTATAATTAAACAATATTTTTAAATTACAAGAATTCGGTTTGGTTTGTAAAAATTTACTTTTGCAATATTCCGCGATAGCTCAGATTATTAGATACATAATTGCTGTTAAAATATCGTATTTTTAATGTAAAAGTATACAGACAGAGTTCACCCGAACATTATAAGTAACTTACTTATGCACGTCGAAAGATTGATTTTAGACCTCTAAAAACAATGTTTAGATGTAAGTACACAACAAAAATTAAACCTCATTTTCATATAATATATGCAATATTGTTTAATTATATATAATAATAATAATTATACTATAGTATAATTATTATACCTGCCTACGATGGTTCTTTTTTCAAGAATTTGGAAAAGGTTGCTACTAGTACTCGCCCTTCTTTTGTTTTTATAAAAAGTTCCTGAATCTTTTTTGCGTTTTTCAGACATTTTATACTTCTAATTATCAAATTCTCTTAGCAATGCACTGATTTTACAACGCACGATCGTGATATAATATTTGTCAATTATTAATTGTCAATTGTCAAACAAAATTATAGAAAACTACAGGATATGATTGAAGAAACGAATGAAAGAGAGCGCCAGGGTCGTCTTCCGAGAGCGCCTCTATTAAATATTTGTAAGTTATCTAAACTGCATTTATCGATCGTAATTCTTGAAAAAATCGCCAATCGAATTTTTTTTAGTATGTTGAATAAAATTGATTATCATTAACAAATCGTAAAAATGCCGCCCCCCATTATGCCGCTCTGGGCCGTTGCCCGGTTCGCCCGTACCTCGGGCCGGCCCTGCTTGTAGATATCGAAATAAAAAATTTATTTGAGCCAAGCCAAATATAGTAAAATAAAGAGATTACTTTTCTCTGTGTATTAAGAATAATAATATTGTTCCTTTTACTCGAAGCAATTCAAAGACTGAAGACAGCGTGTATACTGATAATTATAAAAGATCATGTGATAAATATAAATGTATAGCTAAAACTGTTTGTAACAAACAAGACTCGAGAAAGAAAACTAAAATAATAAAACCTAAATCTAAAAAGAAAAACAAGAAATATGTTACTTCAGAAACTGTTAGAGGAAAAACTAAAGATAGAGTTTGTCGTCACAGAGCAGGTTTAAGTGAAGAAGAAAAGAAACGAGAAAGAGATAGGGAATATCGAAGGGCTAAGCGATTAAAAGATCCTTCATTTATAGACTTATCCGACTTATCCGGGAAAATATAAAGTTGAAAAAGACTTGGAGAGACAGTAAGCGAAAAACTAGATCTTGAATTAGGAAAGAAAAACTACTTGAAAAAGTGCTAAATGAGAAAATTCCACCTGATTCTCTAGAGAGTCTACTTGCGAAAAGTAATGATGATATTCAGATGGAGATTTGTCGTACTCCTTCTCCTATCCCTAAAGAAAGGTCACTTGCACCACCACCTGGGAATCAAAATAACAATACTGAGATAATAAGCCGCACTAGTTCTTCTAGAAAATTATGCGGAAGAAAAAAGGTTTCCCGAGAAATTTTCTCCTTATTGTTTCTGTTCTTTTCTATTTCACCAAGCGCTGATATGTCTGCCTCTTTTCAATTCTTAAATAACTCATAAATGCAGATTGCAGATATCCGACGCCAATTTTGCTTCTTGTATGTTGAATTTGGTTGAATGCCATTACTAATCGTGGCGGTTTTTCTTTTTCATGTTCCCGTTCGACGTTCAACAACTCAAGTGACAAGTCGAAGCAGTGTGCAGTGTTGGTTTTCGATTTTTTGTAGAGTTTGTGTTTTCCGAAAAAATAATTCATAGCTCCAGGGATACCCTGATCTCTGACCCTGATACGCACCTATAATACACTCAAGAAGGACTTCAGACAGAAGGGTTCTACTTGCCAAGAAGTTTTGACTCTATTGATTTGAATTAATAGGCAGAAATAAAAATTAACAATTTAATTTTTTTATATTTTAAATAGAAGTATACGTTATTTTTAGAAGTTTAAAAGCATTATCAGATACATTTTAATTACTTAATACCTTAAAAAGGTTTCGGCGATGTAGCAATACATAACCAAGACGTTTTCAATAAGTAACATCTTAAAGACGACTTAATAATGACATTAAAAGGACATCTTAAAAACGCTTTGTTTTGTGACATTAGAAATCTTAAAGATGACTTACGTTGTAAACTGATCTATCTACATTACATTACAATAACGTTTATCAAAACAAAAAAAAACCTTCAGGGTTTGTATATGCATGTTATGTATGTTCAAAAATCAGACGTAATTTGGAATAATTATACACGAATAACATACATGATTTTTATCTTTCTTATATAATCTGATTTTAAATTTCGTTAGAATCCGTAACTGTATTTTGACGCGACCTCACTCGAGTGATCATAATCATGATCCTTATTTTTCATGCAACGAAAGTACTAATAATAATAATTACTAGAAACTAATAATTAAACTGTTAAAAGTTTAAGACATATTTTATTTGCTTTACGATTTTCAAACCCCCTCCAGAAAAATCCTGGCTACCGGCCTGAATGTAACATAAAATATATGACGCGATCCGAAAAAGGGACCTAGTATCCAAAATCAAGTTTTACAGGAGAAGCCATTGGAGTTCACGCGGCATAGGCGCTGGTGTAGTAACGCTCGACTTAAAAAATTAATAGCAATGCAAATTTTTTAGATGAACAAATTCTATCTGGACCTTTTGAAAGATCGTTTACCACTCTACTTAAGGTAATGATAATCTCGAAAATGAGTTTTTGGACACAAGGTCCCTTTTCTTGAATCGCGTCACATAAAACTCCTATGTGTAAAAATAGGTCTTAACACGTGTTCCACCTGAAAAAAGAGAAGCAAATACAAATCTTTAATAAATCATTTATAAAACAGCTGCAAATAAAACTAATTTTAATTAGTTTTTTATGCATTGAAATTTTGTAAACATTTAAACCTTAAAAATTTACCTACACTTAAAGTAATTTAGTTTAAGGGCATTAAACAAATCATAAAAAAATAATGCACACACTTCTAAGAAGTGTACCCACCTACCGGTCGTTTTCATCGGCATTACGTATATTTGAACATTTTTATTGCTTCTAAGATAAAACGTGTGGCAACTGCCTTTGCAAACACCTAAGTAATTTTTATTCGGTAAAAAATCTTTTTAACAAGCAGCTGAAGTGAACACTGGTCAGTTCTCGTTTTTCAATTATGACAATATAAGGACCGAAGTTGATACTTATATTTTTCATGGATTTAACGGCTGCACGAGCCACACACACGAGCGTAAATTTTAGGGGCGGGGGGCAAGAGGATGTAGACCTCCTAGAGTTTCACACTTTGTTTTCTTTTCAGGTAAATTGTTTGAAAGTAAGTTAGCCGCAGTTGATAACAATTATTGTAATAACAAACCCAATATAGCTTTAGAAGATTTACTTAACTAAATGTTGTTTTTATTATACCTTAACAACATTTTTCTTTGTATATTTTAGTAAAATAATATAAATTATTTCTGCATTCTGTTCCATAACGAACAATTTATTACCTATGTAAAATAGAAGCATAAACGTTATAATTGTAAGAAAATTTCCAGTGGCGGCTGGTGGATTTTGGGCACACCCATATCTCAGTTATTAGACATGGGACCCACATCAAATTTATATGATTTTATAATGACATTATATAGACAAGTTCTGCGCAGAATTCAAATTGAAGTTTGCGAAAAAAAAGTTAGTTTTTAAGTGTGCCCCCCCAAATTAAGATAATTCAAATTAAAGTGGTACAATATTTAATTCACTAAAGTTTATCGACAAATTTCAAATTTTATTAAAAAAATTTAAGTATTACAGATTTTATACCATTTCTATTTTTTTTAAATTTAGTAAAAGAAATAATAAAAATTTAAAAATGTATAAAACCTGTAAATTTTTTAATAAAATTTTTTATTTGTCTATAAACAGTGAATTAAAAATTGTACCACTTTAATTTAAATTATCTTAATTTGGGGGGCAGGAGGCTGGGGGGCACACTTAAAAAGTACCAAGTGCGGTATTAAATTTGCACCAATATTTAATAATCCAATTAATAAAACAGTTAAACTATTAAACCACATAAAAATATAAGAGCTAGGAACCCTGTATAATTAGTTTAATTTAAAATTAAAATCTTTTGTTTTTTTAATTGCCTAAAAACAATTCTTAAAAAATAAAAAATAAGTTATTTGTTATTAAAATTATATTATATTATATTTTATGAACAAATTTAAAAAAAAAGTAAAAATATAAATTACTCGAGTAATTCATAATTTTACTTTTTATCGTAACTACTCGTTTTTAATACCTTAAAAAAACTTGGGTGTACTAATTTAAAAAATTATTTATTTATTATTTTATTAAACTCTGAATTTGAGACCTTTCCTACATCTAGCGTAATATAGTAAAAATTGTTATAGATACCATTATATTTTTAAGCGCCATCTATGCGGAGGGTGCCTAAGTATAAAGTTTGGAAGCAACGCATTTCGAGCACAGTAACACATTACTTTCCGTGTTTTCAACTAGATGGCAAACCTATCAAATACATTTTTATTTTTTGTATCGAATTGGATTTTAAATTTGATTGAAGTCAGGGCCGGTTGGTACTATTACTACCTACATAGATATCTTAATATTTGATCAAAATAAAAAAACTCTATGAAATGGCAGTTTTTTTACTGCAGCCGTAGGATGGTAATAATTAGAATAAGAATAAACATTTACAGAGTAATTTCGACAAAAACCGGACATAAAAAAAATTCTGACATTTTAGTAACAGAAGCTGAATATTTTATGTTTTAACTAGAATATGATTGTTTTAAGTTGATATGAGATATATGTGGATTAATTAATTAGTTAACTAGTTGAACCAGTATGTAAAGATACAGATTTAGGACTGATTTATTTTTATAATTTATGGTTTATTTTTAAGTAGGTAATTGAATTTTGAATTATTTTTTACAAATATATAAGATTTTCTTGATCACGTAACGTAATTAATCTTAAAAAAAATATATATAAATAATAAACAACACAATTTCAGCTTTTTTTTTCTTTAAATAATTATTATACGCAAAGCTCTTTAATAAAATAAAATGCTTTTAATGATTCTTTAAACAACCCCCTTCAATTACCCACCTAGGCTAAAAACCTATTTGCTGGCTATGTGATTATTTTATATTAAAATTTAAAGCAATAATAAATAACACATTATAATATTAGGTATGTGCTTTATTTACTTTATTTCAACAATACAGTTTACATAAAATTAAAATCAGATCTGAACAATTCACAAACATTTAAAATAATAAATAGCATAAATAAAACAATCGACAAAAATATCATATTGGTAAAAGTATTGTGATGTATTATAAGTTTGAGCAACTTAACAAAAATCTAAAAAACATTACGTATATAAATAAGTAAAATGCCTAATCTTAATTGAATTGATATGTGCATGATAAATATTTAAAAATATAACCTGTCATTAAGATAAAAATACGTATTTAAAATCTAATTCTTCCAATTTGAATCAAAACCTGCAGCTGTGTCTGAATCCGAATCATTTGCGAAATGTCTAATACTTTTGGTGGGAGTTTTTGGAGTAGTTGGAGTACTATTCATTCCAGCATCTATAGGTCGTTTGGATTTTTTCTTTGCTGCGTAGCCTTTTGGTGCTCCCATAACATTTTCCTAAATTATAAAAAGACTTTTATAAAGCTTTAATTTGTATTAAGGCTATGTACCTTTGCTACATTATCAGCGGATCCCCAGCCTTTATGAACTTTTTCATTCATAGTTTCCAACGGGACAATATTTCCACTATTTCCCATTCCCAAAAAGTTTCCAAACGCTTCTGTGGTTTTCTTAACCCTTACATTAAGAGATCCTATTCTGAGGAAACCCAAATCTTTTTCTAAAAATAAATCAGTGTCGCATTTTTTTTTAATTTATTTAAATAATATTAGTTACCTGATGGCTTTTTACGCGTTTTTTCTGTAAAGGTGGAAGAAAAATGTCTTATTAAAAATATATGGATTTATTATATACAGATATATAAACTAAATACAAAAAATACAATTAATTTAAAAATATTAGTAGCCTAAAAACCTTGTGATTTCCTAAAGCTTGTTCTTGATTTGTTCCAACAAAAATTGATTGGTAACATCAATAATATTAGCTGGAACACACCAAAAAATAAGTAGAAGGTAAAATAAAAAACCCTTACACACCAATGTGTTAGTTACATTCCTAGATTAGAAGGGGTTACATGCATAAGAAAACATGGGTCAAAATATACAAGTTGGTTAATTTTAAAATGTAAATAATATTTAAAATTATGAATTTTATTCAAAAGTACCTAACACATAGACATATACCCTGTCTAAGACCTAATGTATGGTTCGAAAGTTTTGAGAAATACTCACCTGGTTTGATGGAGTGAAAAAAACCAGGTTATGGAAATGTTACCATTATAATAAATAAACAATCCAAAAGCATTTGATTTCTGCGTTGCAAAAGGTCCTATAAAGTTAATATTCGTCGAGGTGATTAAAATGTCGAAACGAAACATTGTCGATATTTATCGAGATAAAACACAAAAAACCAATTTATTTCATAATAATTACTAAAGAATGTCAAGAAGAAAACTGGCCAAGACTACGGTGTTCAGGACACTATCAAGTAAGAATATTGTCTTCTGGAGAAGAAGGAAAGCTCTAAAATAAACAAAGGTTTAGTAAGAGAAAATAACGAGATTTTGCTACATTTCGTCAACATGATCATGATGGACGATAAAAAATATTTCACTTTTTCCAACTCTGAGATGAAGGGCAATTATGGTCCCCGATGATTAAAAAGTTAAGTTAAATTAAAAAGAAAAAGTTTCAGGACAACAGTTTGGTATGGTATGGTTCTAAGGGCTGGCTTAATCTAGCAGCTCTACATTGGCGTTGTTTGGGGAGAAGCCTTAAATGCAGAGATTTATATCCATATATGGGGCAAAATTTGCCAAGTGTACCAGGTGAAAAAAATTTTGTCACCGATTTTGTTTAAACTTTACTTATTTGTTGTTCTTATAACGAAGAATCATAGCATAAAATTTTTTTGCTCTAGGATTGTTCATTCAAGAGTTATGGATTATTGAAATTTATCGATTTTTTACTTTTTGGTGAAATCGCTTTTTATTTAAAAATTCATAACTTATGTTCATCTCTTTATTAAATATTTCAATTTAACCACCTTAAATGATTTTTTCCGTACTTTTCAATGAGCTATACCGTTTTTGCAAAAAAATAAAAATTGCAATTTTTTTTGAAATTTTGCAAAATTTTGCATTTTTTGAAACAATGTGTATTTTTTTATTTTTTTTTAAATAGCATAAAATCCAAGTTTATTATGTTACCTTTGAATAAAAAAAAAATTTAGAGTGGGCCCGACATGTAGAAGGGAAGTTTTTCATATTTGAATGCCGCACGGTCTAGCCATCGAATAGCTACTACACTGCCGTATGCGTTTATACCTAGTAGATGCGAGTAAACGAATAAAAAATGATAATTTAAAATGTAAAATTATGTTTGAGTAGTCAATGATGTATTTTAAATATTTACACTGCCGCACGATATAGTTTTTTTATTGTGTATTAGTCCTTCGGAGGGGACTTTAAGCCCGCGGTCCGTTCCTACCCCTAACCCGCACAAGCCATTAAGTTGGCTTATGGGACTTCTTAAGAAGTAAGGGTGGAACTAAAAGAGCACTTTTGTATATAAACTGTATTTTTTGCACAAATTGTTTAACCATGGGTCTACATAGATTTCGCAAGGAGGGTCGATGATATTAAATAAAAAATGTATTGTTATAACCGTAAAGGCTCCATTCAGCTTATAGGCAAGCCGTTACGGTTATAACAATACATTTTTTATTTAATATCATCGATCCTCCTTGCGAAATCTATGTAGACCCATGCTTAAACAATTTGTGCAAAAAATACAGTTAAAAAACTATATCGTGCGGCAGTTTAAATATTTAAAATACATCATTGACTACTCAAACATAATTTTACATTTTAAATTATCATTTTTTATTCGTTTACTCGCATCTACTAGGTATAAACGCTTACGGCAGTGTATTAGCTATTCGATGGCTAGACCGTGCGGCATTCAAATATGAAAAACTTCCCTTCTACATGTCGGGCCCACTCTAAATTTTTTTTTTATTCAAAGGTAACATAATAAACTTGGATTTTATGCTATTTTAAAAAAAATTAAAAAATACACATTGTTTCAAAAAATGCAAAATTTTGCAAAATTTCAAAAAAAAATTGCAATTTTTACTTTTTTGCAAAAGCGGTATAGCCCATTGAAAAGTACGGAAAAAATCATTTAAGGTGGTTAAATTGAAATATTTAATAAAGAGATGAACAGAAGTTATGAATTTTTAAATAAAAAGCGATTTCACCAAAAAGTAAAAAATCGATAAATTTCAATAATCCATAACTTTTGAATGAACAATCCTAGAGCAAAAAAATTTTATGCTATGATTCTTCGTTATAAGAACAACAAATAAGTAAAGTTTAAACAAAATCGGTGACAAAAATTTTTTCTCCTGGTACACTTGGCAAATTTTGCCCCATATCTGTCTAAACTGCTTCAGTTCTTAAGCATACGTTATGCGGATAATGAAATAATGTTTTGGCCAGATCTGGCTTTGTACCAAAAGTAGAAAATCCTCTCACCTACCTTAGGCTAGCCTAATTGAAGACTTCTAAGCAATGTATCCATTTAGCAAACATCTGGCTGGCTTAAGCGATGACTAATTTAATTTAATATTTCGATGTTTTATGTAGGTAACCAAAGTTCAATACTAGTGATTTAAAATTAATATTTTTTGCCGATTGTTATTTTAATACATGTTAACCATAATTTAAGATTTTATATTTTATATGTACGATTTGTATTTCATACAAAAATACCTTTTTTACACACTCCATAATAATTATTGATCAAAAAACAAAAATACTGTCAGGAATTTTGTTCGCGGTTTTTGCATTCATTCTTACTAAATATCGTTCGTCTTTGGGCTTTAGCTAAAGGTGGTCATTTCCATTTTTTAATTTGATATTTGTGACAATCAACTGTTTCTGTCGCGAGTTTGTTTCTTTTTTTTAAAGCAAGTTTTGCACTAAAAATCTTATCCATGTAATGAGGAAATCATCGGCATTAGTTGGTTGGTTGCAAAGCTTAATTATAATAATCAATTGTCAGTGGTGTTATTGAACTACTGCCCAACTTGTTACTCATTAAAATGCAATCGAAAGATTGCTTTTGTGTTGGCCAAGTATCATTACGTATGTAGATGATATGTTAAAAAAATCAAATAAAGAAAAAGCAGCGAACTGGAAAGTTATATTTTTAAGATCAAGCTCTTCAAGAACTCTTCGAGATGGGTTGGAGAATCTTCAATGGAGATAATAAGACATCCCGAATAGCATGCCTCCTTTTTTTGAAATATGTTCTTAACGCGTTTAATACTTTCAACCCAATTGTTCTAACCAATGATACGAATTCATATTATCCAGCCTTTCTCAACGAAAATGTTGGACCTTTTTATGTCAAAATTTTTAAAACCGGCATTAATTCAAAATTATGATTTGATTACAAATATTATATTTGGCTGCTCAAATAATCTAAAAGACTTTGGCTTCTATGGAGGATGTAAAAAAACTTCCTATCCTTCTGAAAAAGAGGATGATTCAGTTTCCAAAAAAAGAAACAGTGGATGCTGTTGTGACAAAGAAGATCAAATTAAGAAATAAAAACGATCTCCTTTAGCTGAAGCCAATTGACAAATCGCGAACAAAAAAATTAAATTTGGTTCTTCTAAGAGAAAGAATGTAAATTTACTGACTATGTAAATTCAATAAATTGCCACACGACTTTCATTCGATATAAAGTAGTAACATGTCGTTTATTCTCGAATCTTCAAATCACCTTTTATTTTCAATGTTTTTAAGGTAATTGAATACATTGTCGTTGATATTTTTGGTATTAAATTTGTACTAGGGGTGGATTTTCGAAATTCGCTTCCAACTTATCATTTACATAAGGAAGTTTGGCTAATGCGACGAGTTTATGGTGTCATTACTGTCCTTAGGGTTGGGTATTGTATTTCTTTATGGCTTTATTAATGTTAGTTACATTAAATCTTAAATTATCGTTAAGTTGTATTAAAATAACAATCTAATATTAATTTTAAATCGTACCGAAGTTTGGTTACATAACAAATCGAAACATTAAATGTATTATAATATTAATTAATATTAATTAATATTGGTTCTGAGCAATATTGGTTGGGAAATGTACAATAGCGAATGTAAAGCATGTAAAAATGAAAACAATTGCGAGGCCGTATATACAGAAAAAATGGTGAAATCAATACTGTGCTCGTGCAAAGGATGATGCAACGTGTCAGGGAAAAACTTGGGCAAATCGAAAATAACGGTCCCTTGTCGATTATTTGAATTTTATTTTATAATAAGGATAGTTAAGAGATATTAATTTTGATAAAAATATAAAACTATATTTATAAGAGTTGTCAGCCTCTGAAAACTTTCGAACCATACCGCATGGTCCATACGTTATTGAAAACCTAATATATGAATTACTGATTGCATCTACATTAAAGCAACTTTTTTTTATTTCTTTTTAAAAATTAAAATCTTATATTTTATTATTTCCTACTACTACTTTGAATATATACCATTATAATAAGAATCAGTAAAAAACTTCACTAAACCTTCTGCATTAAAAAGATTTAAGTTTTAATTTGCCAAAAAAACCTAGTTGCCTATAATTTTGACCCAGAAAAAACATAACTGTTATAATAGTAGTATACTACTTCCTTATTGCTTGAAAAAATAATTATAATACTGCATATAATACTACAAAATTCCCAAAAATAAAATCCCAAAAACTCCATGCAAAAAGAAAGAAGAAAAAAGCTGCATTCATTTGGCGACCGAATAGTATCCAGTTAAGTGCTGCGTGAGCGAAAATTGCATGCCTTTGCTTTTCCGTTGCGAGGGCCTACGAAAAACATGCCTTGCAATTTTTTCATTATACTCACTGCGTAAGGTGACGCTTCCCTCTGGACCGCCTTTCTTCGTTTTCAAATAATACTCGGCCGTTTTTCCGCTGTAGTCCCTTATATGAATATCTGCCTCTAAGAAAAAAGTTTTTTTGGATTAGGCCGAATCTTATACTTTAGGTATTAAAGGATTTTATAATAAACTTTTAGATATTCGGGATTTGGAGTTAAAATCCTTGTCTAAAAATCCGGAACATTTTGTGTGAATTTATCTTAATTGCAATAATTAGAAAAATTATTTGCTTCCAATTTTACGACTTCAGGGAAACTAGCCCATTCATTTCAGGAATAAAATCACACGCTGTTCTTAAAAAATCCAATCTAGCTGCATTTAACATTTAAAGTAAAGTTATGATTTTAAATTATTTGTGCACTAAATATATAATGTATAAGATAAGAATTTTTGTTTTTTTTAAGTTACAAATACAATGCTTTAAAAACCATGAATAACTATAAAAGTTATAACAACAAAATAATTCCCAACTTACTATAAACCTCTACGAGTAATTTGAAAACATCAACCTGTCCAAACTGAGCAGCTATGTGTAACGGTGTATATCCCTAAAAATAAAAAAAAATAAATTCTTATTTTCTTTAAGACTAATAAATAAATGTACTGAATCACAGTAACCATCTCGAAATCAGGTTGTCGGTGTTTTTTGAAAGTTATTCTTGGCATGCGTCTTGCCACCCGATTATTACATCCCCTGTCAAAACCCGGCTACCGTTTTAACAAGAAACGGCCTTTTTACGACGAAAAAGGCCGGCATATATTTTTTGACGGTGCGTGTAACAATTCTAGTCCAAACGGAATGCGGAATATTTTTTTCAAGAGTCTCACGCTTATTTTTTATGACGGCAGACGTAAAGTCTGTGTGGCAACTCAATTAAAAAGCTCTCCTCCCGGTTTATTACAAATTATTACAAATTCTAGGTAGTAAAAGTTAAAAATTAAGGAGAAAATTCCACTTGGATATCTTCATTAAAAAGATCGTAACAACGTTTAATTCTAACTCTTTTCGGAAAGTTTTTGTACATCTTTAATATAGATAATAAAGTTTTGACTGATATTAATTTATATTTATGCATAACATGTTAATTTTTAATTTTTTTATTAAATAATAAATATAAATACCCGTATACTTTATTGCAATAGAATAGAAACAGTATTTATTTAATTTTATATATAACTACATATGTATTTTCCAGTAAGTACATCATTCTAAAGAAAGGTTAATTTCAGACGGCCCAACATTAAAAAAATCTATAGGAATTCGGTGGTCCGTTATCAAAAAAAAAAATATTTTTTTCTGCAGCAAGGTGGTCATTAGGTCATCTGATTCCAGTAGTTTCATAACGTCAGTTAATTTAAGCTTTATTATCTTTATTAAATTGGCATTGTCACCCAAAAACCCAAAAACTGTCCTTTTTACTTTCTTTTTTATCTTGAATTGTATTTACCATATTTACCAATACACTTAAATATCGTATTTTCATTTTTGGTCTATACAATTGACAAATTATTTAAAGAAAACAAGATATTACATTGCGCATGTTTTCTTTGTATCATGCAGCTGACGCATCATAGCATGCTAGCAGCATTTCAAGGGGGAAATGCGATTTATTAATATTAATCAAAAATCGATTAATCGAAAATAAAACGATTATTTTAATCGATTGTGAATTTCGATAATCGCCCAGCCCCAATGTTCAGTGTGGACACTCTGATTTTACTACCAATGCCACTAGGTAGAACAGATTGTCAACAAAAATACGTTTGTTCTTATACTGTTGCCCAACACTGTTTCCTTAGTCTGGTCCTGCCTTAATATAATTTTTTAAACAAATCCTATAAAATTTGATTCTATTTACACGGATTTGCGGTAACCATTCCTTTTAAATTGATATTATACATTTTTAAATTAAATTTAATACAAAAACATAATTTTTTCTACAAGCGTTCTATAATTTAAACTTGAAGATAAAATATTGTATGCCATTCGGCTGAGAAATGTCTTTTTGTGTTTCGTTCAATTGTAGGTCTTTGCGTCAGCCTTTAAACGTTGGGTTCAGCACAAAAAGACTCACTTCTAAGCCCTTTGACATATATAACTATTAACTGCTAAAAATAGGATTTTTTTTGAATAAATATGTGGCCAAATTCTAACCAAAACTGACTAAAATTGTCCAACAAATACTACATACCGCCATTATTGACATAAAGTTACTATTACCTTTAATTATTAACTAAAAAGTTGCTTAACACATAACATTTAAATAAATTGATAAAAAACATGCAAAAATGCATTTTCTCATGATAAACAATTCTAAAATGTATAAACTTGGGCAGAGTAGGTCATCTTGATGCTAATTTTAATCGTTCCCCGTTGCAGAAAAAACGTTTATAAACAATATCATTTCATTTATCTCAATCTCAATTGCGCCAAATACAGATTCTTGACCAATAAAGGTTTTTTTTCTTTCTCGCAGGAACCCCGTAGAGCGAACCTGGCGGAGCCATATTTTATACCACCGATGTCAGGTATAATAAAGATCCACCTTAATATTACGAGATAACACTTGTTTATGACGTTTAATGTTTCTATATCAACCTGCCGACATATCTACTAATATCCCCGATTTCCGAGCAAATGTTGTTAGATCGATGAGGATTTTTGCCAAAATCCATGGTTACAATGGAGTCTCTTTTGTGATGACAACAACGGTTGTAACCCTTTAAAAAAGGACAAGACAGCGGAATGCGGCTGCACGAAAATATATTTTGTTTCTTGTGGCGTAGGTTAGTTTTTCCCATCGTAAATATTATGACCTGATGACAGGCATATTTTAAAACTACTACTACACTCATAATATTTTTTATGGTCATACGAAATGCACGCCTGGATACCTAAAATTTTAAAGTTTCATATTATATATGTATTCTTTTAAAATGCATCGATTATAAATTTTGTTTCTGCTTTCCAGTCAACAGTTTTCATAAAGATCCAATAAATGTAAATTGCACAGTTAGGTACTTTAAAATAAAGGTATTAAAATTATAAAAAAAAATAATATGATTATAAAAGATGAGGCCATTATAAAACAACTTACTTATGCATTGTTCAACAATGTACCAGGTTTGGTATTAATACGTGGAAATTCAAAAAATTACAGTGGTAATTTACTTCACGTTATCAATTAAAACTATATATATATTGACACCATTTTCTTTATTACCTTGTAAAATGTGAAAATAATAATAATATAACACCACGTTGCAACGTGTTGCATTGAAAACGGTTTATTTGTATTAGCTTTGATAAGGACCGGTTTATCAATCTCTGGTTAAGTCCCAGTTAGTATAGCTGACAGTTAAATTCCATATCGATCGTTGTGAGATACGGTTAAGTATAAGAGTAGCCTTAGGCTAAACTTCGCCGTATGTGCCACCTACTTACAATATATATTATAATATTATTGTAATAATTTTACTTTAAATAAAGACGATTATTATTATTATTATTATTAATGGTATCCATGGAAACTATAGCAGATAACTAACTGCAACTTTAACTGGACATTGATAAACCGGCCCTAAGACGATAAGAGTTTTACTGCCCAACTATGGAGAAAGGCAGTAACTGCTAAACAAGAAATCTGTGGAAAATTGGCATAAACTAAATTTTTATAAAAATCAGTAGATATTTAATTGATTTATTTAACTTATAAGATAGTTTACTGCATTTTTTAGTTGAATTAAGATACAAAATGTCCATAGCTTTATCATAGCACAAGAAAACGCATTAAGAATTTTTTGTAGTTACTGCCTTTCTCCATAGTAGGGCAGTTTATCAATATCAGATCATAAATGATGAGAAACAAAGTTCGAAACCATATTTTTAATTCTGACGACTCGTCATGACGATATCGCCAACGATAAAAGTAACATATCGTAAAGTGTCGGATGGAAAAACTCGTCATTTATATTGTTTGTATCGTCATTGTTGGTAGGGCTAGAGCTGGGGCTAGAGTATACTTTTTCGAAGGTCTTTAATGCGCTGAATCCAAATCCAACCTTAGAATTGCTTAGTCACGTCAGATTTTTAAGAAACCCAAAAGTAGAAAAACGCGTTTATATTTGTTATAAATGTTATATTTTAAGTGATGGAGCAATTGTGAATTTAAATTTAACTTAATTACGTCAAACAAATATACTAAAATTTAAACAATAGGATTAAACCAAAAATTAGATGTTTTTGTCCAGGGGTGTATGTTTCGTAAGGGGTCATCCATAAAAGACGTCACGCCCTAGGAGGAGGGTAGGGGTCTAGCAAAACGTGACCATTTGTGACAAGGGTTTGGGGAGGGGTTCGTGAGAACGTGACGTCCGAAATTTGTTTTTTTACCTATTATAGAAGGATTTTCTATATTTATTTTCTCCAAAACTAAATATTTTTCATACATATTTTGTGTTCAAACTAAACTAAACCAAAAAGATTTGAAATGGGCAGCGCAGCATGTCAGAACAAGTCAATATTTTACCCAGATACAATTTTCAACATTTTGTCGGAACGATTTCTGAAGTCTCCCATTCCTATTGAACAAACAGAATATGGATTAAAAGTTCCTTCGCCGACCAAATTAGAAGGCAGTTCAACCACTAAATTCCCATCGCTGTTTTTTTCAAAAAGTGTTAATTTACAAAAAAGCTGAGCCCCCTGTTATAATAATAATAATTTATGGGTGATTCTCATATAAGTGTTCGATTTGTGTCCCCAAGGTATTTTACATGTCCAATACTTATAAAAAAATGTATTACTAAGAAATTTCCAATAAGGAAACGTTATTCTTTCGATAAAAAATTAAAAGTTATAAAACAATTAATTTTTGGGCTTAAAATATTTAAATAAACAGCAAATTCGTCATTTCGGTAACTGTCCCTGATTATATTTTAATAATAAAGCTCTTATAAAACTTAAGTTTAACCTATAAATTCCATTAAATGCAATTTTTTTTTCAAAGCTACAAGTTTGATGTACAAGAATAATACGTTTGTATAAAAAAAATTTAAGTAATACAGTCAATAAAATTGTTATTTGCATGTCCCGGCACAATACCGTCATTTCGCTAACGATATTGGACGGCACTGTAGCGCCATCTAAATGTGCACTACTGTAGTTAGTGACTTTAATAGTTTGTGTCGTAGTGTGTGTACTTTGTGCAAAAGAGGTAAGTTTTAGAATTAATTTGTTCACTTTTTTATAAAATTGATTGGTAATTCAATAACTGTTAACCTACCCTTAATGTCGATCAACTCGGTAACGCACAATTTTCTGTTTTATGACTTGGATACTATTTTAATGTTCAACATAATGATATGATGCGGCGTCAGTAACGTAACCTCAAATTTTTAGTTTGATGGTGCCAAATTTAAATGGGTTTCGTTTAGTTATAACTCAATTTCGTCATTTCGGTAACAATCATTCCGGTAACAAACGTTGTCGTTACCGAAATGATCATGCGTTACTGAAATGATGCCATCATGAAAATTAGTTAAAAGTTGTTATTAAACGCTTTAAAGCGTAAAATATTTCAACTAGTTTTTGTATCTAAAAAACTTTCCACAAGGACAGAGTCATTTTGGAGAGCATTTTGGTTCTGCTTATTGGAAAAACAAGTGCATTTCTTTTGATATTCTGAGACATTTTGGGGAATTTGTGTTCATTTTTATAGGGGTTTTAGTATATTCCAGTATACCTACTTTGAGATTTTTATTTGCTATTTTCTTTTTGATTTTATTAATAATCAGTTATTATTGGTACACAAGGGGTAATATAAAGTTTGGTTTTGACCCTTCTGTTCGACATGTAAATTATTGCATCTGATAGAAAAAATAATTAAAACCATAAAATTAAATGTGTACACGCCTATTTCTAGATAGAGTAAGACTTATGGATGTTAAGTACGAAAAATTGAAGAACCGTTTGAAAATAGATCGTGAAAAAGCAGCGCGAAGACGGGATGAAGAGAAAAAAGATGTCAAGGCAAAAATACAGACAAATGAGAATGATAAATCTTCGGAACTAATGGAACTACTAAGAGCGAAGGAAGAAATAGAAGAGAAGATTAAAAAAATTAAAGAATCAAAAATAATTATTCACCAAGAAATTATTGTAAAACCGTCCTATCCCAAAACGACTTTGCCACTGGATGAAAGTTTGCTTAATAAGTGGAATGGAAGACTTTGCTTTATTTACACCTTTTTCATAAACTCATCCAGGAATGGAATTAAATGCAAACATTGCATTCGAACCTTTCACGTGGAATGTATTTTGAGAAAACAAATAGGCACCATTTCCGATCCACCGAATTTTTGTTGCAAATCTTGTTTAAACAAATCGTTACAAAAAGTTTAATATGTTAATAAAAGTTTTTTACTAGCTTTGGAATTTCTTGATTCTTATTTATATTTATATTTCTTACTTGGTAATAAACCATCGTCATTTCGGTAATATTGTAATTTCTTTAATGTGGCAGTTTACCAGGACTAATTGAAAAATAAAATAATATGAGCTTCTCTAAAAATTTTAAAATTATAGGGCATACATTAAAATTTATGAAAAAGGTAGCATTCTAAATACTATGGAACTTGGTAAGAAAAAAAGCAAACATTAGATTAAAAAAAAAGAAAAATCAACAAATAATGTTAAATACAGAGAGTTATTTTCAATTCAAATAAAAATGAATGTATGTATTTATAATTTTTAATAGTAGGGATATTTACCTTCAAAGTTTTTTACTTTTGATAAGAGAGCTGACAAAAAAAATATTATGATAGTTACTAAATGTCTTCGTTACCGAAATGACGAAATTATCGTCTTTTCCATCCAAAAAGTTGTCTATATGCTAAACGCCTATTTATATTGCGTGCCCAAATCAAAAATAAATATATCAAGGGCACCAGATCATTACAAAATTAAAACTTAACCCTTTTTAGAAAATTATTTTTTTGCTAGTCGCTCGTCGAAATCGGACACTTATATGATATATACCCTTATTATGATTCATTTTGTTCGTCAGTACAGACAGATTTAGAAGCCAGAATTTGTAAAACATGCCACCTGTACTTTGCTTCAAAAGTAATGCTTCAAAAACACCGGAAAAATCGTAGGATGAAAAAATAAAAATTGAAAAAATAAAGTAGCAGAAGATAATCTGGATTTGAATGGAATAATTCTTCCATCTGAAAAATCCGATTTTATGCCAATTCACTCTGCTGTTAAATATTTTGAAAATCCTTGGAAGGAAATTTGAGAAAATACATTTTTGTTCTCTTGTAATTTTTTTATTCAGAATTTACTTGTTCAAAAATAAAAATTAATGTGACTATATTACAGTGTTCCAAATTTAGAGTAGAAGTTCAGTGGCTAATATATATTTATATTTTAGGTATCCTCAGTTTAAAAATAAAAAAATATTTAAAAAAATTGTTTAGCACAACTACCTTAAATTTGTGTGATCATTCAATTATTAGTTTTTTGAATTTGTGACGTAACATGGGGGATAAGGGTTCGCGCTGCTTTGAGAATCTGTGACAATCGGGGAGGGGGGTCAAAAATCCCCTAAAAAAGCGTGACGTCCTTTATGGACGACCCCTAAGGCTATTTGTTTTTGGGTTTTTGTTTGAAAAGAAATAAATTAAATAGTAGGTACTTACCCCATTCTGCATTATGGAAATAACCGGAAACAAAAAATACAAATAAAATGTTTATTTATTGATTAAAAATTAATTAAAAGTTAACGTAATACGAATTAATTATGTCTATGTCTATGGATTTTTTAAATGAATTAAATGAAATAAAATGTGATTTTTTATTTTCTTACCGTTTTGGCATTTACGTCCACTCTATAATTTCCTGCGAACTCTTTAATTATGTCCTTATTTCCATATTTGGCTCCCCAATGCAGGACAGTCTAAAATATTTCTTAAAAAATTAGTTCTAAAATTTAAACATTGAGTGGTATGCTGGTTAAATAAATTGGCAACATGATGTGCGAACACTTTTAGCACATCATGTCTCTAATTTAGCGTAACAGCTACTTAAATCGTCATTTCAGTAACGCGTTTTAAATGTTAATTTTAAGGTTTCCGACGGTGTTAAATATACTGGGTGTAATGTACTAAGTTGTCATGGGATGATAGTTCACGCCAAAATATGCAAGTTCTCTATCACTTTTGCATTAGTTTTACTGTTTTTGAATAAAAAAATATTAAAATTAAAACTCTTAGGCATTTCTTCGTCAGCAACTGGTTTTGTTTTTTGTTTTTGAGGTATTTTATAGTAGGTATGGGTAACTTCGATCAAATTTAAAAAATCAATTTGACCACTTTAGAGTTTTTTGTAATTTTTAGACCCATTAACTTTTTGACATTATCTGTCGCGATTAAATCCAATTACATGCAATGAAACTACGATAAAATTATTCAACTTCATTATTTTTTTTAGTAGTATGCGCTATTCTTTATGTAAAGTGTAAAAAAGATAAATTGACAAAAATACAACAAACAAGTTAAAAAATGCCACTTCCTCTGCAAACAAGACACTGATATCAATATCAACACCTGAACCTGTCTATACAATGCATTGCGATGTCTGTATAATAGAGGATGTTACTTGAAGATTGAAGAAGATAAATAAATTTAAATTGTTAATTAGGAATATCTTGCAAATTGCCACTTTTCTGTGTGTAAATATTCGACATAATTAAAAATATAAATATTTCTGCATACGTAAGTACATATTTTATTTTAAATAGGTTTACAAGATTTAAAAAGAAGTTTATAAATCTAAATATTGTTAAAATATACTTAAGTTTGATATTTTGGTTTTCTTAAAATAAAATTTATTACTATCGCTAACAAAAAAAAACTCATACAGCTATATTGTGGCTGTGTGAATAAAACTTTTCCGCCAATGTCAAGCTGACATCGAGCTTTGTCACATCCATTATGACTTTTTTAACATTTTTAACCAAACAATGCAGACGAACTCTGGCAAGCCATTGAAGCCATTTGGAACGAGATAAAGCAAGACGGCGACTTCCATGCTTTGCCGTTTGCGGGCAGTAATTGACAAAAACAGAGGGATGACGAAATATTATTTTTTTTTCAAACTTTAACCTAACTTTGTATTTAATTTTAGACCTTTCAAATGTGACGTATCATGTTAAAAGCCATAATTACTCCAACGAAATGATAGAAAATCAGGAACACTAGATTTTTAAGCTGTATGAGTTTTTTTGTTAGCGATAGTACATTAATTAAATCTATTGAAATAAAAAATGTTTGCCTTTCAAACTAATAAACAGACTTACTTGCACAGGAAAAGCCTATTTTTTGAACATGAAATACATTCTGACCGAAAATTTTTGAATTTTTCCATTTAAATGTCCCACATAAAAGGTATTGACAAAATTTTGTTCTTGTAGGTTGGCACCACTCTACCTAATATCATTTAAGCGGTATCTTTCAATCACTGTGCCTCAGAATGTTCTGCGATTTCTATAATGGACAAATCTTTGGATCAACACAGGTAAATGACTGGTACAAATTATTCAGAGGCTTTTGATTGTTAATTTGTTCTTATGCCTGCCTTTTTCGTTATAAAAGGTCCGCAACGATCCATTGTGGCAGCATTCATTTGAAGGAGGGACTAATTGCATTGTTGCCGCATATTGCGTTTTAATATTAAACAAAAGATTATTAAGTTTTTTTAATTAGCTTAGGAAGGCTTGAGCACAATTCCGCGCGCTACTGATTGTTTTTATTGTCAAATTAAGTTATTACAATAAGGCAATACTTTTAAATTTTTTTTCTCTAAAAAATACTCCATATTCTTTACTTTACTTTTACAAAACACAATACACAATATCTTAAGTAGGTATTTAACGTTCCAAACAAACTAAGAAAATAAGCAAAGCCAACTGACATTAGGGAAATGTGGCAGCAATTTGTTTCCAACCTTTCCTAGCGGCAAATTTGTCGCTTTGCTTAAGCTGAATTTTCTATATGATTTTGAACCATTTTTAGACGAAAACAAACAATCTCTATTTGCCACACACAAAATTTTAATATTTGGGGCCCAGGTGCGCCTGAGCGGCAACAGCGCATTTTCCGCCCGTTAAATACGCGACTGGTTTGTACTCATCCTTCTGCACTGTGAAAATGTTTTTAAAATTGATAAGGCTTGTATATAGAAAACTTGAGTATGATAAAAATAAAAATTTTGGTGAAAAAAAAATTAAATTTTTTGAATTCTTTCCATCGCCCCAGAGGCATCTTAAATATAAAAATAATAATATTCAGGCAAGGGTAGAAAACGGTTAAAAATATTTTTTTTTTGAGCCTAACTATAATTTGGCACATTCATTAAAAAAAACAAGCTTAATGGGCCCCCGGTCAATTTTAAAAATAGAAATATTTTCATATTTTACATTGATCGGTGGTTCGATCATTTTGCTTGTATATTTTTTAAAAATTAAAATGCTCAACTTTAGAAAACTTACTCATACTCAAAATAAACAACATAAAATTTTTTGTATGTTTATATTACTACCGTTTTTTGCCCCAGCTCAAATATTATAAATTTTTATGTTTGCCATGGCTTTGTACATCAGTAACTTTTCCAAAACTGGATACTTTCATTTTCAAAGAAGACAAACCAAATCGGCAGATCCCCACTTAGTATGAAATATGAAAATATTTATAGTTTTAAAATTGACCGGGAACCCCCATTTAGCTTGTTTTTTTAAAAATTGAAATGACTTACCTAATTTTGTAAAAGTTAATTATGCTAAAAAACATCTTGGCTCAATATATTTAGTCTCATATTTTACTTAATAATCTTAATTAAAAAAAGGATGGATTTTTTTTCTTAACTAAAAGTTCTCCCTAAAAGATTTTAATTGCAAAACAAAGCAAGAATGGACATAATATTTTGTGAAAGGCCCATACGCCCATGTGCAAACGTCATAGTCCGTTATCTGTTTACAATTGTGGAATTATGGGTCTCGTTCGTTCTGCGACCTGTATGCTCTCCCTTATCAGATACAAGACGTATCTGCTTCGAGGATCGTGTTGCCCACATATTTTGGTTCCTCTTTTTGTCGTACCGTGTCCTACGCGCGGCGTCCATCCGACACACAAAACACTGTCCGGCCGTCTTCTCTCATTTACTTTACTTTACCCGCTCTATTTTGCATTTTTATTGGGATTTTATTTATTTATACAGAGTTCCTCCTTTCTTGCACCAGCAAGACCACCCAGAAGTCGACAGAAACAGAGCTTTTTCTAGGGAAATTTAAAGCATTTCCAAACTAATTTTGTCGTCTTAAAAACTAAAAATTTATATTTAGCCAGCATACCATAACTAAATATTATAAATATGTACTATACTTACATACTGATGGTGATGATGAAAACATGAAAACAAAAAATATAGTTAATTATTTAAGTTATATTAAAACAATGCCAAACAAAATTTCCAAACTAGATTAAATGCAAAATATAAACTTTTAACATAATTTTTATGTTAAATTATAAAGCCTTTGGTAAAAAAACATATTTTGATTATTTGATATGGAATTAAAGTTTTGTTTAGCATATAAAAACATAATAAACATTGCTGGTCCTATTAAACACTTTTGAAATTATTTATTAAATTAAGTTCTTCCAGACTAGCGATATTTTTTAATAATAAATTAGGATGTTTCCAATATAACTGCTTATACTTCAGGCCAACAAAATACGTTAGCTATAATTGCCGTGCTTTTAAATATATTTACTTAATAGTCAAACAAAGAAATGCTGCTTAGAGTAGGCTAAATTTGATTTAACACGATACGATATTTAAAAGTTATATTAAAAAAACTGTATGCTGCCGTGCTAAGCTAAACCCGAGGTTAAACCCTCTGTATCTGCAATATCAGGTAACAATTAAAACGATCTTTTGTCCTTTGTTACCTAATATTGTATTAGTAGGGCAATATGTTCATATAATGGTATATTATGTATCAAGTTTGATAAACGCCATTTTAGACACGAATTTAATTTAGGTATGAGCGAGCTTGCGAGCAAGTGCTTAAATTAATGAGTGTCTAGAAAACTTTATAAACTAGTTGCATACTATACTTATTCTACGACAAATACTCATTATCTTAAAATGATTTAAATCAAATATTTGTAAAGACCTTCAAATGTAATATAAACACTATAGTGCTTCAAAAAAAATTTTTTTTTTCGCTCTTACCCCCTCAAATGTTTCTATTTGGGGTACCCAAAAAATGATAATTATTTTCGATTAAATCCGTGAACTTGTGAGTCAATATATTTTCAAATAATTTAGAAACCGCGTAAAGAAAATGTTTTATGAGCACTTCACAGTGGAGTACGAGCCCGAATTTAAGTTATATCTAGTTAAGTGCCGGCGAAATTAAAAGGTCAGTACAATGTATGTATTGAGATAATAAAATAATTTTTGTACATTTAGTAATATTTTTATGTTTATAATGGAAACATGTATGATAATGGGAATTATTTTTATTTAATAAAGTCTTATAATAGTTATTTATGTATCAAGCCAGTAAAGTCGTATTTTTAATCATGAATGTGGCTTTCGCCTCGGCAAATAACCAAGTTGGAGATAAAAAATGACTTTAATACCGAGGTGCATATTAAATTTTATCCAAAATCACATTTAATACGAGCCCTAACACAAAAATGTTCGGACACTTCATAATTTATATAGAAATATTTTTCGTGCATACTATCTCAAAATTATTAGAAGTTATGAAAAATTCAGCTTATTTTGGCATATACCCCTCGAAGCAATTTTTATTTTTAAAAAGTTTACCTTTTATTTTTTGCTTTTAAGAAAAGGCTAACTTTTTAACTTTTTTTTGTATGAGTAAAAAAAGTTATAAATGGGCCCATGAAAAAGAACTTAAAATATTATACAAACCCTGAAAATTTGGTAAAAATTGTATAAATAATAAGAAAGTTATAACGATATATATATATATCTGCAAAATCTCCCGTTTCCTAAGAAAATTGCAAAAACTCTTTAAAAATAGCATTACTTTTACTCATACAAAAAAAAGTTTAAAAGTTAGCCTTTTTTTAAAAGCTAAAAATAAAAGGTAAAATTTTTAAAAATAAAAATCGCTTCGAGGGGTATATGCTAAAATGAGCTGAATTTTTCATAACTTCTAATAATTTTGAGATAGTATTCACGAAAAATATTTCTGTATAAATTATGAAGTGTCCGAACATTTTTGTGTTAGGGCTCGTAATACTAATAATTAATATTGATGATTAAATCAAATCTCATTTGAATGTAGGAAGTGCTAAGTATACTGTTTGTTGCGACTTAATGAATTAATTAAATTAACTTATTATTTTTATTAAACAACATTTTATAAAAGGGTCCAATCGTCCTTCGCGATGGTGCTTTTTATTATTTATTTATTTGCTGCTGAGGAGCAGTATGCACATCTTAAATCGGCAGTAAAGTTCTACTTTATTGCCGATTTCTTTTACTTTACTGCCGATTGTTAAGTACTTTACTGCCGATTTCGGATAAAATTATTTACACTTAATAAAACTGTCACCAGTTTATAATCTGTAACAATTCTTTAAACGTCAAAAATGAATTTCTTGACAAAAACTTTCACACTTAATAAAACCATATTGCCGGGACATACATTTTTGGTATCAACGATTAGAAATCATTGGAACAAGGACTACAAACCAGGACCTTACCCAAAAAACGAAGAAGAGTGGGAACGAAATGCGAAAAAATACAACCTTCATAAATCTGAATATCACCCATATCCTGATGATGGCACAGGTTTAGGAGACTATCCAGATCTACCGATGATCTCGGCCGACTCAAAGGATCCTTTTTATCCTTATGACAATCCTGAGTTGCGAAGAAACTTTGAAGAACCATTGCACGCTGAATTCGATGTAATGAGGTTAGATCGTGTGGATGTAAACGCGAAGTTTAGATACCCATTATGGGTGATGCTAGCCCAGTTTTTGGGGGTAATGTTTTTCTCATGTACCATTATTACCCTTGGTGAATATGTAAAGATGTTTCACCCCCTCGTGCCCAGACAATACCCCAAGGAAGGTAAAACCTACTATACATTTGAACCCATCTGTTAATAACTCGTAGAAATAAACTGTTTATTATGATAATACGCTTTGAATAACCCGAAATTAAAGAAACTTTAAACATGTATTTAGCAGAAGCAGGTTGACTAAATACCAAGAGAACACATGTCGGTCGGTAGCTGGAAGCGATTTAAAAAGGGAATTAAAAATATTAATGCGAGTGTGTGGACAATGTCGGAAAAGTTTGATTTTTTCCTCCTTAAGGGTGCTACTGCAAGTAGAGACCGGGGCTTATTTTGAACGGGTGCAGTTACTTATTTGCATAATGATGATGATAACGTATTAACGGGTTCACCTGTCTGTCCCGGGTCGAAGGCGCCCAGGGGAACAGCTATCGCGCGTACGCACGTCCATCATACGTCCAGATCACCCGAAGATAACCGTAGTGTTTGAAAAAAAATTAAAACGCATTATTATTCTTAAATGCAGTGGTCGAAGGTAATTACGTGGGATTTCGTGATGTTCGTGCGTAAACACCACGGGTGCGACAATTTTAATTTTTAAATTTATGGTTGTATCTCAAATATTGGCATACTCAGGTGATGTAAGTTGGGGTTAAAATGCAATCAAATTTACCAGTTAACCAAATCTAATGTAATGTTATGGTCAAAGGTAGGAAAAGTATTATTAACTAAAAAACTTGATTTATATTAATGTTAAATACGTAGGGACAAGTGAAGAAAAGGGTTAGATACAATTTTTAATAATCAAGAACAATTTAATTGCAATACCAAATTTAATTTTCTTTCTACACTCTGATATGCCATTTATAAATGGGTTAACAAAGCCAGGTGGTTATTAGAGACCTTCTTGGTATTTAGTATTTTTTATATCGAATATATAAAAAAATCTCAATTAAAATGCCATTTTCTCAATAATTTGAATACATAATCTTGGTAATGTCAAATAGGTTCAGCTGTAGGTATTTTTTATTAACACCGGTCTATTGCAATCACCTGCAGACAATCACATACTGTCAAAGACATCTTGTTTTCGTACCACAGCCGACAACAAAAATTATTAATGCATATTAAAATACTGTCATAAAATTAATTATCGAGAAGCAAAAGTATACGTTCGTTCGCGATAACGTCAACTTTAAAGATGCATGCGATGAAACGGCATATTTTTTATTTAATTCAATATTAATCTCGGAACGCGTTTGCATAGTTTAGATTATGACCAGCAGGCCTAAATATACAAGCCACGGGCTACGCTCTCGGTATAAGTAAGTGCTCCGTAGGAAATCCTCCAGTAACCGTCATAACGCATGGGACATGCTGTTTGTTTTTAAGACGCCCCGCGGCTGGCTGACCCCCGTCGTTTCGTGGGCCCCCTAAAAGCTACCTCTTATCAGATCTCTGCATGATGACATTTTCAATTCGCTCAAAACCATTCGAGAAGAAAATCTTCGACAATCTCGCTCCTTATTTAATATACGTTGAAGAAAAGAGATGCCAGGATAATGTGGCGATTTTAATGAAGAATGCGCTTATAATTTCCGAGACACTAATGTGGAGTCCGGTGTTTGACGCCTTCGTAATAATTTTACGGCGGGCCGTAATATGTTTCTTGCATTGCTTGAGTCAGTAGGCGCAAGAATGCGCGATAAACAACCAAAATGATATATTTTTGGTACATATTCCAATTAATTTTTTTAACAAACCAAAAAACACCAAAATATAGCAGTAATATTGGAATATAAGCACCAACGTTTTTGCAATTGAGAATTTAGAGGCTTTGCTGGTCTACAACATTTAGGACAGGGTAATTCGAAAATAAATGGCTGATTATATTAGCAATTGTTAATAATTAATGACATTCATTTCTCCGGCTGTAAAGAATATTATTTCTTCCCCTGTATATATTTTCATTCCCTCCCAGTTACCACGTAAGAATGTTTTTCTACTACTATTACGGAATTTGACCCTTATCTATAGAATGACATATATTCCGTAAAGTGTTACAGAATTAAATATCATCTGATGACAGAATAAACACTCGTGGCGACATCTCTGTTTTTAATATCTAACAAATTTTAGACCGATCCAACCTCACTTTCTTCCAATTAAATTATTTTTCTATGGTATTTTTTGGAAACGTAGAAAAAGTATAGTCTGAAACACGTTTGGAATTGCATATTCCGCTCTCGTGAAACCTTCAAACTCGCCTTCGGCTCGTGTGACAAACTCTTCACTCGAGCGGAATATGCTGTATTCCAAACTTGTTACAGAATATACTATTCCTTTCCTCCCGCTACCATGAATGACTTTGAATGTAAACGTCAGAATTAAATTAAACGTCAGGATATAATTTTGACACAAGTTTTTTTGCGGGTACCCAAATTGTGTATTTGTAAACAATTATACTTTACAAAAAAGTATACTTGTGTTTACCTCGCTTGGCGTAACAATTACTCCTTCATATATTCATTTTTAATCTGATATCAACCAATGTAGGCAAAAGCATCATTAAGATGTGTTATTTTAAATTTGCGGTTTATAAAAATTAAACGATATATGAGGGCATATCCAAGTCCTTACAATTTTTAAAAGATGGAACCACAATTACAAATTGTTAGCAGGATTGACAAGAATCATCTTTCAAATGGTTACTGCCAACATTTTAGATCAATCTGTCAACAAAGTAAATTTCGTGTCTTTATTAAGCACTGCTTTTTGATGAAAAAAAAACGGCAAAGCAAAATAGTGGCTCTGTCTAGCGTATTTAAACATCAAAAACTGTTTTGTTGAATTTTGTCATGGTCGTACATCAAAAAATGATAACGTTTTGGACGACCAAATGATGCCAGAAATCATCTCAATTGGTTGTGTTCAGTGGTTGTTTCAGTTTGCCCCAAAAGTAAAAATGCATAATTGTTAAACCCGAACTTCTTGGTTGGTGTGACTGTGGGCCAAATCTAGCAAATAATTTCTTATCAAAAGAGTTTTGTGGGCTGCAACTGTCTTGTTAATAATACATTTTCTCTAGCCAAATTCATTTCATTAAGGTAATTTTGTAAATAATTTTGCAATATCTTTTTTTGAATACTGGCTTCTACAGTTTATTCTAAAATTTGGATTTTCATTTGACCAGTACCTACAATATTGTGAATAAACAACTCCGTTAGTGGTAAATGTCGCTTCATCCAAAAAATAATGTTGTTTTTGTGAGATACTTCTCTCCAATCCACAAAGAAAAGTCCAATCGTCTTCATTCGTCGTTTGTACGGAATTACCTATAGGTATAGCAATTTTAAATATTCTTTTCAAATGTGATTTGATCATGCAAAGTTTTGCTGCCCTTCGTCTTAAAGATATTTTGCCGTTTGCTCTGAAGTCGTCCAAAGCCTTTTTTTGATTTTCAACGGTCCCTGTCCCAATTTTTTGCAATTTAACGTTTATTAAAACGCCAGGAAACTTTTGTTTGAACTGTGGAACTGTTAATATTGTATACAAATGAAATTTTTTCGATAAATCAACGATTTATTCTTTTTAGATTAACTTAGCGGCTTAGATCCATTTTAAACTGTAATTTGGTAAAAAATTATTTTAGGTCAAGCATGCCAAGACTGCAGAATATGTGAATATGATATGGTACGTTTGTTTTGAGGCAAATTATAAGAAATTTTTATGAAATGACCTAAAAATTATTAGCTATTGATTAGAAGAATTCCAAGATATGGATATAAAATTTAATGGACTATTAAGTTACAGGTTACTTACAACTTTTATCTTAAAAGAAGATGACTAAGCTAGCATTGGTTGTGTCGAAACATCGTTTTTTAACTTTTATGTAATAAACAATTAAATACGGGCCATCTATATTCGAATTACCCCACTAAATCAGCCAAATTGCAATTTTCGTTCTGATGGGAGTATTAACTTCTAGAATTAAACAATAAATGTTTAATCATGACTCTTTTGGCATCTTGTTAGATTAATTAACATCAAAAAAACAAAAAAACTCTCGTGATCTATACTATACTTACCGCCTATCCCATCCAATATTTGAAGAGCATGGACATGAAACAAAAAATGTAAATCAATAAACTTAAAAAAAAAAAAATTTATACAAATCTTTAATCATTTTGAATGACAGACTATTAAGTCAGACAAAGACATAAAAACATATAGCAACAAGTAATATCGCAAACGCAGGAGTTCTACTTCGCGTATGTTCGCAGATTACATGCTAACAATCATAAACAACATGTCATACGGACCCGTTCCTACTTCTGTTTAATTACGAGCCATCGCATTTTCTCCTTCTAATTTAACATTTTTCCATAATGCCATGATTATAGCTTGTATATTAAACCTTATTGATTTATATCCAAACCCGTCCACTTAACTAAGGACGAGCAATTTGCTCCTCGCTTATCGCTGTCCAACGATCGAAGTTAAATTATTAATGACCCCAGTTGGATCATTAGCAGATGCGTCGTTTTTAAATGCGATTGAATATGATAATCGACCATTAAAATTGTTTATTGTAAATAAAAACTTATCGAATAGAGATGATCGAGCTTTTAATTAATTAGTTCGGGCTAGTTCGACCTGACGTGTGTAAAGAAGTTTTTAACTTAAAACACGACTAAATATTTAAATTTCTATAATTGCTTGCTTGCTTTTTGCTCATCACTATGATATACAACATTAAACTAAAATAAATGTAATTATGATCGTGCGGTTATCTTAAGTGTTAATACACTCTGACCCTGGATCTAGAGTTAAAATCGAAAATGGATATATCATAAATTTTCTCGAGCGTTTTTATATTAAACTTAAATTATTTACGTAGCTCAGGGCCGGTTTATCAATCTTTGGTTAAGTTCCAGTTAGTCTATATATATTAGGGTGTCCCAAAAAAAAAGAATATTTTTCTTCTTCTCGTCTCTTGTGAAAATATGTTGGTTTGTCATGTTTTAAGAGCCCTGTCAAAAGATCAGCACCATTAAAAAATTTTTAGGGGTCGCTCAAGATTTTTAAAAATTACCAAAATCGTCAAAAATTGGATTTTTTTATTTTAATTTTTTTTCTCGTTCCGATATTATTTTTTAATTTAAAAATAATAATGATTCTGAAAATTTCAAATCGATATTTTAATTTCTAAAGGTCGCTCAAGATTTTTTTAACTTTCAAAGTAGAGTATTTTGAATGTTTTCGAGCGACCTCTGAATATAAATATCAACGAACTTTTAGCGACCTTTAGAAATCAAAATATTGATTTGAAATTTACAGAATTTTTATTATTTTCAACCTAAAAAATAATATCGAGACGAGAAAAAGAATTAAAATAAAACAAAAATTCTATTTTTAACGATTTTGAAAATTTTTAAAAATCTTGAGCGACCCCTACAAAATTTTTAATCGAGCTGATATTTTGAAAGGGCTAATTAATTTAAAAATAATATTGATTCTGAAAATTTCAAATCGATATTTTAATTTCTAAAGGTCGCTCAAGATTTTTTTAACTTTCAAAGTAGAGTATTTTGAATGTTTTCGAGCGACCTCTGAATATAAATATCAACGAACTTTTAGCGACCTTTAGAAATCAAAATATTGATTTGAAATTTACAGAATTTTTATTATTTTCAACCTAAAAAATAATATCGAGACGAGAAAAAGAATTAAAATAAAACAAAAATTCAATTTTTAACGATTTTGAAAATTTTTAAAAATCTTGAGCGACCCCTACAAAATTTTTAATCGAGCTGATATTTTGAAAGGGCTCTTACAGCATGATAAACTAACATATTTTTACAAGAGACAAGAAAAAAAAATATATTCTTTTTTTTTTGGGACACCCTAATATACAGTATGTCTCAGTATCTTGGAATCATATGGAAAACTTTTTTATTATTAATTTTAGGAAAAAAAGTTATTCTTTATAAAAAGTTCTGCATGGTGTAAAACTTAAAATGCAACCCACAAATATTATTTTTTTTTAGTCGTATACGAGGTATGTCAAAAAATATGAATTTGGCGCAAGAGTAAAGTACCTTTATATTTGATAATATCGAAAATTGTTATAAAGAAAAAATAATCAGAACTAAAAACTACGTTTAAATATGCAATTTCATACATTTACATTAAAAAATTTGGTTTTGTTAAGTTTTACTAATCTTTCTATTTTAAATGAACATTTATCTGCTATGATTAGAAAAAACATGAAAACCTTAAGTTAAGTCAGGGGATCTGGCAGGCCAAAAAGTATTAGAATATCAACAAATCACAGACCTACAAACAAGATGGACCGGTTTATTTACATTGAAAAGAGTGGCCAGGAACAAAAATAAATATTTTCCCTCAGTTGTCACATTTGACTTTGAAGTTTCTATATTTTACGTAAAAGATACTTGGAATCCACAACATTTAATATTTTTTATTTGATTTTATAGTGAAAAATACCAATAGTGAGTGATATAAAAATGGTGAAGCAGTGCTACTTTTGTAAAAGACTTGGATCCAAGAATTTAAAACTTTCTTTTCATAGGTTAGTTTATTTACAAAACAAACCCTGCCAGGAGCGTAGAAACTGAATAAATAAATGAATTCACTTAAATTTTAGATTTAAAGAGCCAGATTCTACATCATCTGGAACACTAACTGACAAGGTTAGTATTTTGTTATACCTATATATTTATATATATTAAATATAATTTTTACATAGGATTGCAAAACACAATAAAAAATGTACAATTTAATATTTTTATTTATCCCTAAAAACAGAACGCCACTGGTGTGGGAACTTGTTTATAAATACCCCTTACCCCTTTACCCCTAATCTAAATAGTTCTTGGCAACAAAACATTGTGTATTTTGAATAGGAAAGGCCAGTCCATTTTGTTTGTAGGTCTGTGCAACAAATCATTTGTTTATCAGTGAATCCAAGATTACATGTAAATTTGCATTGATATTGTAGACAAAAAAGAAAAAATATATTTTTTTAATGTAAATGGATGTAATTGCATATTTGAACGTAGTTTTTAGTTCTGATTAACTTTTCTTTATAACAATTTTCAATATTTTCAAATATAAAGGTACTTTACTCTTGAGCCAAATTCATATTTTTTGACATACCCCGTATACGACTAAAAAAAATTTATATTTGTGGGTTGCATTTTAAGTTTTACATCATGCAGAACTTTTTATGAAAAATAACTTTTTTTCCTAAAATTAATAATAAAAAAGTTTTCCATATGATTCCAAGATACTGAGACATACTGTATATATATATATATATGTGTTAAATTTTATATCGATCGTTTTAAGCAGGTTCGGGTTAGTCGCTATGAGAAAATGTTAAAAAAGAGTCTACTTCAGAGACATCTACAAAGTTTTAGAAAGATCGACTGTGTGGTTTCCGAGTAAAAAAAATATTAAAGATCGTAAGACTGCATGGACTGTGTTGTAAATGTTTGCAAAAATCTACATGCCACTTCTATAGGTATAAGAGCATTGGGAAAAAAATCGCCGATTTCTTCACGTTATACGATTCGAGGTCATTAAATACATTTATTCTTGTATGCCCTTTGGAAGTGCCATATAAATTTCACCCCACAGATTTGCAATAAAAAACGATTTTGTTGACTGTGTTCAACCAAAATTATCAATCATTCTCGTCCAGAAGATCTGGCAACACTGGATTATGAACAAAATAGGAAATTTCGTTTTTAATAGTTTTCGTTTTTAATAGTTATTTATGTATTAATTATAAGGGCATAATAAGGTTTTTATGGTCCGAGGCGCTATTTCGAGCCCGAGCGCGTTAGCATAAATCGAAGTTATGCCAGCAATGCATACAAAACTTTATGCACGATTAATATATTATTGTTTTTAAAGACGTTTACGTCAAAGAATTTTTGTTATAATTGTCATATTATAATGTCAACTGACATCAGTCAGTTTTAAAGTTTAAAGATGAATGAAATTGAGGAAGCAGCTGAAAAGGCGAAAAATTGCGGCCTGCTGCCGGAAAAATCAAAATCTTTATACGAAAAAACTTACTTCGAATATATCAAATGGTGTAACATTGTTGTTTTTAATTTTTGACGTTTTATTATAGCCCGGTGGGTCATAATAACGCCCGTGGGCTATAAAAAGTCGTTTACGTCAAAGAATTTTTGTTATAATTGTCATATTATAATGTCATCGTGCATAAAGTAAATTATTAAAACAATTGTATGAACTTATTAATTGTTTTTAAATAATTGGACAATCCTTCAAGCATCTATGGTTTTCTTCTCTTTGTTTTACGATCTTCTATTTTTTGTTGCCATGCTTTTTTAATTTTTTTTTCTTTGTAGTGGACTTTCAGAACTACGCATAAGAATATTTATCTCCTCGCGGTCTATAATTTAAACTTTATTGTTGTCAACATTTGATAAAGAAATGCCTTGTTATGGCCTAGGCCGATAAAAATTTTATGAGGCAAGTAATTAGTTCGATTTTTTCTCGCTAGGGGTATTGTTTTGACAAATTAATCCTTTTCTAAGAAATTAACTTACTACACTGGTTTAATTTATTTATAATAAGCACTAATTTGTTTGTTTTACTGTTAATGTTTAATATTTTTTATTAAATTATTGTAAAATTAAATATGAATAATAAAACAAAAAGTGAGGTTAGGCAACCAAGAAAACGCACGATTCTTTTTCTACGATTTAAATTATCTTTAAGTTATAATTTGCTTAAATAAATGTTAATTAAATGTTAAACACAGCTTAAACATTCCAAACTACCTTTTTTTAAATAAAAATCCAAATAAATTGAAATTAGATACCTACCTATTTATTAAACAATTAATTGAATGCAATGTAATAGCAAAAATCCATTTCTACTTAAATCATGTTGCTAGGTATTGTCAAACCATTACTGCTTCTAAAAGCAATATTAAATATTGTACATTTAATGTAATCTTTAGCTAATAAATAAATGAGATTCTAAAAAAGTGAGGTTAGGCCGCTTTGACGTTGAATTAAATTGACCTATATAAAGTGCTTTGAAGATAAAATGTTGTATGTCATTCGGCCAAGAAGTGCATTTTTTTGCTTCGCTCAATTGTAGACCTCCGCTACGCGTCGGCCTTCAAACCTTGAGCTTAGCACAAAAAGCCTTACTTTTTAACCTAATGACATAAATAACTAAAACACCTTGTTACTATTAGTTTAATTTAATTTCTGTTTTTTTTTCATGACTTGACAGAATAAACTTCATAACTTGACAGAATAAACTTTTGAAAATATTTAAAAAATCGTTCCTACTTAAAAATTTTCATAACTGGGTTATGTTTATAAACTATGGTCATTTTTGTAATGAAATAGAACCTACTACTCAAACTAACAAACAAATTTCTTTCATTTTACTAAAATTGTTTAAATATATACCTATAGGTACCAACTCAATCTATCAATCGAAGAAAAAAGTGTTCCAAAAAGAGTTTCGTTAAAATTTATGGTCTAGGTCGACAAAATAATAAAAATAGACGATGATAATAAAGTGATCCGGAATAATCGCCCACGGATTTTGGTACGTGGGGCCCCCATCGGACATCCCCTCGTCGTCGTTGAACGAACGACGCGGCATATTTTATGGTCCGGGGCGCGTCACAGCGGTCCGAAAATTCCGTAACATGGTGCTCCACGACCGCAGAGATTTATCCGCGGTATTTATCAAAATGACAGTTAATGGTCATTGTGCCCGAATTTAAATATAAAATTAATAGGCCCATCTTAATGTCTCCATTATTCATAATGAATAACAAATCAGGTGCTTCAAAACTTATAGGGCCAAATAATATTATATTATGATAATAGTTTTAACGTGGTATTCATATACGCAAAAAATTTGTTGTCAAAATCTTTACAAATTGTGTTACATATTCCAACAACCATAGCAATTCTTTTCATGTTAAGTGCGATATTAAGACTACATTTTCACAACAATATTATAGGATTTAATTTAAACTATTTTTTATGTTAATTCGTAAAAACAATATTAAAAATGAATTTAATTATGTGTAGTTTTGGGCAGTAAAAATACCATAAACTAGGGATGTACAATTTAGCCGGTTAGGCCGCCAGCTAATTAGCTAAGCTAATTTAGTTAACCGGTTAAATTAGCTAAGCTGGTCAGTTAGCTAGCTAATTAACTTAGATAACTTTCTTATACCTCTGTCACAATAGTGGTAATGTTATGGCAATGTTAATGTTATGGTACACTGTTAATATGCAAAACATTGAAATCACCTAATAGTGTTCACAATAATTATTGTGAACACTATTAGGAGCTTTCAATGTTTTGCGTAGTAACAGTGTACCATAACATTAACATCACCATAACATTACCACTATTGTGACAGAGGTATTAGCCGGCTTAACCGGCTAAATTATACAGCCCTACCATAAACCATACAAATTTAAATTGTTGGGTTTCCTTCTAAAATACAAAAATTACGGTAACTTAACAACTTTTTGATTTTAAACCATATATTAATCTTCCTTAATTATTCTCATATTTGACTATCTTTTTTAAAACAATAACTACAAAAAACGTTACCAACCGTTCATCTTCATAAAGTGCACTAATGATATATTATATATTATTATATATTATAATAAATAATAAAAACCAAATAGGCTATAATTTGTAAAAAACCAACAAGCCATTATCATCACCATCATTTTCCCTAACTATTATTAAATTGTTACCAAAATAAGCAATCATAAGGTGGACATTATAGTATCATTATAGTGGTCTATTACTATCCCACGTTAGATTGCGGGACAGGGACGTTGATTGATGATAAAGCTTACTTTTTGGAGTCGTATTTGCAAAAGGGTCTCCGGTGACTTTCTAATAAAAAAGCAATTAGTTATAATTAAGATATTATCGTTAACCACTGCCAGACTTTTCGATTCATCATCTGTCAAATTCGCTTTTTAACTTTAAAATTGATTGATATTACGTTGCAATTTGATGCAATCTCAACTTTTTATTTGCAAGCCCCTCCATCATTTGCAAAAATTTAATTTACTTGGTGCTGCAGAAGTGGTAGTTATACGTATTGCGTATTAAGTTTAATAGTTTATCAATCTACGGTTTCAATTTATTTTGTGGTAATGACAGGAAGGCATTATTTCATGATTTTATGTACGAAACTTGCCGTGTTATCAGATTAATTCCTTTAAATGCTGTTATATTTGTCATTCGCAACAAAAAGCGTGTATTTTGTTTTTATTTCTTTTTGTCGTCTTTAGATTGCGACAGAAATAATTGTCTTCCATTTGATTTGCAAATCGTCCAACTGTTTATTTATGCTTCAGCGATTTCTTGTTATTGTTTGTGTCGTTTTGAAATGGCCGCAAAGTGCTTCTTCGCGTTTATTAGGAAATGCATTATGCACCCGCATTCATGAATAAAATTAATTAGAAAAAACGCGTTTTTTTCCATTCTACCTTTGACAAGTCATTAAAATTGTACTTCTTCAACTACATCCATAAATCTATGATGGGTGGGAAAACATAGGATTTTATTTGTTTGGTTTGCAAATTCTTTTAAAATCAACTTGCATGCCTATACTACCTTAGCGTTGAATCGTCATTATATTTATACATCTATGATTGATGATGATATGTATGCTGTATATCAACGTACCGAAAATGGATCCTGAAACAAATAAAAAGAACATATAAATACAATTATACAGAGTGTTTGTTCGTAAGACAATAGCATTTACACTACGCGTTTTTGATGTAAATATATTATTTATTATTAATGCTATTATTAGCAAACTCCAAATAAAAATTCAGAAATTAGAAGGAAAAATAGGAAGTGATAAAACAAAACGCAATAAATCCATTTTTTAAAGCGTAATAAATACAATATTTTTTACTAATAACAAATTTTATTTATGTTTTCTCTGACCTACAAAAGATTAGTAATCTTAGATTACCCAAAACCCTTATTAAAAATATTTAATAGGAAATATCAAAAAGTTTTAAAATTAGGAAGAAGCATTAGGTATAGATGAAATTAATATTATTATGATATTGGTCAGTCTTTGGAAACATCAGGATAAAAATTCTAGATTCAGATTCAGACGGCTTAAATTAATTTTATCTACACCTACATTGACGAGCTGTGACTTTATGGCACTTTATCACGGGCTAGTTAGTTAACAATAGTGGGTTAGTTAACAATAGTGGTTTTTGGGCATTTTAGTCACGGGCTAAAGTTGGCTTTATTATAAATTGAGAAAAAGTGAGGTTAAATTTATCAAATGTCAAATAAATATGAATTATAATTGGCTTTAAATTCTTATTTTTGTTCGTCGTAGATAAAGTATAGCATGCACTCGTTTTATAGACTTCTCCAGACACTCGTTTTTATTAAACACTCCCTCGCAAGCTTCGCTCGTGCTTGATAAAATTGTAACTAAAATGGCGTTTATAAAACTTGATACCTATACTATTACGCCACTTTCACCTAACATCCCTATTTTATACTATTAATTTTATCTCTTAAAATAGAAAAAACAGAAAAATTGTAAATTAAACAAAATATAACATTATAAATAAAGTTAATAACATTTTCTATAAGATGAGACCTTATGCAATTTTCTAAAAAAAGAATGTTACCCTATACCATGTACCATACAGTTCTAAGAATTTTGGAATCATGTGAAGACCTTCAGGCAGGCATTTTAAAAAGATTGGAGCTCATAGAAAAAGGGGTCTGTACTGGAGCTTCTGGACAATCCCAATAAAAGCAAAAAATTTACAGATGACAATACTTCTCATTCCACTTCCATTTTTATGTGTTCGTTTGTGCCGTTACATTTATAATTTTTTATAAAAGGCGAGAAGGACAATAAACATCCTTCTTCAACAAGATTATTGCCGTCCCATATTGTTTGAATATGCTAAAGAGACGCCAAAAAAAACCAAAATGTACAGTAAAGTTGCAAATCAGTTCATTGAAGCCAACACTTTTCAAAACTGAGAACGCAGTATATGAAGTAAAGCACACTTTATTTTCTACAATGGTGGATGGCAAGGTAGTTCAGGTGTTAACAGAAACACCTTCTGCAGCTTCTTGCGTTCTCTGTGGATCAAATCCAACCTAAATAAATAGGTTGGATAGAGTTACAGAAAAAAAAATAGATCCATAAGCTTTAGAATATGACCTTTCAAGTCTTCAAGCGTGGATAAGGTTTATGAAGTGTATCTTACACATCGCTTATAACCTTCCATTTAAAATATGGACAGTCAAAACCGATAAAAATAAGGCTCTAAGAAAACCGTAAACACGGGTGGCTTTGCACCCCGCGGGTGACTTTAACCTTTTTATGAAAAATCTTTTCGCGCTCGATAAAATTGACATTTGAGGAGCATCCGTGCAGAACCATTTTATTCAGTTTTTGTTTTTTTTTTATTTCGCATCTTTGGGTTCATTTCTATTGACAACCAATCCGACTATACCCAAGTTAAAATCACATTTAAAAGGTAGCTTTAGGAGCAAAACCGGCCAAATCCACGTTTTTATAGCAAACCGGCTATATCCAATAAATAATAATGATGATGAGCATTTGGCTTGGATATATCGATACTACTACTAAAATTTGTTCTGTTTTTTCATGTTTTCACAAAATATATTTTGTTAATATTTTTGAATAATAAAGGTTTTTTCACATTTTATTAGGTTTTTGAGCAAAACCGGCTATATACAAAACATTTTTTAAAATTTTGGCCTTAATATAAAGTTTTTGAAAACGAAAGTATGTCTTATAAATCAAGTACCACAAAGCCCACAAAACTTTTGCTTTTTTTTATCTGTAAAGGCCAGGAAACCGAGAGTTTTTGCCATTTTCTCAACATTTTATTAAAGTGGATATAGCCGGTTTTGCACGGATGCTCCTTATTTATAATTTGTTGGTCTAATGTTTTATTTTCTCGTAATTTAGTAAGGCAAAAGTCAATAATTTGCTTTTATTTCTACACTATGATAAAGTTAAAATTTACCGTCTCCATAGGGACGAGAAAGTAGAAGTTTATACAGCTAGCCTAACAAAACACTTAAAACTGCTAAGACACTAAGATATAGTATTTTTTGTAATAATATTCATTTATAATAATATTCATTTAATAATAGCCCCTGGTATATAATATACTATTTTTAACTACCATACTTTAATTAGTATATTAGATATTTCCTACCTGCAATCCATTATAATACAAATTTTTCATTACGATATAGATTTTTAACCAATTGAAGTGCAAAACACGGAATTATTAACCAATAGAAATGCGATACTCGGCAATATTCAGTCAATATATTGGCTTGGACATCTGACAGACATATTATTTTAATTATGACGAGTAATTACATCATTAAATGACCGTTACATAAAATACTATTAAATCCATAGCAACGGACTTTTACATCCGTTGCTATCGTTAAACGTGACAATTGCAGCATATTAAGATGACATTAGTATATTGTAGACCTAAGCGGTAAAGTGACATTTTTCCAGGCTAAAAGAAAAAATTAACAGACGAGCTTTTTAGCGTTCTTGGACACTTTACCGCAGTGGTTTACGAGGTGTGTTCAGAAAATATCGGGAATTTTCGTTTTTTGAAACAAATATTTATTTATTCGTCTACATTAATGTTGTCGCCTTCAAAATAGTCCCCATTGGATATTATGCACATGTGCCAGCTCTTATTCCAATACTCGAAACACTTCTAAAACTCTATCTTTGAGATAGCCTTTAGTTCTTTCAGCGATGCGCTTTTAATGTCATCTATGCTTGCAAAACGACGGCCCTTTAAGGTTCTCTTTATTTTTGGGAATAGGAAAAAGTCAGACAGAGGCATGTCTGGCGAATATTCTGGCTGGGGCATCATTACAATATTGTTTTTGGCCAAAAATTTTGTTCAAAATTTAACAATTTTGGAACAAATTTTGCTGCCACGCGTTTCATACCCAAAACATTCGAAAACATCAGCGACTTCTCTGATGGTTTATAACCATTTCTTCCACTTTTTCCATGTTTTAATCGGTTGTTAATGTGCTTGTGTGTTCGGGGCGTTCGTCATCTTCAACGTCTTCACGGCCATCTTGGAAACTCTTATACCACTTGTAAACTCTTGTTTTACTTATAGCAGACTTACTATAGGCCTTTGTTAACATTTCACAGAATTTATTTAATTTTTTTAAGCAAAATTGAATACAAATTCTCTTTGATCCATTTCTTTTAAGGAACGAAAATCGCCGAGCTCATAAAACACGTCTAACCTTAGCGGCTGCCACAGACAAAGTAAACAATGAAAACAGCTAAAGTTTTTATCATACTTCGGGGGCATGTATACCAACATACCTCGTACATGTTATTTCTCTTGAATTAAAATTTAAACAAAATTTTTTTTGTAATCCTATTTTTTTTTTAATTTAACATGTTATTGCAGCGCTTTCTATTAACAAAATTTAAAAAAAAATATCCTGCCTAGCTATTTGTGATTGTTTTGCAAGGGTAGAAACACCTATTTTCTCGTCCCTATGGAGACAACAAAATTAAAGTTTGTCATAGTGTAGGAAAAATACTTTTGCCTTTATTTTGTTGTAGCCAAGAAAACCAAAAGCAATTTAATCAAAAAATAAAAATGTTAATGTTTCCGTAAGCAATAATCCGTTCATCTTATAGAAAAGTCATCAGCAAGGCATCACGCTCGTGGTTTTTGTCTGCTCTTTTCCATCTCTTTCCCCCCTTATCCTTCTAAATCGCGAGAACGGTTTTCGTGCGAATTAAATTAAAACGGCCACTAACATCGATGTTAGGCGGAACGTATAGTCGTCGTAGTCGACAATTTATCCGATCTTTGTTGCGTAACGCTGATATTTTTTTAGAGCTTATGATACGCTCTCGTGATTTGTATTGGAAGGTGTACTCTTTAATCGAAACACAGCAGCAGCGGCTTAAGAGGAAAGCAATTAATTTAGATTTTCAATAGGAATTTATAAATAATCATTTCAAATTTCAAAAAGCTAAATTCATGAAATTACAAGTTTTATGGTACCAGGGAAACAGTCAAAGTATACATTTCAATAGATGTTTACAAAAACTATATGCTATAGCAAGTGTATACATTTACGTAAAAAATCAGCAAAAGTGTACTTTTACTAGTACACTGTTCAAAATTTCATGACCATTTTAACACCAAATTAACACCATACATGCTCTATATCGATACAAACCAAATAGGTGTTAAATATGGTTCGTTGGTCCAGTGTAAATTCAAATATTATAATAGTGTAAATTTAACTTTCACACAGTATTAAAATAAATTATTTCTACTTCTATTACGAAATTTGACCCTTCTAATATCACTTTTTTCTATGGAATGACATATATTCCGTAAAGTGTTACAGAATGAAATATTCTATCATCTGATGACAGAATAAACACTCGTGGCGACATCTCTGTTTTTAATATCTAACAAATTTTAGACCGATCCAACCTCACTTTCTTTAAATTAAATTATTTTTCTATAGTATTTTTTGGAAACGTAGAAAAAGTATAGTCTGAAACACGTTTGGAATTGCATATTGTATTCCAAACTTGTTACAGAATATACTATTACCTGGTGTAAATTGAAATCCTTTTCAGTGTTAAATATTATGTGTTTTTGGTCAAATTAAATCATACTACACAGAAAAAAAGGAAAAAAAAGGAAACAGGAAGTTACTTTACGCATTACTAGTATATTACCAGAAAATTAAACCTTCAACTCGCTACATATAATTTTAGTGCGTTCCACCAACTTAAAATACTTCAAGTATTGACAGCTGTTTCCACCTATTTAAGGTCTCTATCGTCTCTATTTAAGGTCTGTATCGAACAACTTGTAGTGTCACACCAAAGCAAAGGACTACCTGAGCTTATATATTCTTCATGTAAGTCAACAGAGGCGAGATCACGTGATCTACACCGCCTTTGCCGCGATCGGTACACACTTTGCAACCAGGAATGCACGGTAAATTGTTTTAATCGTTTTAACAGAGTGATTTAGGTTGAAGTAACTCTTATTTTGCAAACAACATATTTAGTAAACTGAACCATACAGCGCGTTGGTTTTACTAAAGTTTTCTGGGTTAATTTAACCAATTTAAAAAAAATAAAATAACCATCTGGTTTAGTACCGTCAAACTAATCTTTGTTTATATTAACCTTCCCACAGTTGATTTAAATAAATGCTTATGGGTCAACTAAATTAATATAGTTAAATTAACTATTCCTTTTTTTCCGTGTATACACGGAAAAAAAGGAATAGTTGCACCTATAGGTGCACTTCTCAAATATTTTTAGATAACCACCGTTTTGGTGTTTGCTGTATATAACATTTTTAACCATAATTCATGGTGTTTATATTAACACCACTTGGTGTTGGATTTTGACACCATTTTAAGATTACTCTTTCCACCACATATATTTTAAACAGTGTAAATGCGTACATTTATGTACACTTTTGCTACCTTTGTGGAGCCAATGTAAAAATCTACTGGTAAGTAGGAGAGTAAGTTAATGCGCTTCTGAATCCATTTACGTATCAAAATCAGTTATTTTATACATTAGCTAGTAAGTGTATACATTTACGGAATTAACACATTAACTGTGACATATACAAATAAATAAAGAGATAGGTATACAATATGATTTGAGTTACAAATATTTTTTATTTCTCAAAAAAAAAAATATTCTTGATGAATATATTATTCTTGATGATTGTTTTAAAACCCCTAAAGCACCAAAAACTTTTATATATCCTCAAAGGTAGATAAAAAAAATATTTTTGATTTCTCAAAAATTGTATCTTATCTAACAGGCGAAGGAAGCGCTTATATTATAGCCGATGTTCGCCGTCGAGGCGCCATTTGCGAGATTTTTTCATGGGTGGATAATTTGGACATTATAGGACCTATAATATAGATTAACTATATGCCACGTTGGTACATTTGGCGTTTTCAACTTAAAAAATATATAATCTTCCAAACATTTTTTTTTAAATAGTGATAATATTAGCTTTACTTTGCAAGAAAAATTAAAATCGCGTATGTAGCCGTTGTGAAGATATACACTTAAATGTATTTTTTATAAATTAATTTGCAATAGTAAGCTTAGTCTCTGTGTATCGCCTCTTGTGTTGAGGTTTTTTGGACACTTTTCTATTTCAATGGCTTCACTGATGGTACGTTTGGTTCTGTATTCGATGCTAGCCACGACCCTTGTTTTTATAAAGTCAATTTTCCAATATAGCCAGCAATAGCCCACTTATTCATGGAAGACATAGTAGTATAAGCAATTGAAACGGCAACACTAAAATCAAAGTTATGGCTACGATACGTAGAAGACACATTTGTCATCTGGACCCACGGAGAAGAGGAACTGAAGAAATTCCTGGACCATCTCAACAGAATTCCAAAATGGTTAAGTTCACAATTACATTTTCTGGATGTCTTCATAATCAAGAAAAATAATGGCAAACTTGGGCAGAAGCACAGTCACACCACCACCCGTCACAACTGCAGTCAGTCATTAAGACACTTGTCACGAAAGGCTGGCGGATGATGACCTGAAAATCCAAACGAGGCTACAGCAAAACGTAGTCTCCAAAACCATCATCAAAAAGGCTCTTAGACCAAGACGCCGCGGCGGTTAAATACCAAAGAGGACTAATACAACAAACCAACTTCGTAGACCTTCCTTCCCTACGTGAAAGGGACAACCGAGAGAGTAGGCAAAGTTCTCAAAAAACATAACATTGAGACAACATTTACCGCCCCAAAAAAGATCGGTCAAATACTTCCAAACGCCAAACCAAAAATAGAGTTGGAGGCACAAGGGGTGTACGAAATTCCTTGTAAGAATTGTGACGGAAGCTATGTGGGACAGACCAATAGACGTATCAACGTTAAACTCGAAGAACATCGTAACGCAGAATTGGCTAGCATCGAACACAGGGCCAAGAAACCTCAACACAAGAGAAGATACACAGAGACTACCAACTGCATAAAAACCAGCTCTCACAACCACTAAAACGCCACGCAAATTAACGAGATTAATGTTCTGCTTTAGGTTTTCACGGGCGTTATATGTATTGATAGTTTTCCGGGATCTGCTCTGTGTTGTCGGTTTTTGTTTCTTAAAAGAACCGTATATCTGATGACGTTTCGGTACAATCTCATGTACCCTCTTTAGGTCTTATCTACTAGGCTGCTGTTGCGGCTCTGCTGCTTTAGGTTTCCACTGGCGTTATATGTATGAATTCGCAGCAGAGCAGCAACAGCAGCCCAGCACATAAGACCTGAAGATGGTACATAAGATTGTACCGAAACGTCGTCCGACATACGGTTCATTTAAGAACCAAAAACCGACAACACGGAGCAGATCCCGGAAAACCATCAATATTTATATATAGGTATATATATATTTATATATAGATATATATATATATATATATATATATTTATATATATATATATATACATATATAGCGAATTGCTGTGGTATTTTTCACTAGAACACATGTTAAGCTTACTGTTGCGCATTAATTAAAAAAAAAATACATTTAAGTGTATATCTCCACAACGGCTACATACGCGATTTTAATTTTTCTTGCAAAGTAAAGCTAATAATATCACTAAAAAAAAATGTTTGGAAGATTATATATTTTTTAAGTTGAAAACGCCAAATGTACCAACGTGATGCATGAATGAATTCTAAAGTGACCTGTTTTACAGTAACCTACACTGCTTTCTAGCTAAATGCGATAGATGAAACCAATCTTCCGATGTAATTTTAATGTATTTTCAATATTGTATGGCGGTGAATAATAATTTGACCTTTTAACACCGTACAAATATAGTCTTTATATATAGGCTTATGAGTGTTATAATTATAACATGAAAATTGCTATACACTTCAGGGGCGGCTAGTGCATAAGGGCTGCAGAGCTGCAGAACTCCCAAAATTTTCTTATTACTTGACTAATTTTTTGATTATTTAATATTTAAGTGCAACAGTGTATAAATATTTCAAACGCATGGCTGCATAAAAAGTTTTTATTATAAACATTCGCCTTGTCGCCGTATTTGGCTATTACAGTCATCCAAACGACCGGTAAAGGTCTCTAACGCTTAACGCTTACAATACAACAAAGCTGGCCCACTTTCGAGTTCTGGCTCCCATTTCAATACCGTACTTTTGCTCCGCGCCGCTCTTGGTCCTGGGTTAAGATAGCGAAATTTAAGCCAAACCGGAGCTGCACCAACATACAGTTCCTACTTCCCGGTCGTTTGTTTTTCGCTTCGCGTTCACGTTTGTTATTTTAACTAGAAGACTGTTAATTCTGTGTATTTTTGTGTTTTGTGTTTGTTGTTGTATTTTTTTGTAAGAATGAATGTGGTGTATGATTTAATTAATTAACTGTAGGTACCATTTAATTAAATGCCAACTGCGCCACATTTTTTTAAACCCCACTGGCAGAACTCACAAATTTTACTGCCACGAGCCGCCACTGATACACTTAAAAAAACATATTATAATGATTTATCTCGATTCTTGTCAAAACACCAAACACTTTTTTATTATCTCTTAAGGAAATTATATTTATGTACCAATGAATTGCATAATATTGTGTTTATTTCGTATATAATTATAACCATAATAAATTCCTTGCCTAACAACGGGAATAATGCACTCATTATTTACGATGTTTGGCATCAGTGATTGTCAGATTTTAATATTCAGTGTAATTGGAACCAATTGGGTATTAAATTGGAAGAAGGCGACTATAATAATATTTAAAATTGGAGATTGTAGAAAGTGAGGTTAACCAACTGACAGATGTCAGATTTTATTTATTTATTTTTGAAAATCAAGTAATTACCTACTTATTGGAGTAGAGAAAGTATAGTTTTACACTAGAGATTATGCGCATTATTTACTCGGATGATTTGCATCCCTTATCTGGCGACTCGAGACGCAAACCCCATCCTCCTGAATAATAGCCGGCATTATTTCTCGTAAAATAATATATTTAATTTCATTGGTACTTTTTTAATCAACCCAGGGACATACGGTATATAAAATAAACGTTGTATAATGGAAAGTTTAAAATATCGAAAAAGCATGGGAAAGAACAATTTCCCGAAAATATTTTCCCAACCCTACTGCAGGACATTTTAATCAAGTTTTAATATTTTATTTGTTGACTGTACACTGTTATAAAAATGAGATTTGTTAACATCAATTTGTAGTTTGTTACTTTTATTATGTAAAATTTTAACATAATTTTTTGTATAAAACCAGGGATTGTAATTATTTTAACAAAGACAAATATTTAACCGAAAGTTTTGTTAAGTTACTATGCAATTTTATAAGCGATTTGTTAATTTCCATAGGTTACAAATTATTTTGTTAATGATGGGTTAATTATTGACATAGAATAGAACAGATTACAGTTTGTTGCAAAGGTAACATAGTAAGTTATGTGGACCTGCTCTCTTAAAATGAATTACTCAAAAATAACTAATTATAAGTCATATTTGACTAATTGTCATAGCCAAAAAGCAGTCACTAATAATTAGTCAAGTTCTACTGAAAAAAATAGTCAAATTAGTAGGTTTAAAAAAAGTTTTGACCCTGCCAGGGATTGAACTCAGGTCTGTCAATTGTCAAGCTATCAGCCGCTCTTATAAAAATCAATTTTATTTGTCAATAAATATTGTTCATATTATTTTAAAGTTGAATATATTATTTGTGTTGCTTTTTTGAGCTAAACTTTTTGCATCTTTATTTGTTTTTATGGGTCATTTAATCATAGAGCTTTTGCATTTACTTCGAATAATACTTAGTTGTTGGCCGCAAACGATTAAAGAAATTAGTTACTTTTACCCCATAGTCAAAGATGGTGACTAATCTTAAATTAGGCAAACAACTATTTACGTAGTAAAAACTAACTATTTAAAAGTGAAAACAACTATTTTATTAGTAAAAATGCTGGTACTAACTCAAATAAAGGGTGGGCCATTTATATGTTGAATTATAAATTAGCAATAAGGACAAGAAAAATTGATTCTATTTCAACGAATTTAACTTTATTAAATACAATAATCCTTCCGATTAAGTATGGAAAATTATTTCTTTTAAGTGGCCACCTCGGCTGGCTCGGCAGTAGCCCATCCTGGAACACCAATTTTCGAGCACTTTTTTAACAGTTTGCTGTTGTATTTGAGCAATTTGAGCAATTTGAGCTTGAATGTTTTAAGTGCTCAATTGTTTAAGCATAAACTTTATCCTTTAATGCACCCCAAAGAAAAAAGTCGAGTGGTGTTAAATCGCAGCTCCGAGGTTGCCAATTAACATCCCTGAAACGGCTTATTACTCGATTATTAAATTTTGTGCGCAATAGTTTGATAGTGGCCCAAATCCTTGAGTTTTGTTTGTTAACATAACCTCCGATGTGGAAATGCGCCTCATCCGAAAAGATTATTTTTCTTGCAAAGGGGATCAGCCCACTCAGCGAAGCGCTTATTATGCCATCCAGGGTGGAAGAAGAAGGTGATATAGCTCCTATCTCTACAGTACAGAAGCAAGCCTCCAGATAAGTCAGTATTTTGTTCGTTGTTCGTTAGATGGCGAGTCAACTAAGAACCCAAGGTTTTACCAACGAAATCCATATATTCTATAGCAACTTAACTTTTAACAACAAATTATACGATAACGAAAACTCAAGGAGAGTATTCTACCCTCCTTAACGAAAATTACATCTTTTCTTACAGCATTATTATAATAATTTGCAGAACGATTGACAATACTGTAGTATTGCCAACTGTTCTGTCAAAATGCACAGTCGCCACAAACGCACAAAAGTGACGTTGAAATGGTTTTATTTAAATTTTAATTAAGCTTAGTGGTCTATTCTTTGAAGTTAATCTATGCAATTTTACTAAAAATGGGAAAGGTTTGTTGTGTACCGGGATTAAAACAGGTCCACGTCAATGCGCCATCTATTGAGAATTTTAACAAATACTGAGTTATTTGGCTGCTTTCCGGGATTGAGATGTATCACCTTCTTCCACCCTGATGCCATCTAAAAGTTCTACTCTTTCATTTTAAAATACTTTTTAGAATTTCTTTATTTCTCTCCAAGAAATTTTTAGTTAAAATGTATGATCGGAGAAAAATTAGTAGTAGTATCTACCTACTTGTATATGGGGTAAAGAGTTTTATAAAGAAATTATCTCTTTTATTGTAAAATGAACTCAAATAATATATTTAGCTAAGAAACTAAGGACGAGTTTGGATTTAGCACTTTAAAAATCTTAAATATAGTAAAATTATTATAGACCTGTTACTTTGAAATTGATATTCTCTTATAATTCTAGAAATCAATTTGTTTTAAACCAAACTACGTAGTTAATTATTTTAGATTTAATGTGTGTATGTTTGAAATTCCCTTAGCTGGATTAATTAGTTGAATTTGACAACGCATGTGTGGTTAGATATATAGCCGGCATCAATATTAGCGGACATTGTGGACAATTGCAATGGTGCGAAGTAGATCAAAGGCAGGCTTATTAGATGAGCGCGCTTCCTCGTCAATATTCATTAGGCGACCACAGCTTCCGCCGCGCTGCCCTGCAATCACCGCAAATTGATCCATTATTGGCAATCAATGATCCAATAATCAACGTTCGCCGCGCTAATAATTTGCCGACGCTATACCTACTATCATTGTTTTTAAAAACAATGCCACTATACTATCGTACACCAACCCATATTTAACCGTATATATTGTTTTATAATTATTTTTAATAAAATTGGAAATAATAATAGTTTTTGTTTATTTTTTCAAATATTGGAATTGGGGAAAATGGGTCAGCGTTTAACAAAGTGTACTCCGCGAATGATGCGGAGGGGCTCCATCATATTAGTCTTTTTAATAGCATACTCAAAAAAATGCTTAGTTTTATTATTGTAATTTTACCCCTACCATTTTTTAATTCTTTTCCACTCAATTACATACCGGGCTCCGTTATACATATAAGATAAGACTATATAAGGGCTCCGCCTTAAAAAAAATTTGGTCGAGCTTAACATTTTTTATAATTTAAATAATACCGATTTTATTCAATTTACATTTATAGTATAAATGGATTTTAAACTTTTTATATTAATTTCTGTAAATGTATACCAATAAATATTGAGGCTTTATTAAATGACTAATTAATTGAAAATTGAATTCGACTTCATTGGTTATTTAATACTTGATTGAGTCCAATAAACCATTTAACCGTAAAATAGGAAAACAAAAACCTACCTACTTAACAAGTGTTAAATATCTAAAAAATTTGGCTTTAATGATAATACACAGTAAAAATATTTGTTAATTTTAACTAAATAATAACCAGATATCATGCTAATCCAGGTCCACATAACTTTTTGTTAAGTTTACAACCAACTGTAATCTGTTGACTAATTGAATAAGTACTTTGTAATTATTACAGACATTTTCATCCATAATTCTTGTATTTTTGTACTAACTTTTATGTAGACCCAGTATCAAAAGTATTTCTTGTAAACTGGGAACTTAAAAAAAGAGAATTTGCTATAAGAAATGATGCTTTATTAAACAATTTTCTAAATAAAACAAAATTAACTACATAAATAAACACAAAAATAACATACACAAAATTAAATAACACACCATTCTGAAATCATCAGATTATATAGAAATTTGGTACAATATAACTATCAGTACTACTAAAACACTTACTGATGTACTTTAAACCACTTCACTGGATCGTCTAATATTATCTATATTATAAACACCCGTTGACGCTGACACAACTTGTTGATAAGTGTGTTGTGCAGGGAAATGTTTTGATTGGCTTCCTGAAATCGCGTGTACTTTTTGAACGGAATAATTTGTTAAAAATTAACAAAATAATCTGTAACCTTTGAAATTAATAAAATGCTTACAAAATTGCATATTACCTTTACAAAACTTTCGGTAAACTATTTTCCTTTAAAATAATTACAAACCCAAGTTGTATACAGAAAATTTTGTAAAAATTTTACAAAATAAAATTAACAAACTACAAACTCATGTTAACAAATCTTATTTTTATAACAGTGTAATACCCAGTAAACACATACACGTTTTTTAAACGTATTTAAAACGTGTGAAAGGTCAATAAAACGTTATACGTAGAAAAAGCAACGGTTTGATATTGGTATAAATTTACACGAATTAATTTAAACGTTAAAATAACGTTAATTTAAATATGCTTTTTAATAGTGCCTCAATTTTACGTTACAATAACGTTGTGTTAAGGTGTTCAATCAACCATATATTTAAATGTCTAATTTAAACGTTAAAACAACGTTTATTTAAATATGCTTTTTAATAGTGGGTAACTTTTACGTTACAATAACGTTGTATTGCGGTGTTCACTCAACCATATATTTAAATGTTTAATTTAAACGTTAAAACAACGTTAATTTAAATATGATTTTAATAGTGACTAACTTTCACGTTACAATAACGTTGTATTAAGGTGTTCAGTCAACCATATATTTAAATGTTTAATTTAAACGTTAAAACAAGGTTAATTTAAATGTGCTTTTTAATAGTGGCTAACTTTTACGTTACAATAACGTATTAAGGTGTTCAGTCAACCATACATTTAAATGTTTAAATTACGTTTCAACCCACAATTTTTTTTCACATTTTATGAACTGTGCAGTCAGCTCTTTCTTTTAACATTTATAATATGTTATATTCAACACGCTCCATCGAACACGCAAATTTTTGCTTAGTTTACACATGTTGACAATATGACTTCTTATTTAAAATCTGAAGGTACAAAATCTAAAAATTTTGTTCGTTAAAAAAATGAATTATGAATGAATGTTAAATGAATCATTTAACTTTCTCACTTTTTCAAAAGTATATTTTTATAACGTTAATAAAACGGCTTTTGTCAAATACAAATATACTTTTATCCACGCTTTTCTTTAAAATGGGATAACTTGTTTAAAAATAATTTATAACGTTTAATATTTAATAAATTGATGCAACATGTATACATACATAAACAATATAAATAGGTATACATACCTATATATAAACAACATTAAATGAAATTTAGAAATTTTATAATTACATTCTAAAGAAAAGCATAAGTAATTCTATAGTCAATGGTAATACAGTAAGCTTTAGGCAGAACACTATACTCATCCACAAATGTTGCTTTAAAAAGTGCATTATTTTATTAACATTCTTTAAACTAGACAGTTACTGTAATAGATAAAAATAACCTACTTAATACGTTTAAACAAACGTACTTAATACGTTTAAACAAACGTATTTAATACGTTTAAACAAAGGTACTTAAACGTACTTAATACGTTTAAACAAACGTACTTAATACGTTTAAATAAACGTAATTAATACGTTTATACATACCCATATAAAACGCATAACTGAAGAACGCAATCTGATTGGCCGAATACACATCATGTGATTGGGCCTGCCAATGGCAGGCTGCCATGCCATAGCTGCTCGCTATGTCAGTTTTCAATTTGATTTGGCTATCAAAAGGTGCATTTTTTTACGTGTTTTCTGCTCGTAAGATTTGTCCTGCTTTTGGTAAGTACTTTAATGTAATTGTTTTAAAACATACACACTGTTAATAGCACGCAGATTCATTGTTTTATTTCCTAATTTTCGGGGGAGTGTGATTTTGTTCTTATTATAATTTGTGCAGCGTCTTAGAATAATATGAGAGTTAATAGGTTAATTTTAAAGACGTTTTCTACGTGTTTTTAATGTTTATTTAGTATAGTGGGGTATATTAACTCACACAAATTAACATTTAAGTTAAATTAACATTAAGTTACATTAAACTGATTTGGATTAAACACAATACAGTATTTTCAATACTCATATATGTACAGATGTTAAAATTGTGGAAAGTCCATTATTTCCAAATTTAGGGGCGGTCGTGTATTTTTACCGTAAATTGGAATTAGGCGTGATTTTACTGGAGAATTCTCTAGTAAAATCACACTTAAGTCGGCTCGATAAGATACATTTGCTATGGTTATAGATCTATTCAACAAGACCTTAAGATGGTGTACGTATTGTAAATTAGTATTTCGAGAACACTCTTATTATACCGGGTGCGCTAAAAATACCGGATTTTTTTTATCAAATTTTAGCCACAGCGATATTCTACAATACAAATTTTTGAATTTAATCTGTTGAACAACAAAGCCAGCTGAAAACAAGCTTTTTAAGCCATTTTTTTTTAATCTTATAGGGTTTTTCGAAAATTAGTCTATTTTTCATCGTTTAACAAATTTCTTTTTTGTGTTTTAGAAGCAGCTAAATTTTCAAGCGAACGATAAAAATGATTCACCTGAAGAAGACTGGAGATACCTCAAAAAAATCATTGTCTACAACCTTTAAACACCCTGTATTCATGTTGCAGTTAACGTTAAACAAACGTTTAATAAATACGTTTTAAAAACAAGTTTTATTTATTATAGAACTAACGTTAGAAAGGATATTAATATGAATTTAAATATAACGTATAGATAAACGTTATAAATGAGGCAAAAACAATCATTAATTTACGTTATTAATAGACGTATATTAAACGTTTTAAATGTAACATTTCGAAACGTGTAATGATCGTTTTCTTAACGCCAAAATTAAAGGTTTATTTATTAGTATTGTTAAACGTTATAATCTGCGACATTTTAAAGTTGATTGTACGTTATAAATATACGTAAAAACAAAATGGTGTTACGGTTTAAAAAAACGTTTAATTAACGTATGTGTGTTTACTGGGTAAAGGGTGATTCATTTGGACCTTTTTTTTTAAATTCTAGATAAAACGCATAAAATAGAGTTGGATGGCGGAATCTTTATTATGACCTAAAAGAACGATCTTTGACATTTATTTTTTTTAAATAATTTCATTTAAATGCTGGCCGCGTACAGCGTGGTCCATTTGGAAGGTCCAATTTTTCATCACTCTTTTTAGCATTGCGACCGGTATCTGCCCAATTACCCGAGTAATGATTTCTTAATAAAGCTATTGTTTCGCGGGCTGTGTGTGCCGCAGCTCCGTCTTGTTAAATCAAAAGTCTTCGTCTATAATCCAGCTACGATTCAGGACTAAGAAGCCAACATTACTCGCCTCATTGGGCAGATACCGGTCGCAATGCTAGAAAGAGTGATCGAAAATTGGATCTTCCGAATGGACCACGTACGCCGTAGTCCCGGACAGCATTTAAATGAAATTATTTTCAAAAAATAAATGTCAAAGATTGTTCTTTCAGGCCATAATAAAGATTCCGCCATCCAATTCCATTTTATGCATTTTATTTAGAATTTAAAAAAAAAGGTCTAAATGAATCACCCGTTATTAATTATCTCTTAAATTTTATATGCAGGATTGCTCCTTAAGGAACAAAAAATCAAATCAATGTTTTACAGGGTTGAGGTATACACTATAGTGTCTTTAAAATTTAATACTTGATTTTGTGAGGCATCAGAGACATTCAGAAATAATTTCAGATTTTTTTACAGCACACACGGAGAAAATAAAACAGTAACCATTGATCACAGAACACTAACCATTGATGCTGATGATATACAATGTCAATGTCAGTATTCTATTTAAAACATACAATTTCTAATAAAACATTACGCTTTCTAAAAATGAATTTGTCAAAAATTACTAGTTACTACAGTAATTAGTGGCCGCTTTTTCATTTATACCATGGGATACCAACATTTGATAGCCAATTCTCAAATTGTCCCCTGAATCCGAAAATACCATAAAATATTATGAAATTAGAGTAGTTTTTGAGATATAGTGAATTCCATATTATATAGAAAATTGACTATATCTCAAAAACTGTTATACTTTTATAAATTTTGACATTTTCGAATTTAGGGTACAATTTTACATGGAAGTTGGCTGCTAAATGTTTGGGATACAAATTGCTATTGATGAGAATTATAAGTAGCTGCTTTTTCGCTATGACAGTAATTTTTGACTAATTCATTTGTGGAGAGCGGGATACTTTGAGTGTTAGGAACTGTATATATGAGTACATTAGATGCAAAACTCGGTTTTTGCACATTTAAAAAAAATATATATTTTATCTTATTTATGTTCATAACTGCACTGCCCACAGCATAACTAAGTAAACCAGATGCATAAGTTAATATTTGTAGAATAAAATACATTTATAAACTTACCGCAGCTGCAAAACTGGGTATTTGTCGGATGCAAAACTCGGTATTTGACCAATCACCAATCACGTCGCTAGTATACGCATTAACTGACGGCATAACAATCACCTGATTAATTGTTATTTTTTTTGTATTTGCACTTTTCACTTGCAAAACTTGGTCTTTGAAGGAGGAAGATGCAAAACTATGTTTTTAAATCTTTTGATTTCAATTATTTACTAAACTACTTAATTTTAAAGGACTTTTTTTTACTTTTTTGAATAAGAAATGATGCAAAAGCACGTCTATACGATTTTTGTATTTTTTTTTTCAAATATGACCTTATGAGCGGTTTTTCGTGTTTTTCTTAAAATCACTTATCCTGCAAATACAGAGTTGTACATCTAATGTACTCATATACAGTTCCTTATATATATACAATTATATACACTGGTGATCAATTTTCTACACATTAATTATTATTTAAATTGAAAATAGGTGGATAACTGTTCTGCGCATCAATGGGTCTGTTTTATTGACTCGGTGCAGATTCTAAGAAAATAATGTTTTAGGTAAGTTAATTTGTTTTCATACTCCATTGTTTATTTTGTATGTTACAAAGAAATTTACATACAATTTATTTACATAAAAATTAACTAAATAATCAATTTTTAAGCTATCAACATTCTGTTTCTCGAGTTTGGAAACGGATTTTTGAAATAATCTTTGTGAAATCTGTGGGAAATATTATTTTCAAAAAATTCGTGCTTAAACTCGAGCAACCAAAGAGTATAAGAGATAATAATTATTGAGGATTTAGCTGTGATTTTTCAAGAGTTGAAAATTTACCTACAGTGTTATTACAGTATATTTTTATGAAACTCTCAAAATATATTTATTATATATTTATACTATAGTATATTATATATAAAGTTTGATAAACGCCATTTTAGTCCCAAATATAATTTATAATTATAATAAATATATTATAATTTATAAAATTTATAGTTTCTAAACGAGTTGCATACTATTCTTTTTCTACGACAAATACTTATTTTAAATAAATAACTTTATAGAGCGACATCTATACATACTCTGTAAAACAATAGAGTAACCATGGGAACCTTGGAAATCTGTATTACCGGCGCGACAGTAAAAATGTCAAGTTTTTATGTGTAAATCGAAATGTATCCCTTGAAAATGGACCGTTTACATCCGACATAGAAGCAGTTTTTTAGAGTAAAAGCTCATTCACATCCACTTAATACGCGTAACTTAACTTAACGTACGTGAGAGACGTAAGTTGAAATACATTGAAACCAATGCAGCTGTTTACATTCGTAGAAAACTTATCACACGTAACTTAACGTATCCAAAAGTTGGGTCCGGCTCAACTTAAGGGAATACGTTTCTTACGTGAGCCAATCACATGCCTACATTGCGCGTGCTTGTATATTACGTTTTTTGTGTGTATTAAGTTAATGTAAACAGACAACTTAACAGACGTAGGTTTCTTAAGTTAAGTTAAGTTAAGTTACGCATATTAAGTGGATGTGAATGAGCTTTAAAAGTAAAGAAAATGTTTTATGGGCACTCCACGGTCAGTATAATGTTTATATATACCAACTTTTTAAATATTGGCGTTGAGAAACTATTTAATACTTTTGTATTGAGATAATAGAATCATTTTTACATTTAGTATTATTTTACAACCCTTATTTTAACGATTGTATGACATTTGACAACTGTCAACTAACTTAAAATTAACTTCAGCCCGTGACTAAAACGCCATAAAGCCACAACTTGTCAATTTGTATTTAAAAGGCCACGGTCATGGAAACATGTATCGTACAATAGGCGTTTTTATGGTGGGAGTAAAACAAATAATTTTTTTAGAACTTTTCAAAATTGTCATTTCAAATGTTGTGCTTTCAACTTAAGAAACACTAAAATATTTAGTTTTAAACCTTAATTTGGGCATTATAAGAATAAATTAACAGATGTTACTTATTAACTTTTTTTATGTTTTTTTTTAGTTTTTAATAATACTTTTATTTGTAATAAAGTATTAATATTTTTGGCACCGCTAAATTTGCTGTCAAATGAAAATTTCAACTTTGAAAGTTTCAAACTTGAAATATTTCATTTAGTTGGAAAAGTGAAATTTTAAAAAAATTTCAAATATAATTTTCAATGCGAAAATTTCAACATTGCCCGTGAAACTTTCAGATGTTTCATTGAAAGTTTCGCAATTTACTGAAAATTTCGGATAAATTTCACATGCAGCCTCCCCTGGGACCTTAATAATAATTTACAACAGATACCGAATCGACCAATAATAACGAGTTATCAGGCGTCTGGGCGTTTTTGTTTAGTTCGGCTTAATTTAAAAAATTTAATTCAGTTACCAATTTAATTTGTAAATTAAATCAGACTTTAATTTTTTTTAAAAGTCATGATTAATTTAAACTTTTACTTTTGCTATAATTGCATCGGAAAACGGATGAAAAATGCCTTTGGCTCATAAAATTTTGATGAAGTTTCTTAAATTTTCGTAAAATTTCAGTAATATAAAAGTAATAAATATATATATATATATATAAATATAAAACAATGAAAGTGGCACAATCTCGTTAGCTTACCAAAAAGTGCTATATCTCTCTTAGTTTTAGTAATTTTAAAAATATTTTAAAAGGAAATTTGTAGTAAACATAGGTATTTACTATTTATATTATTGGAGGTCAGGGGCCCACAGAGGGGTAGGAGGTAAGAGAGGCAATTTGCCATGGTTCTCGAGTGGGCTTATTTCAATATATAGAATATATTACACTTAAAGTGATTGAAATTTATTGAAAGTTTCAATAAATTTCATGAAATTTTGGAAATTTTAATAAATTTCATAAATGTCATGAAAATTTCAAGTGAAATTTCAAGTAGAAGCAAAAAGTGAAATTTTCCCAACCCTAGTCACGGGCTACTGGTATTTATTTATACTTAAGCCATATATTATTATTTCACTTTTTTATACAAGCTATTTTTAATATTTATTATTTTAATAAAATGACAACGTGAAAAAGGTTAGGACATGCGTGTTTTTATGTGCCGTATATATTTTTTAAATACAGTAGAGGGTGAAAAATGTTACTTGGCACCCCTACACTCTCGGCGCCCTGTGTCGGTGTACAGGTTGCCCACCCCTGTAGCAAGCCTTGATTTAGCAACGGATTTGGGAACCTTCCTAAAAATTTATCCTTTTTCAAACCACTTTAATTTGAATGGAACCAAAACAAGTAAAAAAAGGAAATACAACCTCATAAAATCAATCAACTTTTGTCTTACAATGGTACAAGTCGATTTATTTCTATTGATTAAAAATGCATTCAACAAAAGTTATTATTTAATTAATAGGAGGTTTTTGCCGTTTTAGCCATTTATTAGTTTTAATTACAAAACAAAATAAGTAGTTAATACGCACTCCAATTAATTTATTACAAATGAGTCCTACTAACGTATTATACTGAAGTTATTAATTAACTAAAAATTATAGGCTTTAGTATAAGCACTTACAAAGTAGTTTTAATTAGAAAATAAACGCAATCTTGTTTTATTAACGTTAAACAAGAACATTTTAAGTATAAATCATTTTATAAACGATTTGATATATGAATCTGTAGTAGCACATGGGTGGGAAGTACCTATATATTTTTTAAATATATGTGGATAAAAAAATGTTAGTTCTAAATACAGTAATTGGATTGTTTTTTTTAAATGTAACATGTAATGTTTACTTCATCTGAAAAAACTGAATATAAAATCAGAATTAGGTGTTTTATTTTTAATAGTATATTCTGTAACAAGTTTGAAATACGGCATACGAGACAAAGGCTAGTTTGACGTTTTCACGAGAGCGGAATATGCAATTCCAAATTTGTTTTGAGACTATACCCAAAGCACAATCCACACAACAAGGTCTGTTCTATCTCATGCTAAAAATACTAAAAATCACTGCAACACTGCACAGAGTTTAAAGGCGGCTTTGGTTTTGTGCTGTTTAATAATGGTTTTAAACGTTGTGTTTCTTACAGAGGCACTTTTAAGCCTCAAATAAGGCATTTAAGTGCTAAGGACAACAATTTTATTCCTCTTTTATAATAAATATACCTTGTTCTATCAGGGCTGTCAAATGACAATTTGAAGGTTAATTTGTGGGTTATAATTTAACCTTAAAATTGACATTTGACAGTTTTATGACAGCCCTGATAGAATAAAGTTTATTTTTTAAAATAGAGGAGTAAAATGGTTCTTCTTAGCACTTTAAGAACTCTTTTAAGGCTTACTATGAGAAACACAACGTTTAAAACGATTATTAAGCACCAACCCAAAGCACAAAAATTATAAACAACAAAAATGGCCGCCATTAAACTGTGCAGTGATTTTTTATATTTTTAGTACGAGATAGAACAGACCTTGTTGTGTGGATTGTGACCCAAAGATTATCTTTGACTATACCACAGATAATTGTGACGGGCGGGACAAAAATCCCCGAGTAACGTGGAATGACCCCAAAGTAACTTTATTAACTTAATTATTACAAACAGTTTGCAGATTTAATAAAAAAATGCTATGTCAATAATTCAACCACAATTCTTCAATTTTCAAAAAGGACCTTATTTTTACAAACATTTTTGTAGACCCAGTAACAATTTTTTTTTTGTAATTTTCATAGGAAATGTTTCTAAAAAACCTACATAAATGAACACAAAAATAACATACACCCAATTAAATAACATACCATTCTAAAATCATCAAATCACACTACACTGTTATAAAAATAAGATGTGTTAACATGAGATTGTAGTTTGTTAATTTTATTTTGTAAAATTTTAACATAATTTTTTGTATAAAACCAGGGTTTCTTATTATTTTAACAAGGGAAAATATTTTACCGAAAGTTTTGTAAAGCTAATTGTAAAAATTTTGTTAATTATCAAAGGTTACAGATAATTTTGTTAATGTTTAACAAATTATTACGCTGAAAAAGTACACGTGCTTTTAAGCAGCCAATGAAATAATTTCCAACTGAATTTTTTTTCGTCATACATCCAGCACAACAATACGCATCAACAAGTACAACAAAATTCAGCGTCTGCAACCGATGTTTCTGCTTACTTTATTCTAATTTCAGAGTATTTATAATATATTACCCGAAATCTGTTATTCGGATTCCATATACCTATTTTTTGTGCAGTGCGAAGTATCCGAAAAAATATGCCATCACTGGTTTTTAAACTGAAGTTAGGGGATACAGTGAAGTGGGTTAAAGTTACGAAATATATCAGTAAATGTTGTAGTAGTGCTAATAGTTATATTGTACCAAATTTCCTTATTATTTGATGATTTCAGAATGGTGTGTTTAATTATGTGTATGTTATTTTTGTGTTTATTTATGTAGGTATGTGTTAATTTTTGTGATTAATGTGATTAATACTTTATTTGTTCCATACTCAACGTACAATTAAGAGATTTTACGAATAAAAAAATTTAACAAAATTCTTAGTTGACTTTAATGGAAAACTATGTAAGGAAACATAGAAAAACAATTTTAAATACCCTTAAAATCAAAACACTGATCTTACAATACAATAAAGGTCAAGTCACACTACGATACTTTATAGCTATCCGATTTCTGTGCAACTCGTGGAGAATGGACGATTCTGAACTCGCGTCCAAATAAGTAAAATTTTGTTTAGTTTTTCATTAAATTGAAGCTTGCAATTGTGCTTAAATACTAACTTTAGAAACCGACCATGGTTTCACAACAGTCATATATTTAGACTTTTTAAAAGAAATAATATATTACGTCTTTTTATCCAAAACCTAATCAGCAAAAAATCAACCGTAAACGTATCCCATTCATTCATTTAGCTCCGTTTCCCATCAATTAAAAACCGAATCCCACCCAAATCGGGCTCAATCTCGAAAAGTAAAAAGCAAACAAGAATCCGATAGGTAGGCGTCAGATTAGCTGCGATAGGAAGGGGGTGTGATCAGGAAGTGTCAGTGGCGTCGCGGGAAAGGGCAAGAGGGGGTCGTAAATCAGGGCCGTAGGTGAACTCTCCTAATTGGGTTCGGTCTGGGCTGTGGCGCAGCCTGGCGCCAAACTCTACCCCCCGTTTCGGTACCCTGAGGCACACCTACCGAACCAGGGGCGTACCCACCCGTTATCCTCATGTAAACATATGTTTAGAAGAAAAATACACTGAATTCCACAACAAAATTATTTTGAAATAGACCATTTTAGTAATAAAACAGCAAACAGCAAAAAAAGAGTTTCTATATTTTTTATATTTTTTAATATATCTACATGTTTTAATCATTTGTTAAGAAAGTTATGGTTTTATCCAGAAGTTATTAAACCAGTTTTTTCTGAAATATTTTTTTAGGTTAAAATTATGTTGATCCCATTGTTATCAAAATAAATAATGCATTAATGCATAATAATTATTATAAAAACTAAATACAAATAGTATACTATTTTTAACAAATTTTTACTTTTTTTACTATACATAGTAAAAATGTATAAAATTTTTATGAATCTCAGTATATTTAAATATTTTTGAGGGTGTTACGAAAACAAATAAATAATGAGTTTAACTTGGAACGAATTTGTGTTGAAGGCTGGAGAACATATGAATCTTGTGTTTAATTAGGCACTTACATTTTTGACACTGGTTAATTATTTTAAATCGAAAATCGATACTGCTACTTTAATAACAAAAACAAAGCCACTTAACTACTTACTATTTTTTTTTAATTAATCAAAAGATAAACTATAAAAATATACCCAATTTAATTTTAAATACCTCAATAAATTTCGCAAAAACTAATAAAATCTAAAGAACTATCAAATGTCTTGAAACAAAACAAGCATATTTAGAAACATATAAATTCGGGTTCCACCATTCATTTTATTTATTTTTGGAAGATCTAAAACTAACAAACACTTTTTGTTTTCGGCCGCCACACAATCGATACCTAACACTCATCTGTTCCGAAGAGGTACTTGGACTTTTCGGTTCTCTTTTTTTATTTAAGGAGAAGGCACGTATTAAGTGTCAGCATCCCGTGGTGTGAACATTAGCTGTTAAGTGAACGATCGTTTAAGAAAAATAATAACAATCTAACACCTCTCTCTAGACGCAAGGTGTGCTTGCCCATCAATCTCTTTCGTTCGTTAAAGCAAGAATGTTATACAGGGTGTTTCATAATATATGCGCAGGACTTCAGGATGTGATAAATCATCCAAAAAGATGAAAAAAGTCATTATTAACTTACGCTCTAAAATGCACAATTTTCGAGATAAAGGGTGTTGAAATTTTAGAAAAAAATTCGTTTTTTTCGAATATCTCCGGAACCGTTTATCGTACAAAAAACAGCTTTTGTAAGCATTTTCTACTCAAAATAAGCTATGTTTAGTGCCAGAAAAAAAATTTTTTTCCTCATAATTGGTGGAGATTTTAAAGGGGTAGCGGGTGTTTTTCTCCTCAACTTCTACGCCCCTGAAAAATGTACGGTTTTGAGAGGCCTATTCGAACCGCCAATGTTTTCTACACAAAAAAGGTACTCTTGTTCATAAGCTCTAAAGTTGACCGTTTTCGAGAAAAATCAACTTTTATGTTTAAAAACATGGTCAATTTAAAAAAAAAAATTTTTTACTAATTAAACAAAATTTATTTTAACGTTAGAACAACTAACAAAACCAGACCATAATTGCAAAATAAAAAATGATTCAAAAGTTTTCTTTGCTAAATTCTCCAAACCGTAAAGGTAACGCATTTCGAACATTTCAGCATTTCATTTCAAATCATTTTTTATTTTTTTTTTAATTTTGAAATTGTCGTTTGGTTTTGTTACTTTTTCTAACGTTAAAATAAATTTTGTATAATTAGTAATAAAATTTTTTTTTCAAAAAATTGACCATGTTTTTAAACATAAAAATTGATTTTTCTCGAAAACGGTCAACTTTAGAGCTTATTACCAAGAGTACCTTTTTTGTGTAGAAAACATTGGCGGTTCGAATGGATCTCTCAAAACCGTACGTTTTTAGGGGCGTTGAAGTTGAGGAGAAAAACACCCGCTACCCCTTCAAAATCTCCACCAATTATGAGTAAAAAAAAAATTTTCTGGCACAAAACATAGCTTATTATGAGTAGAAAATGCTTACAAAAGCTGTTTTTTGTACGACAAACGGTTCCAGAGATAATCGAAAAAAACGATTTTTTTTTCTAAAATTTCAACACCCTGTATCTCGAAAATTGTGCATTTTAGAGGGTAAGTTAATAGCGACTTTTTTCATCTTTTTGGATGAGCTATCACATCCTGAAGTCCTGCGCATATATTATGAAACACCCTGTATATTAGAAGACGCGATATCATTATCAATATAAAAAATTACAATTTATATTATAAATAACATTTTAATGTAAAATTTTATTTGTAAAGCGATACGTACAAAGTACAATTATAAAAGGGAGAAAGTGAGGCTAGGCCATAAATAACCGATTGGTCTAAATTATTTTTAAATGGCTATGGCATAGACCGACAAGATAAAATATGTTTACTTTAAATTAATGACATGGGTACAGTTGTGTTTTCTTATAGTTACAAATTAAAATTTATACTTAAAAGGCCGTCCATAATGTACCGTACATTATGTACGTTTATGCACGATGACATTATAATATGACAATTATAACAAAAATTCTTTGACGTAAACGTCTTTTTATAGCCCGCGGGCGTTATTATGACCCAGCGGGCTATAATGAAACGTCAAAAATTAAAAACAATAGGCGCAAAACTATGAGCTTATTTTATTTTAAATTTATACTAACAATACAGTTATTACAGCAGCAGGCCGCAATTTTTCGCCTTTTCAGCTGCTTCCTCAATTTCAGTCATTTTTAAACTTTAAAACTGACTGATGTCAATAATATTTATGCACGATGACATTATAATATGACAATTATAACAAAAATTCTTTGACGTAAACGTCTTTAAAAACAATAATATATTAAAAATAATAATATATTAATCGTGCATAAAGTTTTGTATGCATTGCTGGCATAACTGGTTTTAATGGTCCTACGACGCTTTTCTAGCCCTCGCGCAAACTAGTACTAAAAGTACTAAACTAATTGCAAAGTACTTTAAGTACAGTACACCAAGTACAGTACTCAGTACTTTATAATTGTATTTCAAGACTACATGTCAACAAGACAAGACTCACTATTACCAAGTACCTACATAATTATATATTATGCATTATGTATATATACATACAAGTATACTTTACCGATTTACTTACCCAACTACCCAATAGTATTGGGCTAATACTGCGTCTGCGAATTAATAAATATTATATAGGTACTATATATATATATTCTTTAAGTTGTAAGCATATAGTAATTATACAACTTTACTATAGTGGACAAAGTGTACGTCCTGGGAAAAATCTTCTAAGGATTCCAAAAAATACAAAACAGGAAATGATTTCAACAAAATCAACGTGCTAAGGGACTATATGTTTACGGAAATAAAGAGGGTTAAAGAAGAAGCCGAAAAAATAAAATAAATAATTTTTAGATTTCAAATTAGTTTTCAGGCTAAATTTTCCTATAGAAATTGTAGCTTGCTGCTCTGCTTTTTCTCGCTTAACTCGATCCGGGCCTATGCCTGTGATGAGCCATCAGAAATATTCATTTTAGGTGCACCGGCATGCCGACACAAAGACTTCAGGAAAAGCTGTGACCCTAATGATTGACGAAGTTCTGAATACAACACACAACACGAAATCTTATGTTATATGTTATGATTTAAATTTTAAAATAGTTCAACTTCAGCCTAAAATGCATGAGCCCGAGCATAATAAGCCACACGTTTTGTGGGCAACAATTTGTATAGCAGGAAACCTTTTACGTTTGCCCTAGGGTAGGCTATCGGCGCAGACAGGTCTTAACTTGTATAAATTACTTGTAAAAATGTACTTATATTTTAGTACCAAGTTCTGTATACTTTTAAAAGAATTTTACAAGTACAAGTACCAAGTACATATTCAAAGAAGTACTTAAGTATCAAGTACAAAGTATCCAAAATGTACAATATTCAAGTACCTACTTGTACTTAAGTACTGCCCAGCTATGTATGTATGTGGCCTATTTATAAGTTTTTCTAATCCCACCTTTTAAACATGTTTCCATGACACTAAGTTTTAAAATACACATTGACAAGTTGTGGCTTTATGGCGTTATAGTCACGGGCTGAAGTTAACAACAGGTTTTTAGTCACGTGCTGAAGTTAGTTTTAAGTTAGTTGACATTTGTCAAATGTCATACAATCGTTAGAATAAAGTAGCCTTCTTGTAAAATAATATTGTGGACATTATTTTATTACTTATCTTTATACAAAAAGAAAAACTATAAAATAGTTGTTCCTTAACGTCAATATCTATTTAAAAAGTTTGTATGATTGTACTGACCTTTTGATTTTTACGGCAGTTAACTAGATTTAACTAAAATCATTAAGAATTTCGGGTGGAGAGTCTTCACTGGAGACTCCACCGTGAAGTGCCCATAAAACATTCTCTTCAATTTCACTGTAAAAAACTGCTTCCATATCATTATTTAAACGGTTGTTGGGTCCATTTTTAAGGGATAAATTTCGATTTACACATACAAAGTTGCCTTTTTAACTGGCGCGCCGGTAACAGATTCCCAAGTTAAAAATTGTTAAGAGATATGTTCAGATATACAACTGTTTAATTTAAATAATTATTGGATAATAATAAGTATTTGTCGTAGAAAAAGTATAGTAAGCTAGGGAATAAATTAAAATTGTTAATAAAATGGCGTTTATCAAACTTGGTACATAATTTACTTGTACTATTTTAAGTTGATTCACACCTGTTTAGTTTACAGTGTAAACTTTACACGGATGATTCCTAATAATATTATGTTACTACTTGTTATTCGTTATACTTAAGTTTATTTGACAGAATAATTATGTTCATTCAACACCTTTGCACCTATATGGACACATATATGTGTTTATTTTTAACAAATTAATAATTATAAGCACCTACTAATAAATACATAAATGGAAATGTAAATGTAATATATACAAAAATGGAAATGTAAATGTAATCCCTTTTACACTTTTATATTACTGCAGGAGCATTTAGTCGAGATAAAAAGTCCTGATTGATTCATGGCCGCCTAAACGATACCGGAATCATAACAAATATGCGCCAACGTCATTTTTATTATGCGGTGTCAGGTTGTCTTTCCGGAATGAAACGGGCGACGGTCCGCGTGAATTCTTTACGACGTCCCGCAGACAGATACGGCTCATCCTGCTGCAATATTAATCGTCTACAGGAATAGCAGGAATAGTGGATGCTATTTTAGTTTAAAATCGTGATAAATTATGTTTTTTTTTATATTGCTTCGTGGTTTAATGGGTAGTTTTAAATAACTTTGGGCAATCAAGTAAAAGTTTTTGAATCGCTTTTTGGAGAGAAATAAAAAAGATAAATAAAAGTTAAAAAATAGATCCTTAGGTCAAGAAATGAGTCTTCTGAGACATTCAGATGTCTTCATACAACATTTTATCTTCAAGTTTTTTGGAATTTAAAGCTAAACTTTGTTAAACGATACATGGACGTACATTATTAAAAGTTAAAAGTGAGGTCTAAGAGATGTCGAATTTTATGAATGGATACGATTGGTCAAAATCACAGTGAATAATAAAATCGGCCAATCACTGATTACAACTAATTACTAGCTTCATAAAAGTATCTGTTTACTGATTTTTATGTGACTATTCTATCAATCACTTCAGCTTCGAGAACATAAAATATTTTTAGTTAAATTAATATGAGCGCTGCCTCTGTAATGAAGCAGTGTTTACGATGGGTTTAAGTCAAAACAGCACAAGCGCCATTTTTTTTTTTTAGAAGAAGGTCGATAGAGAATTAAATTCTCTATCGATCTGCAGGTACATGTACTTCTAAACAAAATTAAAATTTTTGGCGCTTGTGTCGTTTTGCCTTAAACATTTACGTGCACGTGTAATTTATTCAGAGTAAGAGCAACTTATTACTTTCTACATTTTTCTTTTGTTGACTACAAAAACCAAAACATGGGTTTTAATTGCTATTAATTTGAACTATTGCAATAAAATTGATGAGTTTAAGGCAAAACGACACAAGCGCCAAAAATTTTAAATTTGTTAGAAGTACATGTACCTGCAGGTCGATAGAGAATTAAATTCTCTATCGACCTTCTTCTAAAAAAAAAAATTTGGCGCTTGTGCTGTTTTGACTTAAACCCATCGAAAAATACATTTATTTCTATATAAAAATAATTTAAAAAGTTGTATTGACCCTCTCCAATTAATCCACTAGGTAGTAGACCGAGCACCGCTGCAATAGGTATACTATAGTAGCTGCTGGCCGCACGGTCCCTACGCGCTTCAACCCTTATTTTTTTTCGACTTATTCTTGGGATCCCATCTTCATATTACATTAAAATTTAGGGAATTGAAAAAGCTTTCTTTTGATATTAATTTAAAAAAAAATCAAATATGTCGCATTTCGAGAAAAAAACAAATATATTTTTAAAATCGTTTTTTTATAACCAAAAATCTTTTTCTCGCTTTCGAGACCATTTTTATCGTAAAGCGTGGAAAAAATGCTATACGATATGTTGATTATCAATTTAAAAAAAAAATATTATATACATGAATATTTCGACGTCTTTTAAGCGCACGAGAAAAAAAATAAATTTTCAGGCCCATGTATCTCTGCAACCCGCTAATCCTTTTTGCCCCCCATTTGGAAAATTAAGGAAGTCCAATAGGACAATGATTTGGCAAAGTTTTGTTAAAATCGGAGAAAACATCATTTTTAGGTGGGAACACTTGGGGTGTTTTGCCCCGTATATGAACGTGTCTCAACATTACTTTTTTACCACACGGTGTGCCTGAAAAATGATATTTACCAAAATCCTAGCTGCTCCTATTTTCGAATTATTTTAAAAATTTATGATTTTTTTTAAATTTTTGTTTATCTCAAAGTCTACCTTTGTACAGAGTACACATTTGTACACCGATTTTTATAAAATTGGAGTATATTATTGAGAAACTTAGAGAATACTTTTTAATACTGTTCACTTCATTTGATATATACAGGGTAAGCCAAAAATCGCTAATTTTTAATAAAGCAAAAGCGTAAATTCATGGTATAACACGCAAAAAAAATTATCCCCAATTTCTACGTATATCAGCTTACAAAATGGCATTCTTATTAACCTTTTATAAGAAAAGTACATTTTTAATAAAATTAAATAAAATATCACTTAGAGAATATTTATATGTTATTTAATTTAGGCTTTTTAGTAGTTTTCAATTTTGAACAAAAAACTTGTTGAAGTTTTTTACCGGCACTCTTTGGTAATTTAAAAACGATATTTACCAAAATTCTAACTGTTTTTTTTTTAATTTGTAAAAAATTCAATATATTATTTATTTGTTTATTATTTTGTTAGTATATTGTTAACAAGAATACTGGTTTCATACTGAGCACATCATTAGATTTATAAAGGGTTAGTCAAAAATCACTTTTTATATAGTAAAAAAGCATAATGCACAAAGAAGATTTATCTCCAATTTTTTTTTTAAATCATGAATTTTAAAAAAATTCGAAAAGAGGAGCAGCTAGGATTTTGGTAAATATCATTTTTAAGTTAACAAAGGGTCCCAAACAAGAAACTGCAATCAGTTTTTGGCGGCATTATTATGCGACTTAAAACTCGTTCAGGCACACCGTGACTATAGTACCTTAATAAGAAAAAAACAGTTTTAGGTAATTGTTTTATAAATATTTTAAACATTAAAAAAATGTCATAAAATATCAAAAACAATTAAAATCCCTCATGTCTCCTTATCTAATCTACCAAATGTGTTAAAATTGAAGTAAATACATTAAGTAGCAAATGTGTTAAACAAGAATCACTTTGGGAAATGATGCAGCATAAAAGTTTGCCACCAAAACTAATAAACTTGTAAAACTAGGCACTTAAAAAAGTGGCATATCCGTCCTGTGAAGGATCTGAAAGGACATTGTTACAGACCAATTAAGCTAATGAAAAGCTGTTAAGAAGATATTTGGCTTAGGTTTAACGAGCGCGCCGTCCCCAAGAGCCAGAAAGCAGAGCAGAGAGACGTTTTTACTACCTTTTAATAAAATGTACGTGTCAAATCAATCACCACGAGGAGAGGAAACGGATCGTTATCTGTTTGTATCTCTGTCATAATTTGAATTATGGCCTACAAACCGGGGGTTATTATTTTCTGATAGGAATGCACAGCTAATATCCCAAGACGTTTTTATTTATTTTTAACTATGTCAAATTGATCGGTAATTATGATATAATGGGGACCAGCTGATGACAACACATTTGGACCATTAAACATGTTTAAGAGACCATTTAGTTTTTTAAAGATTCATTATTTTTTTAATGGATGATTCCCAAAAATCCCATATGTTGTGGTAAAATATAAAAAGAAAAACCCTATTTAATGTTGTTAAATATGATATGAGAATCTATATTTTCTTACAGATTTTGTTTCTTTAATAAAAAATGTACCTAGTTAAAATCACATTGTACAATGTTTAAAAAATTTAAAATATTAAATTACGAGGGCGTAGAATAAGTATAAAATTGCAATCTTTTTGGCCAACATAATGCAGGCAATCTCCCTTTAGCTCGTTAAATTTATTCCAATAATATTTCGTCATAATAGTACAATTAAGACCTCTTAACAACCATACAAGTCCAAAACAGCTTTTTTCAGAAATAAATGTAAAGGGAATAGAAAAATGTTCGGGTTCATAAAATACTAAGTTTATAAATAAGATGAATTAAGGACTGTTTGTCCATCTTACAGGTCGTATCAAGATTCTACGGTAACAGTTCCAACTTTTGGAAAGTAAATCACTTTTTTTAATTTATAAAAAACAGAAATTTCCAAAAGTTGAATCAAATTTTTTAAATTTTACATAAAAAAACAAAATATTTAAAATGCTAAGGGTATTTAACATTAAATTTTTTATTTTAAATCAATACGAATTTAATTTCGTAAAACATTGAGCAGATGACATAATCCATGGCCAGAGTGTTCAGCATAACGGTTTTGGAATATTTTTCAGTTTATGCAGCGCCACTTTACTGATGGGTCGTAAATTATGCCCCTGGCGCCACAGAGAGCGACATGTGTCAACTGGACAGTTTTTTTGTTTCGTCCTCCCACCCGTCCCGATTCGATGATAAATGAGCAAAACGATTTCTTTGCCTGAAAAGTCCCAAAGGAACGATTTTTAAAAGAATAAGGTTTTGTTGCAGTGTCTTGAATATTTTGCATCTATCTATCCACTAATTTAAGACACACATTATAAAAAATGGCTTCAAGAGCCTTTACATTTTCAGTATTCATTTTAGCTTGTTTAAAAAGGTATTATGCATAGGTTGATAGTTTTTTCATACCCTTTATAAAACAGAGAGTTAAAGTTCAGATTTATTGTTTAAATTTGGCGTAAATCAATTTAAACGCCGCATATCTATCGAGAAGACGTATGTCACTTTATCGCCTCAGTATCATGTTAATGTCATTGACAAAGTGTCGGACAAAAATAAAGACGAACAGCTGCTAGATTGAATGGATTTTCGGATTGCTGCAGTGAAAACGCGACCCGTGTTGTCTGTCATCCGCGGGGAAGTTTTCACATATCCCCACATCCAGACGTAATTATCGAAACACGTATATTACTTCTTCCTGTAAAAAACACGTTGCAGACTAAATGTTACACGTGTAGACAAATATTAAAGATTTGTTAAGATAAAATGGAATGTTTGGAAAACATTCATGTTTTGGATTATTTTCTATTCATATTTATAAGTTATTTCATACATTACACAGTACGACAAAATATGATTTTTCCCTTCTATAAAAAATTTATACAGGTTTTGAAAATATACTTAAAAAAATACCCGTGTCTCGCCCTTTATTCAGTTCACGTCATTTTTTTTAGTGCGATCCAATATAATGTTATCCACGGTTTACGGCAAATAATTATTATATTTATATTGCATGTATTGCACATTTAAAAAAAAAACTGTTTTTTTTGTTTTTCGCTCAAAACTTCTTAAAAAATGGTCTAAATAAAAATGTTCATTCTATATAAAATTTTCGTTTTTAAATGTACTTTTCGAAAAAAAAATATATTGAAAATATTTTAAGCGTTTTAAGTCAAGATTTTTGAGTTTTAAAGTTTAAATCGTGTTTTTAAAAATGTCTTTTTCGATTTTAGCGAAATAATTTTATTTTCAACCTCTATCTATTCAACAACTATTCAGCCTGGTCCGGTACTGGGCCTTCCATAATTACTATTTTTTTTCGAAACTTATAATATATTAATTATAATTTTTGGAGAATTTTTTTTTTTAATTTTGAAAAATCGAAATTTTTGCGAAAATCGAGGAATACACACATTTTTAAAAACACGATTTAAACTTTAAAACTCAAAAATCTTGACTTAAAACGCTTCAAATATTTTCAATATTTTTTTTTCGAAAAGTACATTTAAAAACGAAAATTTTATATAGAATGAACATTTTGATTTAGACCATTTTTTAAGAAGTTATGAGCGAAAATTTGATATATTTTGAACCCGTGATCAAAAAAATCTCAAAATTTACTGAGAAAGCTCTATCAAGGAATACTAAAAATATAAAAAAAAATAAGAAATCAAAAAAAAAAAAAAATTTTTAAACCATCCGATTGGGCATGGAATATATATAACACAATAGATTCTAAAGCAATGTATAATCGTCTAACTAAAAGATCAATACTTTTCTCAAACATAAAATAAATTAAATAATAAGAATGGATGTACATTTAAATGACGTGATTTTGTGAAACGGTAAGACACGGGTACGTTTTTTAACCTCTATTTTCAAAATCTGTTAACATTTTTCATGGGAGGGAAAGTTGAACTGTGTATCATCACGGTTTAAGCGTTACCTCACGATTTTTTTTAGTTTATTCTCAATATAAAAGATTTACTTAAGTTAAGGTCTCATTTTTATAAAACTGCAACGAAATATTTATTTTAACCCTAAATATTTTGAAACAAATTTAATCTTAAATTCTTCTTTAAATTTAATCTAATAAATCAGTAGAGGCGAAAATATACTGAAATAGTACAAATAACAAATAAATTAAAAATTACATTATTTTGAAAACTGATCAATCAACCTTTACAATATTCTTTTCAAAATCACTGATTTAAAATCGCAACTACAATTAAATTAAAATTGGTACAGAATTAATGTTATTAATACATAAAAATTGTGTAAAAATTTCATAATGATATTTTAAAACGTTTTTATTAGTATATTATGTATCAAGTTTGGTAAACGCCATTTAAGTTACGAATTAAATTAGGCACGAGTTAATCTTAAATTCTTCTTTAAATTTAATCTAATGAATCAGTAGAGGCAAAAATATACTGAAATAGTACAAATAACAAATAAATTGTACAGTTTTCAAAATAATGTAATTTTTAATCTACTTTTACAATATTCTTTTATCAAAACCACTGATTTAAAATCGCCACTACAATTAAATTAAAATTGGTACAGAACTAATGTACTAATTAATACATAAAACTTGTGTAAAAATTTCATGATGATATTTTAAAACGTTTTTATTGGTATACCTAGTATGTATCAAGTTTGGTAAACGCCATTTTAGTTACGAATTTAATTAGGCACGAGCGAGCTTGCGAGCGAGTGTTTAATTAAATGAGAGTCTAGAAAAGTTTATAAACAAGTTTCATACTATACTTTTTCCACGACAAAAACTTATTACTATCTCAAATTTGTATGGAGCGGAATTTTTAAAAAATAGAGGCATTCGCGTAAGAGTTTTTAACTTGGGAATGTCAACTTTTGATGTGTAAAACAAACAACCGTTTAAATATAGAAGCAGTTTTCACAGTGGCGTCTCCACACAAAATTTTTACTGCTTTATCAGTTAAATCTAGTTTATAGCCGGCGAAATTAATAGGTCAGTACAAACGTGCATATACGTAAACTTTTCAAATATTGGCGTTGAGAAACTATTTAATACTTTTGTATTGGCCAAATTCATTCCATCAAAAGTTATTCAAGGTTAAATTTGAAGTCAAAACGAAATGTTAACCTTGAATAACTTTTGATAGAGTGAATTTGGCCAAAAATGTTGAGAGGCTTTTTTTGTGAGGCATTTGATTTCCTATAAGAATATTTATCGGTTTTTTATGGGTACTGATTTTTACATGAATTACAAAATTCCAATTTAAAAGATCACAATGTAAAACTATACCAATTTTTAAGGCACGATTTTAAGGAAACGGTTTATCTGACGGAAAATTTCACTTTAACCTTTTTTGTAGAGCATTTAATTTACTTAAATAAATATTTTAGATCCAATTTTGTTAAACTCAATGGTTTGGGAGTTCTGAGACAAAAACTTGCTGAGGAAAAAAAATAAAATTGCGATGATAGACCTCTTAATATTAATATTATGGACTCAAACTTTCACAATAATTTTTTTTTGTGACCCCAAACTTATTTTCGATATACTTTAAAAAAAAATAGTTGATTTTTTTGGCCCAGTCTACTATTTCAATCAAACGGTGCTGAAATGTTTATTTGCACATTGTCAATAAACAAATAATTTTTTTTCAAAAATATTTATAACCTCACTTGATATTACTGTGGAGATACTAAGTTCTAAATTTCCTTTCAAGGTAAAAAATCGTAGGCTTATTAAGGAGATGGTATAAAAATGTTCATTTTTTAAAAGAGAAAAGTTTATTTAAAATATAAATTCTACCTAAGTAGAACTGCATTTAAAAATAGGTAACTATAGTTGGAAGGGGTATTAACTTTATTCCAAATGTATATTAATAAATAAAAAATTTAAATTTTTACCTATTTTCAAATGAAGTTCTTTTTAGGTCGAGGTTCCTAATAAGGTATATGTATAACCTCACAAAAATTCTAATCAAACTCTAAAAAAAGAAATCGGTGTTGTAGCTCTTGGAAATGATTCTGTATGAAATAAGCAATAAATATTTGGTATTACTCTTTTATATAATTTCGAAATAATTAGAAACATAGCAAAAAATAAATTTTAATAATTTTATTTATCAAAATCAAAAAGTAATCAAATTAAAAAACTGTAAACAAGTTGTTTTAAACAAAGCTTTTTCAAATGGAGCAACGACATGATTTAGAAGTAGTTTCATAAGGCAAACAATTAGCAAAAGATTATTAAAAACAAGATTACCCTTATACAAACATTCGAACAGCAAATTTTTCATGTCTAGCGAATCCCGATAACTTGTTAAACACATGTACATTTTGACGACTTGTGTTCCGACCCAAAAACATCGATTTTATAAACAAAACATTAACGTTAAATTTAGATAACAAATGGGACAAATGTTTAAGCGCTAATGATTTAGATACATTTTTAAATTTGCATCTAAATAGCTTGGTTTAATTATAGTTAGCTGGATTTAAATTTATCACGTTATTTACATTTTTGTTGCATAACGATTAAAATAAACATTGGGTTTTCTAAAACCACAACTTTTTTAAATATAACGCCTGAAGCTCTTCTTAATTTCGTCCCCACATTTACATGGTATCGCATAACATCTCCGGATCTGGTTCATTACAAGACAATAAAAAAATTAACACATGTAACAATTACAATGGTCCCAAAATAATAAAAAAATAAACAATCCGTCAACAACCCAACACCAAGACCGAGGAAGGGCTATTATTCGTTTCTAATGAAAAATAAATGAGAGAGCTGAAATCGAATACCACACATGTGAGGCTAATTAAGCGTAAGATATTTTTCCACATCGAGATCGGTTACTCGAGATGTTTAAAAAGTGAAAAAATCTGACAAACTAGTCGCGAGTTTTGACACCAGCAGGTGCGACCTTCCAACGGAGCATCAACACTAAAGCATCCGTTAAAAACCACCATCGATATATTTATTAACACAACGCACCATGTGTCCAAGCCCGTGTTGTACCCTTTATAAGTTGAAGATCATGTAAAAATTTAAAAAAATGACATGTATTTGTCCACTTAAAAAAATGTTTAAGAATTCGGTTTCAAGGGCAGCACCTATTAATATAAAATTTATATTAATGATAAGACCTGAAAAGTGCATTTAATAGAGTATATAAAAAGTATATACAAAAGTGCTCTTTTCACTGAATGACTTGTTCGGGTTAGGGGTAGGAACGGACCGCGGGCTTAAAGTCCCCTCCGAAGGACTAATATACAATATGACAAACACAAATAAACAACCATACCAATGTGGGACTCGAACCCACGACCTCTCGGTTTGTAGTCAGCACACAGAAAAAACGCTAGCAAACCAATGGGATCTTGTAATCCGTATTCCTGAATAACAGTTCCTATAATACCAATAGGTAGTTAGCACTTGGTTTATAATCGTTTACTGTTTTTAAATTAACAACAAACGTTATCGCTCCTAAATCTATTGATATTTATATTGATAACGTTACTACATTTAACGCAATAAATTCTTTGACATTTAGGCAAATGTTTCCCTATTTTGGTTTAATAGTAATTAACCAAAAACCGACAACATGGATCCCGAAAAACCACTAATACATATAACTCCCGTGGAAGCAGAACATATATATATATATTAGGGTGGTCCTTAATAAGGTTATTTTCAAATTTCTTTGCTCCCAGGGGCTCAAATGCTTCCAAATTAATTAAAAAAAATTCCCTGAAAATTTGAGCTCTTAATATTAACTCTAAGATAGTGCGCATTCCAATCTAAGTTTCCTACACTCTTAGAAAAGACCTGGTATTTGTAACTAACTTATTATCGTTGGGGTAAAACTGTTGCAGAAAATAAAATTTTTTGTTTTTTGTAATCAGTACCTTTATATGTGTAACTGCTTGCATCATTACCTGAAAAGATTTAGTTTTGTTGTTGAGTATTATTTACTGCAAAAAGGCGATTAAGTTATTTTAACAGAAACTTTGTGTTGGCTAGAAGTATTGACAACATTATCTTAAAAAAATCATTTCGGCGGTATAATGTTTTTGTTGGACCAAATATTTAAGTAATATTCTCAACTGACTGAAATTAGTCCGTGGAACTAACGGTTCGGTTGTATAAACTATGCGTCACTTTTCACACAGCTAAGACACCAGCGGTGTGAAACAAAGTGTCAGTTGGGGATGTTGTCTCTGTAGGTTAATGCAACTGCAAACTCTGCATTTCGCGCGCGATTTGTCCAGCCCGGCGCGTGCTTTACTTTTAACCTGTAAACAAACGGTGTTGCACGGCGTCCAGACTTCGGTGGTGTTTGTTCTTTTGTATTTGTGTATCAGCTCGTGTGTAGTGTATATTTTAGGTAAGAAACTAGTTTATTACAATTAGTCATTTGCCCCTGTAAATTCAGTGGCGACATACTTTTTAACTATTCATATATATAAGAATATATTCTTATGTGTTGGTTACTTATAGATATCTCGAACAAATAATATGGATGAGCGGACTGAAGTAGCAGATTTATTAGGAACATGGGGTTTGCCTGAATTGGTTCCAGTTTTTAAAGGTTAGGTATTATTATTGCACTCCTTTAATTACACTATTGTAGTTTTGGGGTCCGAAAAAAAATCCAAAAATGTGAAAATGCCATTCCGACTAAAAATGGCCTCCTGAATCCAATGGTGCCACCAAAAGTCTCCATCACGTCGGAATTTCGAGAATTTGCCTATACTATAGGCACTCACACTCAAAATTTATCAAATGCTTACCCCTGTTATCATGCAAGTATGTTACGTTGTACCTAAGAATCATTGTTAAGTTGTTAAACAAAGGCTTGCACTTCACGTAAACATCACGGTTTACTGAAGAAGTATAGTCAACTTTTATCTTAGTGTACCTATCTGTGTATATTTACCAAAGAATCCTTTTTGTTTTATTGTTAAAATATTTATAAATGTTTTCTTAGAGTAATTATTAATTTTTGTTATAATGTTTAAACCAAAATTTGGTGTTTTCAGTTATATTGTTATTTTTTAATTTATAATAAATATTTATAAAACGGACGGGCATGAATTTCCTTTCTCTATTTTTTATAATATTTACACAAAAAGTGTTATATTTACTAAGCAGGTATGTACTGTGGAATAATATCAATTTGTTGTTGCTACTAATGCAAGCATTTAATATTAAATATAACTTAGTTACAGTACAAAACAAATTTATATTATATCAACTATTAAATTCTTTAAATGTACCTTTTTTCATGTAATTTCAATTAAAAAATAAATTCCTGCATGATACAATGTTTGTTGCGATAAATAGCAAGTGCAGTTGTTACAACTTAGACGCTGCTAAAATGACAGACTAATGTGATTGCATTAAATATCAATTATTTGTATGAAAAAAAAACTAATTTCGATGCACTTAAACTTGTTGGTTGGAGCTACCAATATTGGCTGTTCCGACAACAAACTGTAAAAACAAATTTGTATTAGTTCCCACAACATATTTTTTTGTTGTGCCTATTTTCACTAATAAAATTGGTTCTGGGAACTAAATTTTCATTGCAAATACCAGGTCTTTTCTAAGAGTGTATGGAAATAACATAGGAAAAATTACTTTTGTTGTTTATAATTTTATAACTTGGGAAAGAATAAATTAAAAATTATAAATCATACATATTTTTATAGAGAATTTAACGCTCTACATAATTAAAAAAAAAATTTTTATACAAAAATAATTTTTTTAAATTTTTTAGAAAAAAAAAATTATTTTATAAAAAAATAATTTTATAAAAAAATTATTTAGTAAAGCATATAATTAATTATTTATAAAACAAAATAAGTTTATTTAGCACTTTTAATTTTGACACAAACGGCGCCTCATAAAAAAGCCTTGATAATATTAATAATAATATGAAAATTAAACTTTGGCGTTGAATAACTTTTAAACCAATAGACTAATGGAAAAAGTATAAGAGACCTTTTTTGTAGAGCGTTAAATTCTCTATAAAAATATGTAAGAATAATTTTTAATTCATTCGTTCCCAAGATATAAAATTATAAACAACAATAGTATATTACACTACAAGGGCAGAAAGTGTGAGATTCCTGCACTGCGCGCCATGATGCCCGAGGCGAAGCCGAGGGCATCATGGCGCGCAGTTCAGGACTCTCACACTTTCTGCCCGTGTAGTGTATACTATTTTTCTTACTACCCTGCAGAAAATACGGGAAAAAATTAAATGTATATAAAAAAATTTGTGTCAAAATTAAAATCTGACGTTTAATTTAATTCTGACGTTTACATTCAAAATCAATCAAACTGTAGCGTTGTCATGGTAATTCAGCGGTGCCAATACAGTAAAAATAAAAGGTTGTATTTTAATTAACAAATTACTACTTTATAACAAATAAAAGTACCATTAAACACTTAAAACAACATAAAAAGTAAAAAAGTAAAAACATAAATTGTTTATTTGTTGTTATAATTGCAAAATTATGGTTTAAAACTGTCATATTTTTGTGTTTCTCATGTTGGCAGTACGAAATTTAAATGTTAAGCACGCGACTAAAAAATTTTTACTCCCGCTATTAGTGTGCGCGTATAGCTTGACCAATGCAAGAAACGTAAACTTTCTGCCGTGAAATCGGGGACGAAACAACGTATTTTGAGTCGAGGTAGTAAGAAAAAGTAATTTTTCCTATTTTATTTCCATAGGAAACTTAGATTGGAATGCGCACTATCTTAAAGTTAATATTAAGAGCTCAAATTTTCGGGGAATTTTTTTTTATCAATTTGGAAGTATTTGAGCTCCTGGGAGCAAAGAAATTTGAAATTAAGGACCACCCTAATATATATATATATATATATAATTAGGCGACGCTGAACAAAAAATATAAACAAATACAAACAAAAGCACGATACGTTGATTCCAAAACTATTTACCACCTGTAAATTAGAGTTATTTAATTATGCATAAATGGCGACAAATTATATTACAGTAAAACCTATGAAAACAAAGTAAATGATAATTTTCAACCAATATTTTAAAAACTTAATATTATCCATAATTATTTATAATAAATATTTAGATAGCAAAAACACAATTACTTTTTTATAAGGTTTTCACTAGTTTTGTAATTTGTGGTCCTCGTACTCGCCAAGGGCGTCTAGGCGAAATAAGAGCATGAAAGCAGGGTTTAATTAAGAATAATTTACTTGTCCGCAATGAAAAATATATTTTTTACTGAAAAACTAAAAGAGCCTATTTTAGGCTCATAAAAATGTCCTTTTAGGACAATAAATCAAAATTTCGCCGTTTTAGGCTTTTAGGCAAAAACAAAGGGGTGTCAAACGCTTTATTTTTTTAAGTTTAGGATTAATTTCAAGGTCTTAAACAAATGCCTAAAATAGAAACAAAAAGGCATTTTGGTAATTAACTGAGCAAATGGGTCATTTTCAAGAAACACCCCGAGTCAAAATAATTTGAACCTTAAGTCTGACAATTTCCGTCTTAAACGGTTTTATATTCGCCTAAAGATAACCAACTTATGACCTAAAACATGGCAGATAAGTCCATTTTCCCGATTTTTCGGTTCTAATTACGTTTAAATTTAAACCAAAAATTTTGTTAGAGGTTTAAATCGGTTTAAATAGGTTCAAATTAAGATTAATTCGGTTGTTCTAGTGCTAAATTGGAGTAAACAGACTGAACAGGTTTTAAATCAGTTTTGGTAGGTCAAAGTAGGTTTAACTTACGATTTAAATTTTGACTCGGGACCCGCTTTCAGGAAAATGAAGACCAACATTTTTTTTTGCTTAAATTGACTTTTGGTTGGATTTTTATAAATGTTTAGAGTTTTGTTTACTTACATTTGAGACATGCAGTACACTTTTTAATTATTTTTTACGTTTTTTTCAGTAAAATGTGTTTAGCTAGCTTTATATGTCTCCACTGTGTTACCAATAAAAAAAGTTGTTATAAAAATAATTTGAAATAAAATGTACTTAGTTCACAAACTTTTGACTCCAATTTTATTTTTTATTAAAAATTGTATGCCTTTTTTAAATATGTAACATGTATGTAAGTTTTATAAAACGCTAATGGAAATGTGTGTTTACAAGTTTCAAAATTAAAAAAAAATATTCTGAAATAACTAAACAAACATTTTCTGAAAGAGTTTAGTTTAAGGGCTTGTTAGGCTTTCACTTGGTTTTTAAATCAATAAAAACCGATTATTTTTAACAAAGTTATTGGAATTCAAACTTACGGACAGCGGAAGGCGGGTGTTTTTTGAAAACAACCCAAATAACAATTTAGATTGCTTCAATTTTAATGCATTCAATGTCAGCGCTGTTCTTGGTATTATGTTAGATTTGACAAAAATATGAAGCCCTCTCAATCAAACTGTCAAAAAACATATTTCTACTCAGAATCTTATCAAACTGTTTCGCCTTTGAATGTATACGTATACGTATTTTTCACTGTGTCATCAATTCTTGCGAAATTTTCACCACCTTAGAATTTTTTTGTATACGCAAAAATATATTTTTATATACAAATAAGTAAACTGTATAGTTTGTAAATTTTTTTTTTCACTTTTACGGTAAATTATTACGATAAACATTTTTAGCCCTATTAATTTTTTAAAATATAAAAAATAAAACCCGTCCTACCTCCTTCATGACCCTACTGGGCGTATAGCATAGGCTCGGCGAACCCGGGAATGGCAACTAAAACTATTGACATTTCGCTCTCGAGCCCTAATTAGGGGACAGTACGGGACACAATGGGTGAAGCCACGCCGTTGCTGGGGGCGAAAGAAAATCGGCGCAAGGAAACAGAGGACTATGCGGGGCTTAGGAGCGATGAGGCAATGGGGCAGGTTATACGTCTCTTATACTCATACTCATAAGTACCTATAATATAGATATTATATAAATATTATTTATTTGTGCTTAATAAATATATCCATATAACCCACCATCAAGTAAAATAGGCGCTTATTTCAACAAAATAATTTACTTTATTAATTTAACAAATTTGTTTATTGTTTAATGCCTAGGCATTATATATTATATTATATTATATTATATTATTGTATAATTATTTGTTAAATAAACAAATTTGTTAAATTAATAAAGTAAATTATTTTGTTGAAATAAGCTTGGAATAAATTGTTATTGAATTAAATGTTTAGTAGCTTACAAAATTATTAATTAGATTTATTAAATATTTTACAAAATTATTTGCGATACAATGCTAGTATACTATGCATATATGCCGGTAATAATATTTAATTGTAAATCTATAGGTAAAAAACAATAAGTGAATCGATTAATCCTTAAGGATTAATTAGGTAATTACCACAACAACCTACGATTTTCTACCGCAAATTTATTATATTTATATGTATTATTATTATACATATTATATGTATATATATTTTATATATTTACAATATATTTATAATGATACAAATTTATCTTAGTTTTAATCTGATTTTATTCATTTAAAAATATTTATTTAGAACAGAATTGGCAAACCACACATTCGTAAAATTATAGCCATTTACGTGGAAAAAATTTTTACTTTGTACTTACTTTCGTCCCTACTAGCAGGAACGAAAGTTTATCATTTACTCCCTGTGCTATTACGGACGAAAGTGCGTACTTTCGACCGAGGTAAACTTTCGTCCCTGTTATTAGGGACGAAAGTAAGTACTTTTGACCCATGTATGAAGAAAAATAGTGTACACCACACGGGCCAAAGGTGACGCGCAGGACCGAAAATTCAACTTTCGGCCCTTGTAGTGTTATATACTATTTCCATTTGACGTTCCGTCACTGGATGTATAAGTGTATATTTTGGATACGTTAAAGCCATTAACCATAAATTAAGTTAATTTTTAATTCACATTGGTAAAAGTATAAAATTATAGCCATTAACGGTAAAAAAAATATTTTTCCCCATTTCACGTTCCGCCACTGGATGTATAAGTGTAATTGCATATGTTAAAGCATTAATATGTGGTCCAAATTGCAAGTTAATATATTTTGTAGTTTTTGTTAGTTTTGACCGGAATCGGGCTTTTCAGCCCTGTGTGCCACGGTTTGACTGGACTAGGTGTGCATATGATATTCCGGTTTCGCTCTTTGGGGATGAGTAAGTGGCCTTGCTGACTGAAGTTTTAATTGTGTTGTTAAGTACTTTTATTTAATGTATTTGTGTGTGTTTTGTGATTATTTAAATTGTGAAAAATTTTGTCTTTATCTAAAAAGAATATTTTATTCTGTAATGAACTTCTTAAATTTTATTTCCTTATTTTGTCTTGTACTATTACAAATAAAGAATTATTATTATTATTAATATAACTATTATTTATTCCGCCCGAGTGTGACGTAAAACCTTGGAGAGAGGGGGTTTATAAATCGCCAAAAAATGTGTAAGGTATGAACGACAGTGGCGTAGATATGGGACCCACACCAAATTTATATGAGTTTATAATGACATTAAATAAACAAGTTCTAAATTATAATTCGTCCACGGTTGACGTGTCTCTACCCTAGCCACTTGTTAATACTAAAAATTTTAGATTTAACTGTTCAAAGTTCATTTGTTACTATGGTAACTGTCTTGAGTTATATTGTAAAATCTGATTTACGCGTCGCATAGAAGCTCCAACTTTGTTAACCTGTTCTCATTAACCTTGAACGTTCCGTAGGCTTTTGATGGAGGTGAGGGTAAAATTGGGGCTTCAGTTTTTCCGATATAAGACGTGGTCGCACATTCACAAGATTTTGGCCACCAAATCCAATTCTGTAAACATGTTCTCGTAAAATTATACTAGTCATGTACTAGCATGCTGAATTAAAACCGCTTACTTTATGGTTCACTCGATATAAATAAGGAAGATAATCTAATACACATGTATTTTATTCCAACTTCTTTGGACCCTTATTTTCTTATATGGCCATTGTGCGGCGACTAGAGCAGGACTGCAATAATGGAAGCCAACAATTTGTCATGGTTTTATTTGTTTTGTCAACTAAATGCATTTATGAAATCTTAACAATCCTGCTCATAAATATATTTATCCTGTAACTGGGTTAATATGCGTTCCTGCAAAACAACGATCCTGCCGTGTCTTACCGAAATTAATCACAGCTGATACGTGTATGATTTTGTCGACACAGGGCGACAAGCATGATTTCCATAAATGTTTAATTTAAATTTTATCACCTAGATTCCGTTTATAAAATAATAATCGTGCCAAACTAACTAAAAAAACAACGACCGCACGGCCGGTTTACATGAAAATCATGTCGTTAACCCGCGAGAAACGTTGCGGGTTCGGTTTTGTTTTGGTATTTTATGATGTATCGTTGTTTTACCAATTAAGACTTTAAATAGGCAATTTAAGGGATTTATTTGAAGCTTTTACCAACACACCATGTCTCGAGATTTGTTAGAATTTGAATGTAGCATTAAATTTGAAATATTTTTTCATAAAAATAAGGAAACCGATAGGAAATTTCCTGGTTTTATGTTGTTTTTTATAAAAGAATATTCTATTGTATTATTATATATTATATTATAAATAGTATATTACACTACAAGGGCCGAAAGTTGAATTTTCGGCCCTGCGCGTCATGACGATCAGGACCTAGATTTCAACGTTTGGCCCGTGTGGTGTATACTATTTTTCTTCATACATCGGTCGAAAGTATTTACTTTCGTCCCAAAAAGCAGGGACGAAAGTTTACCTCGGTCGAAAGTACGTACTTTCGTCCCTGCTATTAGAGATGAAAGTAAGTACTTTCGAAAAAGGTATGAAGAAAAAAAATGTCATCCCCTGAATCCTAAAATACGGTCAAAAATTATAAAAGTAGAGCAGTTTTTGAGATATAGCAAATTTCATATTATAAGGAAAATTTACTCAAAAACTGTTCTACTTTAATAATTTTTGACGATATTTTCGGATTCAGGGGATAATTTTACATGGAAATTGACTGCTAAATATTACAAATTGCTATTGACGAGAATTATTAGTGGCTGTTTTTTCGCTGACAATTAGTCATTTTTAGAGAGATTACATAAGATTTTAATCATTAAGCAAATCGCCGTGACTAAGGGCCAGTTTATCAATCTCTGGTTAAGTTCCAGTTAGTCTATCTGACAGTTAAATTTCATATCAATCGTTGTAAAAAAAAATCTTATCCATGGAGATTATCTGCCAGATAACTATCTGCAACTTTAACCGGACATTGATAAAGCGGCCCTAAGCCAATTGAATTACAATTTGTACAGGCCCACAATTATTACTAAACCTATTACAAACTTATGGCGTTAAAATTTATAATAATATCTTTATTACCTAGTTTATTTATATGAATTTAGGTATAAAAATTGACTGCCTGAATGTTTTGGATACAAATTGCTTTTAAGAAGAATTTTTAGTGGCTGCTTTTTTGCCATGACAATTAGTCAATTTTTGACTAATTAGTCAAAAATGACTAATTGTCATGGCAAAAAAGCAGCCACTAAAAATTCATTTTTAGAGAGTTTACATGTAAAACTTACTATGTTTCAAAATTTACAGGAATAACAAAGTTATAAAGTTATAATAATCATATTTCGCACCACCCTATTGGCAGTGCATTTTCCAAAAAACAGGTTTTTGTGCTTAACCACCCTTCTTACTTGCCAGATTTACTTTCTTGAGACTTCTAAGTATTCCTAAAATTAGCGTTAAAAGAAACATTTTAACGCCGACGCTCATTATTTTTTCTACTAACTTAATTAAATTTAATTTTCCACCCCCGAGCGAGGGAGGAAAATGCCTCTTTTCCTCCAGGGGAGAACTAAAATTTTCTCCCTCTATTTTTTTTAACAATTTTACATTAGCAAGAGTTTTTGTACCTTGTCTAGCTCTATTTGATTTTGTAGGAAAAAGATTTACTCCGCGCTTGTCCAGCCATTCATTGAACAAACTATATTTCTTTTCATATCGATATTGCAACTATTCTTGCCTCTTCAGCAAGATCTTGCGGCAGGTCTTCTTTGCTAGAACTCATTTTTAAAACGTAGGAAGAATATCAAATTTATAATATAAACAACCTGATAGCTTTTAACAACTGTTATGTTTGTATTACCAAAAATACCATTTCAACAAAGCGTTGTCAACATAACGTTGCCGAAGCGTCGGCGACGCAACACCTACTTAATATTCTGTCATAATATTATAACCCCATACCGGGTTATTACAACGAACCGGAACGCTTAAAAACCATTAAAAGGTATTAGAAAAAACTATATACATACCTTAGGAGGAAAATGCGTTTCCTCTCTTGAATATTTAATCAAACTATTCGCGGAAAGAAAAGCACTATTTTCCTCTCATGGTATGTAAATAGCTATTGAATTTTTTATGGTCTGTATCGACTCAGAAGCGATGTATTTTGAATAAATTACCAATTCGAAATTTTAGAATATTTTTGGTGATTAGTCCCAGCGCATAAATGTAACAAATATTTCATGGGCTAAATCGTCTGTATCGACTCAGAGGGAATTAATTTCAAATAAATTGGTATGAACTATTAGGGCCAGTTTTTCAATCATAGTTTAAACTTGGTTCAGCATTTGAACTTGGTTTAAACAAAATATGCCGTTTTTCAGTCAAAGTTCAAGCTTGAATTTGGTTTAAACTAAGTTAAAAGATGAACCGTCGTCACTGTTGGCCGTTTAAACGAAGTTCAACTTGACATAACTTAATTTTTCTCTGCTTTATTGTGTATTACGTTGTTTATTTCTTGTTTTGTGATCTGCTGTTATAATAAACCAATGGATATGTTTGAGGTAGTTAGTGAGGATGATGAGGAAATTGGCGAATTCCTAAATAATATTCAACTTCGTATGCACAGGCCACGGGTTAGACCGAATCATTTTGAAAGGTGGAATAATGATTAATTTTTTTCCAGATTTCGGTTTTCCAAACCTTTTGTACGTAGGATAGTGGATAATTAGACCAGTTATTGCAAATCCGACCAATAGGTTAGTTTTAAAAATAATTACTGAATAGGTAATAGATTTTAGTAAAATTGATCACATATAACAAAAAACGACAAATTCATTTTATACTATAAAACGAAAAACATACAGATAATTCCTCCTTAAAAGAGGTAAATTTGGCAGCACGATTTTTATCCATAATAAATAATAATTATTGTTCTTTAACAATAGTAAATTGTTTAAAAGCAACCTTTCGCACAGATTATAACTTTTTAAAACAGCACAGATAAACAAAACTTCAAAAGTAAACACAAAATCCTTTTGTCAAAATGACAGTTTTTATTAATGTAGGCGTATACTAAATGTTGTACCAACTTAACGTTGACACCGCTGATCTAAGTTCAACAGAACTGCTGTTGAGTCGACATTGAAAAAATCATTTGACTGTGAACTGAGTTCATTAACTGCTCTAAGTTCCCCTGAACTAAGGTTTAAACCCTTTAAAAACCGGCCCTTAGAATATATTTGTAGAGATCAGTCCTATCGCAATGTAGTTGTCGTTTATGTACTAAATAGTTGATAGTTATAGTATGATTTAATGTGTTAGTTTCATTTATATTTAGATCATTTATATTATATTTATATAATTTGTTAGAAATAATTGTATTGCATTCATTTAATTTTTGAATAGTTAAAGCAGTTTTCCACATTTTAAACAAATTCTTAACGCTAGTTTAGCAATAGAACCAAAGTGACCTTTATACATTTTTATTGATCAGATCTTATTTGCGATAACCTTCCATTTTCATTAGACTTTATTATAATACAACCTAAATTCATCGATAAGTCCGCGCAATAAATTTTCATTTTCTATTGCAACTATACCAACCACAGCATACTGCGTAATATATTCGTGTTTCGGAAAAATTCCGTTTGCCGCTAAATAACGGCACAGTTTCACAAAGTATGGTCGTCCAGAATGCTTAATGTAACATGCTATGTTTTTACGCGATGAAAGTTCGCGATTACATATCAAAAAGCTTTGTTGCTAAAAACATCAAAGAAAAATAAAAAAAACCAGCTCAATATATCAAACATATATGAAGGAATATTAATTGCCCATATTAAATTAAATTTACACAATATAAATAGTTTTAATTGCCATAAAAATATGGGAAAAAATCACCAATTGAGTTTCCAAAACTTGTCTATACTTTTAAAACTTATTTAATTAAAATATTTTTTCTACTTCCACCTTTAAAACGCCCTTTATCGTACATGTTTCCATGACACTAAGTGACCTTTTAAATACACATTGACAAGTTGTGGCTTTATGGCGCTTTAGTCACGGGCTGAAGATAGCAACAGGTTTTTATTCACGGGCTGAAGTTAGTTTTATGTTAGTTGACATTTGTCAAATGTCATAAAATCATAATACTAAATGTGAAAATTATTTTATTATCTCAATACAAAAATACAAAAGTATTAAATAGTTTCTCAACGCCAATATTTGAAAAGTTTATATGAACATTGTACTGACCTTTTACGGTATTCGTTAGGATTGAGCGTTGAACGTTTTTCATTTAAAAATCTAAAAACTAGAAACTTCAAGCTTTAAATTGCTTTTTTTACGGCTCCAATACGACCATTTTTAACGAAGATACAGCTATCCGAAAAATCGCAAAAAATTTGGAATTTTTTTTATCCTTTTTTTTCTATTAGTGTAAAAGTTTTACATTGCTATTGGTTTCTTATGTGGAAACTACCAAATAATAAGAAATCAGATTTTTTAGTCTCGGTCAAAATTTTCAATAATGAAAAATGTAATAAATTCTATAGAATGTAGAATGTATACATTTCACTTTATTATTAATATAGGTACAGGGTGATCCCCTATAATGTCGCCCCCTTTAACTTTTTTATTTTAAGTGTCCTAAAAAATTTAAAAGTGTGGTTATGTAGGTTAGGATGTGCCAAAAAAACTCGATATTTTTTTTTTCTTGCTCTCCACCCAAAATATCGTAGAATATGTCCGAACAAATATTCTGTTAAAAGCGGAGCTCATAATTTCAATTTTAAGAGGTCCTTCATCGAATCTGAAGTTTTGCCGCTTAAATAACACAGAAAACTGACTTTTTTACCTTATTTATTCTTGAAACCTAGGAAATTTTTTTTTTTTCATAAAATCCATGACTAATTCTTACAAAGCATTAAATTTGAACAAAAAAATCTTATTAAGCCGAATTTCTATTTTCATTATTTGATTTTTTTACAGAGCTTTAAATTTAAAGTTAATAATACAAAAATGATGACTTTATACGCCTGTAACTTTTAGAATATTGACGATACAAAAAATTAGCCTAAAACTTTTTTGTGGTCCATCAGACAAGCTGGCTTGCCATTTGACTTTTTCGTCTAACTTCAATAGTTTAGCTGAAAAAGGCAAAAACCGTAAAATTTTAAATTTAAAGCTCTGTAAAAAATCAAATAATGAAAATAGAAATTCGGCTTAATAAGATTTTTTTGTTCAAATTTCGTCCAAATATAATGTTTTGTAAGATTTGGTAATGTATTTTATGAAAAAAAATTTCTTCCTAGGTTGCAAGAATAAATAAGGTAAAAAAGTCAGTTTTCTGTGCTATTTAAGCGGCAAAACTTCAGATTCGATGAAGGACCTCTTAAAATTGAAATTATGAGCTCCGCTTTTAACAGGATATTTGTTCGGACATATTCTACGATATTTTGGGTGGAGAGCAAGAAAAAAAAAGTATCAAGTTTTTTTGTCACACCCTAATGTAGGTACTAAAAATAGTAGATTATGTCATAAGGAGTAGAAGTGACTCTTTTTGTGGTGAGTACAGAGATTGACGGCCGAAGCGTAGCTGAGGCTGGCAACTGTACGAAGCACAAAAAGAGCTTCTACTCCAAATAACATATACAATTTTTTTTTCAAGGGCGTAATATAAATAGGATAAGAAATAGAATTATTTTATCTACTCATAACTCATGTGGTATAAAATTTTGGCTAAAAGCATTATAAATTATTGATAAAAACTAAAAAAACTTATAACCCTTACTTACAATGCCGATAAATATCCTAAACTAAAAATAAACACTGCTCTGTCAAAATGCTGCGCTTGAATTAATTTTGACGTACTGAGATTTGTTTGGAGTTCCGACATTGGCGACTCGTCTATCATCATAATATTATACTAATAAACTAGTTGTTCTTTATTTCGTTCAATTAAAATTTAATAAATAATCCCTAAATATTCCGTGCGATTATAATTAATATAATTAATACATCGTGATTGCTTTGTATGATATGCTAAATTAATTTTATTATTTGACGTCTATTGGGACACCTATGGATTTACTTCTATCCCTAGGCTTTTTTGAGTTTTTTGTCTGCCGCTAATAAAAAAGACGCACTTCAACTTTTTTTCAAGCGGCCATGATATACAACCTTATACGATAGACGAGTTGCCAATGTCGGAACTCCAAACAAATGTCAGTACGTCAAAATTAATTCAAGCGCAGCAGACAGAGCAGGGTTTATTTTTAGTTTAGGATATTTATCCGCATTGTAAGTAAGGGTTATAAGTTTTTTAGTTTTTATCAATAATTTCTAATGCTTTTAGCCAAAATTTTATACCACATGAGTTAAGAGTAAATAAAATAATTCCATTGCTTATCCTATTTATATTACGCCCTTGAAAAAAAATTGTATATGTTATTTGGAGTAGAAGCTCTTTTTGTGCTTCGTATAGTTGCCTGCCTCAGCTACGCTTCGGCCGTCAATCTCTGTACTCACCACAGAAAGAGTCTCTTCAAACTATTTCAACTTATTATCTTAAAAATAACTTAAATATTTCAGAAACGGTTGAATTTAGGTATATGGTATGCTTAGAATTTTACAAGGAATCGAAAAATAAATACATATACATATACATATGCATAGGGTGAAAAAAAATGTTTTTCCCTGTATACTGATCAATTTTCCAATTTTCTTTATACGTACGTAGAAAAAAAGTATTTTTTAGTACCTACATAACCACACTTTTAAATTTTTGGGACACTTAAAATAAAAAAGTTAAAGGGGGGCGACATTAAAGGGGATCACCCTGTACATTTTACTCAAAATTTTATTTTGAAAAATTACTCCATTTTTTAAGATTGATGTTATTTATTGACAGAATATGCTTTATTGTAGCGGATTTGAAAAAAAAAATATTGCATCTCTAGCTGGTACTAATTCAAATAGTGGAATTTTGACTACTTCATTTAAAAAAAAGCAGTTTTATAGATTTACCATTACAATTGATTGTGAGGAGTCCCCATAATATTTATTATTTGGGGCCCTTCAGGTGATTATATGAAAATTACGATCACTAACGCGAAATAAGTATGCGTTTTAGAAGAATCTTTTGTGTGAAACTAGTAAAAAGTCTCCAACACACTCACGAGCGCGGGGCCCTACATAGCGCGATGCCTGGGGCAACCGCCTGGTTTGCCCCACATTGGGACGGCCCTGGGTTTAAGTGTAAAAATATTGATTAAATTTTTGTTTTAGATAGCTGTCACACTCAAATAAAACAGCTTGCAGTCTACCGACAGATGAAAGTTAACGGAAGTAATGGTGTTTTTTAAGTTACAACGCGGTAAATTAAAAAAGTGATACACCCTCGTAGATTAACAAAATGATTTTTTTAGTGGTTTAAAAAGAAATTTGATTAGGTCATAATTGTAATTTTGCAAAAAACAGTAAAGTTTGTATACAAGTTTGTATCTATAGATACAATTAAACAACACCAATAGTACTTGTTTTAAGAAAACTTGTATTGGTAACAAATTTGATTTTTCCCAAGTAGGTATAAATAAAATTATATTTTTGGGAGAATTTAAAGCGTCGTCAAACATGTTATTATGGTTGTAGTGACAGGACTGCAGGTGAAGGAAATCGTTGCAAACATGCCCATTGATATATCTTAATTGGATTTTTAATTATTTTGCTTTTTTCAAGCGAATATTTTTTACAGTAATAAACGTCAAATTGTGATAGTTATGGTTTTATCATAATTATTACTGCAGGCCACCTGGCCTGCAGTTATTATAAACTTTGCATGCAGTTTAATATATAGATCCATAGATTTATAATGGTCAATGTAAACATCTGAATTTTATGAATTGCTCGGTTAAAAAATTACCATGCAAAATATAAAAACTATTTCAAAAAAGGCGGTTATAAAAATAACTGCATGAATTCAAAAAAGATTACTTGGTAAACTGAAAGGTCGATGAAATGTATTTGACAGTATCAAATGTATAATGTCTTTTTTCTATATTTTTTCTATATCTTTTCTATATCTTTTTTCCTTATTACATTATTTGCGTTTTTCCGTATATAATGGTGACCATTATTAACGTTTTTATGCATAAGAGATTGGCCGATTTTAATACTAACTGATTTAATCCAATTATTTTGTTACTAATGAAAATTACTAAATTGGAGGAGAAGAAACCATGGTATTACATTCGAGATAATGCGCATAATTAAGTCGGATGATTTACGTTTCTCGCCGGCCGGCTGGGCATTATCTCTCGTATAATATATATACAGGGTGTCCTGAAATTAATGCACCATACTTTAACAGCAGATTCTACGTGCAAAAATAAGAAAAAAGTCCCTATAAATATAGGTCGAGAAATGCCTCCTAAGGGAGCTACAGCCCCCGAAAAGGGAGCCCCTGAAGATGGTTTTTATCTAATATAAATAAAAAAGTAGAAACACCCTGTCACTTACTACATGAAACTGACACCTGTCTTGAATTATTCTATTTTTTCCTAAACATGGCAGCCGTATTCCAAGGAGCACGCGAGTCAATTTCTATGGTTGTGATTTAATTGTGAATTTTTATGCCATGTAAAATAATTTTCAAATCGATTTTATGCGAAAACGGTGTATGTTATCGAATTTCAACAAGATGACCTTTTTTATGTGCAAAACTCTAAAATTTCATAATCTGACACCAAATTCTGGTACAAGATACGTACAAATAAGTTAAGGTGGTTTTAACCCTACTTCCTATCAATTTGACCCAAACCTCATAAAAATTTTTAAATTGTTATTGTTACGTCTTATTGGTCATAAAAAGTTTAATTAATTCCCCAAATTTCACTTTTATATCTTGAACGGTTTTGGAGATATTAAATAAAACCATCTTCAGGGGCTTTCTTTTTGGGGGCTGTAGCTCCCTTAAGAGGCATTTCTTGACCTATGTTTATAGGGACTTTTTTTCTTATTTTTGCACGTACAATCTGCTGTTAAAGTATGGTGCATTAATTTCAGGACACCCTGTATATATATATAGAAAAAATAAAACAGCTTACAGCCCCATATAGTACACTGGCTTTACACAACAGCAATAAGGCCAATGATCACATACGGAAGTATAGTATGGTGGAACGCGCTAAGCAAATCCACTCACAAGAAAAAGCTTGATAAGCTCCAACGACTTGCCTACATGGGCATAATTGGAGCTAATAGAACCACTCCGACACTAGCAATGAAGGCCATACTGGGACTAACGCCTCTACATCTTTTATGGAGGCACGGGCTCTGAAGGCCTCGGTCAACGTCTGGGGACAATGGGTTCACAGAGGGCCGGCACTGATACTTTTATCCGGGACCCCCTTCTTACAAGAAGGGATGTAATGCCAAGGACATAAACCCCACTCAAAGTCGTTTTCCCTTTAACACGTAGAGTGCCGCCATGGAAAGGTAAATTGACGGTTCATACTGGCCACTTAATTTTGGGTGGTTAGAAAACCAAAAATTAACATTACTTAAATTTCGGCCATGGTGGACAAGTTAGATCACCAGCGCGAAATCCAACTAAACTAAGATATTGCTAAAAGCATTCTAAATCACTCCCTATATATTTAGCATGGCTCTGGTGGACGGCTGTGATGCACCGCGGCCTGAACTTTAAAGAGGCATGGTGGACAACTTTGACCCACCACGGCCAGAATGGAAAAATAAAATCATCTCAATTGGTGGACATCGTTGACCCACCATGGCACTCTACGTGTTAAGAAACGACTGGAGCGAGCCTAACCCGTGCTTCCTCAAACCAAAGGGGCTCATCTGGTACACGGACAGGTCTCTAATGAATGAAGGTGCAGGATCTGAGCTGGTATGGGGAGCGACCTAGGTCGATACTCAACAGTATAGCAGACTGAAATCTATGCCATCCTAATCTGCGCCCAGAAGAAAAGAGGTTACTCGGGTAAACATATCTACATATGTAGCGACAGTCAAGCACCTCTCTGGGCTCTTTTCTCAGAAAGGGTCAACTCGAGAATTACGCTGGACTGCATGAAACCCCTAGAATTACTTAGTGTGCTTAACGAGGTCACCCTTGTCTGGATACCGGGTCATCGAGGTATGAAATGCAGGAAGCAGACCAGCTGGCTCGTGAGGGCAGTAACACCGCCTTTTTAGGGCCAGAACCTGCTATAGGGGTTGTCTCCTATCTGGTGAAAGCAAAGATTTAGAACTGGACTAACAACCAGTTCCAGAACAAATGGCTAGAAAAACAAGGCCTCGTATAGTCAAGGGTCTTTAAAAAGGGTCCTACAAACTGCAAAAAGGCAAATATTCTGAAACTAAACAGGAACCAGCTAAGAGTCATCACAGTAGCCCAACAACGAGACGGATTGTATGTACTGCAGCGAAGTAGACGAAATTACCAAGCATATAGTCTATAAATGCGACGCTCTGGTAAATAGCAGACTAAGACACCTCAGGGACAGGTATCTGGAACCGGAGGAAATAAAGCATGCCCAATCAGAGCGGGCTTGTAAGGTAAGGCAGGGCTTTACCAAAAGGAGGTTTGCACAATGTGCCGTACACTTTTAAAACTTTTATAAAATTTGTGTTAAAAATATTGCGTGTTATATACTCTCTAAAAATGAAATAGTCAAAATTCTACTATCAGTACCAGCATTTTTTACTAATAAAATAGTCGTTTTCACTTTTAAATAGTTATTTTTTACTATGTAAATAGTTAAAGTTTGACTAATTTAAGATTAGTCACCATATTTGACTATTTCTGACAGTTAAAAGTAACTAATTTCTTTAGTCGTTTACGGCCAACAACAAAGTATTATTTGAATTAAATGCATATACCTCTCCATGGTTAAATGACCCATAAAACAAATAAAGATGCAAAAAGTTTAGCTCAAAATAGCAACACAAATAATATATTAAACTTTAAAATATAATGAACAATATTTATTGACAAATAAAATTAATTTTTATAAGAGCGGCTGACAGCCGAATGCGTTAAGAGGTTAGCTTGACAAACTTGTCAAGTGACAGACAAAAGTTCAATCCCAGGCTGAGTCAAAACTTTTTTTAAATTTAAATTTACTAATTTGACTATTTCATTCAGTGGAATTTGACTAATTATTAGTGACTGCTTTTTCACTATGACAATTAGTCAAATATGACTTATAATTAGTTATTTTTGACTAATTCATTTTAAGAGAGTAAAATATGTAAAAATTTACATAAACTTCCTAATGTTTATAACATAAATATATTTTACTTGATACAAAAATTATAATAATTAAAATCTTAAAATTTCAAAATATTTAACAAACATGAATGTGTTAAAAGGTCCTACACAAATAAGAATATTAAATAATAATTTTTTTGTACATTGTAGTATAATAATATAGTTAATGTTACGAGAAAATTATGATGATTTCAATATAATACATTAGTTTAAATAACTAAACAAGTGTTAATCTAACTTAAAAATATTTGTTAAATATTTCAGTACAGAAAATTTTTAATCAAGTAATTTTTTATTCAATTCGCCTTAAATATAAATGTTATTCTTTTAATTCGCTAATTTACGCCTTCTTTCGATTAAAATCGGTACCCTGCAAGGCCCTTTGTCTTCTAACCGCGTTTAGTCGGTTGATGATAGTTAATTCGATTAGAGGTTCCGAATTGTAAGGTTAAGTGTGCTTTTTTATAGCCTGTGTTAAACAAAATTTAAAGGTAAGTTTGCTATGATAATGTTTTTTTTTACTTACATAACGTTTGTATCCCCAGAAATGTTTAAAGACCGTTTACCCTATGGCATGAATTTGTATTTTATTTTGGAATAAAAAAAGGACTCGACTGGCAATTTTATTGAATTCAAATGCTTCATTGATGGCCTTTTTTTAAAATTGTAGTATAGTAGTAGTAGTATAATAAATTATTACTATTACATACTTACATGTTTTATTTTTGTCCAAAAACCAATATTCTTATATTAATTTAAATATTTTAATAAAATAAATAAAAATAAACAATTAATAATGTAAAAAGTAATTAAATATTGTTAAAATAACAAATTAAAATAATTAAATGAAGACATACTATTTGTGTAAAATCAATAGAGAGTTATACGTTAAAATAACACTTTTTTGTGTAAAATAAACAAAATATAAATAAATTTAAGATATTTAATTATGTTAAAGTTATACAGATTTTTAATCATATTAATTATTAGATTTGGTTAAAATAACCATTTAAAAAAAATAAAATTGACACAACACGATTTGTTAAATTAACTTTGCAGTTATGTAAAAAAAATAACTTAATTAACTTAATAATTTTCATTTACACATTCTGTTAAAAATTAACATAGTAATAAAAATCAAAAAAACTTAAAAACTTGGGTGGACTTTCTGGGACACACAAGAAATATGTTAAATATACTGCCCGTCAAAATTAACGCATAATAAGTAAAAAAAAATATAACTCTAAAACGCCTTTACCAATCTTTATGAAATTTTTTATTAAAATACTTCAACTTATATCTCAGTTTACGTGTTCGAGGATTTTCAAAAAAATATTTTTAAAGTCGTTCTAAAAATAACTTTTAGAGAATTTTTTTTAAGTAAATAAAAAATTTGGTATTTTGACCGTATTTTTGTTAGTGTATCCTAATAATTTTGTACAAATCAAACGAACAGTAACAAAGATACAGCGCTTTAAAGTTGGTAGAAATTACCCCTTTTTGATTATTTTGCTGAAAAATGGTCATTTTTGACGACTTTGAAGCGCTGTATTTTTGTTACTGTTCGTTTGATTTGTAAAACATTTTCAGAGTTTACTAACAAAAATACGGCCTTTCACAAAATATTTTTTTATTTACTTAAAAATTCTTTTCGAGCGTTTTTTATTATTAAATAATAAAAGGGCTTTAAGGATATTTTCTCGAAAAACCCTTGAACACGTATACTGAGATATAAGTTAAAGTATTTTTATCCAAAATTTTATACAGATTGGTAAAGGCGTTTTAGAGTTGGATTTTTTTACTTGTTATGCGCGGTGTATACATTTTTTTACTGTGTATGCATGTGTGCCTGCAAAGGCTCCCCTTCAAATTAAAGCAAAACTCTCCGTGTTTGCCTTAATATAATTTACTAGGTACTCAAAAAAGTTGCAAGATTATTTTATACACCATTGAGAGAGTTTTGCACAGACCGAAATAAATGGTGGTCTGATGGTTTAAGGTTCGGGATTTACGGTGGATATACATTGCTCAACTTTTCTTATGATTTTGGAGCTGGGTGCGGTGCCCCGTCAAAACATTGCGCGACAACCATTGCCTACAATTCGTCGCAGATTTTTTTAATATTAAATTACAATTTAATTTACGTGTTTTTATGTTATAATTAGTTGTTTTAAACAAAGTAAATCTGTCCCTATACATTCAAAACCGCAGCAATAAATACCACAAGCATGGATTTCCCAATGTCAAAATCCGTGGATATTTTTCCATATTAGTCACTCACAAAGACACCTGGATTGGACGACTTGACATAAGGAGACGAGAGCCAAAATTTTCAATTTACATATGGAATTGCTACTACTCAGTAAAAGAGGAGACTCGTAGCGATTAATTTTCGCCGCGAGGACGATAAACCGCGGGGTGCATGTTTGATTTCAAAATGTTCAGTTTTTTTTTGATCACTCTAAACATTTTTAGACGCCTGCGTTGCGTTTATCCCTTTGTATAATATATCGAATTTATTTCTTACTTTTAATCATACTCGTATTTAACCCGATAAAACTTTTTCCAGTAGTTACCTAATATATTAACCACCACCTTTCTATATAGGGGTGATTCTACAAAAGTTGGGCAACTTTTGACCTCATTTTATTTAAATAGTTTTAGGAGAAAATTAAACAGTATTTTGTTATGATAACATCGATAATATAATAAATATACTGTTCCAGACCGGGCCAGTCAGTTATTCAAACAGTTTCTGAAATATCTGTGTTTTCTAAATTTGAATGCAAGGGAAGTGACGAGTATACCAGGGTACTAATTAAATATATAATTTATTGGAAAATATAAGATTTATTGCAACTTTGAGCATATTATACATTAAATATCTTAAAACCAAATAATACCAGACATCAGTGGCGGCTGGTGGATTTTGGGTATACCGATATCTCAATTATTAGATATGGGACCCACACCAAATTTATATGAGTTTATAATGACATTAAATAAACAAGTTCTGCGCAAGCAGAATTTAAATTGAAGTTTGCGAAAAAAAGAGAACCAAAACATCGAACATGGAACTGACGACATGGTACTGATGAATGGGATACAAATTTGAGATTATAATTCGGAATTAAGTATTTTACTGATATTTTTTATTAGTGGATGCTACTTATCAACAAATCACATATAGCCTTATATAAATTACAAAGAAATATATATACGTAAGAAAGTAACTACTCACGACAGTACTGAAATTTTGACTGGAACTATACGTGCATTCACCATAACTTCGCCGCTTGCATTGTTTTCAAGATGAATGTCGTGCAAAGGGCGGGCTCTGTAGGAAATTGTTTACCAACACTTGAGTTAAAACGAGGACTTGACGTTTAAACTTCAATATTAAGCAGGAATTTTGAATTTTAACATTTTAACAGAACTGACGGGTAAAAGTGAGTACAAAGTTTATCAATTTTTTAAAAATTGCTATTATTCGAATCTATGATCAAATATGAAAAATACATTATTTAATGTTTTATAGTTTGTACTGAAATTGAAAAATTTAAAATAAATTGAATATATTTTAAAATAAAATCACTCAAATATTTGATTCAGGAGTTGGGACACGCCAAGGTACTGATGTTTTGAATATTTATTATGTTTATATTATTACATTAAAGTTGGGTGGACAAGTTAAAAAAACCTTGATATTTTGTAATATACTAAAATATTTACAAAAAATATTAAAATACCTACTCTATTGACTGATGTTGTCCAACTTTTGTAGAATCACCCATAGGTCAAAAGCTATGATTTCTTATATTTTGTGACTATGATTTTTTGAATGTTTGTCCTCAAAACTCTTTAAGTAATTGTTTTACTTTTTTTATACATAGATGTATCATTACTTAAATAAATTTATTTAAATAATGTTTCTCATAACATGTCCATTTGATGATTTATAAGATTAATAGCAAGATGGTTACCATAGCCGCGTACAACCAATTATGCGCGCTGTTCAAATAATTAATTAACCAAGAAATCGAGCGGAGATTTATTGTGACCTGCGAATGCGACTTCTAAAAAATTTTAAAACAGTGCCGTATTTTTGTCACGGTCGATAAATTAGTCGCTCTTTAAATCCCTAGGAGTGGCTTCTTGCCAGATCCTAATGCAGCGAGTAAATAAAATTTTTCGACTATTAAATTGCCCACATACGAGGGAGAAATATAGTATATGTGCAATTTTCTCCGATAAAGTGTTAATACAAACAAATCGGTTTCGGTTCGTCCTACTGAAACGATTTATTTTTACCACAAGCGCGCATTTAAATGATAATTTGTAAATAAAATTTGAATTGTCCAAATAAACATTTATTTATCGGTTATAAATTCACTGCGTTCACGTAACGCTCTTGTTGTCTATTTAATGAGAATCTATATTGGGTTGTACTATTTATTAATTATTTGGCGAAATAATAGATATAAAATTTATGGTTTAAAATCACTGCATTAAAATTATAATTAGATTAGAATTATTGCCAAATATAAAAGTAAATAAATAATATACAATTGCATTTTTATTTTTATGGCATTAATTACTATAGCTTAATTCCTCATTTAAATATACTACAAACAAGACTCCAAGATAATAAAACCTGTAACTCTCAAAACCATTTTCAGGACAAAACACATATATTAATAATAAAGTGAAATGTAGAATATATTACATTTTTCATTATTGAAAATTTTGACCGAGACTAAAAAATCTGATTTCTTTTTATTTGGTAACATAATAAACCGATAGCAATGTAAAACTTCTACCCCAATTTTTTTCGATTTTTCGGATAGCTGTATCCTCGTTAAAAATGGTCGTATTGGAGCCGTAAAAAAAGCAATTTGAAGCTTGAAGTTTCTAGTTTTAAGATTCTTAGATGAAAAACGTGCAACGCTCAATCCTAACAAATACCGTAATAAAAAATTTTTTTTGGCTTTCTTTGGTTCACGGATTGTTCCGACTTAACCACCAATAGTTCTTAAACATTCGGCTGAAGAGCTTGCCTCACCATTATGTTACATAGCAAATCTCATGCTCACCTCGGGAATATTTCCAGATAAATTAAAAATAGCCCAAATACGTCCTATTTTTAAGAAAGGGGATGAAAATGTTATAGGTAATTACCGTCCGATCGCGTTATTATCAAACATTAGTAAATGCTTTGAAAAGGTAATCTATAATAGAATGGTTAACTTTCTAGAAAAATACAACATAAAACTAGAAAATCAAAATGGTTTTCGCAAAGGAAAAACTACAGTTAGGGCGGTATACCAAGCACTGGTTGACATAATAAATTCATTAAACGACCGGAAAGACACTGTGCTTATGTGCTTAGATCTAACCAAAGCATTCGATCATGTGAATCATGACATTTTGTTAAAAAAGCTTGAAATATACGGGATAAGGGGTATTGCCAGTAAATTGTTAAAGTCATATACCAGTAATCGCCAACAATATATAACGGAAATCGATAAAAACTTAGGTGAGCAGTTAAAATCAAAAAAACTTACAATACATTCAGGTGTTCCGCAAGGATCAATCATGGGGCCACTTTTATACATCTTATATACCAATTATCTTCCCTTTGCAGTTGAAGGGAATATTATACAGTTTGCAGATGACACTTCGCTTGTCTTTAGCGAACGAAATCCTACACAACTAATTGAAAATGTAAATAACTCTCTGAATGATCTAAATACGTGGTTTGAATCCAACGACCTTATGCTTAATGTTAAAAAAACTCAATTTGTAAAATTTAACTATTCAAAAGATCGAAACGATATTTTTGTATTAAAAGCACAAGATATAAAATCAATGAAATCACTGTCATTTTTAGGGATTATTATAGACAGTCGTCTAGACTGGACTATACATATTGATAAACTTGCAAAAAGTATTGCTCGATACGCTTATAATCTGAGGTTAATCACACTCTATATAAATAAAGATACTTCCCAAATTGCATACAATGCCTATGTGCAGAGCAGAATAAGATACGATGTGGTGTTCTGGGGCGGTTCAGCAGAAGCAGAGAGAATACTCATCCTTCAGAATAGTCTTTAACATGTCTTATCAAGAGAGCTGTAGAAATATATTCAAATCAAAGCACATACTTACCCTGTTTGGTAGGTATGTATATTCTAGAAGCTATAATCTTCGTCTTGAACAACACATATATAATTGATAAAGTCGATCACATTCATGAACATGAAACACGTAACAAAAATGACTACATACCTACAAAACTTAATTTTACTTACCTACAAAAGAATGTAACCTACATGATAATAAAAATATTTAATAAAATACCTGAACACTACAGAAACTTACCTGTCAAAGTATTAAAAAAACAACTAACATGCTTCCTAATAAAAAAAAGCGTATTATAGTATGGATGAGTATTTCAATGATGAAATAATTTTTTAAAATCACCTGAATTTAATGTAAAATATTGTTATTTTGTACTTGGTGAATTTTTTATTGTACTTGACATGTTCCACACCCTATGGGTATTATTCGAACAAATAAAGGCTTTCTATTCTATTCTAATGAATAAATGTTCCCAAAAAAAAAAAATTCCATAATCTACATGAATTTGAAAAATCATGAAAAAAGTGCTTTTGGTAGCTTTTAGAAAAATCAAGCGCTGAATCAAAAATATTATAGGTAGTTACTTTTTTTAGGACCAAATCAAAGCAAGCCTTATTGATCAATTCGGTAGAGGTGGCGCGTGCAAAGGGCGAGACTGTATTTACATTTACTAAATGTCATTTAGTGGCTTATTTTAGTCCACGAACTGGACTGGAAACATAAAAAATTAGGCAAATGGGACTAATCTTGAAAAAACCTAAAATATGAAAAAAAGCAAAAAAAACGGGCCGTTTTTTTTTCAAGTCGCATCTCTAAATAAGATAAACAAAACCATTTACGAACTTTTTGCCGTCAATTAATGCGATATAATTTGAGCAAAAAATATTAAATATTTAAATAATACAGCCACATAAAAAAATAAAATTGAGATGTCCCACGGACTTTAGTAGTCACATGTATGTGACTACGGTCATATGATATCCTATGAGTTTTGGGTCGTTGAATTCTAATACGTGGTCGGAATTTCGCCGTCACCCTCAGGTTTTCAATGTTCTGACAAATCCGGGTAGCCAATTTCTATAGATTTTGTGCCTATAAATCCGAATCCTAGGTCGGAATTTTTAATTTTCTTTCTTATTGATTTTTCGTGATATAAAACGCTTGTTTTTTAAGATTAGACTAATTAGGTATTCAGGATTCAGCGACACAAAATCCATAGAAATTGACTAATCTAGTTTCCCGGAACATCAACTTTTTTCGGCAACGTTTTACGGTTTTGTATTGTGCTTAGCGGACCAAAACAGACCATTTCTATGTTTTTTGCCGCTGAATTTATGGTTAAAATAGAACAAACAAGAATCGTTTTTTTAAATATTTTAAAATGCAAAAATAAATCGATTTTTAGGCCAAAAAACCTGAGTGTGATGGCGAAATATCCTATAGGATGTGTCACATCCTATAGGATGTGTCACATCCTATAGGATGTGTCACATCCTATAGGATGGCGGATCCAAGGGGGGGGCGATGGGGGCGATCGCCCCCCCCGGAAGTAAGTTATCAAGTTGAAATTGAACATAACTTTTTAAATTAATATAGAAAATAATAAAAAAATGGAATAACTTTAATTTCAACTTTCTTATTATTTACAAAAATTTTCAACTCCGCCCCCCCCAATGACACATTCTAGATCCGCCCCTCACATTGTGACTACTCTAGTCCGTCGGATATCCTACACGGAGAGAAATGTATAGTAAATTTTAGATAGTTAAAAAAATATATTAAAATTTACTTTAAAAAATGTTTAGTTTAACAATATTAAATATTCGTCAGTAAAATATAAAGATTGTAATACGAAATAGTATTTTTTATTATACAATTTTAGTAAAGATTACAACACCAATATTATTAGATCAAAAATGTATAATACGTATTTTAATTTTGAATATATTCGTATAGTTAATTGATTTTACTATCTACAAATAGTAATATTTACTATATGATTTAATTAAATGTATTATACAAAATAATAAAATACACTATTTAGTTTCTTATGGGTTACGTATCTATTATATTTATTTTTAAAATTTACTATCTAATTATAATAAGAATTAAAAACAAAATTGGTTGAGAATAATAACCTTAAGGTTTAATATACATGGATATTTAAAAATTACTAAATATGCATAGTAACTGGCAATATACAAGATAGTTGTCCCAAATAGTAATATATAATATAGTAAAGGGTATTATAATTATGGTAATCAGTAATATACTTTTCTCTCCGTGTAATTTTATTTTTCGTGGGGCTGTATAGTTGTCCCCGTTTATGATTTAAATAAAAAAAATTAAATATTATATTTTTATTTATACATGGGGTTTGGGAAACCAACTTTCTTATTTTCAATGGAACACCTTGTATATTTTTGAATTTTTGGATTCTACAATGTAGAATAGTACATTCTGTAACAAGTTTGGAATACAGCATATTCTGCTCGAGAAAAAATTTGACACACGAGCCGAAGGCGAGTGTGACGGTTTTACGAGAGTGGAATATGCTATTCCAAACGTGTTTCAGACATTATTTTCTCTACGACTACGTAAGAATAGTAACGCTTATATAATTTTAACCAGAGAAAAGAAACCAAGCAGTTTTTGACATTTAAGTTTTTTGTATTGTCAAACTATTTTGTGCGGTCACAATTTTATAATGTAAATTATAATAAATTTAAACAAATGGTATGCCTAAATCTTTATTATAATTAAATATAGTTATTTACACTAACTAATAAAAAAAATAACATTGTAACAAATACAACATAAATTGTTTATAATAATGTTCGTATGTGTCCTTGGATTTCTGAGGTAATAAATTGTTTACAGTGGAAGTAGCTACTTCAACCACTTCAGGAGGTGTACAGTGTACACAATAACTATTGACTCATTTTGTTGTTTTTTTGTACCGATTATAAAGGTTTTTTCTTAAAAGGTCTTTTTTTAAACTTTTTGAATCTGTCAAACTGTCAAAGCCGGTATAGTAGGTAACTGGTTTATTATTTTAATATCAAATTTATTATAATTTTGATTTGTATATTTGAAAAACAATAAATATAACTAATTTTTTGTGCCTAAACCTTAATTTTACAACTGCTATTATTTTTTAATTAATAAATAATACAGTAATATTTAAATATTTTGATTTTTTACGTTTCGTAAACAGCCAGGAGATGTCGTTACTTGTGACCATTCTTAAACAAGAGTGGGAATATTCTCGCACAGTATTGCAGAAAAACATCCTTTCTATGATCAAAAATTACACTAGAATGTTACTATTCTTAAGTAGTCGTAGAGAAAATACATTCTACTTTGTAAATATATTAATTAAGAAAATGTTTATAATCTTTGAATAAATTTAAGTTTTATTATTATTTTTTTAAGTATACATTCGCTAAAACTTAAAAATATTTTTTTTAAAATACTATATTTTTATTATTACATGTTTTTGGTTTTCCCAACACCAACTTCATTATTTTCATTTTTAAAGTATACTTTGTAAATATATTAATTATTAATGTTTATACTTTTTCAGTAAATTTAAGTTACATTTATATATACATATAAGTAAAAAAAATTTCCTAATTAATATATTAACAAAGGGGCAATTTCAGGCGCGCAAAACGCACTAATTGCAAATTTGTTTTTATAAAAAAAATTGTAGATAATTTATTTTATAATATTTTGGCATCAAAATTGTCAAAAATATTCTTCTTTTATTAGGCTATACATTAAATTAAAAAAACACAAGAATATTGAGTCTGCTATTTATATATATATATATATACTTATAAGTAAAACAAGAGTTTACAAGTGGTATAAGAGTTTCCAAGATGGCCGTGAACGCCCCGAACGCACAAGCACATTAACAACCGATAAAAACATGGAAAAAGTGGAAGAAATGGTTATAAACCATCAGAGAAGTCGCTGATGATGTTGGTATATCGATTGGCTCATCCCATGAAATTTTTTCGAATGTTTTGGGTATGAAACGCGTGGCAGCAAAATTTGTTCTAAAATTGTTAAATTTTAACAAAATTTTTGGCCAAAAACAATACTTTATTGATGCTCCAGCCTCCATATTCGCCAGACATGCCTCTGTCTGACTTTTTCCTATTCCCAAAAATAAAGAGAACCTTTAAGGGTCGTCGTTTTGCAAGCATAGATGACATTAAAAGCGCATCGCTGAAAGAACTAAAGGCTATCCCAAAGATCGAGTTTTAGAAGTGTTTCGAGTATTGGAAGAAGAGCTGGCACATGTGCATAATATCCAATGGGGACTATTTTAAAGGCGACAACATTAATGTAGACGAATAAATAAATATTTGTTTCAAATAACGAAAATTCTCGATATTTTCTGAACACACCTCGTATAGCCTAATAAAAAAAGAAATTATTTGACAATTTTGATTCCAAAATATTACTAAATATTAATAAATTACCTAGCATTTTTTTTTATAAAAACAGTTTTGTGATGCCTGAAATGGCCCCAAAGTATGCTTTAAAAAATTTGTAGAATCCTTTTGGTGTTGTCCCTTTAAAAACCAAACACCCTGTAAAAATGAAAATATAATATTTAATAAATTTCATTTCGATCACAAAATGTTTCCCCTTTTTTGTGGGTTTCTGAGATACATATCCCTAATGACTGTACCAGAAACGATTGTTAAGATTTAATGAAATAAATATTTTGAAATAAAACCGTAAATATGTAATTGAAGCCTAAGCAAAGCAAGAAGTTACGAAAGCGTCAAATTAGATACATTACACTGTGCGACAAATTTTGACCTTACAATTTGAACTGGGATGAAATGTGGAAAAATCGAATCTATGCAACCCCCAAAACTAATCTTTAAAGGGGTTTTGCTAGTTTAGCTCGAATAATGGAGATATACAGGGTGTTTCTTTTAACTTGAGACAGCTCAATATCTCCAGAAATACGCATTTCACGAAAAAATGTCTTAAATAAAAGGGTAATGTAACCAAAGGGGACATTATTTGGTGCTACCGCTAGCCACCCCCTACCCCTCCTTAAGGGTGAAACGGGGGGTAACTTTGGAAAGTCAAATGGAATGACCCCATTTTTTTCACAGAGTTTGGTAGTACATAAAAAAATGAATAACTTTTATTTGAAAGTTTTTGTCAATTTATCAACAGATGGCGCAGTAATTAAAAATTTAAGAAAAAGGGGTTTCCTTGTAAAATGTATTATTTGAAACGTTTGAAAAACAAAAATTAACATTAAATCAACAATAGTCGGCTCTGAAAACAATTTATAACAAATGTTCGAAATGTCGTCCTTCCATTTCGACACCAAGTGGAGCACCAGCGTCCCTGGTCGGTAAACGTTTGGTGCGGTGCATTAAATGGCGAAAAGTACCGGAATTTTCTAGAAAACGATCTGACGGACCTTTTGGAGGATGTGGGGTTACTTGAAAGAAAAAGTTTACGCTGCAATTCCTACAACTTGGGAGGACATGGTGGAGCGGATCAGGAACGCCTGTGCGGCGATACCGCCCGATATGTTGGCGCGTTGTGTGCCAGAATTCATTACCCACATTCAAAAATGTGTTGAAATGGAATGACGACATTTGGAACATTTGTTATAAATTGTTTTCATAGCCGACTATTGTTGTTAATGTTAATTTTTTTTTCAAACGTTTCAAATAATATATTTTACAAGGAAACTCATTTTTCTTAAATTTTGAATTACAGCGCCATCTGTTGATAAATTGAAAAAAGTTTTAAATAAAAGTTATTTATTTTTTTATGTACTACCAAACTCTGTGAAAAAAATCGGGTCATTCCATTTGACTTTCCAAAGTTACCCCCCGTTTCACCCTTAAGGAGGGGTAGGGGGTGGCTAGCGGTAGCACCAAATAATGTCCCCTTTAGTCACATTAACCTTTTATTTAAGACATTTTTCCGTGAAATGCGTATTTCTCGAGATATTGAGCTGTCTCAAGTTAAAAGAAACACCCTGTACATATATATATGTATATCTCCATTATTCGAGCTAAACTGGTAAAACCCCTTAAAGGATTTGTTTTGGGGGTTGCCTAGATTCGATTTTTTCAGATTTGATCCCAGTTCATTTTTTGTGTTGCACAGTGTTATTTATCATTATTATTATTTATTGTCCCTCGTATATTTCGACTTGCAAGGAGATGAAGCACTTGTGTTCGTCAATGAATTTCTCCGAGGCACAGGCTTTTCAAAACACGGTCGCATCAAGAGAAAATACGTCGCGACCTTTGCCGTCGTGGGGGGAAAAATTGATGGCTTTCTAAATCCGACTTGTTTTAAACGATGGGCTCTATGCCACCGGTACGCTTTCAATCATTCGCGCCCGATGATATCACTAATTTTCGACGAAACATTTTTAAACAAACCTTTCCAAGATTTATCGGCCAGATTATGGAGTCTTACTTTATAAAATGGTTGCTTTATTTACAAAATTTTCGTCCGCATTAATAACGGCCAGATTAACATTTGACCATAAATCACTATAATTGAGATCTTGTACAACATCTAAATTTCACACCTGTTTCCACTCTTTAAGTGGAACTTATATTTTGATTATACCTGTTTTATTAAGTACTTTATTAAATCCAGAAACACGTTGGTTAAAGAAAGAATATTTAATTAGTGGTTTGTTGACATAAAATATAAATAATCATCTATAAATTCTGACATATATACCATAATAAATTGTATGATAAAAAAAATTTTATAATAAAATTAGCATCACTGTTTCTGTGTTTGTTGTCAGACAATAGAACATCTTAAAATTCATAATAAACAATGTTAAAACAGCGGTAACAATAAACAGAAGCTTTAATCATTGATAATTATTCCTTCCTCTATAAATATTAACGTTAACAATTGTTTTATATTTAAAAATATTTACATGATACTCACATACAGTTTTTACAAAACTATTAAACCGTTTGCCGTGTTGAAACTAATTAGACATGCGTTGAACATCTTCTTAATAAGGGAGGTCTCTTTTCTAGGTAGAAAAATACGTAATATAAATCAAGAGACAGGAAATGTTTTTCACTAACAGAATATATAAGTTACATCCATTTATTCATTTGGTAACAACAACAAAAAGGGCCGAGGATTTAAAAGGTATTAAGCGTATGATCCAGGAGAGTGCATTTTTAATTCAAAAACGAAAATAAAAAAACTAGACCGGGCATGAATAAGTGGGCGAAGCTGAGTGGCGAACTTGTATCCAGAATATCCTACTGTAAATTAGTAAACATCTAGTAAACAGCTTTTTGACAACTGTAAAAGCATTACGCTGTTCATCATTTATCCAGTATTAAAACAGTATAAACAACAACTGTTATTTGTTTTTCTTCGTGTTATTATTTTGTGTCACATGCGCAAATGTCGCTTCAGACAAATGAGTCGTTTCAATCCCGAATTCCACGGGGCATTTGAAACAGTGACATTCAAATAACTAAGAGCTGTATCTTCTTTGTTTTTGCACAATATTACCACAGTTAAGAATAATTATATTCTTAAATTATTTTTTTTAATACGTTTTTCGACATACATTTTCTTTAAATATTGTTTAAATTATATTTACGCACATTTTTTGATAATTTATATTGAACTGACTTTTTGAACACCCTGAATAAGTCGACTTTATCAATTGATAGTTTAAACTGTATAGGTAATTATGGTACAAAATATCGGACAAATGCCCCCCATAATTCTGCTGCTAAAGTTCGATAAAATTTATTTAAAATTCTAAAAGCGTTGTGTGAGTTTTGGAGCAGAGGCGAGACACACCACAGAAAAAAAAATCGCGGGGGGCACGTTGGTACATTTGGCGTTTTCAACTTAAAAAATATATAATCTTAAATAGTGATATTATTAGCTTTACTTTGCAAGAAAGATTAAAATCGCGTATGTAGCTGTTGTGGAGATATACACTTAAATGTGTTTATAAATTAATGCGCAACAGTAAGCTTAAACTGTGTTCTAGTAAAAATGACCACAGCAATTCTCTCTATATATATATATATATATATATATATATATATATATATATATATATATATATATAAATATATATACCTATATAATATATAGTATATGTATATATATACAGGGTGGCCGATTTATCTGAAGACATTGAAATATTTCGAAAACTATGCATCGGATCAAAAAAAGTTTTGAATAAAATTTGTTCGCCTGGAAGGGGGACATCCAATGATACCAAAGTCGACCCCTCACCACCACCCCATGGGGTGGGGGTGGGGGCAACTTTAATATTCTAAATAGGAACCCCCATTTTTTATTGCAGATTCGGATTTACTATTAAAAAATAAGTAACTTTTATGGAAAAACTTTTTTTAAATTCCTGATAGATGGCGCTGTAATCGCGATTTTTGGGAATATCTTGAAAAATTGCAGATTCGGATTTCCCATTCTTGGGTAATTTTAAAAATAGATGTTAACTTATTGATATACGAATAAAATCCAAAAATTAAACAAGTTTTTCTTTTTTTCGATCCGATGTGTAATTTTTTAAGATATTCCCAAAAATCGGGTTTCTTGCGATTACAGCGCCATCTATCAGGAATTTAAAAAAAGTTTTTCCATAAAAGTTACTTATTTTTTAATAGTAAATCCGAATCTGCAATAAAAAATGGGGGTTCCTATTTAGAATATTAAAGTTGCCCCCACCCCCACCCCATGGGGTGGTGGTGAGGGGTCGACTTTGGTATCATTGGATGTCCCCCTTCCAGGCGAACAAATTTTATTCAAAACTTTTTTTGATCCGATGCGTAGTTTTCGAAATATTTCAATGTCTTCAGATAAATCGGCCACCCTGTATATTGATGGTTTTCCGGGATCTGCTCCGTGTTGTCGGTTTTTGGTCCGTATATATACGATACATAAACTCCTAGCAGAGCAGCAATAGCAGGCCAGCATATAAGACCTGAAGATGGTACATGAGATTGTACCGAAACGTCGTCAGATATACGTCAGGTATACGTGTTTTTTAAAAGTCAATTTCATGAGAAGTTTTTCGGGCGTGTTCAGCTAAGGATTAAGATGTTCTTCGCGTCTAACGTTGATACGTCTATTGGTCTGTCCCACGTAGCTTCCGTCACAATTCTTACAAGGAATTTCGTACACCCCTTGTGCCTCCAACTCTATTTTTGTTTTGGCGTTTGGAAGTATTTGACCGATCTTTCTTGGGGCGGTAAATGTTATCTCAATGTTATGTTTTTTGAGAACTTTGCCCATTCTCTTGGTTGTCCCTTTCACGTAGGGAAGGAAGGCCTTTGAAGTTGGTTTGTTGTTCTCGTCTTCTGTGGTATTTAACGGGCGTCGTGGTCTAAGAGCCTTTTTGATGATGGTTTTGGAGAATCCGTTTTGCTGTAGCGTCGTTTGGATTTTCAAGTCTTTTTGTTTCTTGTGGTCATCATCCGCCAGCCTTTCGGATCGCGTGACAAGTGTCTTAATGACTGCAGTTTTGACGGGTGGTGGCGAGACTGGGCGTGGTGTGTCCTAATTTGCCATTATTTTTCTTGATTATGAAGACATCCAGAAAAATTAATTGGTGTTCTTTCTCGGTTTCCATTGTGAACTTAATCTTTTTGGGAATTCCATTGAGATGGTCCGGGAATTTCTTCAGTTCCGCTTCTCCGTGGGTCCAGGTGATAAATATGTCTTTTACGTACTTCTATGTCTTCCATGAATAAGTTGGTTATTGCTGGGGATTTTGGAAAACTGACTAATATCACTATTTAAAAAAAAATGGAAGAATATATATTTATTAAGTTGAAATCGCCAAATGTACCAACGTGGGGGGCAATCACACTATTTTAATTGCCAATTTCTGTCTTTAATACGTGATGTTAGGTACTATTCCAGAAAATTTATCATGCAATAATTTAGAGTGTCCGATATTTTGTTTCATAATTAATCGCAAGTTGTCAATACACAAACATGCCCATCATATTTTTTATTAACACAATAAATCCCGCGTTTTTATGGGGACCTTTATTATTCCAAGTAAAAGCGCAGACGACCTCATTTTGAATAAGATAAAGATAGAGAACACTTTAGTTCGTCTGCGGTTCTACCATTAATTGAAAATACTCAACGGTTCAATATGCATTGCTAAGGAAAGAACGATGGATCCTGCAAGATCGAAGCAAGGTTTTCTTCGCCTAGAAAGCATTTTCAAATTGAGATTGCTTCATCACAATCCAAAAGAAACTGCGCAAAAAAAACTTGGTATCATTTATTTTCTGTAAATATAGCCAATTTAGTAGAAATTTTGTTGATGACTTATTTGATGGTTCAACCAGTTCTCTTAACTACGCTCTTACTTGATACTTGACTGTATTAGAAGAATATTAATTTTGTGTGCACAATAGGAATTGTTGTTTAAACGAATTTAATTAAGGTTTCTAAATTTACCACCTTGATGATTTTTAGGTCTTACACGTAAAATCTTGTAGTTGTTGGAACACCACTGTTTTGTTTCAAAGTCGTAATTTGTCGTCGAGAATCAAGAGCTTGATTGAAAGTGGAGAGTGTTCGGTGTGACGCTGCGTACACAAATAACCGTTTCAGATTTATATATACTGCGTGTGTATAGCTCCTGTCCGAATTGCGGGCGGCTTTCCTCTTTTTTCTTCGATGTTTTGAAACGTGCGAGAGGGTGACACTTTAAAAGCCCCACACCGACAGGATATTAATATTGGAATTGCCAAATATTTGTGTTTGTTAATGCCGAACACGAGATAATTGCACCCTTTCGAGTTTTTTTTTATTTGGATTCTTAAAATAGTAAATATATGGTGGCAAAAAGCAAGGTTTTGTGAAAAACATATTCTATTTTTAAAAGGGGTTATTATTTACGAGTATACACCATAAAATTAGTTTTCTCAAAGCCTGCAAAATACTCTATTGAATAAATTATTTAGAGATCGAAGATTTTTTTATTAAATTTAGTTTTATTTTATATTAGGTTGGCATTAACTTTAATTCGTTCATAAAAATAGTACAAACGCTTTCCAAGTCTATGCACAGATCACATAACAACAAAAACCGTAAGTATACTGAAGCCAAAAATAGTGCTCTCTAAAAATGAAATAGTCAAAATTCTACTATTTAAATTAGTACCAGCATTTTTTTACTAATAAAATAGTCGTTTTCACTTTTAAATATTTATTTCTTACTACGTTAATAGTTAAAGTTTGACTAATTTAAGATAAGTTACCATCTTTGACTATTCTGAGAGTTAAAAGTAATTTCTTTAATCGTTTGCGGCCAACAACAAAGTATTATTTGAATTAAATGCATATACCTAAGCTCAATGGTTAAATGACCCATAAAAACAAATAAAGATGCAAAAAGTTTAGCTCAAAACAGCTACACAAATGATATATTCAACTTTAAAATATTAACTAAATATTTATTGACAAATAAAATTAATAGCCGAATGGGTTATGACAACAGCTTGACAAGCTTGACAAGTGACAGACCTGAGTTCAATCCCCGGCTGGGTCAATACTTTTTTTAAATTTAAATCTACTAATTTGACTATTTCATTCAGTAGAATTTGACTAATTATTAGTGACTGCTTTTTCGCTATGACAATTAGTCAAATATGACTTATAAATAGTTATTTTTGACTAATTCATTTTAAGAGAGTGAATACTGAATTTTAGTATAACACCTACATTAGGCCGACTATTTTTTTTTTTACTTTGTACTCTGAAAAATCGATTACTAGACAACTCTAGAGAATTCTCACCAAACATGAGCTCTTAATTTTGATAACAAGGTCCTCCGCTTTACAATTTTCCATTTTTTCCTCAGTATTAGAAAAAAAAATTTATATCTCTTCGACAACTGTTCGTTAAAAAATAACTCTCCTCATATTCTTGTAGGAAATCGAACGCTCTACAGAAAAGGTCTCTTACAATTTTTTCGTAAACCTCACCGTTAAAAAGATACCAAAGGTTAAAGATTAATTATTTTAAGAGAAATTTCTGTTTTGCTTATGAATTTTATAACTCGCTTACAATTTTTTTTTATGAATCGCGCAACTCATAGTTTTGTAGAAAATTAACTGCTCTACAAAAATGGTCTCTTATGATTTGTCGATTAAATTAAGCGTTTAAAAGATATTCATCGTCAAACTTCAATGCATACTAATTTTAACAGTTTTTGATGAATAATTCGAAAAATTTCAATTTATTTTTTGAGTTTTACGAAAATATATACAAATTCGAGTTTCTATCGTAAAAGTAACTTTTATAGAAGTTTCCCTTTTGAAAATTTATTTGAGACTTTTTTATTTTAATAATATTTTCATGAAATTTATCTTTATAATAACTTAAAATCATAAGCAATTGAAAGTTGTTAATGATTCGGCAGAGCTGTTGCATTAGTCGATGATTATAACCAATGCTTAAAAAAAAATGAAGAGCAATTTCAATATTTATTGCAAGTTATAAAAGAACATCGCAAACAATACCCAAATTGTAATAAAGAAAACTTTTTACATCAAAGTGTACGATTATATTATAAATGTTAAAATTTTTATTTCAGTTGATAAAATTAAATAAAGAAACTTTTTAATAATAAATAGAACATTTTTTTTTCTTCAAGATCAATTCTTTTCATATTAAATTTATGACAAAAACGTTATTTTTTTCAAAATTTAATAAATCATCCCAGTAAACACATACACGTTTTTTAAACGTATTTAAAACGTGTGAAAGGTCAATAAAACGTTTTACGTGGAAAAAGCAACGGTTTGATATTGGTATAAATTTACACCAATTAATTTAAACGTTAAAACAACGTTAATTTAAATATGCTTTTTAATAGTGCCTAACTTTTACGTTACAATAACGTTGTATAAAGGTGTTCAGTCAACCATATATTTAAAGGTTTAATTTAAACGTTAAAACAACGTTAATTTAAATTTGCTTTTTAATAGTGGCTAACTTTTACGTTACAATAACGTTGTATAAAGGTGTTCAGTCAACCATATATTTAAATGTTTAATTTAAACGTTAAAACAACGTTAATTTAAATATGCTTTTAATAGTGACTAACTTTTACGTTACAATAACGTTGTATAAAGTTGTTCAGTCAACCATATATTTAAATGTTTAATTTAAACGTTAAAACAACGTTAATTTAAATGTGCTTTTTAATAGTGGCCAACTTTTACGTTACAATAATGTATTAAGGTTTTCAGTCAACCATACATTTAAATGTTTAAATAACGTTTCAACCCACAATTTTTTTTTACAAATATTAATGAGAAAATACCGTTTGAAGTAATTATTTTATGAACTGAGCAGGCAACTCTTTCTTTTAACATTTATACTATGTTATATTCAACACGCTCCATCAAACACTTATATTTATTTTGTGAAATTTTTGCTTAGTTTACACATGAAGACAACATGACTTCTTATTTAAATTCTGAAGGTATAAAATCAAAGAATTTTGTTTGTTAAAAAAATGAATTATGAATGAATGTTAAATGAATAATTTAACTTTTTCACTTTTACAAAAGTATATTTTTATAACGTTAATAAAACGGTTTTTGTCAAATACAAATATACCTACTTTCATCCACATCGTTTTTCCCTAAAATGGGATAACTTGTTTAAAAATAATTTATAACGTTTAATATTTAATAGAAATTTTCTAATTACATTCTAAAGAATAGCATAAGTAATCCTATAGTCAATGGTCATATAGTAAGCTTTAGGCAGAACACTATACACATACACATACACAAATGTTGCTTTAAGAAGTGCATTATTTTATTAACATTCTTTAAACTAGACAGTTACTGTAATAGTTAAAAATAACGTACTTAATACGTTTAAACAAACGAACTTAATACGTTGAAACAAACGTATTTAATACGTTCATACATAACCATATAAAACGCTTAACTGAAAAACGAAATCTGATTGGCCGAATACACATCATGTGATTGGCGCTGCCAATGGCAGGCTGCCATGCCATAGCTTCTCGCTACGTCAGTTTTCAATTTGATTTTGCTATCAAAAGGTGCATTTTTTTACATGTTTTCTGCTCGTAAGATTCGTCCTGCTTTTGGTAAGTACTTTAATGTTATTGTTTTAAAACATACACACTGTTAATATCACGCAGATTAATTGCTTTATTTCCTAATTTTCGGGGGAGTGTGATTTTGTTCTTATTATAATTTGTGCAGTGTCCTAGAATAATATGAGAGTTAATATAGTGGGGTAGGTAAATATTAACTCACACAAATTAACATTAAGTTAACATTAAACTGATTTAGATTAAACTCAATTAAACTCAATAGTCATAAATGTACACTGTACATTGTACAGATGTTAAAATTGTGGAAAGAAAAATTTAGGGGCGGTCGTGTATTTTTACTGTAAATTGGAATTAGGCGTGATTTTACTAGAGAATTCTCTAGTAAAATCACACTTAAGTCGGCTCGATAATATACATTTGCTTTGGTTTTAGATCTATTCAACAAGACCTGGTGAACGTATTGTAAATTAGTATTTTGAGAACACTCTTATTATACCGGGTGCGCTAAAAATACCGTTTTTTTTAATCATATTTCAGCCCAACGATATTCTATAATACAAATTTTTGAATTTATTCTGTTGAACAACAAAGCCAGCTGAAAACAAGCTTTTTAAGCCATTTTTTTAATCTTGTAGGGTTTTTCGAAAAATTAGTCTATTTTTCATCGTTTAACAAATTTCTTTTTTGTGTTTTAGAAGCACCTAAATTTTCCAGCGAACGATAAAAATGATTCACCTGAAGACGACTAGAGATACCTCCAAAACCTTTCCTTCATTTAAAAAAATCATTGTCTACAACCTGTATTCATGTTGCAGTTAACGTTAAACGAACGTTTAATAAATACGTTTTAAAAACAAGTATTTGTGGAGTTTTATTTATTATAGAACTTACGTTAGAAAGGACATTAATATGAATTTAAATATAACGTATAGATAAACGTTATAAAAGGGGCAAAAACAATCATTAATTTACGCTATTAATAGACGTATATTAAACGTTCTAAATGTAACATTTCGAAACGTGTAATGATCGTTTTCTTAACGCCAAAATTAAACGTTTATTTATTAGTATTGTTAAACGTTATAATCTGTGACATTTTAAAGTTGATTGTACGTTATAAATATACGTAAAAAGAAAATGGTGTTACGGTTTAAAAAAACGTTTAATTAACGTATGTGTGTTTACTGGGATTGACTCTGAGTTAGAAATAATGCACTATTTTTCTTTTCAATATAACCAAACATATGTAGGACCAAAAAAAACGAGAAAAATAGTTTTTCTTTTCATAGGAACTCAAATTTGTATAAATTTTCGTAAAACTCAAAAAATAAATTGAAATTTTTCGAATTATTCATCAAAAACTGTTAAATTAGTATGCATTGAAGTTTGACGATTAATATCTTTTAAACGCTTAATTTAATCGACAAATCATAAGAGACCATTTTTGTAGAGCAGTTAATTTCCTACAAAACTATGATTTGCGCGATTCATAAAAATTTTTTGCAAGCGAGTTATAAAATTCATAAGCAAAACAGAAATTTCTCTTAAAAAAATTAATCTTTAACCTTCGATATCTTTTTAACGGTGAGTTTTACGAAAAAAATGTAAGAGACCTTTTTTGTAGAGCGTTCGATTTTCTACAAGAATATGAGGAGAGTTATTTTTTAACGAACAGTTGTCGAAGAGATATAATTTTTTTTTCTAATACTGAGGAAAAAATGAAAAATTGTAAAGCGGAGGACCTTGTTATCAAAATTAAGAGCTCATGTTTGGTGAGAATTCTCTAGAGGTGTCTAGTAACCGATTTTTCAGAGTACAAAGTAAAAAAAAAAATTGTCGGTTTTTTTGACCCACCCTAACCTACATGTTTGTTTTGTAGGTGTATGAACTTTTAAAAAGGGGAACATTACTGAATTTGTATATAAAATATTATAGGTACAGGGTAGCCTCACGAAAACGAAACTGAAGTTTTTGGGTAGTAATCAGTCTCAGGGGGGAGCGACATCTTTTGCAAAATATTTCACTTGCAAATCGCATAGTCACATAGCCACAAATGCAAAATTTGTTATACATCATTTAAAACGGCTTGCTCCCCTGAGTATCATGAACAAAAAATAATAGTCTTTAAGAGTCTTTCATCATTTTACCATTTATAAAGTAAGTTTTCAAAATGTATACCATACGCTATGGGTACAGTTTTTCAAATAATGACAGTCTAATGTAAACCATTCTTCATTAAAATTATTTTTTGATATTTTTTAGAATTTTGCTAAATCTCCTCTTCATATCAAAACAATTTGACCCTTAAATTGTAAATTACCTTCTAGGCTTCAATAAAGAAAATAAATAGTTTTTGTCGGTTTAGATAAAAGTTGGGTTACGAGTGTCGAGTTCCGGAAAAAGTCCGAAGTATATCCGTGAGAAAGAAAACGTGTTAACCGAGGGCTCAAGTCGCGTCCGAAACTGCCTCGGCAGCTATTTAGTCGACTTTTAATTGTACACATACGGCCGGGGTTAAGTGCCATGTAATTACATTTCGCTTGCTCTACGCCGACCGACTTGCCCATCTTAAACTGCTTTTCTACTTTTATTGGATTTTTTATGGTCCCTCGTGGTGGCTCTTTGTCGGCAAAAACCTGAAAATTTAGATTTACTAACCCGTCCGGCTTGTAACGTAGAAAAAAATCGCTGTGTAAATAGACTTTCCCGCCTGACCGTATAAAATATGTAACAATAAGCAGATTTTAATTATCACGTCGTTTCGCATTAATTGCCGGCGGCGGTGGCGGCTTCATCACCATCATCAACAACAACAGTGTTGACCTCCGCGCGCCGATGCACGCCGGATTGGGCGACAACAAAAAACCGAAAACAATGCTCCTGACAGGATTTGCATATTTGATTGGTATCGCTGAATTAAATCTGCTACCGAGACTTTCTCGTCTTTTTTACTTCTGTTTTCGGTACGATCGTAAGATACCGCGATTTACATTTTCATATTTCGTGTAAATACCGACAGAGTAGTCGTCCGTAGAAAATAAATAACCGTTTTATTAATATGAAACTTTACCCCTAAGGCCGAATTTTGCATTGCGACTAATGTTAGGAAGATGACCTTACAATTTTTGTAAAAATGCATTTTGGAATAAAACCGTTCCCATTAAACATTCATCTAGTTAAGTTTTAAAAGTTAAATTTGTTACAAAAACATACTTCAAATTTCTAATGGAAAGAAAACAAACATATTTATAAAAATTGGCCTTTATTCTATTACAGTATATTATTATTAATACTCCATAAATATATATATATATATATATGAGTAATTCCATTACATTTCGAATAATTTCTCGGGAGAGGTCAATCGATTTTGTTCAAACTTGGGAATCTTGGAGTACATCATAAAAGATCCCCACGAACCAAAATTCAACCCTCTAAGTGCCATAGGTCACGAAAAATGACTATTTAAAGGACTAAAATTCACTATTTTTAGCTTATTTTTGAAAATTTGACTCTCAATAACTTTAAGCCGGAATTAAATTATTTGTATCAGGTTTTGTTTATTATATCTTTTAGTATGTATAAAAAAATATTTTAGACCTCTAGACCATTTGACCTTTATTTGGGACGGAGTTAAAAAAAATAAAAATTTCAATAAAATGGCCATTTTTAAATGGCCGCCAAAAATTCAATTTTTAATTGATTTGCTCTCGCTATAGTTCATTTTTTTCGTTGATGTATGCTCTTCAAGCGAGTAACTCAAAAAACTTTATTTGCCTGCAAGGATCGCTAATATTGCTTTTCAAATTTGGTGTTTTTAAAAAAATTGCAAACTTTGACCCTCCAGTACAGATTTCTATCAACTCCGAATCGCACAAAAATTTAGGAGGACCTAGTGTTCTATGTCTAGAATAAGCACTCGAGGGGATTTTCTTGGCCCGAACTTCTATGATTATTTATAATTAATTAAACATAAGTAAAATCGACCGAAATTTTAATAGTTAAATTTAATAATAAAACTGCTTTTTCTTCTCATTGTTTATTGCTTTCATCCGAATACTACAATATTAAAATATTATGGACACGTCAATACTCAAAAAAACGTCTTTTTAAAATAATTTTAATTTTTTAGTACTCCAAATTGATCTATGATGATGCATTTTCTAATAAATCGTCGAAAGGTCAATTTGAGGATGCTGTCTAACTAGGGTTTTAAAATTTCCTGAAAAATTGAACCGGCGGAAAAAAACCGTTCTTTCGGAAAAAAAATAAAAAATTGACATTTGCATTTTTTTTATTTTATTCAAAGGGTAATACGAAAAAAATGCCAGTCAATTATCCTAAAATGTCCAAATTTTTTCTAATATTCGTACACTAATATCCAGAACAAAGTGAATATCCGACTCTGATTATGATCATATAATATTATAATTATAATATTTAATTTAAGGATATTCTACCGGGCCTAAAAAACATATTTGTTGCTGTATTAAGACAATTATTATTTGAACATCGAATTTTATTTCATATATCATTCAATATGGATATTTTCAATGGACCCCCTTTTGCAAAAAGGGCCCAACCGATAATATATTTAACGTTTACGTTTATTTTATTAAAAAAAAACACTGCAGTTAATTTGAGTGTAGTACGGGTCTGAGCATAGAAAAAGGATCTGAGTATATATTCGAGGAAGGGTCTGAGTATATATTCGAGGAAGCGTGCTCGAAATGTGTAGCGTATTCGAAAAAGTTTTCCGGGAAATTTTTCAAGGAAAAAAATCAAAACAATTCATAGAATCTGTTTATTTAAAATCGAAGAATATTGCAGTATATAATTTAGTGAGCAAATATTTAATTGTAATTGTTTACTTATAAGTAGGTGCTAATATTTTAACACCATTACTCTATACTATTATGTATCATTTTAATTGCGTACTTTGTTCTAGAAATCACTTAGCAAAATATATTGTCATGAAGAAGACTTTAACATTAAAGTAACTTCATACAATTTTTTTGCGACAAGTCACGGGAAATCGCTTTGTGATGCAATTGGTGGGATTATTAAAAGATTAGTTATGCGATATTGTCTACGAGCTCCACCAGAAAAACAAATTACAACTCCTTTACAAATGTATGAATACGCCGTACAAAACTGCGAAAGTATAGGTACCTAAACATTGTTATTTTTTTTCATTCTTGAAGATCGTTTTCGAATATGTAATCCAAAATAATACGTTCTGATAGTGACAGTAATAATTAATTGATAATAATAATTTTCAGAGTTTTTACAGATGTAAAAAAGCATGAGAAGAAATTAAAACGCCGATTTTCAGTTGTGAAAACTCTTGAAAATACCAGACAATACCACTGTTATATACCAGTTAAAGAAAATTCATTCCAAGCTAAAATTACCTTATTTGATACTTCTTCAAAGAAGGTAAACCTTCTACTTCCAAATAAAAATAAGTTTCAAGTTATACTCAAAGATAAAGTAGTCCAATAATGTATTGTTATCTTGATGTAAATTACATAGTAAGTAAACTTAAGCTTATATAACCACAAAACGAAAACTTTTTTGATGAAAAAAAAAACTTTAATTTTAATAAAAAATCAAACTTAAATGTACGTACTACAAAATTAACATTATTTTAAAAAGGCTTTTTTTAGAATTCCCGCTGTGTTTATATAATTTTATTATTGTATTATTTGGATGAAAGTATAATAAAGAATAAGAGACGAAAAGAGCAATTTTATTATTGAATTTAACTATCCAAATTTCTGTCGATTTTACTTATGTTTAACTAATTATAAACAATCATAGAAGTTCGGGCCAAGAAAATCCCTTCGAGTGCTTATTCTAGACATAGAACACTAGGTCCTCCTAAATTTTTGTGCGTTTCGGAGTTGATAGAAATCTGTACTGGAGGGTCAAAGTTTGCAATTTTTTCAAATACACCCACTTTGAAAAGCAATATTAGCGTTCCTTGCAGGGAAATAAATTTTTTTGAGTTACTCGCTTGAAGAGCATACATCAACGAACAAAATGAGCTATAGCGAGAGCAGATTAGTTAAAAATTGAATTTTTGGCGGCCATTTAAAAATTGTCATTTTACTGAAATTTTTATTTTTTTTAACTACGTCCCAAATAAGGGTCAAATGGTCTAGAGGTCTAAAATATTTTTTTATACATACTAAAAGATATAATAAACAAAACCTGATACAAATAATTTAATTCCGGCTTAAAGTTATTGAGAGTCAAATTTTCAAAAATAGGCTAAAAATAGTGAATTTTTGTCCTTTAAATAGTCATTTCTCGTGACATATGGCACTTAGAGGGTTGAAATTTGGTTTGTGGGGATCTTTTATGATGTACTCCAAGATTCCCAAGTTTGAACAAAATCGATTGACCCCTCCCGAGAAATCATTCGAAATGTAATGGAATTACTCATATATATATGGGGTATTCCATACCAAATCGACCACTTTTGAACCCGACCCCTTTAGATTTTGCTGAAACTTTTCCATCCTTTTCTACCCTTTGAAAAACATTTTTGAAAATTTTTTCAAATTTTTTTGTCCAACCTCAAAAAAGTTATGAATTTTTAAAAAAAATGGCTTTTTTATTTTCAAATAGCCATAACTTTTTTAGAAATTGACTTTTGGGTACCTTTTTTTTTAATTTTTGTTTTTGAATGAACTTTTCAAAAAAATACACGAAAAAATACACGAAAAAAATTTAACATGATCAATTATATAAAATAATCGTTTTTTTTTAGTAAAATCGTCATTTTTTCGAAGTTCGCCATTTTTTCTTTTTGTTTTTTTTTTCTCAAAAAAAACTTCAATTAATTTGACAACTATCCCCGCTAATCCCGGAGTGGGCCGATTTTTTTTAAATTTTTTTTTATTTATTTAAAAAAAAAATGTCGAATTTTCTTTGACAATTTTTTTTTAAATAAATAAAAAAAATACAAACAAAAATCGGCCCACTCCGGGATTAGCGGGGATAGTTGTCAAATTAATTGAAGTTTTTTTTGAGAAAAAAAAAACAAAAAGAAAAAATGGCGAACTTCGAAAAAATGACGATTTTACTAAAAAAAACCGATTATTTTATATAATTGATCATGTTAAATTTTTTTCGTGTATTATTTTGTGTATTTTTTTGAAAAGTTCATTCAAAAACAAAAATTAAAAAAAAAGGTACCCAAAAGTCAATTTCTAAAAAAGTTATGGCTATTTGAAAATAAAAAAGCCATTTTTTTTAAAAATTCATAACTTTTTTGAGGTTGGACAAAAAAATTAGAAAAAATTTTCAAAAATGTTTTTCAAAGGGTAGAAAAGGATGGAAAAGTTTCAGCAAAATCTAAAGGGGTCGGGTTCAAAAGTGGTGGATTTGGTATGGAATACCCCATATATATATATATATTAGGTTGGTCCTTAGGTATAGAGGTGAAAGATATACTTTTAATATCGAATTGTCCCACCCCCCATTTTCTAATAGAACAAGAGAAAAAAAATTACACAAAAATTTGAATGGCTAACTCAACACCTTCACGCGCCTGTAAGGGGTTGAATTTCGACAAAATCCCCAATTTTTAAGGTTTTTGCCATTTACTCCGCAAAAGTCGCATATGTAAAAAATTGTACCTACAATATTTTCGTGTATTAAAGGTCTATAAAAATTGTCCCTTGAGATTTTAACCTAGAATGCACCATTTCGTGGAAAAGTACAATTTTTTAAATATGCGACTTTTGCGGAGTAAATGGCAAAAACCTTAAAAATTAGGGATTTTGTCGAAATTCAACCCCTTACAAACAAGTAAAGGGGTTGAGTAAGCCATTCAAATTTTTGTGTAATTTTTTTTCTCTTCCCAACTAGCATTTAAAGTGATTGCTACGTAAACTCGACCACAATGGCTACTTTAAAAGAGATTATTACCATCTACAGGCACGTAGCAAGAACGTTCCAGCTTCGTAAGCAGACCCTAAATGGGGAATGATTTTTTAGTTTAGGTTACGTATCTAAGACGTTCCAGAAACCAAGGCGGCTACGTTCTCATTAAGTAGTAGGTTGGTGTTGGCAACGGGCCAAAGTGGTTCCTGCAACTTTATAGTAACCACGCCATTCTCCTACTCTTTTTAAACTACAGCTGTCTATTGCTATTTCTTTTCATCAAAATATAAAACTCATTCTATTTCATTCTACAATGATGGTGCTGTTATTCGTTAAAGTCTGAACATGGATTGACGCATACATAATATAATCAAGCATTATAAGAAATTTAGACTTGTCAAATTCGCGATGGCCTGAGGGGTAAAACACAAACGAATGTAAATTTACTGTCTAATATAACACAATACTCTTAAATCCAGAACGGGACATTCAAAGGTGAATTTTTTCATTAATACCTTGGAGGTAAATAATGTTTTGACAATATAGAACCATACGTGCAAGAAAGCATGTTTTTTTGTTTTGGTACTTTAAAATGAATATTTCAGAAAAGAATTTTTGTTTTTTATACCCTTAAAAGTGATTTTTTTAAAATTAATTAATAGCAAACCAAAATGGCGCTGTCAATCTAAGAATAAAAATGGCTGATTTCATGTTTAATAACTTTAAAGTGGGATAAACCATACAATTTTACTTTCAAAACACTTATACTGCATAGTTACAGGCGGCTACGAATAAAGTGACACTACAAAGTAATTTTGTTTGCAAAGTTCCCAATGGAACCATTATATTACGATGAAGTAACAACAAAGTTGCCTTCACCTGTTTTGCCACTTTATAGTTCCAGTTGTCACTTAAAAGTTTTGGCGGCGATTTCGAGAACTAGCCTAACCTAACCTAACTTTTACAGCTGATGCAAGATTGATACGTTCGTTAGATTTTTGTGCACAGTGTTAATTGATTAAAAATGGAAAAGGTAAGTAAGCTACACAATATTTTCGTTCAAATACTTTAATTAGGTATTTTGTTTTAGTCGTTTTCAAGTCTCAATTCATATTTTAAAATAGTATCCACCAAAGAAAAGCAGGGTATTTATTTTTCTGTTGTGCCATGCCGGTGGGAGCAAGGAGGTACGCTTTCTTGGCCGGGGCATTTAAATTTCAAATATGCCTATAAATGCGTATTTTTCCTAAATTTGTACGTTTCGCCTCACTAGATTTTTGAGAAGCCATTTTTCGCAAAATATTTAGGCCTACACTCACAGACTCTGCCAACACTGCTGCTTTAACTTTATTTTTTTGGTCCACACATAGAAAAAGAATAACACACTTAATAAATGTCAAAAACATTCACATCGAGACTGGCCAGCATGCGCATGCGTTACTATACTCTATGGCGTTAACGCTTAATGTGAATCACGTTGACCATATAGTTTTAATAACCCTAAAGTGAATTCTATCGGTTATTCGAACTTTGTAGTAAATTAGAGATTAAAGTTCCAAACCAGAAGTCGCAAAAACGTAGTCATCACTAAGCAATATTATAAACAAAGTTAAATTACTTTAAAGTAGTATTGCAGGTATCTGCGACGATACCAAAACAATAAAGATTACTTTGATGTAATGCCGACTTTAAAGTAATATTTTGGTGGCAATGTCAAGTTTAAATTACTTCCGAATAAAACTTCAAAGTTCCAGAAACTTTTTAGTATTCCAGCTGGTAATAACGACGTAAGGTCTACCTAGCAAACTACTTATAGGTCACGAAACTAATAAAGTAGTAAGTGACGGTGAAAGTTTGGTGCTTGTGACCACAAAAATTTAGTTTAAAGTATTTTAAACTATAAAGTAAGTAAATTGGGAGTAACTACGTAACGACGTCTCCGATAAAGTTCCGGTCTCCTTGAAGCTCCGTTATTGCTACTTTGGTGCTAGTTGGGTTGTTCTATTACAAAATGGGGGGTGGGACAATTCGATATTAAAAGTATATCTTTCACGTCTATACCTAAGGACCACCCTAATATATATATATATATATATATATATATATATATATATATTGGCTTCCCAGCCATTAATAGTTTGCGGTTTATCAGCATACACAAAATACTGTATAGCCTAACAATAAGTAGTCTAGTGGAGTCAAATCGCTTAATCTCGGTGACCAAGACCAAGATTTGTTTCTTGAGCAGTATGACAAACTTAAACTCAAGACTATTGAGGACTAGATTCAGTAACAACATTGTTTAGGCCGGGGCTTACTGAACGACATTGTTCGTTGGCCATTGAGTTTAAAGTGAGCGGCCTTATTAAAACAAAAATCCCCATGATGCCAGCGTGAAGACCACAGCACTGTTGTAGGTGTAATGGAGTCTCATAAGTCAGTTAAAAAAAATTCATTCAAATTTGAACTATTCCTAATAATTTAAGTGATTAATTTTAACATATATGTTAATATGTTTAGTTTCTCTTAACTTTAGTAACTTATGTTCTGTAGATAACGGTTTCGTTACAAAATATTTAATGTTATCATCAATTTTAATATGGAATGGGCTTATCATTACCCATCCAACCTTTAATTAGATTTAAACCCAAAAAAGTTCAACATTTTTCCTTTGCAGTATGTTAATTTCTAAAAATGAATCCACCAAATGGTCTCATCTTTATTAAAACATAAAACCGTAAGATAAGAGACCGAATCGTCCGCTATTACATTGGCTCAATGATGAGAACCGGCTTATCGCGCATAATATAAGTTCGTTAATTTAACGTCAGCTCGGCGTAAAAACATGATGCTGCAACGTCTTCGTCGTCTTCAATCTGATATTTATTTATAGTTCGCTAAATGGTAATGATATGCAACCGGAACGCGTATCATCAACAGCGATCGCGCTCTATTGTTTCACTTAAGGCGAACCAACGTGTCGATGTCTCGTCACCGCTGCGCGCATCGTTAAAATTCACTGAAATTAACGGCAGCTATGATTCATGTTTACTGTCTACAGTTAAACAAAAGATTAGTCTTGCGTCGCTGCATATTTTTAGTTACGGTTAAATATCTAATTAAATAATTATTTTGGCAAATCTTGGCAGGAATTTGTATATATGCACTTGGTGACATTACAATTAGTAAAAGTGTAAACTTTATTCTTCATAAGTTGAATTGGCTTGTTGGCATTTTTAGCCAGCACTATTATCTAAGATTTGTCAATTTTAATTACTTTTGCTTATTATGTTACACAGGGTGCAACAGTTAGGATAGACGTTTTTTAAATAAACCCACCGACGGTTGACTAGTGGTTAGTGCTGCTGACTACAAGCCGGAGGTCGTGGGTTCGAATCCCCGCGGTCCGTTCCTACCCCTAACCCGCACAAGCCATTCAGTTGGCTTCTGGGACTTCTTAGGAAGTAAGGGTGGAACTAAAAGATCACTTTTTTATATAAACTTTTTTTTGTAAACATAAACATAAACATAAAATAATTTTTATGGTAAAGGTAAATATCAAAACATTTCTAGGAGTTATTTAGTTTTTAAAGCCGCTAAGTAAGAGCGCAATGTTTCTGCTCTATCGGACGAGTTTTTATTATAATTTTTGTGTTTACAAAAGACGCTGATATTTTATCATTGTAAAAAATGTTGAGGCACGCACTGAGTCAAAAGGCAAAGCATAAATGCATAAATGAAAATAAAAGATGTTGCCGCATCTAGTATTTTTTATACTTATGGGTGATTCTACAAAAGTTGGACAACTTGATGTCATCAGTCAATAGAGTGGGTATTTTAATATTTTTTCAAAAGCACGTTTGTATAAAAACATAATAAATATTCAAAACATCACTACCTTGGCGTGTCACAACTCCTGAATCAAATATTTGAGTGATTTTATTTTAATATATTCAATTAATTAATTAATTAATTAATGATAAAATATGAAGAATACATTATTTAATGTTTTATAGTTTGTAGTAAAATTGAAAAATTTAAGATAAATTTATCAATTTTACTACAAACTATAAAACATTAAATAATGTTTCTTCATATTTTATCATCGATTCAAATAATAGCAATTTTTAAAAAATTGATAATCTTTGTACTCACTTTTACCCGTCAGTTCTGTGTCCAATGTTAAAATTCAAAATTCCTGCGAAATATTGAAGTTTAAATGTCAAGTCCTCGTTTTAACTGTGTGTTGGTAAAAAATTTCCTACAGAGCCCGCCCTTTGTACGACAGTCATCTTGTAAACAATGCAAGCGGCGAAGTTGTGGTGAATGCACGTATACTTCCAGTCAAAATTTCATTACTGTGGTGAGTAGTTATTTTCTTACGTATATATATTTCATTGTAATTTATATAAGGCTATATGTGATTTGTTGATAAGTATCATCCACTAATAAAAAATATCAGTAAAATACTTTCATAGTACCGTGTCGTCAGTTCCATGTTCGATCTTTTTTTCTCAAACTTCAATTTAAATTCTGCTTGCGCAGAACTTGTTTATTTAATGTCATTATAAACTCATTTAAATTTGGTGTGGGTCCCTAATAATCTAATAATTGAGATGTCGGTATTAGACAAAATCCACCAGCCGTCACTGATGTGTGGTATTATTTGATTTTAAGATATTTAATGTATAATATGCTCAAAGTTGCAATAAATCTTATATTTTTCAATAAATTATGTATTTAATTAGTACCCTGGTATACTCGTCACTTCCCTTGCATTCAAATTTAGAAAATACAGATATTTCAGAAACGTTTTGAAAAAGTTACTGGCCCGGTCTGGAACAGTATATTTATTATATAACAAAATACTGTTTAATTTTCTTGTATAAACAAAATGAGGTCAAAAGTTGCCCAACTTTTGTAGAATCACCCTTATATTTTTGCAATAATTGTTTATATTTCTGTAATTATTAGTATTATTTATAATCCTGATGGTTTATGCAAATTATAGTACAAACTTTAGTCGCATTTTTAGGTTGTTGCATTGCGTGTAGGGATGCAAGATTTAATTAAATTAGTTAAAGGACATTTTTAAAGCCATTAAATATTGTCCTAGTATACATAAAACCTAATTCCGGGACAAACATTTTTAAATTAATTTAAATAATAACTTATTTAAAATCTAACCTTAAATTAGCATATTGAATCCAAAATGACATACCTGCAACAAAAAAAAAAAATTAGTAAATTGACATGAAACCAAACCAAATAATGAAAAAAAATGTTGACAACGGCATTTTGTATTTGTTCAGGAAATTCGCCGATAAAGCGAAAAAATCCTACAAAGCCGCAGAGCTAAAAATTGACAAAAGGCCTTTTGTTGAGCGTAAAAGGCAGATTTAATGGAACTGTTTCGAGCGACAACAGTGCGGGCTCGCATTAAAACTGGCCCGCGGCGATACACGGCACTCGAAATTGCCCAAAACAATGAAATAATGACAAATAGAAGAGACCGCCGCGCACAGAACCACAATCCAAATATTTTGCATCAACTGAAATCAGTAACCATAACCAAAAACTAAATAAAGTTTATGTTCAATTATTTGGCAAGATATCATTCTTTTTATCAAAATTTTCTTATAACTGCGCCGACATTTCTGCAATTTCTGCGTTAATGTTATTTCAAGCATTTAAGGGTTATTCATTAGTATCAACTTTTCTCCTCAAAAAACGCATAGGAAGAAGTCTTAAGGCGTTAGATCACAGCACGTTGGTGTTCAGTTAATGTTTATTCTTCGTAAAATTAGGGCAGTTTTTGAGATATAGTCAATTCCATATTGTATGGAAAATTTACTATATCTCAAACACTGTTTTACTTTTTTAACTTTTGACGACATTTTCGGATTCAGCGCACAATTTTATATGGAAATTGACTGCTTAATATTCGGGATACAAATTGCTATTGACGAGAATTATTAGTGGCCGCTTTTTCGCTATGACAATTAGTCATTTTTCACTAATTCATTTTTAGAGAGAAGGTTTTCGCAGTTTCTAAATTCAAAAATAAAAAAGAATATTATAAAACATATTTATTTCTGATTTGATATTATACTGAATGCTACTGTGCGAATTTAGAGCAGCCGGTACGAATTGGAGCTCCACGTGCCCTTGTAGGCCTCGGGCAACGGAGCGAAACTATTTTGCGAAAAATTGTTTATGTAATATTCGAGTTTCCAAGTTATAATGATGGTTTCATGGATGGATCCACCTACAGGCTGGAAATTTCTCGACTAATTAATTAGCAGTCTCTAATTGTTGCTTTTTCCCTTAAAAAAATACATTATGTTTTGTTTTTAGGGTTTTTGTAAATATTATCTTTTATTTCAATATTAAATGCATTCCAACTAATTCTTTAAATAAGTTTGTCCCAACAAAAATTTTAGACTTAGACTAAATAAATAAACCAAAAGTATTTACATGAAATGGTCATTGAGTTGTTAAGTAAAAGAGCAGACATGTAGATGTTACATCTTACTCAATTCTATTACAAATTTAACTAAATTATCACCGCAGCTACGATGGAAAAAAAACTGACATATTGGAGTAAAAATTTTTTTTTATGTAATTCTTATATTGTTGAATGATTTAATTTGATGTAACTTGAATCGTCTCAAAAGTTCACATGGACAATACTTAAATGTATTTTTCTACGACCACTATGTAAAAGTCACATTTCGTAATGGCATCGGTGCTTAGAAAATGAATATTTTCATTGGCGAGGCAAAACACGAATGTAAAGTGACAGGTCTGTGTGAAAAGAAATTGTCAGCATCGTTTGACATTCGTTTCCAAATTTGTATTGTATTTGTATATGTATGTCTAAATATCGTTTAGAACACAATTAATTGTGTTTGTGTAATAAATTACAATTTTAGTGCCTTTATTTCAATTGAGAAGGAGAGTTTATTGATGAAGATGAAAGTAATTTTGACGGCTGTCAAATACGTTTTTAGGTTATTTTGTTTTGTATTTAAATATAATAAAAAATAAAAGGGTCGTAGAAAAAACATTGTGTTTCACTTGTGAGAAAAGCTTTCTTCAAGCTTGTGTTAATGCACACTCGGCCTTACAGCCTCGTGAGCAACTTAAACACTCGCATGAAAAAATTGCTTTTCAACACTTCTAAAACAAATAACAATTTCCTGTCACGTCGCATGCAAAACCATAACGTTATTGCGTTTTGATGATTTAAATTGGCCACCAAAAAAATCGACCCAACAAATTATATATTAGGTTTGTTTAATGCATTAACAAAAAAATTTTAAAGTAAATTTTAAAGTAAATTACTATAGGTACTTAAATTTTCATAATTTGATATTACTCTGTTAAACCTTTAGTAGATACAGCCAATCTTTCGAAAAAAGTATGCTTTCGAAAATTTTAAGAATAAATAACTTCAACGTTCAATTTTAATCACTTTCTATTTTTTACTAATTAACTACTATAAAACTAATGCGAATGCAGACTGTGTGGTTGGATATTTAGTGCATTTATCATTAAATAAAATCAAAAAAACACCATAAAACAGGTTAATCTTGCATTTCATTCTATCGACCAAAATCGAGCCTACGTTAATTTAAGCCGATTCCCAACCAATCAGAGCAATCGGCCGAAAGACCTGAATTGGTTCATCCGATGAAGACCGATGATTTGTTTATGTTTTCATTTTGAGGTTAAGTTAATACCTAGCTAAACTACGATTTTGTATGTGTTTGCGTTTTGAATCATCTTTTGAGTTTGGTGGAATATTGTATTGGATTTGGATTATTATATTTGTTAAATATTGTTGTAAAGTGGGTTAAATAATTTAGTTTAAAAGTGCAAAAAATATTTTTTAAACTGGAGCTAAATCTATGGGGGCATCTCTAGCACCGAATTCTGATTGGTTAAACGCACTGTATATTTACCCCCACAATTTTTGTTTAAATTGTTTTTCTTAAACTAACCGTTTTCAATCGTTCAATCCAAACACTTTTTGGATTTTTAACAAAAATCCCAGAGGGAAGGATCCCGCAAAATTATATTTTAGCTTTTTTTATGAGCCTCAAAGGATTCTTGACCACAAAAAATGACTATGGTCAATTTTTTCTGAAAAATTTGACAGATTTACTGTACTACTTTTTAATCAACATTTTAAAATACCACACACGATTTATAAGGTACTCGTATTAATGGTATACAATGCATTATTTATTAATTGGTAAGAGGAATATAAATTACATTTCCAAAGGTGTCTCGCGAATGTAGAGAATGAATAGAATGTATGCATTAACACTATCAACATTTTAATTTATTTTATAGATCCAAATTAAGAAAAATCACAGTTTAGAAAAGCTAAAATAATAAAATAAAATTAGTTAATAAACAATTTAAAGTGTGGAGTTCATTTAAAACTTTAATTATTTGCAGTGGACGTTCTGCCTTGCTCATTACATTCTCATTAGATGAAGACACAGATACCGTAATATTTTTGTCAGTGTCTATGCGTGTTTGATAGCATCTTAAGCATCGCAAGACCAGAGAAGTACGTTTGAAGTCTAGATGAAAGTCACAAGAAAAAACTTATAAGGGTGTGGTATCGAAACCTTATAAGCAATTATAAGTCAAACAACCAAAAAGAGATAAACATTTAATAAGACGAATCTTTATAAGTAATTTGCATTCGATTAAGCTGGGAGTAGAAATCGCTACCACTTAATCATGTTTGCTTTTCACTGAGTAATAGTGTACCGCCTCTATATTTTCATTGATAAAAATCCGTCGATAATTTACGAGCGGTATCGTTATGCCTTGCCCGCCTCCCTTACACAAAGTTCCCATACACGGTTGCCAAACAAATAAAAATACTCTACAATGTTATCCCTATATAATTCTATCAATTATTTCTAATTGAAAATTTAAGATGGAATCAGGAACTTTTAGCATCCACTGCATATTAAAGGTGTAAAGTATTTGTAAACTTTTTAGGTGATTTCTCTTTTTCGTTTGGCAACAAGGTATTGTTCCGTTCAAAACAGAAGCCGGTGCCGATAGCTGATAGGCCAGTGGCCGAACCTCGAGGAAGACAATAAATTAACCGATTCATAATTGGTTTTCAGCATTGTAATTAAACGTCTTTGCGCGGGCACACATGAGATTTATGGTGCGGTCGTCCCCATCGGTGGCCACCGTAGTACACTAAATTAAAATAAAGATTGTTTTAGAAAGTATTTACAAAAAATGGCTAACGAATGATTGGTTTAAGATGTCCCAAGTTACGTAACGGTCCCATGCCAAGCCAGTTTCATTAATCACTCTGTGGGTCGCTGAGGTAAAAAATTTGACATAAACGTCAAATACGCTAATCGATTATCTATCAGTTCTCCATTATTTGATCAGATAAATCCTGTCGAGTCGCGCGACCAAGGCGCAAAAGTACGGAATTACATGCAAACAATTAAGCTTGGATTTATGATAGATTTTCAACTCTATAACCATATTTTTGATGTTTTAAAATTAACATAGCGACCATATTTTACAATTTAAAATACAAAATCCTGCAAATTTCTGCCATTGACCTTAATTTATCAAATCCATGACATTTACAACAATTTGGGTTTTCAAAAACATGAGGTTTGTTTATTTTACTTATGCATCCATGGATTTAAATGTAATTGTTATAACGCAAGAAATAAAGCCACTGGACCATTGCAAACGTCGCGAGTTTACTGATTGCCTTGCACAACATAAGTTTATTATTTTAAGAAATGGACCTATTTAAAACCCTCTATTAGACTTCTTTTCAAGGTTATTTGGCCATTTATTTTACTCTCATTGAAAACTATTACCACTTGTAGTATCTAGAAGACACTGCACTGGATTGATGTGCATATTTGTTGTGTCTCTGGTCTGCTCGCTGGGCATGATGTGCACGTTGGCTAGAAGAACAAAGTGTCTCCAAGTGGAGCCGTATAGACCGAATCCGCAGCAGCAGACTTAATTTAATTCCTTCTGATTATTATAATCCGCTACCACACACGGCGATACTGCCTATCGATATTCTCATCGAGCGGAGTCCACGTTTAGCTTGACATTTTACGGGAAAAAAATATGGGAAAAAGTTCTATCAAATTAGTTTTACCATTCCTTATAGAAAAAATAATGTTTTTACCAAGTATGTTAAGTTTGTTACCACAAAATATTACACACAGTTTTTATATTGTCAGAGAACTAATTAGGCCGAGTTTGCAGACAACACCTACTGGATAAAAATTCCTGAAGACGAATAATTAAACCAGATTTATAGCAGCTTTGTTATGGTCGTGGATCGTAATTAAATGTCCATAAACAATTAAAGTGTCTGGATTTAGGAATTACTGTTAATTAAAAAAAAGATAAAGCATGAAAACGACAGTCTGAAATTTAATGTTAACTCTACTTTAAAAAGTATTAATAGACCGATCAACATTGTTTTTAGTCTAGCTCTTGTTGTTTGGTCAAAAAATCAGTTTTTTAGTAATAATATTTCTAGTCCCTTTTTGTTAATTGATCATTAAAAAATAAACAACAGGACTTAGGCTAACAATATTTAAGGTAAACCTTAGACCATTACAGCCCCAGACACAAAAGTTAAACATTACATTTTGGACTGCCGATTTTATGTGAATACACCCTTCGACATACTTTTGATATCTACCTAAATCTTAATGTCATGTTTGCGATTATAATACAAACTGAACCAGTTAAAGCTTAATAGCTTAGTTATTCGAGAAAAAACATTTGCTCCTTCTTTCCGGCCCAGCTAAGTACGCGATACTTCATCTATAAAATGTTTTATGATTTATATCGCCTTCGAGACGAATATCACCGGGTAATAAATAAAATTTTTGACTTCAGCCTGACACGTCTAACACATTTTTTCAGTTTGAGAAGGAGTATTCGGGATGATTAAAATACGTTGGTGGAGGAACGCGACACCAGATTAATCTACCGCTAAATATATAAATTGCTCTGGAATTCGACTATTTACAAACACCGAACGATCCGATTCGAACATTAATAACTCGTAGGGGCGGGCCGAGACTTCCACATGGTCTTTTTCTATCTCGTCACCGAAATGAATTCAACGCGACTATTTTTGTTCTACAATGACAAATCGGAGTTTTAGAAGGCGTTTAAAAAAATATGTTCTGATGGTAAGACAAAATAATCCTTGGAATATTTTTATTTCCTGTGACATGGTTTTTTTAGTTGTTTAGTTATGTAATCAAAGAACATTTCTTGAAAAAAAAAGTACTATTAAAAATTTAGCCATCGCCATGTATCTTCAAAAGAAGCTTACTATATTATGAGATATATCATGTTTTTCTTTGACAAGAGAATACATCAATTGAGGAGCATCCAAGCAAAACCGGCTAAATCCATTTTATTCAGTTTTTGTTTTTTTTTATTTCGCATCTTTGGGTTCATTTCTATCGACAACCAAGATAATTCTGTTCAAATCCAACTATATCCATGTTAAAATCACATTTAAAAGGTAGCTTTAGGAGCAAAACCGGCCAAATCCACGTTTTTATAGCAAACCCGGCTATATCCAATAAATAATAATATCTGGCTTGGATATGTCGATACTACTACTAAAATTTGTTCTGTTTTTTCATGTTTGCACTAAATTTATTTTGTTAATATTTTTAAATAATAAAGGTTTTTTTTCACATTTTAATCGTTTTTTATTCGGTTTTTTGAGCAAAACCGGCTATATACAAAACCGTTTTTGAAATTTTGGCCTTAATATAAAGTTTTTGAAAACGAAACTATGTCTTATAAATAAAGTACTACAAAGCCCATAAAACTCAAGTTTGCTTTTTCTTTTATCTGTAAAGGCCAGGAAACCGAGAGTTTTTGCCATTTTCCCAACATTTTATTAAAGTGGATATAGCCGGTTTTGCACGGATGCTCCTCAATTATACATTTTATTTTTTTTTGTAATAATATAAAGTAATATTGATAATGTTCTTTATTCATGCTCCTCAATTATACATTCATTTATTGATTTTATTTTTTCTGTAATAATATAAAGTAATATTGATAATGTTCTTTATTCATTCATTTTCATGTTTTGTAACCTTTTATTAACTTGGTGTTTTCAAATTATGTAGTCGTCGACCTGCGAATGACAAAATGATTACACTTATAAGAAAAAAGTTTAAAATACTCATAATATAATATATTAGGGCAATCATACAGTTTATTTTTTTAATTTTTTTACATTGCTTCATCAATTTAAAATAGTCTGTTTTTCAACATACGTCCGGCATACATCCCACATAAATATACAAAGAAAACAGCAAATTGTAATGTCTAAATTGATGACGCGATGTATAACATAAAAAATTAGACTGTATATGGCTAACATAAATACCAACCACTATAAGGTAAATAATTTTAAATTCTTTTCTTTTCCAGAGTAAAATTGATAATTTTACTGGATAGTTGTTTAGCATAATACCGAATACCAAATGTCCAGCAAGATTCGAAGCCGGATATCCGGCGGCCGAATATTCGGCGTGATGAGTTAAGGGGTCGTTCACATATATATCTTTTTTAAGTATTTGTGAGTGATTACCGAAATGCATTATACTTTACCTTACAAATATTTATGTATTGCAGTTAATTTTGTAAAATGTTATTTTTTCGATAAGTATATTCTAATATCCGGCTGAATATTGACTTGTCTGGCTGGATCTGTTTCATATCCTCGACAAAGGGGATTTTTTTAAGTGACGTATTATACATATGATTGCATTGGTCAGTTTTCAACATAATACATTTTCTTTGTAACATTTTAGTTTTAAATCAAATGCAGCTAACCACTTTTTTACTTAGGATTGCAGTATCGTTTTGTATAAGAATAATATTTCCGTTATCTCCTTAAAGTGAACTGTTGAAGCAGCAGGTCTAGCAGCAGGAGCAGCATCAGCAAAATAAGCAACATCCCAATTCGGTTCGAACGACTGCAGTGAGCCGCGCTGGTGGCTTCGGGACATTGAATCTTCCTCGTAGCAGTCGGCCAGATTAAGATCGCATCTCGGCGGATATTTACCATAAATTTAGCGGTCCCCTTTCAGGCCTTTGATTTGTATGCAATTAGTAGCCGGAGATGTACGGCGGCGGGCTCTCGGCTTAGACGGTCGTATTAACATATCCACCGAGACGGGAAGACCGCCGAGCTCATCTTCTTTTGCTATTCTTCTACTTCTTTTTTAGGTATCCCCAGGGAGCCCGCTTCCTTCTTCTAAAAGATCGTAATTGTCGTCAGAACCAGCCACGTACACCGTAAAAACTCGCATTCCCGATTGTTGTTTTAATTTGTCCTCAGATGATGGATGCATTTGTAATTCCCGGCGAAAACATGAACTGTTTGTCGACAACAAATCACTGCACCACCGAATACAGTGACCATACAAACATTTCGACGCCACGCTTTACATATTAAACCATCAAAAGAAAATTTTGCCCAGTCATATCTAAAATTACCCTAAAAAAATTACCCAGCTGAATTTACTTGAAAAGGTCGAAGAAATAGTCCTAAAAATTTGTTACTATTAAAAGAAAAGTATTTATAAACTTTTATGTTTTAAAGCTTCGTTTTCGAGATACAGGGTGATAAAGTTTATAAAAAAATGTTTATTTTTTCAAAAACTTTTTAGGTTTGCTGTAATGTATAAAGGGCTTAATTTAATGTAATTAAATTAAATTTAGTTATCCCAACTATATATGGGTGATTCTACAAAAGTTGGGCAACTTTTGAGTTTTCGAAGAAATTTAAACAGTATTTTGTTATGAGAACATAGATAATATAATAAATATACTGTTCCAGACCGGGCCAGTCACTTTTTCAAACAGTTTCTGTGTTTTCTAAATTTGAATGCAAGGTAAGTGACGAGTATACCAGGGTAGTAATTAAATACATCATTTATTGGAAAATATAAGATTTATTGCAACTTTGAGCATATTATACATTAAATATCTTAAAATCAAATAATACCACACATAAGTGGCTGCTGGTGGATTTTGGGTATACCGATATCTCAATTATTAGATATGGGACCCACACCAAATTTATCTGGGTTTATAATGACATTTAATAAACAAGTTCTGCGCAAGCAGAATTTAAATTGAAGTTTGCGAAAAAAAGATAACCGAAACATCGAACATGGAACTGACGACACGGTGCTGATAAATAGGATACAAATTTGAGATTATAATTCGGAATTAAGTATTTTACTGATATTTTTTATTAGTGGATGCTACTTATCAACAAATCACATATAGCCTTATACAAATTACAATGAAATATATATACGTAAGAAAATAAAGACTCACCACAGTAAATTTTGACTGGAACTATACGTGCATTCACCACAACTTCGCCGCTTGCATTGTTTTCAAGATGACTGTCATGCAAAGGGCGGGCTCTGTAGGTAATTTTTTACCAATACTTGAGTTAAAACGAGGACTTGACGTTTAAACTTCAATATTTCGCAGGAATTTTGAATTTTAACATTGGACAGAATTGACGGGAAAAAGTGAGTACAAAGATTATCAATTTTTAAAAAATTGCTATTATTCGAATCTATGATAAAATATGAAAAATGTAGTGAAATTGAAAAATTTAAGATAAATTGAATATATTTTAAAATAAAATCACTCAAATATTTGATTCAGGAGTTGTGACACGCCAAGGTACTGATGTTTTGAATATTTATTATGTTTTTTTGCAAACGTGCTTTTGAAAAAATACATTAAATTGGGTGGAAAACTTAAAAAACCTGGATCTTTTGTAATATACAAAAATATTTACAAAAAATATTAAAATACCTACTCTATTGACTGATGACATCAAGTTGTCCAACTTTTGTAGAATCACCCATAATTAAAAATAACATTTGGGAACGCTACCGCTTTTTGATGAGTTTATCATTATTTTTAAATAAAGCAATTAAAAATACAATTTTTTCGTCTCTTACATTTTTTTTCGATGTTGTAAAATTCGATTATTTACTCGCCCCTGGAAAAAACAAAAATCAAGAGTGGATAAACGAATTTAATTTTTCTTGAAAATAAGCACGATAGAGAAAGAATGCTAGAGACAAAAATGTTATATTTGTATTTAATTAATTCAAATTTAATTTTAAACTCATCAAAAAGCAGTAGCGTGACCATAATTTTATTACTTTAACACCCTGTATCTCAAAAACAAAGCTTTAAAGCATAGAACGTCTATACCAACTGTGGTTCTTATTTTTGCAAGTTCTAAAGACAATTAAATTTTCCCAATCAAAATCTAAATTATACCTAAAATTGGGAATAATTCCTATTAAGACCATCGACCTAATTTTTTAGGAGGGTATACAAACACCCAACGGTAAGAATATAAACCTAAAATTATCAAAATGGGCCCAAAAAACACTTTTAAGCTCTAAAACTGATTACATCTGCGATCATTTTTGCTACAAAGTAAACCTTTAAACGGTAGGTTGGTATCGTTTTTCGAAAATAGCCATTGATTTGGTTTTCCTGAACAAAAAGAAGATTGGTTCGGTCTTGTCGTATTAATTAGTGGGTGCACGTCGGACGCTAATTGCAAATTTAATTAAAGACCCACCGGTAACCTTATCAGATACGCCGCAAGAAGAATGTGATTCTTACGACTGACTGCTGCTGTTGCCTATTGCCGACCTAAATGGAACGCTCTCTTAAAAAATAAATAATTTATTAAAAAAAATACGAAATTATAATTAATTTAATTTACGTAAAATTTTTAAGAACGCCTATATTATACGGTTTTGTGAATTGACGTCAGTAATGGTTAATAAAAAGTAATTATGATAAAAATGTACCGTACATGAGGTATAGCATTGCCAAATTAAATTTGCACTACGGTAAAATTAGTTATAATGTATTTAAAAAAATTAGTATAATTTAGAATCTTAAAAAATAACTTACGTCATGCTATATAAAGGGTGTTCCAATAAGAAGGATCATGTTACATGGAGATGGGGTTAAAAGTCAAATGATTGTTAACATCTGTTTTTACCTTGTCTAAGGTTGTCACATTTGACAAGTACAGTCAGCCATGGAAAGATAAACAACCGAAGAACGTTTTAAAGTTATTACAGACTATTACGAAAATGGTCGTTTATACAAAAATTCATTTAATCATAATCGACAAACCAAGGCAGAATTTCCATATTTGATGAAAATACAAGGGCAATTCTGTGGGTAAAAGGCTTAAGGGGATAAGTCAAAAAAGCATTTTTTCAGTAGAGGCTTAATCGTATATTTCTTTACTTATCCGTTTATGCATTTTGCCTGTCACGGTTTGGTGTGTACTTTTAGCTGGCAGAACCATTTTTCTTTAAAAATAATTTCTGGAAAGGTGAAGCGGTGCTTGATAACCAATTTTGTATGGCCTTAATTGAATGCTACCGACATTAACAATTTGTGGTATCAAAAGGATGGCGCCACATGCCACACACTTAATGCAACAATGGCTAAGAAGTTTCCAGGTCGCATCATCTTTGGTTCCTTTGAGGTTATCTATGCCAACAAGCCAACAATTCAACAGCTAAAGGACGATATATATACTTTGACAGGTGCATAACCTAAAATTGTCACAAATGTCACATTTGCCCCTGCTTAAACCATGAAAATGACAAACATTATATTTTTAGAAGACATTTTAGATGATTTAACATGTATTAATTGTTTAGCGATTTTTTTCAAGGAGTAATACACGCGCCAGGAGTAGAAATGACCGTAACTACCAGTGTTGACAAGCGCGGTATAATTCAGTATCATTTTGCCAATTTTCTTTGGATTGGGTGAAAATTTTAATTTAATGAATTGCATACATAGATAAAGCTATACATTTTGAAAAACTTTATCAAACTCCGACAAAAATTGTTAGCGAATTTTAGCTAAAAAAAGATTTTACTTCATTAAAAATATGATTTTTAACGGATATAACATAGCTACATTACTAATGTTTGCATATGGAAAACATATTTTTTTTATAATATCGCTAAAACAATAGCTAAATTAGCAAAATGATGGACATTTTTGGAATTAGCGCACCCAAATTAGCCCAAAAAAGTTTTTGTCCACCCTGCAGCAAATAGAAAATTTTATTTTGTCGGCCTGTGTAACCATTGAAAAAATGTATATTTTTTGTACAAATAATTTTCGTGAACTTTCCCAAAATGACTTTTTAGCATTTTTTTACGTTTATATTTGTATAGACAACGATATTTAGTATTATTTCCCTAAATAGTACCTAACTAATACTTTAAAGTAATCTACAAATTTCCGGAAAAACGGTGACTAATTTAAAATTAAATTTGCTTAAATTATTAATCAAATAAAAAGATTTTGCAGAAAAATTGTGTGAAAAACTAGTTTCTCGATTTTTATGTAAGAATGTCATATTCTCGCACGCAAAATCGTTGAAGAATGAAGCTCATTCTTAAACGATTTTTGGTAACATTTAGTTTTTAAGTATTGGTACCCCCAAAATGTCAAACTGATTAATAACCTCAAATTCATTACTTTTATTGAAAATGAAGCCTTTATTATTGTTTTGTAATATAAAGTTTGCTCCAACAATGCATTTTAATGCAAAATTTTAAGTTTAATGTGTAAAAGTGCAGTTCAGGTTGTACTTGTGCAGGATAACAAATATTGTCATTTTGTGTTGCCAACTGACATTTTGCGAGAAAAATCCCCTAACTAACAACGACCACAAAACAATTAAAAAAACCTAAATAAAAGTTAAAATCGAGAAAATAGTATAAATCACACGTTGCAGAAGGCTATTCTCGCACTCATTCGTTCGTCCACTCGCTCCTTCGTCGCTCGAGGCCAAATTTCGAATTCGTGCGAGAATATGTGGCCTTCTGCAACTTGTACTTTAATATACTATTTGCACATTGATTTTAACACATAAATATTTTTTTTGTCAACCCTTTCAAATAACACTTCTCGACCTGTTCAAATAACACTTTTTCGACCGCTTTCAATATAGTCCGTTTTATTGATAATTATGTCAATGAATAATAAATAAAATCATTATAATGAGGGTCGCCTAAAAATTGTGTGTGCACAACTGCCAAAATGTGTTATTTTGTCCTTGGTTCACAAATAATCAAGGGTTAAACCTCTGATCTTTTAAAATAACAAATCCCATACGAATTAACGTCAAAGGAAAACATCACAAGGGTATAGTATAGCTAAACCGGCATACATCACATCATAGATAACGCCGCGGCGACAGCTAATTGTAATGTCTGTGCTTGGTTCACCAATTGATGACGCAACGGAAAACATTCGCCAAGGCGATTAAAGTCATGCGCAATGCGTCGCTGAGAATTGTTTTTTCTTGATAAGAATTTTTCTTATTGATAAGGATTAATAAGGGTCCAATAAGGAAAAATCAGAGCACAACGTCCATATAACGTTAAACGTTGGTCTCGCTGATTTTAAAGTGGTTTGCCCCTCGTAAATAACTATTATATCTACTGAATATAAAAAAAGTAACGAAAACGTATGCTTATAAAGAATTATCTACAGCTCCCACATCATTCACTGATTACACGAACATAAAGCGTTGGAAAGAATCAACAACGTATGTTGTTGCGAGTAAAACTCTGGGATTTTCATTTCTATTACACCGTTTTAATGAAGGTAATCCGTTTAAATCGTCGGCTACTTTATTATTTTGCAATTTATCAACGGAAAACGTTTTGCAATTACTGGAAAGGTCGTTTCCCACAAGCAGCAATCAAGAGCAGAGAGAACATCGATACATCCAGCAAGTCCGGAACGATTTAAGGACGGTATAAACCACAATGGACAAATTGATTAATAAAACATCGGCCTGAACACAGAGATACCGTACACAAATCGTAGTGGAGCAAACAGAAAATTCAAAAGAAATTCTTTATGTTAAAAAAATAATGAGGAGAAAAACTAGGCTATTTTTAATTTTAAAAAATAGAGGGTGTAACCTCTAGAAACAATGGAGAAACTAAAATTCTTATCTAAACTTCACGAACAATGCATGAAACAAAACTGTAAAAAAGTAATACATACTCTCTAAAAATTAATCAGTCAAAATGACTAGTTTTCAAAGTGAAAAAGCAGTCACTAATAACTGTAGTCCACAGCAATTTGTATCCCGGACAATCCCAGGCAATTCTTATGTAAAATTGTACCCTGAATCCGAAAAGGCAGTTTTTGAGATATAGTCAATTTCATATTATATGGAAAACTATATCTTAAAAACAGTTCTACTTTTATAACTTTTTAAGACATTTTTTGATTCAGCGGACAATTTTACCTAGGAATTGACTGCTAAATGTCCGGGATACAAATTCTGCCCTGCTAAGCAAGAAAGTCGTATCTGACAATTTGTTGATTTGGAATAATTGTAATTTAAGACTCTTAGGGCCGGTTTTTCAATCGTTGGTTAAGTTTAACTTACGGTTAACTTTCTTAGATACTATTGTGTTAACAATAGTATCTAAGGAAATTAACCGTAAGATAAAGTTAACCAACGATTGAAAAACCGGCCCTTAGTAACACACGATTTTTTTGTAGTTAATCAAAATCTCTTAAAATGAATTAGTCAAAAATAACTAATTATAAGTCATATTTGACTAATTGTCATAGCGAAAAAGCAGTCATTAATAATTAGTCAAATTCTACTGAATGAAATAGTCAAATTAGTAGATTTTAATTTAAAAATAGTTTTGACCCAGCCGGAGATTGAACTCAGGTCTGTCACTAGTCAAGCTTGTCAAGCTGTTGTCATTACCCATTCGGCTATCAGCCGCTCTTATAAAAATCAATTTTATTTGTCAATAAATGTTGTTCATAATATTTTAAAGTTAAATATATTATTTGTGTTGCTGTTTTGAGCTTAACTTTTTGCATCTTTATTTGTTTTTTTGGGTCATTTAACCTTTGAGCTTAGGTATATGCATTTAATTCATATAATACTTTGTTGTTGGCCGCAAACGATTAAAGAAATTAGTTACTTTTAGCTCTCAGAAATAGTCAAAGATGGTGACTAATCTTAAATTAGGTGACTAATCTTAAATTAGTCACCATCTTATTTACGTAGTAAAAAATAACTATTTAAAAGTGAAAACGACTATTTTATTAGTAAAAAATGCTGGTACCAATTCAAATAGTAGAATTTTGACTATTTTTAGAGAGTGGGTTAGTGCAAAACATAGATTAATAACCCCTGGTGCAAAACATGCAGAAATGCCCAATCTCTGATTTAGATAAGACAGTTCCATTTCTGAAAAAATGTCATATACGACCTTTTATGCTTAGCAGGGCAGAATTGCTGTTGACGAGAATTATTAGTGGCTGCTTTTTCGCTATAACAATTAGTAATTTCTGACTAATTCATTTTTAGAGAGTATAGGTATAAGTCTAAACATATGCTTTTAAAATATATACGAAAATTTTAAAATTGGGATTAGGGTTAGATTTGGTAAAATCAAATTTTAATTTAAATAGGATGAGCTTACCTGACATTTAAAAAAATAATATTTTTTTAATAATATGTATTTAACAAATTTTTTAATTCGCGTATAACTTTTTGATTAAGCATTTCTGGACATGAGTATATAAACTGTTTTTTTGTTTTGTGATCACATTCGTGAAGTTTGGTCAAGCCTTTTAATTACAAATTGTATATTATATTATAAAAATAATTAAATTAGTGCAACGTGGATTTTTTAAAATTATATCCCCCTCAGGGGTTTGTATATTTGTTGGGATAAAATCTGTATAATACTTCTATTTAAATTAATTAATAATAATATAAAGTGTAGTGATTTACTGGGACAATTTAACTTGTGTGTACCAAGAGTCTGAGACCTAATAGTAAAAAAAAGTTTTTAAATGCCAATATAAAAAATGTTCAAAACTTTTAATAAAATAGCAAATATATGTGATATTAATCAATCTAGTCTAATAATAATAAGCAGTATATTATGTTTTTATATCAACATTTTTTGCGAATTCACATGTTTTATTTTTTTATTAATTTAAATTATTTATTTAATGTATACTATAAAATATTTTTATTTGCATCTATAGATAGTATACTTAAATATTGTTATTTGAATGTCCTTTATTAAAAAAAAAACAATAATAAGTAATAAATTTTTTTATTATGATTATTTTTATTACGAAAAATAAAATCTTAGTAACAATTAAACAACAAAAATGTGTAAATCATGAAAAAATAATCATGGTCAAACTTTATTTTGTAATGGAGTCTTAAAAATAAGACATTTCCAAAAGGAAATTAAAATGATACAGACAAAAATGCTTTCAGGAACAGTTGTAACAATGTATTGAAGAAAATGAAAGTACTCTGTTATATGTAATTTTTAGAACTTAATCGTAATTTAAACCTACTTTGACCTACGAAAACTGATTTAAAACCTGTTCAGCCTGTTAACTCCAATTTAGCACTAGAACAACCAAATTAATCTTCATTTGAACCGATTTACTTTAATAAAATTTTCCATTTTTTAATTTTACTGCAAATAATGAATGTAAATAATTCGTCCATTTATTTTAGAAATTTAAATTATTTGTACCTATACCAATTAAAAAATATATAAATAAAATTTCTATAAATGCAAAATTTTTATTCAAGTTCGGTTTGATTTACAGTTATTCCAAAGAATTCATTATCGTCTATTTTCATATATATACAGACCGTCACAAGATAAACATTCGTAACCCTGCAAGGGGTTCATATTTTTGCAAAAACATGTCCGTTGTACCTGTATAAATGTCCCCTTTAACTTTAAAACAACCGCTGCTAACATAATTTTCAATAATCGCACAATGAAAATCCTCTCAGCCACAATCTTAAATTTCGCAATCACAGTTGTGAATTCTCACAAAACAATTTACTTTGCCAAAACTTTTTTTTGGTTCCTAATATATTGTACAGCTGATAAATTTGTTTGTATGCGAAGTTTGTAATTTTTTGCAACAAATAATTTTCCATTCTTATGGAGCCTTAAATTGAAATATTGTCGCGCTTTTATTAATCGACATGCGCAGTGGTCTGGGCTTTTTTGGACAGTAGGTTGTAAACGGTCATAATTTGGTCCAATTGGACTTATCTGCCATGTTTTAGGTTAAAAGTTGGTTATCTTTAGGCGAAAATAAAACCATTCAAGACGGAAATTGTTCAGACTTATTAGGTGTAAATTTAAGGCTCTGTTCTTTAAAAGACGAATATTTTTTATGATTTTATTTTTTTTCTTAAAAAAGTTAATCTTATTTTAATTCTGCCGCACCCTGAAAATCTTATTCTCTGGCTTGAGAAATGCTTCTTTAACCTTACTTTACTTTTAATCAAGTTTAAAATGAAGCTATCAAACTTTTTCCACACAACTCAAAATATCTGTGGCAAAAAATTTGTGGCATTGCCTATATTGAATTAAACACAACATTCTTGTTATTCAACAAAAGCTAGAAATGATTTGCAAGGACTGTCATGAACAATCTGTAATATCAAAATCAACCAAGTTTTTGAAAAAATTATTTTTTTGTACGAATTCTTCCACCTATTTAATAGAATTAATCCCTTCAAATTTATAATTGTTCAAATCTGGTAGATTTCCAATTGAATGATTAATGATGATGTTGAAACCAATCTTTTTCGATTTAAAATTCAATTTTTGCCTGAAAAATACCTGAAATGTGTACAGTAAAGAAGGTCACTTGTTGTTTGAGTTTGGATGAATATAGTATATATTATGTATCAAGTTTAATAAACGCCATTTTATACACGAATTTAATTAATGAGTGTATAGAAAAGTTTATAAACGAGGTGCATACTATACTTTTTTTAAGACAAATACTTATTAGTATCTTAAAATGATTTAAATCAAAAATTTGTATAGAGCGCCATCTATAAAACAATAGGGGAATCTGTGTGTCACCGTCAAATGTCACATTTTTGTATTTTATAAACATAGATTATACAGGTTATAAATCGAAATGTATTTCTTGATAATTGACAGTTTTTCACAGTGAAAGTAAACAAAATGTTTTATGAGGACTTTACAGTGGAGTCCTTGCCCGAATTTAAGTTAAAGTTTACTGCCCGCGAAATTAAAAGGTTAGTACAATGTTCATATAAACTTTTCAAATATATTTATCCATATATATATCCAATATATATTGGCGTTGAGAAACTATTTAATACTTTTGTATTTTTGTACGCTGTGGCTCCCGTCCCGAGGCGGGACTTAAGTTCAGTCCCGATTGACGTCACACACTGTAAATCCGTTTTTATTCCCCGAGATTCTATAATTTGTGTCAAGCTCGATGGCTTAGATGGTAGGGCGGTCGCTTGGCATGCGAGAGGTACCGGGTTCGATCCCACTAGAAGTTGTCAAACTTTTTTTATTTTTTTTATTTTATAAATTTGTTGTTTCTTTGTTAAAAAGTGTTTTATTTTTATCGTAACATAAATTTGCCCATTTTAGTTGGGTTTTTTGCTCAATGGGGCGGGGGGGGGGCCCAATGGGGCGGGGTCGGTTGGGTTGTGTTGTTGAGTTTGGGTTGGTTTGGTTTTATGACGTAACTAAAGTGCCCTTAACATGTATACAGGTACAATTTATTATTATTATTATTTTATTATAACATAACAAATCTTAATATTATGACGTCAATCGGGACTGAACTTAAGTCCCGCCTCGGGACGGGAGCCACAGCGATTTTTGTATGGAGATAATAAAATAATTTTCACATTTAGTATTATTTTACAAGAAAGGCACTTTATTTTAACGATTGTATGACATTTGACAACTGTCAATTAACTTAAAACTAACTTCAGCCCTTGACTAAAAACCTGTTGCTAACTTCAGCCCGTGACTAAAGCGCCATAAAGCCACAACACAACAAAAGGTCACTTTGTGTCATGGAAACATGTACGATAAAGGGCGTTTTAAAGGTGGGAGTATAAAAAACTATTTTTGTAGTATGATTTAAACAAAGTTATGTGCTAATTTTGTCCATGTATTTCTTGGTTTCATTCTCAGTGCCGGAGATGCAAGAAGCGGAGATGGCGCATTGAGCACGTTCGAGATATTATAGGAACGGGCTGGAGATAAGCGCGGTCCGAGAAGGTAATCTTTCGCCAAACGGAATATGTCGTCGCAGATGCTGATCTACTGTCTTGAGATGATACATCTGAGAAACGGGAGAGGAGAGATACATTGCGCTCGGATTTAAAATAAATTGCAAGCAGCTTGTTTTTATTGGTAATTGCTTGTTTATGATGCTTTTTACAGAATTGCATTTTAGATGAACTTTAAAGATGCAATGATTTATGTATTTATTATAATTTTATCGTGGTGTGGTTAATAGGGTTATTTTAAATTTATTATTTAATTAAAAATGGGCAATAAAATAAACATTTTTGTTTAGTTTTTAAAACCTGATTTACTATAGTATATAGTATATAGTATAGTAAAGTATACTTTAACTTTTGTTTAAGTTAATAATAAGTTAAATTAATACTATTTCTTTATTATTTTTTTAAACTAAAAATAATTCCATTTGAATTTTTAAATTCCAGCAAATTCCTTGTTATAGTGGGAGAAAACGACGTCTTATAATATTAGTTTTTTAATATACTATTTGCCTATTTTATTATAAAAAATGATAACGTTAAACTAAAGAACAAACATACATGACATTTTCAACAAAACTTTAAACAAGTCACCAATCAAATTTATAAATGTTAGTATTTGTATTTAAAAAAATATATAAGACCCACTTTTTACCCGAGAATGCATGCGCATTAGTTGGCCAGTTTTTCCCTTCTATTTATTTTCTACTTTTTTATGAGATATGTATAAATAGAAACTTGAAACGGGAATTTAAAGAGTAGGAAATTTTTAAAACAAAATTTCTACTGAATTTTAGGAGCCTTAATTACTTTGATTATTAGCTTTTTAACAAATAACTGGTCCAAGACTACTAAAACTATTTACTAGCTAGATATTAGAAACAACTTTTTTTGGGATATCACCCAAATTATAAAAAAAAAAACTAGAGGGTATTGGACAATAAAAACATGGCAAAAAACTGCCAAAAATATGTCATAAGGCGGATATTATCACTTAAAGTGAGTCTTTTTCTGCTGAGGTTTAAATGCTGACGCGTAGCGGAGGCCTACAATTAAGCGAAGCACAAAAGGCACTTCGCAGCCGCATGGCATGCAACATTTTATCTTCAAGGAATACTTTTATTTGTAAAACAATACATATAACGTACAATTATAATATTTATTAAAATTATAAAGATTAGATTAGATGAAATATTTGATTTGTCCAAACCTTTTTTACAGGCTATGTGGTAAAAAACTTAATTGGTCTAAATTATTTTTACAGCATAGGTAATTGAAGATAAACAATGTTTTCAAAATTGTAGGACAGCAAAAGTTTGATATTTTCTTTAGAAAATATTGTTTCCTTAAATTATATTTGGCTTTAAGTAGAGAAATAAACATTATACGGCCAAGTAGTAAAACATTGTTAATGTTATAATAATTAATTTAAAATGTGATAATTATTAATAATCAAAATGTAACACGTGTAACTAGCTGTAAATTTAATTTTATAATGACAAGTTCACATGAATAATTCTAAAGTAATAATTTATGAATAATGAAATTTGTTAAATGTTTGATAAAATTACGTTTGTAAATTTAAACGCCCTTCAAAGAAACTCTTTATAATAAATAAACACGTGTCTGGAGGATGCTTAGTTAATTTAATGTTGACACATTAACACCGTTTATTCATTAAGTGCGCAAAATGGACTAGCCTAGTCCTACAAATACTTTTGGCAAACAAAACATAGCCCATCTCTCATGCATTTATTAGTTTTCCGAACTGTAGTGTTACAAATGCAGATGTGTCAGTCCATTAGCGGTTTCTTGTCGACCAGGACGAAAATTTATATCACCACGTTTTGCACTTTTCATAACGAAAACATCAAAAGGTACGTTCGCAGGAAACTAACACTTGAACTAAGGATGTAGGTCGTATATAAATGACAAATTGCCTGTTCGATTCATTCAAGTGTTTTAGGAAATTTATACATATGTCCAATAAGAAAACTATATCTCGATTTGGTACATTCTATGTATTACTATTAGTGTTTGTTAGGGTGTTTCAAAAAAACCTTTTTTTTGTTTTTTTTTCTCGGAACCACGCTCAAAAGTTTCGTATAGATATAAAAATGAGCCTGTGAAAAAATGAGCTCTTAATTTCAAAATTAAGATGTTCCGCATCGCATTTTTCGATTTTCCATAAGAATAACATAGGAAAAATTTTTTTGTTTCTTTTTATTTTTGTAACTAAAGAACAATAGGTCGTACTTTAAAGTTCTTGACATATTCTTGTAGATAATTGAACGCTCTACAAAAAAGGTTTCCTATGATTTTTTGATAAATTTGATCCTTCTAAAGAAATTTAAGGTCAAAGTTCAAATTATACAAAATTTTTGGGTTTTTTTAACTTATTTGGCGAGTCTGCCCGACTCATTTAAAATTTTTTTTAAATGAGTCGGGTAGTTAAAAAACACAAAAATTTCGTATAATTTGAACTTTGACCTTAAATCATAAAAAAACCTTTTTGTAGAGCGTTCAATTCTCTACAAAAATATGTCAAGAACTTTATAGTACGACTTATTGTTCGTTAGTTACAAAAATAAAAAAAAAACAAAAATAATTTTTCCTATGTTATTCTTATGGAAAATCAAAAAGTGCGATGCGGATCATCTTAATTTTAAAATTAAGAGCTCATTTTTTCACAGGCTCATTTTTATATCTATACGAAACTTTTGAGCGTGGTTCCGAGAAAAAAAAACAAAAAAAAAAGGTTTTTTTGAAACACCCTAGTGTTTGTACATAAATACATCACGCTTTAAACATACTTATACTTAATGCTAATGGATCTTTTAAATACACATTTATAAGTTGTGACTTATATCGCATTATTTAAAAGAAATAAAAGGCATATGATAACAAATTTTATTTTTTAATTGAAAAAACTAAAAAGGGCATTCCATGAGCCTCGAGACTTTTTCCCTGACGGTCACATTAAAAAAATTGTAGTTTTTTCAATTAAAAAATTTGATATCATATACCTTTTAGTCCTTTAATGCGATATAACAATTATTGTAATCTCGAATATCTCGGAATCGGTTTATTTTAAGTTTGAGAGGTACACCTTTTTAATGGTAACCGAACTGTGTAATCGAAAAATTGTATTAAATGATATAAAAACCTAACCTAAAAGTTTGTATGGTACAATAAGCTTAAAGCAACCCCCGTTTCTACTACACTGTGTTTACTCAAACAATTGTAATTAAGTGTGAATATGTGTTTTGGTAGTAAGTGACTGTTCGCAAAATATCACCTTTCCAAGTCTATCATAGTGGAAGTTATATTAAAAAAACTGATATGTTAAGTAACACTTTATCACCCTGTATCTTTTAAACATACCTAATTAGGAAAAATATTTATTTAGATTTTCGTCTTATTTTGACTTGCTTAATCTGCTCCTAAATTTATGCCACTAAGTTTAGGGACACCTTGTATAATGTCAATAAGAGTTTACCGATTACCGGTCACTTTTCCGAAAGTCATTTTCCCGACAGACCAATTTCCCGACAGACCATTTTCCCGACACACCATTTTCCCGACAAGATTTTTCCCGACACCATTTTCCCGAAAGTCGTTTTCCCGAAAGTCGTTTTCCCGACAAGCCATTTTCCTGACGAGCCATTTTCCCGACAAGTCATTTTTAAGACAAATAATTTTACCACAAACGACACAATATATTTTAACAGAGTGACGTCATCCAATGACGCAATCTTAGGACGAGAAGCAGATCTTTTTTCCTTAACAAACGTCCCGAGTCCGCCCGCTTCAAAACCAACCCAAACCCAACAAACCAACCCAACCGACCCCGCCCCATTGGCCCTTACAGAATTCCAGAAGGAACAAGCGGATACCGAAATCATTTTTGACCAGGTACGTTTTTCTTTACTAGACAATACAATTCATTAATATTAGAACCAATAAAATGCCAGTATTCCATAGTGACGTATTTTATCACAGCGGCAATAATTTTTATCATCTTGTTTACACGTTACTATGAATTTTGACGTTTTTTTGATTTGACATTTGTTGTCATTTAAATTCTGTTTTTGATATATATCAATAAAATAATGAATTATAAACTCTAAAAGATCGATGGGTTGGTGTAAACGATAATGAAATTAAGGTAAGTTTGAATAAATAAGGTTTATTAAAGTCTTTTTATATTTTAAAGCACATTTTAATTTCAAATGTCAAACTAAAAATTCGTTAAATCCTAAAATTCATTATATTTTCTCACTAAATATAACTCGTGGTATGATTAATTATCGATGATATTTACTCATTAAAACCGAAGCAGCACATTTCACTCGTCCTGCGGACTCGTGAAATCTGCAGCTCGGTTTCAATTCGAAAATATCATCGATGATAATCATACCACTTGTTATATTATGGGTGATAATAAAACTTTTGTCGTGAACATAATCTTTCGGGAAAAGGGCTATCGGGAAAAACGTTTTCTTACTACCTCGACTCAAAATACGTTGTTTCGTCCCCGATTTCACGGCAGAAAGTTTACGTTTCTTGCATTGGTCAAGCTATACGCGCACACTCTAATAGCGGGAGTAAAAATTTTTTAGTCGCGTGCTTAACATTTAAATTTCGTACTGCCAACATGAGAAACACAAAAATATGACAGTTTTAAACCATAATTTTACAATTATAACAACAAATAAACAATTTATGTTTTTACTTTTTTACTTTTTATGTTGTTTTAAGTGTTTAATGGTACTTTTATTTGTTATAAAGTAGTAATTTGTTAATTAAAATACAATCTTTTATTTTTACTGTATTGGCACCGCTGAATTACCATGACAACGCTACAGTTTGATTGATTTTGAATGTAAACGTCAGAATTAAATTAAACGTCAGATTTTAATTTTGACACAAATTTTTTTATATACATTTAATTTTTTCCCGTATTTTCTGCAGGGTAGTAAGAAAAATAGTATACACTACACGGGCAGAAAGTGTGAGAGTCCTGAACTGCGCGCCATGATGCCCTCGGCTTCGCCTCGGGCATCATGGCGCGCAGTGCAGGAATCTCACACTTTCTGCCCTTGTAGTGTAATATACTATTCTTAACTGGATAATAAGATTTTTGTCGTGAACATAGTCTGTCGGGAAGAGTGCTGTCGGGAAAATGATCTATCGGGAAATTGGTCAGTCGGGAAATTGCATTCAGGAAAGTGACCGGGAACCGAGTTTACCATTTAAAATTATACTATTTCTAATAAAACATTACAGGTTACATTGACAACAGCAATAGTTAGTTTTGTGTCCTCAATGAGTAGTGTCAGGAACTAGTGATTAAAATTCTGTACATTAATTATTATTTTGAATTGAAAATAAGTGGATTACTGTTCTGCGCATCAATTGCTACTAAATGTTTTCTCCGTGTACTAAATCCAATTCCGATTCGAAAAATCATTAGTTGAAATTTATCGGAGGGAAGGTAAGATTTTTTTTTTGATATATCAACACTTTAAAAAACGTTTTAAAAAGAAAAAGTACCTTTTAATGGTATAGCGAGTTTTGTGAAGAAAAAATATTTCGTGTTGCTACAAACCGTGTTTTTTTACTTTTGGATTTAGAAGTTTTTAAAATCCTGACTTGTAGCAATTCTCAGGTAGGATTCAAACTTAATATTTATTAATTATAATCAAAACCTATAGGTATGGATAGCATAATATACTCCTAGAGTTAGCGCGCTTTTCCCGACTCATTCTGTATAAAGTAACATATTACACAGGCCGACAAAATTTTAAATTAGACAACTTTTTCCTAGATGATTGATGAGTTAAATCCGGGAGGTATTTCAAATAATTCAAAATGGATTTTTAAGAGAAAGATCAGTACCTTCAGATAGTTGTACGTGATGAAGTAATCGGAGGATTCGAATACACCCAAGCAGCATTTTAAGTAAAAGTGTAGAGCTTTGATATATTTCGTTAAATTAACCTTAAAAATCTACTTTAAAGTAAAACTTTTTTTAAAGTTATTTAATAAGTTTTATTTATGTTATTTTTACCTATTTTAATAACCCTTATGTTTCAACACTTTAAAGTATTATGAGGGACGTATTTTTTACGAAAGAAAATTACTTTTAAGTGTATTTCACCTAAAGGAAAATTTAACGGTAATTTTAACGTCAGAATTTTTACTTAATGGTAAATGGTAAGTAATAATGGTAATGGTAAGTAATAATGGTAAATAAGTCATAATTTTACGATATTAAGACCACTTTATAACCGTAAATAATTCCTATTCGCATGGTATTTTTTAGGGTTATTAGTGGTAATAAATACTTTTAATATTGACTAAACAAGGAAAAATAAGCTTAAAGTGAAAAATAAAACTTTAAGGGAAAATTTTTTTCAGGTCGCCATAATGAATTTTTTAAGATGGCATCCATTACTTATCTAAACATTTATATGATATTTTTTCATAAATATTTTTTCTAAAATATAATAAAAAAAGTTTTAGTTATTAAAAAATGATTAAAACTAAATAATTTTTAAAAGATTTTATAAAATTTTGTAGGTTTTAAGTTTTGTTGAATTTTTACCAAAGCAATAATTTTTCTTAAAACTGTAAAATATTAAGAGGGTATGTAATTTTTAAGATGTATCCTGCCTATTTTTATCAATAAAATAATGTGCGTTTGTGTTTCAATGCAAAATATTATTAGTTTTGACAATTTAAGTTATATTTTATAATTTTACTCTAGGGTGACCTTTATTACTTTGTAAGTACCATTTTGTAAAATATAAATTAAAAGAACAAAGAAATTACGAATGTCAATGTTTTTGAAAGAGAGAGCAAACAGTTAGTAATTATAACGTTATTTTTACGTAAATTTGTGGTATTTATATTGTTTTTATTACGTTATTCTCTTAGTAGATCCAAAAGGTTATTATGTAGGTAAAATAACGAAATAAACCATTCCCCAAATTTGGTAATTTTTCGTATCTATACCGTTATAAAACCGTTTTGATTAACCGTAAAAAATACTTTAAAGTTGACTTAGTAGTAAAGTTGTAGTTATTTAAACTTAAAATGCTGCTTGGGCAGCGCGTTAGAAAAATTCGGTAGAAAGTACAATCTGTTATAGCAGGTCGGTCGGTCCAATTTTGTGGACCTAGTTTTGTGTTTCAGTGTTTAGTTATACGACCAAAACAGTAATTTAAGTTAAAAATAATTAATTTCTTAAAAAGGGGTTTTAAATAAATCAATATCAAATCATCACATATTTTGCAAAGAAGTCAAAAAAGCATGTGCCTGTAGCAATTAAGAAATTTATTTATTATTATAGTTTTAGCCTTGTTTTAGCGCCATCAAAGCCTTGCGCCTGTTAAAGGACAGGAAGCAAAAACACAGTCGAGTGTGCAGGATATCGGGCAATTGAAAAATGACAAACTGCCTGTGCCAGGGCAAGTCTTGCGCCGGTTCACACCGATTTGCCACTTATTCGACAAGCTGGCTCTTAAAACTTTTCAGGTTAACCAGCCTCTGGGAATGTGTCAATCTGCCAGAAAAACAATTAGCAGATACAAGGGGTTCTATCAAACGTTAAAGTGTACTAAATATTATACAAATTGGGTATTATTTTTGTGTTGAACTTTGTTTTCTTTATTATTCAAAATTTGACAAAAAAGTTTCTATTTTGTACGTATTTTATATAAAAAATATAAAAATAAAATAATAAAAAAAAAATAAAAAATTAAAATGCCATTTGGGGATTTATTTTTGGGCGAAATTACTGCAATTTCTTTGAGTGGTTAGGATAATGTTACATAAGTTAAATTTACATTGCGCACTAGTGATAAGTACCTACGTAATTGGTAATAAAGTTAAATAAAAAAATGATTGTTCATTTTGGAAAAATTTATGCGAACAAATGTAACAAACAATAACTTTCAATATTTCGTTGGCCCTCCCCTAACCCGTAATAATTCGTTAACCCTGGGTCTCGACAAAGTTCTTTATAAATTCCTGGGGTATCCCATTCTTCCTGAATAGCATTTACCAATTCATCCAAATTTTCCATGCGTCCCTCTCTTTCGTCTTCAGTTTCATCCTGTTCCACACATGCTCAATAGGATTTATATCCGGAGACAAAGGTGGACAATTTATTCTCTCAATATGGTGGTCCCTTAAATACTCATTTACGATATTGGCGCGATGCGGACGCGTCCGCGGGCACCAACACCAATTATTGGCAACATTTTAAGCATAAGGAACCACGATATCACTAACAACCAAATCTCTATATCTCTAACCTGGGTAAGATAGGGGTAGGTATGTAGGTAGGTAGGTATAACTTATGCAAAAAATCGAAATTTTGAAAAACACAAGCAAACTGAAAAAATCAAGAATATCCCGCGTAATGCGTTTTAAATGTTTTTCAAGAACTAATTTTCATTTGATCCTCAATTTAATTATTCAGCGACATGATAATTTCGTACTAAAGATGCAAATCACAGTAAAAAATATTAAAACTCAGCAATCGTATTTTAACAGCATTTAACAGCCAGGAATTGTTTTCGAATCTTGAATCGATTTTGTTTTTATCTGAAACTTAAATTTAATAACTAAATCACAATCAGGAGGTCAAAATTATGAATAAAACATGTCACGAACGTAAATATCGGTTTAGGTTTAGTTTTCTTAAATGTTCACCAAAATGTTATTTTGAAAAAGTGGTTAGGCCCTCTGAAAATAATAGAAGTTTGTTGCTTGTCGCTTGTTCAGAATTATTTAAGGAACATTATTTCACCATCTTATCTTCGTGTTCCTTTCGAAAAAAAAAATCATATTTTCGTTGCTAAGATTCCAATTCGAAAAATTTGAAAAACGGTACAAGTTAAGACATAATACTTCATTATTTTAAAGTAAAAACGAGAAAAAAATTATTTTGTTAGAAACGGGGCTTGGATGAAGTTATTAAAATTTTTCACCGTTTAACATATCACCCTGTAGGAAATTTACTTGAAGAACCGGGAGCTTCATATATATAGCATTAATTGCCAAAGGATGAGGATAGCAGACAACACAGACCAAAATAATTAGTTCAAGAAACAAAAAAGTTATGTCGTTTTGAAAAAGAACGAACTTTTTGGTCGCGACACATTGAAAGGTGATATATTTCAATTTAAATATTGTCGCGCTTTTATTAATCGACATGGGCTTTTCAAATTTAAACGTAATTATAATTCTATAATATCAAAAAATCGGGAAAATCTGCTATGTTCTAGGTTTAAAAATTCTTCCCTCTCTAAAAATGAATTAGTCAAAAATGACTAATTACCACAGTTGTTAGTGGCTGTTTTTTTTACTTGTAACATTGTTAACCATGGGTTACCAAGGTATCCCAAAATTTAACAGCCAATTCTTCCCTAATTGTTCCCTAAATCCGAAAATACCGTCAAAAATTATGAAAGTAGAATAGGTTTTGAGATATAGTCAATTCCATATTAAATGGAAAATTGACTATATCTCAAAAACTGTTTTACTTTTATAACTTTTAATGACATTTTCGGATTCAGGGAAAATTTTACATGGAAATTGACTACTAAATGTTCGGGATACAAATTGCTATTGACGAGATTTACTAGTGGCTGCTTTTTGGCTATGACAATTAGTCATTTTTAGAGAGCAGACCTATTATTAAAAATACTGATACCACCTTCGGCATCGGGCTGTTACCAAGCAACGTGCTTTCGACTGTCATAAAATTATCTCGTGCATTATCAATTCCTAGTGATATTATAGCTGATAATTTATTTGTCCAAGTAAACAAAAAAAAGTTAAATATCGTACACCAAACTTTGTTGAAAAAATGTTGACTAACTTCTTTTCCAAACCTTTGTTCTCTGGGTCTACACTAATAATTTAATCGAAAATTATATTTGAGTGATGAAATTTGTAATATTATTATTTCGTGTTGAATTCATCTAAAGGTCTTAAGGCGAACTCTGATAATCTTTACTTAAATAGAAAGTTAAGACACAATTCAATTTTACCTAAAATACCTACAAAATGTATCGGGTGGGTGAATGTATATAGCTCTCCGATTCGAACGGTAATGTTCGGTCTCGAAGCATATAAAGCACACTGTCATCAATTTGTTGGGCCTTGTTCACGACGAGTGGATTTGGATGTATGCCACTAATCATTGCGACGATGTCATCCTGCAGTTTGCCCTTAAAGGTTGCGCTGTTTACATTTCACAAACGAGTAAACCTATAAATTTCAATTCGAAAACTTTTAAGGAAACACGAGAAGGATTCGTGTATATATAATTTTTTATTTTTTAAATTAAAGTAAAAAAAACTGTGTGAGTTTCACAAAAATATGTAAACACAACCTAGTAATATGGAATTATACATATTACTTATAAGTACATTATAAACCATACAACGAATTAGGGAGCACTTATTAAAATCCTCATTATTTGTCCGACCCCCGTATAATTTTGTTGGTAAGTAAAGTAAACAATTTAACGCTAATTTATATAATTTTTTTTAATTTTTTTTATATACTAGGTAAAAACAATTGTTTTAAATACCAAAAGTTCGTACAAGCACTTGACAAGGCAAGACGCATTATAGCAGCGAGAGCTCTTAAAACGTAAAAGTCAAAATCAACAAATAATTTCTCAAAAGTGCAAACAAATTATAGTGAAACAACCACAGTGAGTATAGACTACCCTACGGTCAAGAATGAGTTAAGAGTTAAGTGACAAGAAAGAGTTAAGTGACGTGAGCTTCTGGGCGGTCATACCACCCCTCAATTGGACGCTTTTCACTGGACAAACAAAAGAAGACAAAACCAACAAAGAATTTTCATAAAGTGCAATCTAATATAGTGTAATAAAGAGTGAAGTGTTAAGTGATAAGAACGAGTTAAGTGAAAAGTTTCAGCTTCTGGGTGGTCCTATCACCTGTTATTGGACGCTTTTCACCAGTGAAACAAACAAAAGAGGTCGAACAAAAGGGGAAGAGCCCATCCGCATAAATTGAAAGTATCCTTAAGAATATGCATGACCTTACACATAATTTGCAAAATTAAACACGACAGATACCTTTAAAACCCTAAGAAAGGCACACTGCTTAAACTCTAGAGAGAAAAAACTTGGCTATTAAAATAAAAAAATGTTTGTTTTTTATTTTTCTCTAAATTAAGTTATTTTAATTTTTTTGTTAATGTGTGTATATTTATTTTTAAGGTATATTAATTTTAAGTTATGCCGGTTTAATTAAGTGCTCCTTTCGTTGTAACTAGTATATTTCTTTACTTATATGTACATACACTGAAAAAAGTCAGTATTAATTTTTAAGTTGTAGGTGAATTTGAGGCCAACCTTTTATTATTTAAAACACTGTCTATAAAAGTTAAGAACCGCAATTAATTTAATGAAACATTCAATATTATTATAATAAGTGTTTCCTAACATTTAACTCGTAGAGCATTTGGGTACATGAATTTAATGTAACCCTGCGTGTCTTTATTATTAAGACAATTTTCTTTACGGTAAATATATAAACATTTATTTATATTGAAAGTACTTGTTTCTTTATTGTTATGAATTCAGGGATTTTATTAAATAATCAAGCTATTATTGTTATAGGTTATATAGGGATAAAACTATAATGCACAATGAATTTATTTTAACGTTAGTATTCGTTGTTTACATTCCTTGCAAGCATCAGAAAGAAATCATAACCTATAACAAGTTGGTATTGCGTCATTGGTACGAGAGCCTCCACACTGAAAAAAATAAGCTGTTGAAACAACAAAAAAAATATTAATTCAACTCTTTATGCACTTTAAATACAAGCAATGGTTTTTGCACGTTTACTTAACCATCTAAAAATGTCAAATTGTATTGTTTAATTGAACAACAAATAACAGTCAAATGAACAAAATAAGAATATTTGTTCTAATCTGCTAATTTGGTTAATTTAACATTCTTAGGGTGTTAAGGTAAATTTCTTGAAATGTCCAGGTAACCTTTTTAGCATATTCACTTAACACCAATAAAATGTTAAATTAACATTCTGAAAATGTAAAATTCTTTAAAGGTTGGTATCCAAAACAAAATTATGGAAATAATATATTATTAAATAGAAAGAATTGAACCTTCACCTCGCCCAGAGTTTTTGTTTTGAGCGTGTTCCACCCATGATACATCTTTGTATCATGTGTTCCACCTACTTCAAATACCGACAGACTGTTTCGCCCTGTATTGAGGGTCTTAACAGTGTCGGGCAATATGGTGTAGTGAAAGTTCTACTGTGGAACACACCTTAAACAAACAGATATCTCATCTTATATACACCTAATCGTAAGCTAACTAAGGCGAGATGTAAGAAAACGTCATTGTCTAATGACGTGGCGTGAGTGTTCGAAGCGCCATTCTCGGCAATTTTATGAATGCAAATTTTACATTTTAAATTTTAAAGTAACATTTTAAATTTGTTAAATGAACAAATTTAAAGTTTTGGATTAAAGAGCAACTAAACGTTAATTTAATAGTTTTTTTAGGTAATCCTAAAAATTTCAGTAGTTGATTCAACAAATTCCAGCTATTATAATAGCTTATAAATCAAAGTACGATAAACATTTTAATTCAAAATATTAGTTTATGTTAAATTAATATTTAAACTGTCAAATGAACAAATAAACTTTGACAAACTCTGACTTTTGCTTTAACACCAAAATATAGATTAATCCAATAGGTTTTTTGTTGAAACAACATTTTTAAAAATGACATTTAGGCAAATGTTAACTCAACTACATTATTTTTTTCGGTGCATGCAGATACTTTGTACGTTTTGTCGGTTTCATAAAACAGTTTTTTGTGTTTATGGTAAAGAAAAAATGTCATGTAAGGAGCAACTGGAGGGTTTAGGTCTATTCGCAAATTCGAAGGTAAGTGTTTAGACCTCATGTAAATTAATTTGGGAAAGGTACATTTGTGATAGGTGACTCTTTTTTATTATTTAGAAGAAGCCATTACGCTTGAAGTGCTGCTAGTCCTCGACTCGCAAAGTGTTTTCCAACTTATTTCTAAATTAGGAGAGAGATTTGCAGTCATCAAAAAATTACAGAGTTACGAGATAAGCAGGAGCAATTAATGATCTTTTATCAGGTATAATTTTTGTTAACTGTTTTAAAGATGTGGTCAGAGTCGTTCGGCATTGGCCGTATGCGACAGTATTAAATTTCGGCCGATCAAGGTGCACTGACCACAGCCTAAGAGTATTTATTTAGTCCATTTTGTATTTTTATATTCTATAAAATAGGATATAATAAAATTGTTTAAAAATATTATATGCACATTTTATTTCTCATCAATCAAACAAAAAGTATGAAATTCAGGCTATACATTAGTATACATTAGTCAAAAAAATTCTATAGTGGAAATGCAAAACGTTGCCAAATCAGCGGATTTTGAGATTTTGTTATTTATGTGGTCTGTACTTTTGTATCAATAAACATTTTTTTGTCTACTTAAAATTATTCAAGTGCTAACATAAATACAATTTTGATAAAACAAAAAAAAATAATACCCAAGTACATGTCTGCAGATCAAAACAAAATCTCGCAATCCGATAATTTGGTAGTTAGTTTTGCATTTTCACTTTAGTACATATTACCTAAAAATGCTGTTTGCTAGCAGGCTCCAAGCATTAAATAATAAGACATTGTTTTAACAACAAATACATTTAATGTGTTTCAAAAATAAGCCTATTCTAGATGTTAAGGCAACTCGATGTTTACTTAAAGTAATGATGCAGTTAAAAATAACTCAACTAACTTTCAATATTTCAAATCCACCATGCATTTATATTAAATGCACGTTTCTTAGGCCATATCCGAACCCGTAACTACTTCACCACAAATGCATAGCGTTTATATTTAATGCTAAGTTTTTTCAGTGTATGTATGTATCTCTACATATTTGTAGATTTTAAAAAGAGTTTTGCCTCTTTATGATTATTAGTATTATATTACGATTGTTATTAAAAAATACGACGAAAACAAATGAAACATTGGACTTAATTATTAAGTTTTAATAGAGAACCTATTTTCTATGGTATCGACTTTAAAAGAAATAATTTTAAAATTGCATGTAACCTTTAGGAGTGGCATACGTCCCCATTATTGAGAGCTCAAACCTAGCTTAAAATAGTCAAGGTGGTTTTATTATACGACATACGGAAAACATCAAATGATTTACTAAGAGTATTTTCTCTGCTTTGGTAAATATGGTTCAAAAAGATAATTCAACTCACGTGTCCGTATGCATTGCATGGTTTGGCGCCTGCAAGACTAATTAGCTTCCTTTTCTTCAGGATTTATGGCCCATTTTTTAATATCAAACAATGAGCGACTGTATGACGCTAATAAGAGAAATTATGGACCGCAAGCGTGCAATTACACTTTATCATAGATGTAATCCTTTTAATAAAATAAATAACTTGAAGTGCAAATACAAATGCGTAAAATTGAAAAAGTGTCTTATACAGGATCCGATTTAGATTAACTCCTGTCACTTTATTTGGCAAAAAGGCATCGATGTAAAGATCACTTTGCAAATCGGCTGATCGTACATCCGGTTCGGCAGTGACGTGCAAACTGGGGGGGAGTGATCGATACCCGTTTGTGTTGTATTATGTCTAAGCATGGCGCATTTTTTCGCATATTTGGGCCGACGCGACACGTAAATGCACTTAGGGCCACGAGGCCAGAGCCTACGGTCCCCCCGAGCCCTCCCGGCCGCTCGTGGAAGGCACCCCTCGGCTTCCACGAGCCTACGGGAATGCATTCGGAGAGTGCAGCATGCGGACATCTGCTGCGGGACACACGGGACTCGGTAGGATGTCGAATTCGGGTTGGGAAACTCGAAAAAATACACCTCCAAATATTTTTCATATCCATTACAAAAACAGTAGGTAGGTATATCGCTAGCACCATTTTATTTACAATGGAGGAGTAAGTGCATTTTAGTAATTAAACAAACAGCTTTATCTTAGTGTAAGTCTGAGAAGCATACAATTGCTCTTTTTCGTTATGAAGATAACCCAAAAGATAACATCTAAGGATATCCCACTGTTTTTTTAGGTATCAATATATTATATTATTTTAAAAAACAATTTAATTCATTTGATTTTAATAAAACCAATAACTGTTCTTTTTTGCAAAATTAAAATTAAAAGTTACGAACAAGATAAAAAGATCAACAATTTTTTTTATAAATAGGTACGCCCTATTAAATTAACTAAATTAAATTCATTAATATTAGAACCAATGAAATGCCAGAATTCCATAGTTACGCATTTTATTACAGCGATAATATTAAATATCACCTTGATTACACTTTACTAAGGATTTTGAAGAACTTGATTTGACATTTGTTGACATTTATTTCTTATATGATTAAAATAATAAATTCTTAAGCCTGATTTATAGATTGTCTTCCTTCCTTCCTTCCTCCCGTAGAAGATGAACAATACAAAAACCTGTTGTCCCGTACGGAAATCTATAAATGGCACTACGATTTTCGTATTGTTCATCTTCTACGGGAAAAAGGAAGGCAATCTATAATTTAGACTTTAAATTTTAAAAGATCGATGGGGTGGTGTAAACGATAAAAAAATGAGGCAATAATGGTTATTTTTTGGACAAATCTGATTTTAATGGCAATAGCCGAGGCCAGAAAGAAAACACTTTTTGGCAGTGGTGCACACAACATTTTGTAGGCGACCTTCATTATAATTATTTTAATAATGATTTATTAAAATAATTATCAATAAAACGAAAAATAAAGGAAGCGGCTAAAAAAGTTACTTTTTTGACGGCTTTTAGTAATCATCAATTAATGACGCCACCATAAAACGGAAATTAATAAAAGCGGCCGAAAATGTAAAAAAACCCGTTAGTACCAATCAAATTAGCCTTATGAGATAACTAAGTATTTCTTCAAATAATATCCGAATTTAACTATGTCATAGAAGATAAATGGTTAAAGGAAGCAATTATGCGATTGACAACTTAGGGACTTTAGTACCACGAAAATATTTTGAATGTTTCGCAAATGTTAACGACTTCCCATACAAAAATAATTGATGATTTTTGAGTATTAGGCCACTTTTGAAGTAACCTTTAATAACACTGAGGGAGGCGAAAATATCACAGCTAAACGCTCGGACACGTAAACCTAATTTTTGGTCGTAGATTACAAATCCGTGCTTGGTTTAGCTGTATCAGGTCAAAATTCAAAGATAATGGAATCACCCTGTATAAATTTAAACACCCTGTATATTTTTTTTTAATTAAATTTGGCGGGAGAAACACATCAGTTCCAAATTAAAAAAATAACAAATTCTTACAAAATTTGAAGTTAATTGATCAAAAGATACATGTGTCCCTAAGGGTTTTTATTATATAATTTAGGAAATTTGAAATGTTTTTTTGCTGATTTTTTTTATTATAGTTGAGGATATTATATTAAATGAAATAAGAAGCATAAAACTGTTAGCACAAGAGGTGAATTATATTATTAATAATATACCAGTATACAGTGTGTCCCCGGATCGGATTTCCAAACTTTTTTAGACCTGATACGGCTAAACCGAGCACGGATTTGGAATCTACGACCAAAATTTATGTTTACGTGTCCGAGCGTTTAGCTGTGATATTTCAAAAGTTAAAAATTTACCTACAGTGTAATCTGAGTTTCAATAAAAAACGTTAAAATATTATTAATTTTCTTAATAAACTTATATAACTATAGTTATAAATGCAACTTCAAGGTGTTTCTTTAGCATAGGAAAGAACATACTTAGGCTTTAAATTTGTTTTTATACTACAAGCAGTGGCGTCACTCTGAGCGTAATATTTTTTTTATTCTCTATAGAGAATGCCAATGATCACATTTTTAAAGTAATCAGTCGATTCACAAAAAAATGTCCTCTTGAAGTTTTTTCGTAAAATGTATTATTTTACAATAAAATTAGTATTGTAATTTTATTGTGAAACAATACATTTTTCCAAAAACCTGCAAAAATTGCAAATTACTGTAATTAAATTTGATCATATATCTCATATAGTTTGTTCTTTTTACATAATAAAAGGTGCGCCAATGATCTAATATTTTTTTTACATTTTTAAAATCAACAGTTGATTTCAGAAAACGTAAGTAATTAAAAATCTATTATTTTACGTTATGGCTACAAATCAAACATGTTTTTTTTTAAATAAACTAAATTAACAATAACACTAAAAAATAGTTTACGACAGAAACTTACAACTAAAAATAAAACTAATAAAACTATTTTAGAACAGAAACGTAAATTTAAATCAATAAAGGACTAAATTTGAACTAATCAAAGTGAATGGCATAATGGAAATATAATATTTAATTACAGAGCATTCGAATTGCATTTTTACTATGACTACATTTTACACTGAGAAAAGAGATTTGTAATTATAACAAAATTGATTTGTTTGGGGGTGGTTTTTTTACAGTAAAACTGGTGTAGTTCCTTTTAATAATAAAAAAAATTATTGTAAGGATATCAATAAAGTTTGTTCAATTAAATAGTTTTTTTGAATGTGTTTGGTTAATACTATCAAATTATTTTGTTCGCATTTTCAGATAGTAATAATAAATAAATCCTTACTTGGATTATTATTAAAAATCAACAAATTTTATTTGTTTACTGTTACAAGCTATAAATTAGCGTAAACTAAGAGTGTGTTATTCTTAATTATCTACTGTTACAATATAAATTCATTTAGTTACTATAACCAAATGCATAATTCCAGGAATCAAGTCTTCGCTACAGCGAAACTGAATTCAATGATAATAACATAACATATTCTTAAAACAAAGAAATTGGATTTCGGCTTTCGGCTACCCCAACGCCATATTGCATTTGTTTACTACGTTTAAGGCCTAGTGTGTTTCCTAAAATTAAGTGTGTTTATATATTCATATAAAAAGAATATATCTCTGTTACTGTGCACTGCGAATTGACCAATATTATAATTTTATGATTGTAAAGTGTTGTGCTGTGACTTTTTGATTAATTTCGAAAAACACTGACAATTTAGGTGATGTTATTTTTTTATTATAATTTTTTTATTATAAATATTTAATAAATATGTCAATATAGCATTATTATTGCTTCCCTGTTTCAATTGTTTCAGCTTAGCTAACTTATCCAGTGTAGGTAGTTAAGCTAAACATTTTCTTTTATTATTTCGTTTTGTTTTTAGGTTCTATTTTATTACATTCTTTTTAAAACTATATATTACAACCAATATTATTGTTAACAAACAATGAAGTATACCTAAAAACAAAATCCATGTAGTAGTTCCTAGAATGTTTTGCTGTATTATGCAAACTTCATATTTTTTCTTCCCAGATTTTTAAGTATCAAGATCCACATTACAATAACTAAAAGGTAAACATATTTTTAAGCATTTTCAAGATGTCAACAAAAATAGGTGTCTAGGATAAATTCTTGCTAAGTTAAAAATACTTGTCTTCAGTCAAATTTATTCAAAAATATGCTCGAGAAATAATAAATATATACAACTTAAAAACCTGAACCGGAATTTGAAAATGTTGAGTTTTCGATAGTTTTCGAAGTTTATTGATATAATTAATATTACTATAACGTTTAAGGTTCCTTTTGGGCCATCCAGTATATTTTGAAACAATATTTAATCATATTACCAAAAAATATGCAATATGGTGGCAGAAAACAAGCATCAAACCCACTGAAAACGCAGTCAGTCCCATTTCTGTCAGATTCGATTTTGGAAATATGATGAATCGCTCGTCTAGATGGTGTCAGAGACCCCACCCATCAACACCACCCCCGCGCCAGCTCGACCACCGAATACAAAAGACGAAAAAATAAAACTGCAGGCACTAATTTTGACTAATGTCCGTCGCCAAAATGAAAATATTGAATTTCACTCGTTAAACCGGATGCAAATTCCACAATACATTGTTTTCTTGATAAAAACCTGAAGCACCAGCTGGAAGGCGCTTACTTAAAAAAGTCAATCAATTAGACATTAGTCTGTGGTATAATCTTTGTATTAAAAATTTTAGTTTTTATACCTACTTAATGAATAGATTTTTTAGGTATTATTTCTTAAAAAGATCTTAAAATAAGAGTATCTTAGTTTTACTAAAACACAATCCTCCGAATCGACCAATAAGAGCTCACAATCCGAGTCACACCATCAGAATCGACCAATAGAAACGAGTTATCACGCGTCTGGGCATTTTCGTTTAGTCCAGCTTGGATTTGAATAGACTTTAGTTTTACTGATAATTTTAAATATTTATTGTTTTAAACAAAAAATGTCCTCTTTGACTAACCTTTTTTGTTTTTAAAAATGTTGCATACATTCTTAGTCCATCGAAAGCGATTTAAAATTGTCGAAGATGTGAAAAAACTGTTACAAAAACAGTTCGTAAAAAGATTTTCTTATATTTTTAAAACAAAAACCTAAAATATTACACATCAAAAAAGTGTTTGTTGCAGAAACAATTCAAATAAAGTAGTTGAGGTTAACATGGTTGACAGATACACTCAGATAAATCTTTCCCTAGATTTTTTTAAGACATGCATTAAATGGAGCATAGAGAAAAATCTCAATTCAAGCTATAATATTTTCATTTTTAGTTTTTAGGTTTGAATTTTATTCTTAGTTTAAGAATAAACAGATTATAACGTGCTAATAAAAAAAATAAGAATAAGTTTAACCTGCGGTCTTACATTAAAAACATCTTATTCTGAAATTAATAAACATCAGTTTTTGAATTAAGAAAGCATTTTTTAATTAAGAACTTTAAGAATTGTGAGAATTATTGTTCTTACTTTTAAGAGTGTCTTATTATAAAACCATTATTCAACAAGTTTTATATTATTATTATTCTTTAATAAAGAACTTAAGAATTGTGAGAATGCTTGTTCTCAGTTTTAAGAACGCTTTGTTTTAAAACTATTTCACAACAAGTTTGAAATTATAATTTAAGAATGCATTCTTATAAGAATGCATTCTTCAATGAAAAACTTCAAGAATTGCGAGAATGTTTATTCTAATTTTAAAAAGGTATACCTGATATATGATATATCATTTTAAAAGTATCATAAAAAAAGTTTTGAATTAAGAATGCATTCTTCAATAGAAAACTTTAATTGTTAAGAATGTTCATTCTTAATTTGTATATGGAGAGTTTTAAAACAAGTATGGAATTCTTTATTTAAAAATAGATTTTCTAGTTTTTAAGAAAATATTTTTTATGAAACGGCCGGTAATAACTGACTAAAGCCTTTAGTGTTTATTGAGCGCATTTTCAGTTGTGATGTGTTGGTGAGTGCCTGTTAGAAATCATTATAGATATTTAAATTGGAATGTACCGCGCTTCGGGCTAGTTTTTCCCGAAAACACTAGAGTCGACACCCTAATTATGTTTCTTCTTCTAAGGCAATTGCGCATTATCTTGCATTTGTTTCTCTCTCTATTGTTAACACTTGAAGTGATTACTTAGTGAATAGTGAAATACCTACTGCCAATATGAAAAATTTAACAAACTCCACTTTGGTAGTTAAAGAACTGCTATTTTTTGATAATCAAGCTTTTGCAGTGTTACGGCCCTTTAAAGTAGAAAAGTACGACAAACACATTAGGTGTCATGTAGTAGGTGTGAAAGAAGAGAACTTAAAAAGTGTGATCCGTTTCATTTACATTTGTTACCAAATAATTGTATAGTGTTTAAATGTAGAAAACTTAGCTAAGTTTGTATAACAAATGTAAACCATTTTTTATTTGTTGTTTTATATCTAACAGGCGTAATATGTCAAATTTTTATTTAATAGTATACTATACCCATCGGTATGGAAAATTTACGAAATGCATCACAAATTAAGATAGTCCATAGACTATCTTAATTTGCGATCTGTATATAATAATAATAATAATAATAATAATAATAATAATAATAATAAAATGTCTTTATTTGAGTAAAAATTATTTTTTACATTTTTCTTCAACTAGGCGAAGTCTAGCATCAGGCTACTCCACTTAACCTAGTATGACAATTTTGGGTTACATCGAGAAAAAAAATATAACAAAACATTCTAGTCATTTATTACTAGGTACTTTAAATAGGATTGTTAGGATGCTCATTAGTTAGTTAAGTTAAGTTTTTACGTAAGTGTAGGTATCTACTTTTATTTAAAAGTTGATTTGTTTTATTGTAAATATGTATAAAGCATTAATTAAACTAACTTTTAAATAAAAGCATAGTTTTAAGATCAAGTACAGAATTATGCAGAAGTTAATTTAGTTTAGTTTATTTTTTAGAAATATGAAGTTTTTTGCAAATGGGTTTATGCATGTTAATACAAAATACATAACCGCAATCACCAAAGATCTTATTATCAACTTGTATAAATTAGATCTTAAAAATGTTCCATTTAAAATTAGGAAATCAAAAGTTAAAAATAAAAAACGTTTTATTTTTAAATTAAGAAGTAATTATGCTTAAATAAAAAAATCGTCATTATTAACTTACTTATTATTATATATTATTACTTTCGATGAACCAGATTAAGCAGCAACTGATCTTCTATTTTACTAAAATTGGTTGGTCTCAATCTGGAGTCTTTCTTCTCACTCATTTTTGCTGATAATACTTTACCCAAAATTTAATTTAAGCTTTTACACAAACATTCAAACTATCTAATCCAACCCAATTAACAACGCACTGCGTAGACACCTTAAAAAACTCACTTTATCAGTCCGTCCATAAATGGTTTCCCAATTTTAAATAAAATCCATAGATTAATAATGGAATCACGGGTACCAACATAAATATAAACTTCTTAACTTAGAGTTAATAAACTCGGGTAGCAAAATCTTTGGAAAAACCCATAAAAACATTGCTTCAAGTTAACTTCGAATTTAAGTTAATCCTAGGTTTACTAACACGAAAGTTTACTCGCATTGGAAATAACGGGCCTAAGAAATTAATTCTAAAAGCTAGCATTTGTTATTTAAGAATATTGTGTTAATTTAACCTTTTCATGCTTTACTTCAGAATAAGAAAAAACATTCTTCCTATTAACAAATTTTAACTTTTTATTTTTAATACGTCATTAAAATATTATTACTAAAACAAAGGTATATATTAATAGTTTTTTTTTATATTAAATAATGTTCTTAAGCCGGGACAAACTGTCTTATGCCGGCGGCATAAGTGGCTTTGCCGCCGGCATAAACTTATACAGCTAAATACCGTAGTATACTTATAAAATAGTAATTCTAAACTTGATTTATTTTTACGATATAGGTGGAATCATTTCTTATTTTATAGCGACATAAAATATTTAAAACAATCGAGGCAAACACGTAAAATAACACAAAAAACACAAAAACAAAGTTATTAGTATCGAGTCGGGTCATAAAGAACGTATTTTTAGTTCAATTATAATCATGGCCGAGGCATTATCCGGCCCATCAGTCCCCATCATATATCGTGAAATAAAAATTAGTGGGTGCTTTATGTTTTCCAGATTTGTTTTTAATGACTGTTGCGACGTTAGTGTGCGATTGTGCTTTACGATTACTGCTCGCTAAATAATTTAGTGTCGTCTAAATTATTTCCTCGTTTATAGACCGAGGCACTTTGATGTCGAACATCTGGGAGTAGTAAAGGGATTAATTGGTCGCATTTTGCCCGCTTATTATCACAGTTTCGGGGTTATTTTGGGGGTTCTCCACTATTACTTTAAACTTAACAGCAAAAGCCTTCAATATTTAAAAAGTAGTTAATGCTTTACATAAATAACTCTTTCTTCTTCTATTATGGAAAATGGCCGTTCTAATATCACTTTTTAATGTGGAATTACATAGGTATATTCCTTAGTGCTACAGAATGTATTACCGGATAACGGAATAAACACTGGTGTTTATTATCTAACAACTTTTAGACTCATCCAACCTCACTTTCCATCCTCACTTTCCCCTAATTAAATTATTTTTCTATGGTATTTTTATGGAAACGTAGAAAAAGTATAGTCTGAAACACATTTGGAATTGCATATTTCACTCGCAAAATATAACTCGTGGTATAATTAATAATCGATGAAATTAACTTATTGAAATAGAAGAGAACATTTCAATCGCCTTCGGATCGTGTGACAAACTTTTCACTAGAGCGGAATATGCGGTTTTCCAAACTTATTACAGAATAAACTGTTTTAAATTAATTTTCATATCCAAAAAAACCTAACCTCAAAGTTTGTATGGGACAATAAACTTAAGCAACCCCTGTTTTTACGACACTGCGTTCACTCAAACAATTGTTATTATGTGTGAATATGTGTTTTAGTAGTAAGTAACTGTTCGCAAAATATCACCTTTTCAAGTCTACCATAGTAGAAGTTATATTAAAAAACTGATATGATAAGTACCACTTTATAACACTCCCGAGTCAAAATTTAAATCGTAATTTAAACCTACTTTGACCTACCAAAACTGATTTAAAACCTGTTCAGTCTGTTTACTCCAATTTAGCACTAGAACAACCGAATTAATCTTCATTTGAACCGATTTAAACCTCTAATAAAATTTTTGGTTTAAATTTAAACGTAACTAGAACCGAAAAATCGGGAAAATGGACTTATCTGCCATGTTTTAGGTCATAAGTTGGTTATCTTTAGGCGAATATAAAACCGTTTAAGACGGAAATTGTCAGACTTAAGGTTTAAATTACAGCTGTATCTTTTAAACATGCCTAATATAGAAAAATACTTATTTAAATTTTCGTCTTATTTTGACTTGCTTAATCTGCTCCTAAATGTATGCCACTAAGTTTAGGGACACCTTGTATAATCAACGTCAAAAAATAAACTTTCGAATTCCACTCGAGAGTTTAATAAACTAGAAAATAATTCTCCAGAATATTTTTTAAACTTAGGGCTAAAATTATTGTCAAGTTTTCGAAATATCTGTCAAATTATTTTCAATTTATTCTCACTTTCTTGTGATATTCATGTTAAAAATTAAAGCTTAATTTGTGGACAAATTTCTACAATTCACAGTTTAAAATTGTTTAGCACTGAATATAACAATAAATTTGTTTTTTAATTTACAAATAAGAGTTTCTTTGGTGAATAAAAGGAGCGGTTTTTATTAATATTATTCCTATTTTTAGTCAATAAAAGACACACACATTCAAAAAGTCAGTGGTTTACATTTTTATAAATAAAAAAACACATGCCTCTTGTTAAAATTTTATAACCTAACGATGTTACACAACATCTATTGTTTTTTTGATAAATTAGTTTGAAGTATATAAATTGGTCTGCGAGTTTGACATGGACATTATTCTTTGAACATCTGTAAAACGTTTTGGGTTATATAAAAACAATGATTTTATTATGCATAATATGGATGATTATTATTATGATCTTCATCTTCAGAAGAGCACGACCTCCATAATGGTATCATTTTTTTATTTTTTGTTAATTGCTTAGACCAATTAAGACCCCATTATTTTTTTATCATGTTTAATTTTGTTACAAAAATATTTATAATATTTACAGTAGATTTTATGTTATGGCCCATCAAATATTACCAATCGTTCCTACCTAGGTACGGCCATTAGTCAGTGTAATACAATGCTTGTGTTTAAATCGAATTGTTTTTGTTTTCAAGCAATAAAACAAATATTTAGGCTTTGTTTAAAAATTATTACCGCAAACAAAACTATAACTTATTTGCACTGACACCAAACAGCGTACTAATCCTGATAATAATTATCAATCATTTATTCATGATAACTTCATAGAGTCCATATCGAAATAAATTATCAGCAAATTTAACAAATGCTTGTTATTTTATTTCGTACGCCCACTCCGCGTTGCCATAGAGCGAATTTATGGCGGTCATTTTGCATTGCAAATGCGTTAAATCTTTTTTTTATTTCCGCTGGTTAGCTTTTAGGCCGTATTAAATAGAAGACCGGTACGCGTCCCGGCTAAAAACTATATTCCGGTTTTTGTTATGTGTAAACAATAATTTTATTGGAGCGCAGCAATAATCGCCCGTGTAACTGTCAGTTAAGCTTTTTCGAACGCATTCCGACCTTATTAATTTCGACTTTTGAGCGCGCAATTAAATAAATGTTTATTTTAAATGCAGAGATAATTATAATTCCTTTATTTATCGATTAATAGTTTTCTTCAAAATCAGAATATACTTCATTTTATAACTTTTTGGTGTATCAGTCTGGTATCTAATACGTTATGACCACTTTTGACACCACAATTTGTCTTAAAAATAAAGTGGTTTATGAAATAAACGCAAGCAAATTGCATCACTTAAGTATTACCATTGTTTTTAAAAACAAGTGATAGTGGTGGTAAAGTGGGTAAACAGTTTTGGCAACGTTTTTGGAACTTTTCCCAAACCATGAATGTGGCAAAACTTAAATAAGTATGTATGCATGGGTGTTTCCACGTCAGATCAGGCAGGTTTTGACCCTCACCCCCTCTGATTTTGACGAAAATAGCTGTATGGGCTTCAAATGGCCCCAAATGGACCTGACTGCAAAAGTTTGAATAAATAATAAAAATTGTGGATTTTATGGGGGTATCATTTTTGGACCTTTTCAGATCAGAGTATATTGTTTTGCTTATATCTTGGGTCCTAAATGACCTAGAGGGTTGGTCTTATTTTAAAGAAAAAAGATTATACTTTTTAATTTTTATTTTTTTAAATTTGAATAATTTTTCATTAAAATATATAGTTTTGAAAAATTTAATTTTAAATATAACAAAAACACCCCTTTTATTTTTTTATATTTTTTTATATGTGAAGAAGCAAATCTTTTTCTGCACTTAGGTACCTAAATTTTGGATGGGGTTATTTTTTTTAAAGGGAGATATGATTTTTTTAATATTCGGTGTCTTTATACCCAGCGCCTTCCTAGTTCTTATTTAGTGGGCTTGGGTTTGATTCTCGGTATTAAAATATTTTTGGGAATTTTTTTTCTTAAGAATACTAAATTTTAAAAGGAAAAATTATTTAATTATTTTAATATAATGTATTATAAGTTTTACATTTACGTAGATAACCTGCAACAAATAAGAAAATATGCTTTAATTAAAATATTCTCGTTACAAAAGTAGGTTCTGTACCCGGTAAGTAAAAATTTACAATTTGGTAATTTATAAAATTATTCTTTTATTTGAACTTGTAGAATTTAATTACTTTGGCAATTAATGCCACTTTAATTTGCATTCTTAGTTTTAGAAATTATTCAATACCTTAATTTAAAAGTTTAGCCAATTTCTTTTATTAGGATTATGATTTTTTTTTAATTGGCAATGATTAGTATTTTTTTATTATAAAATTAAATATTTTAAAGTTATTATGAATTAAGCTAAAATAGTTTTAAGGTTTTTGTCGAATTATAGAAAATAATCATAAGAAAATGTTGATGAACTTGTGTGACTAAGAAAAACGTATCTAATCAAAGAACTATTTCACAGTAAAATAACAAAATTTTTGTAGTAATAAACTACTAGTAGTTAAATATTATTTTAATTTTAATAACCAATAATTTTTATTAAATTTTAAAAATTTTAATCTAAGAATAAAATAGAAATGATTGCCAACTAAATTTCCAAATTTGACAGATTATTTTAACTTCCTAAATTTGCACGAGTTGAAACAAAAAAATTAACATACCTACTTTTGTTGAACGAAAATATTTTAATTAAAGCATATTTTTTTATTTTTTACAGGTTATCTACGAAAATGTAAAGCTTATGACACATTATATAAAATAATTAAATATTTTTTCCTTTTAAAATTTTGTATTTTCATGAAAAAAAAAATACCCAAAAATATTTTAGTACCGAGAATCAAACCCAAGCCCACTAAATAAGAACTAGGTAGGCGCTGAGTATAAAGACACCAAATATTAAAAAAACTATATCTTCCTTAAAAAAATAATCCCCACCAAAATTTAGGTTAGTGTAGAAAAAGGTTTGCTTCTTCACAAATAAAAAAAAATAAAAAAATAAAAAGGGGTGTTTTTGAAATATTTAAAATTGAATTTTATATTTTAATGAAAAAGGTATAATAATTATAAATTATAGTCTTTTTTCTTTAAAATAAGACGTCGAACAACTCTCTAGGTCAATTAGGACCCAAGATATAAGCAAAACAATATATCTGATCTGAAAAGTTCAAAAAATGATACCCCCCATAAAATACACAATTTTTTTTTTCAACTTTTGCAGTCAGGTCCATTTGGGACCATACAGCGATTTTCGTCAAAATCAGAGGGGGTGAGGGTCAAAACCTGCCTGATCTGACGTGGAATCACCCTTATATAAGCATATAACTAAAATACACCATTGATCAAAAACATATTAATTTGTGCCGCTTTATATTTTTATTTCCAAGTAGGTATTGTTTTTCCGAATTCGTTACTGGAAAATTCATTGAATTTCACAGCCGTGTTTGCCATCTTATCTACACTGTTCAAAATTTCATGACCATTTTAACACCAAATTAACACCATACATGGTCTTTATCGATACAAACCAAAATGGTGTTAAATATGGTTCGTTGGTCCGGTGTTAATTCAAATACTAAGATGGTGTTAACTTAACTTTCACACAGTATTAAAATAAATTTTACCTGGTGTAAATTGAACTGCTTTTCAGTGTTAAATATTATGTGTTTGTGGTCAAATTAAATCATACTACAGGGAGAAAAGGAAAAAAAAAGTAAATAGGAAGTTCCTTGACGCATTACTAGTATATTACAAGTGGTATTATTCCAGAAAATGGAACCTTCAACTTGCTAGAGATAATATTAATAATATTTTTAGTGCGTTCCACTAACTTAAAATACTTCAAGTATTGACAGCTATTTAAGGTCTCTTTAGTATCGAACAACTTGTAGTGTCACACAAAAGCAAAGGACTACCTGAGTTTATATATTCTTCATGTAAGTCAACAGAGGCGAGATTTAAGAACATCACGTGATCCACACCGCCTTTGCCGCGATCGGTACACATTTTCAACCATAATTCATGGTGTTATATTAACACCACTTGGTGTTGGATTTTGACACCATTTTAAGATTACTTTTTACACCACAGATATTTTAAACAGTGTAATTCATCACGCCCTAGTCTGTACAAAATGCGGACCAATAAAAAAATTTAATGCCTGTGACAACTCTGAAGCTATCTGACCTCATTTTATACTTTTAATAATTGTAAGTAGGTACGTTTTATGTACCGTTTAGCAAATAAAACTTTGCCTTAAAGATAAAATGTTGTATGCCATTCGGCTGAGACGTGTCTTTTTGTGCTTCGCTCAATCGTGGACCTGCGCTAACGCGTCGGACTACAAACTTTGAGCTCAACACAAAAAGACTTATTGATTAGCCTTATGCCATAAATAACTATTAATGTTGAAGAAGTATTTGTGTTTATTTGTATCTTAACATAAAACAGTAAAAATAAACATCTAATTATGTAGGCTATAAAACATCTTACTCACTATTTTTACCGAATAAAAAAATCGTAGTAGTTTTACATGATTTATTTACGCTCGCTTGAAAACAATAAAGTTTATTGTTTGTTTAATTACCACCTCGAATAAATCCTTTTTATAACAGAAAATATAAAAACTAGGGTTGTTAAATAAAGAACGTTATGGGCTATATAAAGCACCAATAAGTAGGTAGGTATATAAATTTAAAAAATCGATCAAAAACATTTAAGGCATAATAAACATAGTTTTAAAATGTTTGGCATAAAAACAGATGTCAATTTAATTAATACAATTTACATTGGCGCTCGACTCTTAAAAACAGCAATTTCGCAATACCAAACGAAATTAGTTGCCTCTTAATTAGTACAGCTGACACCACTTTATTTTATTTGAATCCACTTGTAATTGCCAAAATGATAGTGGCCAACGTTAAAAATTGTAGTAATTTTTAACGTTTTAATTAAATATCGAATTCATACATAAACGTGTCAATTAAAATAATTAGCGCTTTTATAATAGGAATATATTTCAACACACAATATTATTTTAAAAGTTTTAATTAAATTTAAACATAAACGTACCAATTGACGCTTTTGAATGTAATTGGAATACACATAAAATTTTATTTTAAAAATTTAGAGTTAGAATACCAATTATTAAATAATATACTTGTTTAGTAGTAGGACTTAACCAGCGTAAGTACCAGATTTTACTCTTTGTATCCTAGCACAGGCGGGGCCGCCGGGTGCAATTAAAAGCATGCCGCCCATTAAAGGAAAAAAAATCTTAAAAACACAATTTTAACTTAATAAAATTATTATGTATGTATTTGTGGTTTTTCGGGATCTGCCCCGTGTTGTCGGTTTTTGGTTCTTAAAAGAACCGTATATCTGACGACGTTTCGGTACAATCTCCTGTACCATCTTCAGGTCTTATCTGCTGGGCTGCTGTTGCTGCTCTGCTGCGAGTTAGACGTGTACCGTGTAACATTACAAAATAATTTACTAGAACTACCCCTAAAAGCTAGGTTTTGCTTAGCTAAAAATTTAACAACCGATATAATTATTTCTAAAACAGAACACCATCTTTTCTGTTCACTGTTAATTAGTTTTTTCTGTAAATAATCTATTGTTAAGCCACACTTTAATGAAGATTGTAATTGAATCATTTTGTTGCAACGTTTAATATGATCATTAGAACTTTCATGTCGGCTTAAGGTTCGCGATAAATGTTGCCAATCTCTAAATCCATCTAGCCCCAAAGAACTAGATGCATTCCCAAATAACTTTCATGGGAAACAAAACACAGAGTATATTTTTTAGAATATCCAAGTGCGTTGAATGGATTCACCATTTGGTAAAGTTTTTAAAAAATATTTATTTCAATAACTTCTAGTGCTAGCGTCTTTGGGATAAGTTGTTTTCTTATTTAGTAGTAGGGTGAGCCAAAAAAACTAACCTATCGGATTTATGGGTTAAAATGAACCTACATACCGAGCAAAAAATTTCCCTGCAAGGCAAAATTTTTTGCTCAATTTTAAAAGGTGTCGGTGAGCATTCTAAGTTTTCCATTGAAATAACACGTAAAAAAATCTTTTTTCATTAAAAAGACTTAAAAACTGCAGTTTTAGTGATTTTTTACACTTTTCAAAGCTTTCAAACATACGAATTTTTGAATTAAAAAAATAATCCTAGTATAGATTCTTTGGGAAATTTTATGCTCTAAAAGAATCCGCGACGTAAAAAAATCTATCTCAAACGGTTCAAAAGTTATAGTCTTTTTAATGAAAAAAGATTTTTTTACGTGTTATTTCAATGGAAAACTTAGAATGCTCACCGACACCTTTTAAAATTGAGCAAAAAATTTTGCCTTGCAGGGAAATTTTTTGCTCGGTATAAATCCGATAGGTTAGTTTTTTTGGCTCACCCTATTTAGTAGGTTACCCTTTTCTACTAGCATTAACCTTATTTTGTCAGATAAAGGTGTAGACCATGCAATTGGATCAGAATCAATTACAATATTAAAAAGCAGATAAGACCTGAAGATGGTACATGAGATTGTACCGAAACGTCGTCAGATACGGTTCTTTTAAGAACCAAAAACCGACAACACGGAGCAGATCCCGAAAAACCACTAATACATATACAGGGTTCCCAGCATTGTTTTGTACTTTTTTATGATTTTATGACAAATTTTTCAAATTTTATGACAATTTTTATGACAAGAATTTAGTATTTCTAAAGTTATTTTAATAAAACATTTGTAATTTTTTAACGGTTTACTATATAAAAATAAATATTTCTTCTATTATATTTTTAATATGACCCATGTCATGGGTCTCGAAAAAGCAAAAAAATAGTATGTTTTTTATTTATTTTAAGATGTAGTTTTATTTATTTTAAGATGCCTATTATATATAGTAAGAGCCTTGATAATTTCCTATTTCCTTCAGAAATAAGATTTCTTGCTAGTTTTAACTCTTCTTCCTTACCTGCCAAACTACTATCAATTTCTTCAAGTCCTTCTTTGTGTTTGCGCTTTCTGCTTTCTTTTTATAAAGTAACGAATAACTTTACTATTTTCATTATTTATTTTAATTTGAAATTTAAAATTTTTTTCCTAACCTATAGGCCTTGGTTGTTGACGTATGAACTTCATACTATGAAGGAAGACGAAGAAGACTTATTAAGTTATAACTTAATAAGTCTTCTTCGTCTTCCTTCATAGTATGAAGTTCATACGTCAACAACCAAGGCCGTATTCAAAACATTTTATTGCGTTTAATTCTACTGGACCGGCTTTAAATTTTATTTTACAAAATTTCCATTTTATAAAAAAGAGCAAAGGTGAGAAAAATAATGAAATTTTTTGATTTTTATGACAATTTAACCAATTTTATGATTTTTAAAAAAATTATGATAAATGGGAAGCCTGCATATAACCCCCGTGGAAACCTAAAGCACAACATATATTTATATATACAAGGTGTCCCTAAACTTATTGGCAAACATTTGGGAAAAGATTGAGCAAGTAAAAATAAGACGAAAACCTAAATAAATATGTTTCCTAATTACTTATGTTTCCAAGATACAGGGTGATAAAGTGTTACTTATCATATCAGTTTTTTTAATATTTATATTATAACTTCTACTATGGTAGTCTTGAAAAGGTGATATTTTGCGAATAGTCTTACTACCAAAACACATATTCACACATAATTACAATTGTTTGAGTGAACACAGTGTCGTAGAAAAGGGGGTTGCTTTAAGCTAACCATTAAAAAGGTGTACCTCTCAAACTTTGATAAAACCAACCGTTATCGAGATAAGCACCTTTTGGGCCGAATGGCAAAGGCACAACAATTCGTCTTCAAGTTGTAGTTTTTCAGAATTTAAAGCGTCGGAGAAGTCGAATTTTTTGATTGGTCCAAATCACTAAAGTTATCCACTAATTACTAGCCAATATTTATTTATATGCCTTTACTATAATCGATCACTGAAGTGTCGAGTGTTGACAACAATAAAGTTTATTTTATAGACCGCTGTAAGATACACAATATTAACAGCTCTTTTAAAGATATTATTATTATTATATTATTATTTTAATTGATTATTTTAGTTACCTACTTAGATTCAAAAGCCGACAAGTCACGAACTTTTCAAATATGAATTTTGAATATTAAAAAATTAAGCATTCAAAAACCTCTTGTATTAAAAATTCTTATATTAAAAAATACAAATAAAATGTTTTCACATCTATGCTAAATACTTATTTATGTCATTAGGCTGAGAAGTAAGTATTTTTGTGCTGAGCTCAAAGTTTGAAGGCCGACGCGTAGAGGATGCCTACAATTAAGCGAAGCACAAAAAGACACTTCTTAGTCGCATGGCATACAACATTTTATCTTTAAGGCATCAATTTATTTGTTAAAAGAAACATAAAACGTACAATTATAATATTAATTATTAAAAGTAAAAAGTGAGGTTATAGAGATCTGACAATGGTTGAATTTTGTTATTGGTCTAAACGGGTTTTTATAAATTATTTTACAGCCTAAGCGATAATCAATCACTTTAATAGTGAATAATAAAGTTTAAATTACAGAACGTTTGAAACAGTTTTTAACACAAATTAGTATCATTCTGGTATTTTACCTATTTTAAAAAGAAACAAAAATAATAATAATAATTCAAATTAAAAAAGTTTTTCTTAACTTTACCTACTGTACATTCGAACTTAAAGTTGGTTTATTTTAGAAAATACGACTCGACGCCTACATCCATCTCAATTGCCCAGACATTGCACGGCGATTATCTAGAATGTATGTCTAAATAAATGAGTAATAAATTCGCGTCTATAACATACTTTGCACCCACAACGATGATTTACACGCCGGCAATATTTTTCTTCTCGTATACGCATTGGGAGAAGTAGGCCGTTTCTTTGCAACCTAATTTATAGGCTTCTTTTGAATGTATTTGTGTCTATATTGTTGTTATCGGCTTTGAAAAATATCTTGTAATCTTAATTATAACAATACCATAACTTTATGCAGATTTATGTTAATTACACATTGGTCTCAATATAATAGTTATTATGAATTAAGGGTTAATTCTTTATGCTTTATTTCGTTTAATATCCATTTTAGTCGCATACCGAATGGTGCAGATTCTAGGGATAGCAAAGTGAAGAGGAGCTCCATCTTGTTAAAAATACAAATCTCCTTCATTAAGCCACATGTTTCCTGGTTCGTCCATATTATTTTCTAATGACTGTGTAATAAGTGGGTCTATAACATTTTCAAGAAGATCAAGATATAATTGTCCAGTCAGGTTTTCTTCTATAAAAAGCGGTACAACTATTTCGTTGCCAAGAATACCAGCCCATACATTGATTTTTTAAGGATACTGAGAATGATTCTTTTCTTCGAGACGTAAAAAAAGATTTCAACTAAAAAGGTATTATACATAGTTTTGAACATGCACAGTACCTACTGGTCATATTTGCTGAAACGTTCGCAAACGTTTTGTGCGGCATTGCCTTTACATGTCCGATTTTACTATTTATAAAACTGCAGTTTTATAAATAGTAAAATCGGACATGTAAAGGCAATGCCGCACAAAACGTTTGCGAACGTTTCAGCAAATATGACCAGTAGGTACTGTGCATGTTCAAAACTATGTCCATCTTGACCAGAAACATGTGTTTACCGTCCCGACATATTTGTTCGGGAACATTTTGCGCGATATTGCTCTGCGGTATAGACAAGCCTTAATTTAATTTATTCGCATCAAACAAATGTTTTAAAATTAAATTAAAACAAATTATGATTTAAAAATGTTTGCTTTGTTTTAAGGTACTTGGTACTAGAGTATTTTTTTAATTATTTATACATTTACTAAACAGTTTCTTCTCAAACTAGGAACACCAAATTATTTACTACTAACAGTAAAAATTAAAATATAAACATAAAATATACTTTTTAAACAGTCACTAAGTAAAATTAAAGTATTATTCCAATGTGTATTTGTGACATACATTGTACATATGTATTATAGACTGGGCCAAAAAGGCGACTATTTTTTTTTTGAAAGTATATCGAAAATATTGTTTGAGGTGACAAAAAAAAATGATGGTGAAAGTTTGAGTCCATAATATTAATATTAAGAGGTCTATCATCGCAATTTTAGATTTTTTCCTGAGCGAGTTTTTGTCTCAGAACTCCCAAATCATCGAGTATAACAAAATTAAATTAGGAATATTTTTTGAAGAAAATTGAATGCTCTACAAAAAAGGTTTGATTGGAATTTTCCGTCAGATGAACCCTTTTCTTACAATCATGCCTTAAAAATTGTTATGGTTTTACAATTTGATCTTTTAACTTTGGAATTTTGTAATTCAAGTAAAAATCAGTACCCTGAAAAAAAAACGATAAATACTCCTATAGGAAATCAAATGCTCTACAAAAAAAGTCTTTTATCATTTTTGGCTAAATTCACCCCATCAAAAGTTATTCAAGGTTAAATTTGAAGTCAAAACGAAATTTTAACCTTGAATAACTTTTGATTGAGTGAATTTAGCCAAAAATGTTAAGAGGCTTTTTTTGTAAAGCATTTGATTTCCCATAAAAATATTTATCGGTTTTTTATGGGTACTGATTTTTACATGAGTTAAAAAATTCCAATTTAAAAGATCAAAATGTAAAACTATACCAATTTTTAAGGCATGATTTTGAGGGAAACGGTTCATCTGACGGAAAATTTCACTTTAACTTTTTTTCTTAAAAAAATATTTTCAAGTCAATTTTGTTAATCTCAATGGTTTGGGAGTTCTGAGCCTAAAACTTGCTGAGGAAAAAAAATTAAAATTGCGATGATAGACCTCTTAATAATAATATTATGGACTCAAACTTTCACAATAATTTTTGTTTGTCACCTCAAACCATATTTTCGATATAATTTTCAAAAAAAAAAATAGTTGATTTTTTGAGCCCAGTCTAATGTATTATTATTAATTCAAAAGATTTTTGTCAAACAGATTTTTATACAGAAAAATTATTTAAAATTTCTAAAAACAACTAAAAATCCTAATTTACAAATCGTTTGTAGCGAGTCTCAAAAATAGACTTTTCAGTAAAATATTTAGGGTTTTGAATAGATTTGTCTCCCTAAACCAATTCTTGGTTATGTAATAACTTTCATATTGTGAGGGTAGATGTGCACAAGCGTGAAATGAAAATTTCACAGAATTCGCCAAGGGACGAGGGAAAATTATATATATTTTTTAATTTTAAAGTAAAGGTATACCGGTTTTGTTTTAAAATGTAGATCTTGATAACTGTATTTTTGAAGCAAAAAATGCCATATTTTTACAAAATAGAAGGAGTAAATTTTTAAGAATTCATAATAGCGATTTTCTAAAATCTAAAGCACGGCACTGGACTCTATGTCTATGTTTTTTTGTATGTGAAATATTAGCAAATTAGTTAAACGCATTTCATAGTGTGACCCATTTGTTTGCGACTCACCCCTGTAAAATCTTTATTTATTGTGCGATTTTAACCGGATTTGTTTTAAAGTGTAGATCTTGATAAACTGTATTTTTGAAGCAAAAAAACGCCATATTAGTATAAAATACAAGGCCTACTATGTCAGTTTTTAAGAGTACATTTTTAAGAATTCATATTAGCGATTTTTTTAAACAAAATCTAAGCACGGCACTGGATTCACAACCCTCAAAACGACCCTATACCAAATTTTATTGAAAAATTTTAAGAAAAAAAAATGCACAATAATAACCACACAAATTTATTATGTCAAGTTATCCATGAAAAAAACAATGAATTAAAATTAAACTAATAGTAACATGGTACTATTACTATAAGTTTAATTTTATTTCAATTTTTTTTCATGGATAACTTGACAGAATAAATTTGTTAAAAATTAAAAGTTATTATTGTGCATTTTTCTACTTAAAATTGTTCAATCAAATTTAGTAAAGGGTCGTTTTAATTTAAGGGTTGTGAATCCAGTGCCGTGCTTAGATTTTGTTTAAAAAAATCGCTAATATGAATTCTTAAAAATATACTCTTAAAAACTGACATAGTAGGCCTTGTATTTTATACTAATATGGCGTTTTTTGCTTTAAAAATACAGTTTATCAAGATCTACACTTTAAAACAAATCCGGTTAAAATCGCACAATAAAGATTTTACAGGGGTGAGTCGCAAACAAATGGGTCACACTATGAAATGCGTTTAACTAATTTGCTAATATTTCACATACAAAAAAGATTACTTATTTAACAGTTTCTTTAATTAATTTTTTTAAGTGAAGCGTTTTAGAACCTATGTTGCACTTGTCTTCTTAAAATCACTTTTAGAATAAACCTTATAAAAACACCGAATTACTTTTTAATTAGTAGATATTTAAACGGTAAAATAAGACTTAAAATAATCTATTCTCATTTACCACTCATATTATGAAATGAAAATGCGTATGCATGTACGCATAAATTACATAATCTGTAATTATTTTTCGCGATGCGCTAAATTATTTCCAAGTTTTTCGTATTTATAATTACGTTCCATGACAAAACAGTCCGGCCAGGGAATGGATGCATGTATGTGGCACTACATGAAAAAGGAAGACCCACATAAATCAAAATCAGATAATATACAATATGTAAAAATGTGTATTAAATTTGTTCTGGAAAAATTAATATGTAAAACAGAGCGCGCGGTTATAATAAATTGTTTGCAGACTTGCTCAACCGTTCAACAACTGTTTTTCATTAGATTTTCTTAAAACAATCATAAATGTTTTCAGAAGGGTATCAGAATGTATTTCTGGCATGACATGCACATTGTATGAATTTTATACAACAATACAATTTAAATTAGAAACATTGACAATTTTAGGTATTGTATACTATAGAAAAAAATCGTTTTAGTACGTAGATACCTACTTTCTTAAAATGAATTAGTCAAAAATGCCACTAATAATTCTAGTCAACAGCAATTTGTATCTAGGACATTTAGCAACCAATTTCTATGTAAAATTGTCCGCTAATTCCGAAAATTTTACTTCGCCTGAAACAGAATAAATATAAAAAAAAATTAGTTTTAAATTCTTGTGGTTTTTAAATAAAATGTAGTGAACGACAATAATAGCTTAAAAGAAAAGATTCCAATCGCGTGTTACCAAACTCCACGCTCTCTCCTCTTTCTCCCACTATCACACAATATACTATATTCGTGTATTTGTAAAATGAAAAAACATATACCCAACATTAACATCAAATTCTTATGTAAAATTGTCCCCTGAATCCGAAAATACCGTCGAAAGTTAACAAAGTAGAACAGTTTTTGAGATAGAGCCAATTTTCCAAATAATATAAAATTGACTATATCTCATAAACTGCTCTACTTTCATTACTTTTGATACTTTTACATAGAAATTGACTGCCCGGGACACAATTTAATGTGGACTGCAGCTATTAGTGACTGCTGTTTCGCTATGACAATTAGGGCCGGTTTTTCAATCATAGTTTAAACTTGGTTCAGCATTTGAACTTGGTTCAAACAAAATATGCCGTTTTTCAATCAAAGTTCAAGCTTGAATTTGGTTTAAACTAAATCAAAAGATGAACTGTCACTGTTGGCCGTTTAAACGAAGTTCAACTTGACATAACTTTTTCTCTGCTTTATTGTGTATTACGTTGTTTATTTCTTGTTTTGTGATCTGCTGTTATAATAAACCAATGGATATGTTTGAGGTAGTTAGTGAGGATGATGAGGAAATTGGCGAATTCCTAAATAATATTCAACTTCGTGTGCACAGGCCACGGGTAAGACCGAATCATTTTGAAAGGTGGATTAATGATGAATTTTTTGCCAGATTTCGGTTTTCCAAACCTTTTGTACGTAGTGGATTTAATTAGACCAGTTATTGCAAATCCGACCAAAAGGTTAGTTATAAAAATAATTACTGAATAGGTAATAGATTTAAGTAAAATTCATCACATGTAACAAAAAATGACAAATTCATTTTATAATATAAAACGAAATACATACAAATAATTCCTCCTTAAAAGAGGTAAAGTTGGCAGCACGATTTTTATCCATAATAAATAATAATTATTGTTCTTTAACAATAGTAAATTGTTTTAAAGCACCCTTTCGCACAGATTATAACTTTTTAAAACAGCACAGATAAACAAAACTCCAAAAGTAAACTCAAAATCCTTTTGTCAAAATTACAGTTTTAAGTACTATTAATGTAGGCGTACACTAAATTCGGTTGTACCAACTTAACGTTGACACCGCTGATCTAAGTTCAACAGAACTGCTGTTAAGTCGACATTGAAAAAATCATTTGACTGTGAACTGAGTTCATTAACTGATCTAAGTTCCCCTGAACCAAGGTTTAAACCCCAATTGAAAAACCGGCCTTAGTCATTTTTGACTAATTCATTTTAAGAGAGTACACTAAAAGAACTGTTTTGGAAATGGTTAATAAAAAATACAGGAAATTGGGGAGGGCTTTAATATTTTAGGATTGAGCGGTTTTGTGTATTTTAATGCGAAATTTTGATGTGAAAATAATATAAAATAATAATAATAATAATAATAAAATATCTAAAATTATTTTTTATAAAAACAGTTTTGTGATTTCTTCCGTCCGGACGGCACAAATCACAAAACTGTTTTTATAAAAAAATTGTAGGTATTTTATTATATATTATTTTTGCATCAAAATTAAAAAACGGACGCGTCCGTATGCTTGAAATGTACTGGTAAATAAAATTAAAGAGGTAGCTAGACTGTTTAACAATATGCAACTAATGTTTACTAAGAACTGATATTAAGATAACTGGAAGTAAATTTAACTGGAAGCTGCAAGTGTCGGATATTGAATTAACTAGCAGTTATCGCGATTTATAGGTTGTATTTGTGTATGTCGTTTTTAAAATAAATATTGGAGTTCCGACGATGAACTAATTGTTGAGTTTGTGCAACACAATAAAAAACCATACCGTTTTAGAACAGAAAGAACATTTTCAAAATTTGACAATGTTGATTTTTTTTTCAGATTTCGGCTGCAGAAGCAAATATAGGTAAAACTTACACATATTTGTCCACGTTTCAAGAGAATAATTTAAAATGTATTGATCTTAAATACATTTTTTATTCATTTCATACATTTAAAGATATACATATATTTATGTACGTATTTTTATAAAATAATAAAACAAGCACAACAATATACACAAAATAAGAATTGTTTGAGGTTATATGTTTTATGCGCATGCCATGAATTTAAGTTTAACCAATTAAAATCTTTCTTAACAGTGTTGCCCTATTGACAAATTACTAAACTGGCAGATACGAAACTGGAATCATACGAGGCAAAGAAAAACACTTCTATTCAGATAACTGTCAGATAAAGGTAACTGTAAGATACTTAACCGCCACTTTTAGTTGGACATTGATAAACTGGCCCTGATTTGATGAAATTATCCAGACAATTACGGATGGCCATAAAATTTAATATGCAATATGTCCACTTAGAGTTTTTACATATTTATGAAGGAAGGAAAAAAAATCTCAATATTACCGACAGGAAATTCTGTTTAACTTTTCGGCACACCTCATAGGGTTGTAAAAAGGTAATTTTACGTGGTTAAAATAATATTACAATACCTTTAAAGATTAACATAATTAAAGTAAGATCTAGTATTTCCATTAATAAAAATATAATTTTCCATGACACACATATAACCAGAAAGTTTAGTTTTTGTTTTACAAGGCTGACAAGTAATAATTCTAATGTTTTCATTTTAAATTGGGTAAACTACATAAAGCTTTACAGTTATTTTGGTCATTAAAAATACTTGTTCGTTGCTTAAGATTTTAGAAATCATTGGACCAAATTGGTAGTTTTACAATCGTGGATTTTAAGTACCTCTCTGCTCGACCCCTTGTTAACCATAATAATTTTTGTCGAAGGCGATAAAATCAAACAAATAATCTTCAGCAAAAGTATCGTTTACCGAAGTCCACTTACGCCTGTCAATAAGAGTACTACACCGACACGGACACACTTTAAAACGGAAATGCCATGTCTTACAAGATTTTTTTGCTTGAAAAGGTCTCGAACGTCCTTGCCAATAAAAGTGAGTGTTTTACGACTACCGTCCGTTCTTGAGATTGAGAATAATTGCCCCCTGGTTTATTAGCATTTGTTTGAGGTTAAGTCTTAGGCCCTTATCGGTTAATCTGTGGCGCCTGAGCCAGAAGATTTTCGATAATATTCGGGTTGGATTCAGTCTAGACTGGGTATTAGGCATATTTGTACTTCTCGTATTACCGAATGAAATATGTGAAACTCTAAACTGGACCATTTTTATTGTTTTCTGTTTTTTTTTGCGGGATGATAAGTACATTTTTATGAGATTTAATAAAAGTGATTTTGGTGAAAATATTAAAATTTAGAATATTTTAGGGGTGTTACATTATCTCTTTACTTTATGTATATTTAGGAAATTCTGTAAAAATTAACTTAAAGAAAAGAATAACTGCCTTATCCAATTTTTAAACTAACTAAAATAAATAAATTAATAACAGTTTTTGTTTTATGTTTCAAATAATGTGAAATTTCTTGATAAAAATTGCCACAACTGCATACGTATGTGTGTATTGAAATACAATGAGTTTCAAAAGGTTATCGCTTCTTTTTAAAAAACTTGAATAGAGGAGATATAAGATAAGGTAGGGTGAATGCATAGGGTAAGGGTTACTTTAAAAGTGTAGTACACACAATTCAAGAAAACATTCTAAATATATTTTTAAATTATTTGGTAAATCTTACTATTTAAGAATAACTTCAAAATAAGATAAATACCCAAAATTAAAAATTTTACAAATATTTTTATTTTGAAGCATTTATTGGAATTTCAAAGCTTGTACTTAAAACTATACTATATTTTGCGACAATATCTTCCATTCTATTTTTATAAACTCATTTCAATCATATTTGATGTTTTTTTAATTAAATGTCATTTGTATTAAAAACAGTTAGTATTTTGGGGATTTTAAATAAACCAAGCCTCCCGATATTTTGTTATAACAATATATAAATTATATAAAAATAAATATTATATTCTATTTTATATTATAAGATAAAAATACTAAAAAATCTATTTAATTAAAGATACTTTGTTCAATTAAAAAATATATTGATACTATAGTATCACCCCCTTCTTAAAAAAAAATGTTCACGCAAAGGGCGGTGATTTTACCAAAAAATCTACTTTCGAGGGTACAAAAATTGAGTTTTCCGGCCGAAAAAAATAGAAATTTTCGTTCAAATAAAAATTTAGGAAATTCTGTATAATATTACAAAATATGTTCTGGTTTTATATTATACGTAGGTAATAGACATAAACATGTTTTTACAACAAATATTTAGATCATTTTAAGTGCCTAGGTCATAATTAATCACAACGAGTATTAACAACAATGACCCTTACATTATAATGTGTATATATACACCGATTTAGATAAAATAAGTTTTGGTTCAAATCGATTAACCAAATGATCATCAACAATCGGTTATTTAATGGTTATTCCAGGGTGAATTTCAGACGTATATTTACCTATAGGTATTTAAACTGAATAAAGTCCCTCTTATGTGATGTAAATACATACTTAAAATGTTTAAATATGCAATAGGGTGATAATCACATGCAAATTTTTTCTTGCGTAGCGTTAAATTTTATTACAAAGATGTTTTGCAATTCACTAAATTATATGATTTCTTCTTATTTAAATTTAATCTGATGGTAGAAGAACATCATCAGCATAATAATTAAACATCATGTACGGTGTGCGAAATGTAAAGTTTAAGAAGTAAATTAATTAATAATAAGGTAATTAGTCCTTTGGATCTCGTTAGAGATGAACCATAAAGTATTTAAATACTTTTTCATAAATAAACAATTACAGTGTCTGTTGTGTGAGGTGATTTAAGATGCATCATGTATATTCAGTTGATGAACACTAATACGTATTAATCTTACATTGTGTAGGTCAAATCTTAATAAGAAATAAAAAAATATCCTTTATTGAAGTTTTACACCTGTTAGAACGGTTCAAGTTACACAAACCAACATAAGCTTTTTATGTTAGTGTTCCTGTCATGTAATACAATATGGTCACCTTAAAATTCGCTGACAAACGACCCGTCGCGACGGGCGCAAATACTATTAGTTGGGAGCAATATTAGAAAGTAATGCGAGATAGGAATTTGTAACAAAGAATTAAATAATTTAATAGAATGCAAGCGCATAAATTTCTACACATTCCTTGGTTTATAGTATGACAAAGATTTATTGGATATGATACGACTAACGCATAAATACATCTTATATTACACAAATACGAATTTTAAATAGAATTTTACTGTAAAAAGAGTTGATAGAATATATTTTTAAGGAAAAATAATAGGGACCAAACAAAAGTAAATGTTTGTTAAGATTGGATAAATTATCACATTTTTAACCATCAAGTTTATTTACAAATATGCATCGATAAAATATGTAAACATAACCTAAACTTCCCTGGAGTTTACATGGAGATACAGGTTTCCTAAAGTTTTTGTGATGAATATCTTGTACATTTTAAACAAGTTTTGTCGTCTTCTAAGACTGGAAAATTGTAATACTTGATTCAGACATGCATCAATTATATATTTGATGGTTTTAGTTTTATTGACTTCAGCATTTATGTTATTACACAAGTTTACAAATTCCGGTCAAATGTTGGACCCAACTAGATTAGAACGATTTTTAAGGTTATGTGATGCGCTGAATCCGAATCTTTAATCCGTTTGGCAACATCGGTTCTAGTTTCCGAGTTTCAACCGTAAATGACCGGCTTTTCAGTGCTTGATCAAGTTGTTTCCCAAATTGTCAAACGCAAAAATCAAATAAGGAATATAAGTCGGACCTGATTCGAAAATTAATGGTCGACGGTAACTTTACAAAATGTTTAACGCATGGGCCTAATGTTGTTTACCACCAGAAAATCATCGGCAATTTGTTGTAACATTAGATTGGAGCTTAAATGTCTCTCACGATGCATTTCCTGCATTCCCATCTTGATTTTTCTCTGAAAACTTAGGCGACGACCAAGGAAATCGGCTATAGCACACCAAACATTGGAAGATGATACCAAAGATTTTGGGATGAAAGCATGATGAGTGGCTACGACTCGGTTTCACCTCTTTTAATTTCTGAATAATCACTTTAAATTGAAAACAATGGCCATAAATTGTTAAAAAAAATTATTAAATATCTGAAAAACTAGAATCAATCTTAAAAAATGTAGTGTATATATGAAGAGCATCCGTGCAAAACCGGCTATATCCACTTTAATAAAATGTTGGGAAAATGGCAAAAACTCTCGGTTTCCTGGCCTTTACAGATAAAAGAAAAAGCAAACTTGAGTTTTGTGGGCTTTGTGGTACTTGATTTATAATTATGGCCAAAATTTCAAAAAATGTTTTGTATATAGTAGGGTGCTTCATTTTAGAGCAACATTTTTTTGTTTCAAGTCCCACCTCAAAATTTTGTAGTAGATCCAAAAACCAAAAATTTGAGCATTTTTTGAGCTCTTAATTATGATTTTAAGCCATTGCTCAACAGTGTTGAAGATTTTCCATTCAAATAACATTATAAATCCATTTTTTACCATTTTTATCTTTCGCTCACCACGAAGGAATTTTATTTACGAATTTTGGCTCAAGGAATCTTATGAAGGACTAAATCGTCTACGTAAAAGCCCATTGAGCCGAGTCTGTAAGTCGAATATCTTCTTTACAAATCGCTCTTTAAATTGAAAATGTTATAAAAATAACAGTAAATCGTAATTATTTGCTAAACTATTGATGATAGAAAAAAAACGTTAATGGCAATTTTGTAGGGAATTTTTTGTCCTCTAACTTTGTTTAAAAAAAATTTTTCGTATCACAAATAGTTAAACGACTGCAGCCTCTTAAAATGTAAAATGTCTTAAAATTTCTATTCTAACCTATGTATATTAGGGTGCTTTATTTTAGAGCGACACTTTTTTCAAAGTCCCACCTAAAAATCTTGTAACCGGTTAGAAAACAAAATTTTTTAGCTATTACAAAGCTCTTAATCTTTATTTTAAGCCGTTGCTATTCCAATTTTAAATATTTCCCTTTAAAAACCATTAAAAAACAATGTTTTATTCTATTTTCCTTCTGCTCGTACAGTAAGAATATTTTATTCGAATTTCTGTTCTAAAATCTTTATACAGGATGAAATTATCTTCAAAAATGTCCATTTAAGCAAGTCTGTAAGTTCTTCACAAATTGCCTTAAAATCATAATTAAGAGCTCAAAAAATGCTCAAATTTTTTGTTTTTGGATCTACTACAAGATTTTGAGGTGGGACTTGAAACAAAAAAATGTTGCTCTAAAATGAAGCACCCTAGTATATAGCCGGTTTTGCTCGAAAACCGAACAAAAAACGAATAAAATGTGAAAAAAATCCTTTATTATTCAAAAATATTAACAAAATAAATTTATTGCAAACATGAAAAAACAGAACAAATTTTAGTAGTAGTATCGACATATCCAAGCCACCTATTATTATTTATTGGATATAGCCGGGTTTGCTATAAAAACGTGGATTCGGCCGGTTTTGCTCCAAAAGCTACCTTTTAAATGTGATTTTAACATGGATTTAGTCGGATTTAAACTGAATTATTTTGGTTGTCGATAGAAATGAACCCAAAGATGCGAAATCAAAAAAACTAAAACTGAATAAAATGGATTTAGCCGGTTTTGCACGGATGCTCCTCATATATATTCGTAAACTTTTGGTTGCTCAGGTCAAAAACAGTGTATACTGTTTTGTTCTTAGCGACTATAATACAATTTTATAAATAAAGTTGGAATTGTCTAAAATAAAGCACCCTAATATACATAGGTTAGAATAGAAATTTTAAGACATTTTACATTTTAAGAGGCTGCAGTCGTTTAACTATTTGTGATACGAAAAATTTTTTTTAAACAAAGTTAGAGGACAAAAAATTCCCTACAAAATTGCCATTAACGTTTTTTTTCTATCATCAATAGTTTAGCAAATAATTACGATTTACTGTTATTTTTATAACATTTTCAATTTAAAGAGCGATTTGTAAAGAAGATATTCGACTTACAGACTCGGCTCAATGGGCTTTTTCGTAGACGATTTAGTCCTTCATAAGATTCCTTGAGCCAAAATTCGTAAATAAAATTCCTTCTTGGTGAGCGGAAGATAAAAATGGTAAAAAATGGATTTATAATGTTATTTGAATGGAAAATCTTCAACACTGTTGAGCAATGGCTTAAAATCATAATTAAGAGCTCAAAAAATGCTCAAATTTTTTGTTTTTGGATCTACTACAAGATTTTAAGGTGGGGCTTGAAACAAAAAAATGTTGCTCTAAAATGAAGCACCCTAGTATATAGCCGGTTTTGCTCGAAAACCGAACAAAAAACGAATAAAATGTGAAAAAAATCCTTTATTATTCAAAAATATTAACAAAATAAATTTATTGCAAACATGAAAAAACAGAACAAATTTTAGTAGTAGTATCGACATATCCAAGCCACCTATTATTATTTATTGGATATAGCCGGGTTTGCTATAAAAACGTGGATTCGGCCGGTTTTGCTCCAAAAGCTACCTTTTAAATGTGATTTTAACATGGATTTAGTCGGATTTAAACTGAATTATTTTGGTTGTCGATAGAAATGAACCCAAAGATGCGAAATCAAAAAAACTAAAACTGAATAAAATGGATTTAGCCGGTTTTGCACGGATGCTCCTCATATATATTCGTAAACTTTTGGTTGCTCAGGTCAAAAACAGTGTATACTGTTTTGTTCTTAGCGACTATAATACAATTTTATAAATAAAGTTGGAATTGTCGTTGTTAGTATAAAGCAAATATAAACTCAAAGCTTACATTATACAATCATAGTTACATTTAATTAATATGTTTGGACTGTTTGATCTCCATCTGCAAACATTGATGATTTGTCAATTTACACACTTGTATTTGATATAGATAAACCATTTCTAAAATAAACAAGTTTTAATTGCCCCGTGTCCATTGTAGGATTTATTAGATATATTTTTATACATGCTTGGTTATTTTAAACATTTTAAAGATGTCTTTCATTTTATTATTAATAAAAAATAATTTATTATATAAAATAATTGGACTTTCAGAAGATTCCATTTATAATAAGATACAATTGTATTAATTGAGTGAAACTGGACAATCTATTATTTTGTAAGAATATTATTTATTGAATTTCATAAATATTGAGGCTATATATAATTTTTTATGTTAGAGAAAATCTACAGCTATACCTGTAAATTTTCTCTAATATAAAAAATTGCAGTAAGATATCAGTAGAATAGTTGAACTACTATTTAGGTAATAACATAATTTTTAAAATTGCTTGAAAAAAGTAATTAATTCTTGTGTCATAAATTAGTCAGCCCCTGTGTTCGTAAATTAATTCAGCATTCAGGTCCAATACCCTGTATATTGCCACCCTCAGGTCTTCCCATTATTACTATATGCATTGTCTGAAGCCTGCTTCTTGTGTATGGAATTGCAAATTAGTGGCTGAGGGGCGAACACGGCCCCCTAAAATTGACCGTTTCCTGATGCATCCTGTCGCCGCCCACGCTTTTGGCAGGTCGATTGATCCCATCGCGCGTGTAACCTATGTAGATTAGAAGCGACACTATGTCAGCGGTGGCACAATGGCACGGAATCGAAGCTCAACTTCTGACAATTCATTAAGTTAGGGGCGGCGTGCGCTGAAGAGGCGGGGGGAGCGGCTTTGCATCCGTCGATACCTGTACATACATGGACCACTAATGAAACAAGACCGACAATCGAACGGACCTGCGCTGCCCCCGGGACCGGGCTTTTACACGTACAGGGCCAACGGGACCCGAGGTGACATCTGCATCGCAATTATTTACGTGATGGATGAGGGGCATAAATGCGGCCGCCTCATTTCCGCATAACACCATGAAAAAAAATACATTATCAATTATTTTTTTAAATATCCGTCCTCGGTGGTGTAGTAGTCATTGCTGCGAACTACAAGTCGAGTGATCGAATCTCACATGGGTACACTATTTAAAATTTCTGTGGTGTAAAAAGTAATCCTAAAATGGTGTCAAAATCCAACACCAAGTGGTGTTAATATAACACCATGAATTATGGTTGAAAATGAACACCAAAACGATGTTTATCTAAAAATATTTGAGAAGTGCACCTACACAGAAAAAAAGAAATAGTTCATTTAACTATATTAATTTAGTTGACCCATAAGTATTTATTTTTTTGCGGATCACGTGATTTTCTTAAATCTCGCCTTTGTTGACTTACATGAAGAATATATAAGCTCATGTTGTCCTTTGCTTTCGTGTGACAGTACAAGTTGTTCGATACTAGACCTTAAATAGGTGGAAACAGCTGTCAATACTTGAAGTATTTTAAGTTAGTGGAACGAACTAAATAAAAACATTATTTCTAGCGAGTTGAAGGTTCCATTTTCTGGAATAATACCACTGTATTCACTAGTAATGCGTCAAGGAACTTCCTGTTTCCTTTTTTTTCCTTTTTTCTGTGTAGTATGATTTAATTTGACCACAAACACATAATATTTAACACTGAAAAGGAGTTCAATTTACATCAGGTAAAATTTATTTTAATACTGTGTGAAAGTTAAATTTACACCATTTTAGTATTTGAATTTACACCATTTTAGTATTTAAATTAACACCGGACCAACGAACCCTATATATATTTAACACCATTTTGGTTTGTATCGATATAGACCAAATATGGTGTTAATTTGGTGTTAAAATGGTCATGAAATTTTAAACAGTGTATGGCTGTTTTTTTGTGTTTGTCCAGGGTTAAGTGGTAGAACAGCTTATGCTGAACCTTTGATCATTGATCAAAAATTAAAAAAAAATTAAAATAAGTTATTCTCCCGCTACTACACAAAGAATTTAAAACAGTAATCATTGATCACAAAACAATTGATGCGCAGAACTATAATCAACTTTATATACAATGTAAATGTCAGTATCAGTGCACTGATGGTACATGTACCATTTAAAATTATACAATTTTTAATAAAACATTAATGGTTACTTCGACAGCAATAGTTAGCAAGTTTTGTGACATCAATGAGTAGTGTCAGAAACTGTAGTGATCAATATTCTGCACATTAATTATTAGGTCTGTACAATTTAGCCGGTTAAGCCGGCTAAAAAAGTTAGCTAAGTTAATTAGCTAGCTAACTGATCAGTTTAGCTAATTTAACCGGTTAAACGTTGCACTTTTCCGCATGCTTTCTTTCCGCGCGCTCCTTGTAACAGTAAATGCGTGCGGAAAGTGGAAACTGGTGAAGAAAAATGCGAGATTCCTTTGCATAACACGCGCGAAAAGCGTCTATTCCGCACTTGACTGATGAACAACAGTCGCGTGCGTAAAAGCAGCACTTTCCGCACCAGTTAGATAAATCACTATTTGAACAAGGCTATAGCCTATACCTATAGGTAAAAAAAACTTTGGTTTACTGCTATTTTAATATTTTGGCACTATACATATTGAATATTGATTGAGGCCTACGATCGGCTTAAGCCAATATTAGTTTTGGATGATTAGATTTATTCCCTTATTAGGTAACACTGTTTTGATAGGATAAGTTATAATTATTTATATCTAAACAAGAATAATGAACTAAAGGGTTTCGTTAATCGGATTTTTAAAGGATAGGCATTATTGACTATAAAAAATTAAAAATAAAACAAGAATTAAAACTCCGGTATATAAGATCAGAAGATTATTTGGGACAGATAAAGCAATTCCACTTTTTTATTTTAACTTAAAAAATGCGCGCAGGGTAATTTCATTCTGAATCTTTTGTTTTTCTTTTGTTTAATTACGAAATAACATTTAATGTGGTCATTTAGTTCCTGTTAGCATTGACGGGACCACCCTGCTTATAATGCCATGTTACTACAAATTGTATATCCAGATTTAATCTTTTTGTGGAAGCATTAAATTTTTGTATAATATAAACACAATAAATTTTCCCTTGCAACCGCTCAGACCCACTGAAAAGATTGTTTACCTGATGATTTAATTATTACGAAAAAGGTTGTTTTTATCGAAAATTTATTGCGGTGAGGATTTTTAAATGCCACTGCAAGTATATGTTTATGCACGATAATATTCATTACAGGATGGACATCAAATAATATAAACCAAATTATATTTCGACTTCTTTAGATTTTTGTATTACCGATATTATTAATTAATTTAAAATATATGTGTTCGTCTTTGTATCTTTTTTAAAAGATCTTGAACAAACCGTTATTAAAAAAAATGTTTAAAAATGTTTTGTTCTACCTAACAAAGAAAGCATTTTTAACCTCATGTTCTGGGGAATCATATTTTAAAATTTTTGGATTTGGAAACACCCTGTATGTCATCTTCAAAGCATTTATAAAGCATTTTTTACTCCATGTTCTTGGGAACTTTTTTTCATATTTGCGCTGTATACATTATGTATATATTTTTATAAAAACATACCAAAAATTCTATGGGTTTTAGAGCTCTGGTTTCCACCCTTAAATGTAGTTTATGTTAATAATTAAAATATTATGTTTGAATGGAGGACAAGCTACTGATAAAACGTGTAAACGGAGAGCGGAGGAAACCGAAAAAATAATTTATTTATAATCTCCCGGTCTGGTTTTTAATTAGCCACCTTGTAATTCAAGTAGTTATGTAAATATTTTTACTCTTTCTGGCTCGGCGTGGCCGGGGTGAGAGAGCACACGAAACGAACCGGGGACTTAATTAATTTTATTTCCTATAGAATTCCCGTGCAGGTTAATCACCGGGGCGATGCGAAAAAAAACCTCCGACGAACCTATCTCGTTAAATACACAAAACTCTAATGAATCACACACCGGGGCCAAATAAAATAAATTAAATTTTTTACCGGCGAAAGAGGCGGTCCGTTGAAAAACGGCCGATTTATCGGACTAAAGGAACGAAATCGTCGGGTCACCACAAACCGCCCCCTTCCACGTAATTAAGATTATTTATCGTCGTTTGTAATTGAATTCTATTTGATACAAGTTGCCTACCGCGTTTTTTAACAATGTATCCGATCCACAGCATGCTGTGTCCGAACATAATGCGACAATTTCAAACAAGCCGTCAGCACTTGTTTGAAAAAAAATATTTCATTACATTTTTGTTTTACAATACCTTAATGGCATGCTTCTTTCATACTTAAAAAAGTTGGATCACATTTTGGCGCCATACCCCAGTACCGTTTATCGTTTATACACAAAAGTTTGCAAATTCACTCACCATATTAATAATCTACCAAGATTACGATTACCCAACCTGTTCCGTGGTCAGTAATTTGTGGTTTTTGTCAAGGTTATCAACTTGACTCCAGAAAAACTTATACTAAAGGGTGTGTATTGCTATAATATACTGAATCAAAACTCTAGGGTTTTAAGTTAAGTTTTTGTATAACAACAATTCATGCTCTAACTTTAAAAGGTTTATTTTATAATTTAATCCTAATTTATTAATTACTATTCGTAAAACAAGGTTAGCTATTTACGATTTCTCTTACTACAATGGTATAATGACAACAAGTTATGTGTAATCAAATATTTGATAATTTTGTTTTCATTTTACTTATAACTTTTATATAATTAAGAACTATACCTCACTAAATTGTTTAAGACTTAATATACAGGTTTTTTCACTTTAAACAAGTCTCTGGCGCCTTATGAACATTAGCAAAGTTAGCCATACCTTCGCCTGATGCCATACTAAGAACAGTTAGTCGTCCGCACTACTTTTTTAGCTACACAATGGCGCCCAACTCCAACGTCAACAAATTATAGTTGATATAATGGTAAATTTATTTTTCAAAATATCTTAAGTTTATTGGTGATATTCATAGTTACAGCAGGGCAGCGTGCGACTTGTAACAATTTGTAGAAAAAAACATTTAATTTAATATCTAGATATAAATATGGGGCATTTCACACTAACTGTAAACGTATACCGCATATGCATATTACTAATTCATGAATGATTTTGAAGTAAATAATAATAATATAATTATTTGAATTCTGAGTTTCGTTATGTTTAATGTTTTTTATGATGATGACATGCTTGTAGATGTTAGTAATTAATAAAAGTAATATTTAATATATATTAAGCTGACTGTTTTATAACTTGTCCCAACCGTCAGTTTTTTTTATATATAAATAATTGGTAGCTTCTTTACGAAGTAATCTTATCTCTATAGTCCCGACCGTCACTGTGTAATGCTCCATATATCTATAGCATTCAAAGAGCATCTGTCAATTTTTAAACAATTTCTAAATTCGAAATTATTAATATACTTCATACCAGAGATTTTTTTAAAACAAGCCATGTTTAAGCTGGATATAACAGTAACAAGAAAGTAAATTTTAATATATGAAGGGGTAAGAAGCAAAAGGGTACAATTGTAAAAAATAGAAGTGGAGTTATTAACTTTTAAAGTTTTTGCTATATACAAAAATCTGGATACTTGTTTCAATATTGTTATTTGCATTAATCTACATGCAAAACTCGTACAATTTTCACGTAATTAGAAAATTTTAAAAATATTCGGACTCTAATCTACACAATTCTATAGAATTGGGTGTATTCACTTAATACACTTAACTTATTAAGTGTATACACTTAACTTATTTTCATCATTTTCATTCAAGTTACTATCAACAATGTTCCATTTTTTTTTAATTTCACCCAGTAAAAGCTAGTAACTCAAGTTTCTAGATTTAACGCAAAGTATTTTCTAATGGTAATAATAAAGGTGATGCTGTCGGCGGGAGTATTTTAAAGTTATTAAATATTTAATATTAAGCTTCATGTATATATTTCAGCATTGATTAAATGATAGTTACGTAAGTAGTTTAGAATGAATGTAAAAAAATCCAAATCCAAATTTTTACAATAGCTTTTTTATTTTCTTGATATCAGTTAATTTAGATAACACAAACTTCAGTATATGTTAAAAAATCGATGAATAAATAATAAATTAATTAATTTCATTCGATCAATTTAATTAAATATTCCTTAGCAAATAATGTTAGAATAGCAATCGCTTATAATGAACCATGATGGTTCGCTGTTTGTTATTTTAGAAAAAATTAACAAATTTAATATAGGACTTTGGTTCGTAGATATTATTCGAGTTGGTTCGTTTTAAACGAAAGTTCGCTTTACCGAGTTTGTAATATGCGGACATATGTATACTTTATATTAAAAAATGCACCTTTCAAATCTATGGATGTATGCTAACACTCAAAGAAAAAAATAATTTTTCCCGTTCATTTACTATTTAATTTTTCTTACATGTTTAATAAAACTCGGTCTATTTGTTAATAACTAAATTTTTATATAATAATAGTATATTATGTATCAAGTTTTATAAACTCCATTTTAGTTACGAGTTTTATTAGGCATGAGCGAAGCTTGCGAGCGAGTGTTTAATAAAAACGAGTGTCTATAGAAGATTATAAAACGAGTTGCATACTATGCTTTATCTACGACGAACAGAAATAAGAATTTAAAGCCAATTTTATTTGTTAAACATTTGACATCTGTCAAATGCCAACGGATTTAACCTCACTTTTCCCCAATTTATAATAAATCTAACTTCAGCCCGTGACTAAAACGCCATAAAGTCACAGCTTGTCAATGTAGGAGTAGATAAAATCATAAAAATTTATTAAAACATTAAAATATGAACTATTTTTCACATCAATAAAATGAACTGCAGTTAATTTTGGTTTTGTTGCTCAAATTAATGTTTATTTCTTCTTATTTTCTGAAAATAATATAATACATGTATTTTTCTGTGTCTAAAGGTCATAATTGGTATAATACATTCAGGTTTGCTATGATTTGTCCATATTTGTTGTAATATAATATTCTATCAACGACAACTGCCATTATATTTAAATTTGCCGCGTACTCCTGTATAAACCTGTCTCGTTTCGCAGCGACATCTACTTTATTCTTAAATTGAATGAACTATAGTTACCAAAATTACGATTTTTTTAATAGGCACAGCCTTTTTGCTGGAAAGTTTGACTAAAATATCAATATAAATAAAATGTCTTGCCAAAAAGTAAAATACATGCAAAATAAATAGGTATACCATACATAAAATGGAAACTTTTAATTAATTGTTTCAAAATTCAAACCAACCCTAACTACTTGAAAATTTAACATTAACCTTTAAATTAATTAAAAGGGCAACAAAGTTTCCCTTTGATACTAGGCTATAACTTGTTAAGAGGCAACTAATTAGTGGTAACTATAAAATAAAATTACCCCCAAAACTTTACATATTTTACAACGTTATAACACAACACAGGGAGTCCATTTTAAATTATAATATTTAAAGCCCATTTATTTATTAATATATTTACAATTAAAAGTATAAACCGCGACATAAAAAGGTAATATGGAAAAGAAATAATTACAATAATTAGCATTTGTATAAATAAAACATTAAAGTTGGAACATACTTAAAGTAACAAATATTTCCAATTAAAAATCAATTGGTTAATTAATATATTACCCATTATCTCAAGAATACATGTAATTTGTATTAATTAGAAAAAACTATTTTAAATAAGGAAAATAAAATCACCTGCCCTAATAAATAGTGGAGTATGAAAGACATAATTAAAAGAATATATGTTAATAAGCAGATGGAAAACTATAGTTGTATAGTAGATATGAAAAAAAATTGCTTTGCATATATTTTATTATATTGCATATAATAATTAAAAATAAAACATTAATAATTTTTATAAGATATACAAACATAAAACCGTTAAATTTTATGTTATATTTGTTATATTTGTTAATTAGGTTTATAAGATATTCAGGACAATTCACTAACCTGAGTCCTTAACGTTAACCACTAGAATTAGTGGTTATCGCCTGATTGGTCGGATCGGCCGATAACCACTGATTCTAGTGGCTAACGTTAACGACTCATGTTAGTGAATTGGCCTGATTAAGTAATATTTAAAGGCTTTCCATGTATTCTTATATATTTCTAAATATAATAACTAAATTTCTTCCAAATCCCCAAAACCCAAATCAGCAAATTTTTTTTGCCTGACTGCCTACTTAACAAATGTCAAGAAAAAATTGGCCCGGCACTTGGTGCCTATATTCAGTGAAAAAAACAATCCTGTCGTTAACAAACATATTTGTCTGGTTTAAAGAGGTTCCCTGCTGGTCAGATTTTAAGATCCATTTAGCCGTCCACGCCCAAAAACAAACTAACAAAGGAAATAAGGGATATTTAGTTAAAATGACGCACCTTAGTCATCAATCGAAAACTAACAGGATAACATTTATTACAAAAAAGTTTTCTATAAAATGTATAGATTTTCTAAAATGGATGTAAGGTTTTAAAAATAAAAAGTTAATTTTGAGTAGTTAGGAATGATTAACATATATAACAAATTACTGTGTAATATTTTATTTATACTTTATAGAAAAAGCAACGTAGTGCTTTAGGATATTTAGAAATAATTTCCATTTTTAGGTATTGTAGAAAAAAAATATTATTTCGTTAACGTGTTTAAGTAAACCGTACTTTTTACTTTTTTAGTAAAAAGTATGATATAAATTGGTCATATTCAGATACTTAATACCAGAACTTTTTTCTTTAAGCGTTCTATAATTTAAACTTTATTATTGTCAACATTCACTACTAAACTGATAAATTAGTTTGCACTTTATGAAAATTGTTTGTTGGTTTTCTTCTCTTTTGTTTGTCCAGTGAAAAGCGTCCAGTTTAGGGGTGCAATGACCGCCCAGAAGCTCATTTAAAGAGTTAAGTGACAATTGTCACTTAACTCTTTCTTATCACTTAACTCATTCTTGGCCATAGGGTAGTCTATACTCACTCTAGTTGTTTCACTATAATTGGTTTGTACTTTTGAGAAATTATTTGTTGGTTTTAACTTTTAAGTTTTAAGTGCTCACGCTGCTACAATGCATCTTGCATTGTCAAGTGCTGGAACCTGAGATTATATGTATTCTGATGTGTTCAATATATGTCTTAATGATTTTGTGTGTTCTATATTTTTGAATAAAGTGCCCAAATGTATACAGAAAGATAAGATGACTAAAATATGGGAAAACAGGAAAAATAATGCAGAAAACTGTTCTGATTTATTTGACCAGATATAAGTATTAGTATTCTATCAGTGGCGGCCCGTAGGTGTACAGTGCTTGCAAATCCAAGTCCGACCGGTTTGTGAAGGACGCGTGAAAATAACAAGGATAGAACGCCAAACAGAAGGCGCTTACAATACGCACGCCTGACGCTCTGACCAATCAAATTCTGTTTGGCATTCTATAGGAGGGTGAGGCTACATGAAGTTAATTTTGTCTAAATAGCCCTACTAAACCATTATAAATAAAAAAAATATACTAAAAAAATAAAACATAGAAAATATCAAAGCAATCTTAACCCAAACTGCGTTTTTTAAATCTTTAAAATATATATCTGGAACTTTAAATATATATTTATATGGATGTATAATAATATATATACATACATATAAAACAAATAAAATATCAGAGAAATCGGATATCCACCCCCTGATCTCCAATTATTTTTGACGCGGCCCAATAAAATACAATGCCAACAAATAAGCTTTGTTTATAAATACTTCCACATAGCCACTTATAGATTTCGTACCACATTATTTGAAAAGTTCGTGAATATTGCTTACTCTGCCTCTTGTCGTTAAATATTGATAACAATTTTGGCGTTGGACAACTGCCCAATATCTGTCTTTTCCATTATTGAGAGAATAATGTCATTAAAAAAAACAGAAATATTTAACTAAAGAAAACCGGTATTTTAAAAACCTAACCTTAATTAAAACTCGTTGCTTAATAAAAACTGCTAAATCTACCCTATCTATGTAGTATGTTCCCCATTGCACCACAATAACAAAAGAACTTGTCCCCAAGATTGTTTACTTGCCCTCAGGGCAAAATGGTTTACTGACCCCTAAAGTTAAATGGTTTACTGGCCCACAAAAATAAACCAAAACCAAAAAAATACGATTTTTGTATACAAGTTACTGTAGTTATACATACCCCTATCTTGACAGAACAGTATAATTTTGTATTACTTAAGTTTAAGCAAATCTGGAGATTGTAACCTTCTTAAAAAAACTGTATGGGAAAATATAGTTTCTAATTGCTTCTAATACCAAGGCATATGAGACAATACTGCTAGGTCTAGAAAATTACCCAAATGTGATTTTTCTTTTGTTCTTGGTGCGGATTTTAGGGGTATTGTTTTAAATAGGACATCGAGATAGACATCTGCGTGGTCCAGGTAAATGCAGCACCACGTCGATTGATACGTTTTCGGGTCTAATCTTGATGCGTAATCAGACAAATCGATTGTTTAAGAGACCCTTGTCTAGACCTAATATTTTCGCCCAAGGATAGGCGCCGTACTCCTATTTCATTTAAACTCTGGATGAAAAGATATCCAAGTGTTGTAATAAGGTGGTCGATTTTAATTAACTGCATGTAGGTGATGATTAATTGAAATCTCTGAATGATGCTTTAAAAGTCTAATTTGTTAATTGGTGCTCATTTATTAAACGTATATAATCCCTAATAAAGGATAAAATAACGATAAAGCTAAATTATTCAAGAGAAAATTGTTTATTTTGTTAATTTAAATTTCGTTAAACAAAGAGTAAAGCCAAGATAAGTATCGTCGAAAAGTACTCACGAAATGTTGTTCCTAAATATTAACGTGTCACTCTTATCTCCGTTGTTTTGTAAACGAGGCTTGTATATTTAAATTTTATCAAAGAATTAGACCAGTAAATGTTTCTTTTTATTATTAAATCGACACCTGTTTTCGTATACTTTAAAATACAATCTTGCTCGTTAACTTGTATGCTTGTTATAGATTACGAATATTTCAAAACCGAATTTAAATTTATTTGTGAGAATGGTCAGATTACCAAAGCAGCGTTTCCGGAATTAATTTAATTCTAGATATTTCATGGACCGTTACTGAAAGAATTTTTTATTTAATCATTTATTTATAATGACTTACTTTATTGGTCGTAATAAAAAAATCAAAATATAAATACCTGCCCAAAAATAGCGTTATAATTAATTTTAGGTCGCCGCTTGTATTAATAAAATCAATATATGAAAATTAAATTCGAAATCCATTAAAACCACTTTTTCACTTCTATTTCGCCTTTGACCTTTCACAAATTCAGATTTATGGCCTATAAATTCTTATCGGCTAATGGCCCAAATCCGCAAAGACTGATCTCAAAAAAATCCTTAGTTATTCTTAAGTATATGTATTCAAAATACAATCCATTTTGGTCGATTAAAGACTAAAAACAATCATAGAAAATTTTAAAATACTTCATAGTAATTTTTCGAAATCGTCTATAGTCGTGAACTGGACATCAGCAACGGTGTCAAAAATTTTACCTTTAATGCCAATTTCAGTTGAGAAGAGAATTTGTAGAGTACGGAGTATGGTTAAGAGTAACGACCATTTTTTTCAAAAACTAAGCATTTTGGTGTCTTTTCGATAACCCGTTTAAGTGTGCGATGCAAAACGAGCGCAAACCTTCCGCATGCAAAAATATTTAGTCAAAATGAGATGGAGAGTGCTTTTGGGTATGCAACAGGTGTCCTTAATAAGTGTCGTAGACGTGTGTAGAGATGTAAAAAACGGTTTTTTCCAGATGTGAAAAACATGAAAAAAACCTAGAAAAAAATCGGTTTTTTTTGTTTTTTTTTGTTTCAAATCCGCTATAATAAAGAATATTCTGTCAATAAATAACATAAATCTTAAAAAATTGAGTAATTTTTCAAAATGAAATAGCATATATATATATATATATATATATATATATATATATATATATATATATATATATCTTGAAGATACTATAGCTATTTTCACGGAGCTAATCCCGAACTCATTCCGGACATCCTAGGCATGCGCTTTTTAAAATTTGGGGTTCAAAATGCAAAGTGCGCATGACAAATATTAAAATGCGCATGCCTAGGATGTCTGAACTAGTTCGGGATTAGCACCGCGAAAACACCTAATCTCTAAAAATGAATTACTCAAAAATGACTAATTTAACAGTTATTAGTGGCTGCTTTTTTACTTGTACCATGGTTAACCATAGAATACCATGGTATACCAAAATGTAATAGCCAATTCTTATGTAAAATTGTCCCCTGAATCCGAAAATACCGTCAAAAATTATGATATTGGAGCAGTTCTTGAGATATAGTCAATTCCATATTAAATGTAAAATTGACTATATCTCAAAAACTGTTCTACTTTTTTAACTTTTGCCGACATTTTCGGATTCAGGGGACAATTTTACTTAAGAATTGGCTATTACATTTTAGTATACCATAGTATTCCATGGTTACCCATGGTTCAAGTGAAAAAGCAGCCACTAATAACTTTTAGAGAGTACTATCTTCGTTAAAAATGGTTGTATTGGAGCCGTAAAAAAAGCAATTTGAAGCTGGAAGTTTCTAGTTTTGAGATTTTTAGATGAAAAACGTCAGTGCTGGATTAACCTATAGGCCAACCTAGGCAATGGCCTAGGGCGCCGCGAAGCCAATAGGCGCCCAGGCAGAAGGCTAAAGTAGGTTAAATATTAAAATTAATCAATTAAATTAAATAATTATAATTATTAAACATGGAATACCTACTCTCTAAAAATGAATTAGTCAAAAATGACAAATTTAATAGTTATTAGTGGCTGCTTTTTCACTTGTACCTTGGTTAACCATGGGATACCATGGTATTCCAAAAATTTGACAGCCAATTCTTATGTAAAATTGTCCCCTGAATCCGAAAATGTCGTCAAAAGTTAAAAAAGTAGAACAGTTTGTGAGATATATTCAATTTTCTAATTTTAATATGTAATTGACTATATCTCAAAAACTGCTCCACTTTTATAGTTTTTGACGGTATTTTCGGATTCAGGGGACAATTTTACATAAGAATTTACTGTTAAATTTTGTGATACCATGGTATTCCATGGTTAATCATGGTACAAGTGAAAAAGCAGCCACTAATAAGTATTAAATAATTCATTTTTAGAGAGTACCTTTTTTATTTTAATAACAAAATCGGAAATATGAATAATTTTTTTATGAACTGCGACACCGCTAAAAAGTTTTTGCATGCATGATCAATAATTATAATTTAGGATTTTAAAATAAAAAGCTACAACCACTGGCTTTTAGCCATTTCTAAGTAATAATTGTTAATAAAATGTGCCCTACTTGCTCCCCTTATCTGTGCGCCCCTGTCGGCTAAAATGTATTGTGTTATATTTATTAAAACCATAGGTACTAACATGGCCAATAATAATTATTATAGGCGTCATTTTAGTATTAGCCTAGGGCAACAAATTATCTTAATCCGGCCCTGAAAAACGTGCAACGCTCAGTCCTAACGAATACCGTAATAAAAAAATTCGAAATGTTTTTGGCTTTCTTTTTTGGTCCACGGAATGTTCTGACTTAACCTCCAATGAATAAATGTTCTACAAGATTTTGCTATGGTTTTTTTCATACATGAATTTGAAAAATCATGAAAAAATTGCTTTTTGTAGCTTTTTGAAAAATCAAGCGCTGAATCAAAAATATTATTATATATATTATTGGTCAAATCGGTGATGGTGGCGCGAGCATAGCACAAGACTGTCTTTACATTTACTAAATCTCATTTAGTGGCTAATTTTAGTCCATGAACTGGACTGGAAACATAAAAAATTAGGCAAATGGGATTAATCTTGAAAAAAACCTAAAATATGAAAAAAAACATTTGAAAAAAACAATGAAAAAACCTAAAAAAACATAAAAAACGAACCGTTTTTTTCAAGTTGCATCTCTAGACGTGTGTCATGATCATTTCATAAAAATTTTTACGTCAGTATTTTCGGTAATAGTACATCTATAATGTTTACCTTCAAACTTTCTGCGGCTACCAGCGACCTGGCTATTCCCAAAATTAAAATCGGCATTGCTGAGGTCCAAAAGTCCATAGACGATTTCGAAAAATTAATATGAAAAGTATTTCTTGTGCTCAGTTTTGACGGATTTGGGACAGACGGTGTACAAATATGATTTGATTACAATATTTGAAAACTTACCTTTTTCTTTGCCAGTCTAGGTTCAGCGATTGCTAATTTGATCAAATCCTGATATTCTCCTTTGGAAGCAGTAACGTACCATTCAACGCATTTTTTATTATCGACCTATAAATGATAAAAATATATTAGGAAAGGGTGTTTTTTTTCAAAGAGTAAGACAATAATTGAATAGGTGAGATTAAGAAAAGTACAAGTCCAAAAGTTAAAATTTTGACAAATTATTTCATAAAATCAGTTTATAGTTCAAAATGCATTTTTGTAAGAATATTGAAATATTTTATAAAATATAATAATTAAATTTTGTAAAATAATTAAAATGCATTTTAGAAAATGATTTTTCAAAATAAAAATTTTGGACATGTACATGTACTGTCTCACCGATTCAATTGGAATTCTAAATTTTATTAAAAACTTTAATATGTCTCTAAGGGTTATCATTATTCCATCCCCTTTCGATTTGCATTTTTTATTACTTTCTACATTTGTGCAATGCCAAATGCCAAATAAAATAAGATGTGTTTTCTAAGAACTAAACGGTTTTAAAAATAATTTGATATAAAATAAACTGACAACATCGACCTAAGTTAACATCGACATTTCATAATGCAAAGTTGCTTATGCGTAAATAACGTAAGACATTTTTAAAAAAATCCATACTATAAATATTGGTTTTTGATTATTTCAGGGGCGGATCCAGAAATTTTATTTGTTGGGGTCACATAATAAATATTAAGTAAAGTCGTCAAAAACCGGTTTGCCGGCATATATGCATCCGGCATACGTATACAATGGAAAAGGCAGTAATAGCTGTGCAGTAATGTAAATAATATTTACTAAATATGTGCTTGGTTCACAAATTGATGACGCAACGGAAAACATTAGACAATTTATTTAAACGATTTAATTATGTTTGGATTGTAAGTTTTTCTTAATAAATTGGTTTATAAATTGTTTGGCAAATTTCTTGACTTGCTTTATAAATGTTTAAATCATTTCAGTAAAAAAAAAGATCCTTTAAAAAAATTACAAAAATAAATTCTGAGGTCATAAAATTTACATATCTTATAACTTATAAGTTACGTCGGATGTCTTACTTAGCTATCAATATTTATTGGTAAATATTTAACAAGCAATATATTTCAATACAAAAACAATTCCCGTGTATGGCAAAGTTTAAGTAGACATGCGACCAAAAATTATATTGTCGTTTCATGCCTAATTAGCGACAATTCGCGCTCTTCTAGATGTCTAATTCAAGGATTCCGCTGACGTTGCATTCTATATTCCTGCAATACACTTATCTATAAACACAATTTGCCACTTTTCCTAATGTATAATATATTTTTGTCTGCAGTCAGGTTAATTAGTTTTATTTAAATTGATGCAATTATAAAAAATTTATTTTAAGTTCAATAATAAACAAATATTTAATTATTTTTCATATAAAATAAAAAATATTGTTTTAATAAGATAAGATAGCATACGTATGTATTATAAATTTATAAGAAGCATTCTGTTGTGCTATTTATGTTAATGGTCTGGCTCACATTTAATAAATATTAATGAAAAAACTTGACTATCGCAAATTGTGGTAACTTAATAAATAATAAAACGGATTAAATAATTTTAGCAGATATTCGCAAACACAGATGCATATTTTTGTAATTATAATCGGTAGAACAAATAAAGTGCCTCTTTAAAATGCATTAAATGTTATTCGAGTAACTCATGCAATGTTTAGTAATTAATATAACAGAATCGTTAACATATGTATATATTTTAGATACATATATGTCTCTACTGGCCTCCAGTAGATAAAGATACACACCTTATTTGTATTTGTTTTTTTCGTATACTTCAACTAACATACTAATGAATTTAAAAAATCTAAAACAATTTTTTTTATTTAGCTATACACCATGTCCAAAGTTATCTGCTCAGCATTGCTAACTCCGTTATTATTTATTATAGTTATTGTTCTAGTCGGCAAAAAAATAAACCTTCTCGCCAAAAATACTTTCTTTCATGACGAATGTCTTGACCCCTAAAACTTGCCATTTGCAAATGGCCAATTTCTGCAGAATGGGATCAACCCACACGATGATGAAACTAATATAACAGCTATCCAAGATTTTAATAATTTTAAAATTATCTGTTTATTCTATGTCGATTTATGGAGGTTTAAGGGGTATAATTTGTAAATTTCTTCAGGTGGAATTGTGTTATGGTTAAAGTTAAATGGGGTATTTTTTATTATTTTAATGTGTGACATGCCCTATATAGCCCATAAAGGGCTATATAGGGCATGTGACACCAGAAAATGGTACTGACAAGGCAATAGCTTCAGCCATTTAAAATATTATTACAAAAAAAGTTTATACAAAAGTGCTCTTTTAGTTCCACCCTTACTTCCTAAGAAGTCCCAGAAGCCAACTGAATGGCTTGAGCGGGCTTACAGTCCCCTACGAAGGACTATTACACAATAGGACAAACTCAAATAAACAGCCATACCCCTGGTGGGATTCGCACTCACGACCTCTCGGCTTGTAGTCAGCAGCACTAACCACTAGTCCACCGTCGGCGGACAGAAGTTTTGTTGTTAACAACCGAGCTCGGTAGCTAGCCAGCTAGCTTATTGCTGTTGGCTGCGATGGTACAGTCGTTAACTGGATTACACGTTGGTGTAATACATTTATGAAAATTTTAGGACTCGACCGATGACTGAATTTTGCTGTTGGGCCGATGCCGATTGTTATACTAAACTTTCTGCCGATGCCGATGGCCATCAATAAAATAAAATCTTAAAAAAAGCATTAACAGAATTTTAAACATAACATAAAACATAAAAAAAGGGAGAAAGGAAATATTTGTAGTCAATTAGTGGTAAGTTTTTGTTTATTATCTAAAATAGTTGGATCGGCACCATCGGCATATATTTTCGCCGATGGCCGATGCCGATGGCTGAAAATTGCAACCATCGGCGCCGATGCCGATGCCGATCCATCGGTCAAGTCCTAGAAAATTTCATCTTAAACGACTGTTGCAATGGCTAATATGTCAATTACATGCAAAACGAATTTCCACTGCGACATTTGGTGCGATATCTGGATGTAAATACCACATGACCTCAATCATGTTCAGGTGCTATCGGCAAACTTAAACCTTGGGAGCAATTGTGTGCTATAAAAGAATCAAAGTTAAGCTACCTTATGTTAATTTAAAATCACGGATACAAATTATTTATACCAGATATGTATGTATGTATACCAGATTTGTATGTATGGAAAAACCATCTTCCAGTCTAAGTTCTGGCAGAGTGGGTATATCTTAGTATAAGCAAAGGTTTGGTAATGTACCTATAAGCACATCTGGAACTCTTCACCTTTGGAAACTAATTCAATGTTCAAAGTATTTACTAAAACCCGTATTTGACACTGTAATTCAACAAAATGGATTTTATGGACACCCTGAAAATTTCATATTAACGATAATCTTTGACTCCCGTCGACATATAAAACAATTAGAATTTAGCAGGTTGAAAGATAACGATAAAATGTATTTAATGAACACCATAAGAAAATTGAGTGCAGAATTACGAAGCCTCCAATCACAAAACAATTAACTGATGAAGAAATTAAAAAATAATTGAAACAGGTAATTTTCCAAAAGGAAATCAATGGTTATCAAGATAATTATTATATAATAATAATATGGAGTTTCATCAAGTAAAGGTCGAAACAATCAAATAGTTATCAAGATACCTTGCCAGAAGCAGGCTGTTAAAAGAGATGTCAAATTAGTGACAGAAGCCTCTTTGGCAGTATGTGGTTTCAGTAACAGATATGGTTGGATACAACTAGTGATGTAAAATTCTCGAGCACATATTTTATTTAGAAGAACGTTCCCCGAGCACAAACGAGCATGAACGAGAATAAACGAGCATGAACGAGAATAAACGAGCATAAACGAAAAAAAAACGAGAATTTATGTTTAGGGTGTGATAAAGTATTCAAAAACTTACTTTTTCTGTTTTTTCCGAAAATGCTCAAAATTCTCAAAATGCTAAAAATGCTCAAAATTCTCCTAACGCTTCTTAAGAAAAATTACACTGTATTAATATTCTGAGTTGTAAATAATAAAATAATTACTTCTAACTTTATTAAGTAAAAAATAGCAAAATTTTAAGTAACATCTTAAGTAGCATACAAAGTATCGTGATGTAGAAACATCATGTAAGAATTTAGGTAACTTAACAAAAAACTTTTTATAAAACAAAATCAAATGCCTCGCATTTTCTTCTGGGCATATTTAATAAATCAAATATTTAAGTTTCCCGCGGAAAACAAAAAAAAATAACACTACCCAATCTCTCTAATCACACACACTGACCCTCGGGTGACCTTTACGCAACGAATTGAACGTGTTAACTGAATCAAAATCAAAATAGTCAAAATATTTTTAAAACGCAACAGCCGCATAGAAATACATGCAAAAACTACGGTCGGCATCGCCACAAAAGAGACCGGCGGTTTGTGATACCGTTGCGGACAGTAGTTTTTGCATGTTTGTTAACTATTTGAAGATATTACCAGGGCTCTATTATGTGCAATACACGCGGTCACGCGGATGAAACGCGCCGATTGGCCAGAATCGTGCTTAAAATTCTCTAGAGAACGTTCGCGCACGATAAATCGTTTGGACACGAAAGAACGATCTATCATGCGCGCACGAACGATTTAATTGTGCGCGAACGTTCGCGAATATTCGCCACAGCACGAAGGAAACGTTCCCCACTCTACATCACTAGATACAACTATAGCATTTTTTAATAGAAAAAAAAGAGATACAAAAGTTTTCTACTTGCGTAATCTGATTTTGTATTAAACTTTGGCATAGGGCTTCTGGATGCTATATTTTTTTTATTAAAAAATGCTTATATGGTTGGATGAATGGGTGAGCAGGAATTAATATTAACTGCAAAGTACAGCAGAGAGCTGCCCTTTTTGGTACAGAAGTGGTCATTTTTTGTTTTGTTTAAAAGATATTTTTTTAATCAAAATTAAGACCCATTGGCAACTTTTTTTAAATTTAAATTAATGAAATCGACCCACCATACTGTACAGTGTACACTGCTTCTGTAAACAAATCATCCTGTTATACGTAATTTAGTCATACAAAAAAAATTCTAAAATAATGTAAATCAAAATCGAAATGAGCACTTGGCTTTAAAATTAAAATATACCTATATAAAAAAGGTTGTAGTGCATAATTTATAACCCAGTTATAATTACAATAAAGAATTAATTTAATTACACAACTTTAATGACCGCAGCAATAAACTGCTAATGGCACAAATGCGTGTGCAGAATCTATTTTCTTAAATAAATAAAAAAAACACAAATACAACGATGCTAATGATGATTCAATTATGCAAACGAACGTGCGATTAGTTTAGTAATAACGCAGAACAATTTAAAGCTAAGCATCAACAAAACAAAAACAAAACGCACCATAAATTAGCGTTACATATTCATTGGTAGAGTTAATACAAAACTATTGCGTGATCATAAAAAAGAATTGCTGATTATTATTTTAATTAATTCCGCAATTAAAAACAATAACTGCTCCATGATTGACAGGGAAAAATAAATATTCATATTTTTCGACCGCTATGTATATTTTACAGATGTTTCGCTTAGTTTTATTGTATAACACCTTGTAGTAAGTGTCAACTAAATTTTAGCTGTAATTGGTCATTTGCATTTGTTTTTACAGACTAATTGCCGACGTTATTATGTCTGAAAGCCAATTTTTTAAAAGCATGCAAATTTTTAATTAACATAAATAAAAATATGTTTTAAAGTCCTTAAACAATTCAAATGGCCGCCTATTCTTTTCCTGTACAATCGAATTCGACAAACCCAATTTTTAAACACTTTATTTAAGTATTACCTAAATAAGACCACGAAAGGCAAGTTTAATATTTAAGTTTGAATGCATCCATTGTCTGGTTAAAAAACCCCACGGTAATAAGTCTAATTTTGTTAAATCACAGATTGGATCCCATTTCTAGAATTGTTTCAAGCGAAATCAGCAAACTCATGATGTATGTGTTGGAAAAATAGTTAAGGATGTAAGCCCAAATCCATAAAAAATTCGAAGTAGAGATTTTAGACTGGTTTAAAAACCTTTGGGAATAGCTGGCCAGCTACCAGGTACCAATATATTCATGTTCAGCATTTTATTGTGCTATGAGAGCATTTACTAATGTTGAAAATTTGAAGAAAAGATAGTTTTGGTGTCACTAATTTTGATGTTTTCGAAAAAAGACTTTTGTTTTATGATGAAGCGGTGTTTTTATGGGAACACATAACGGCAAGCAAAAAGTTGTCTTGGTAAGTTGTATGCGACCTCTGCCCCAGGTAAACCAATCATCATTGATGAAGAATTTAAACGTGGTCGTACGAGCATGATGATGCTGAACGCAGTGGATGCCAAAAAGAACAGCATCTCCAGAAAACATTAAAACATGTACAAAATTATTTTAGAAGACCTTAAATTAAAGGTGCGTGAGTTAGTGGACATTGCAATTATTTTAATAGACAATAAAAAACCATTCAACCCGAGCACTTGGGCATCCTTTGTTCAAAACAAGTTTTATGATAAAACACTGTTTTTATGAAAAAACATCCCGATCAAGGAAAAAGGTGTCTTAGTAAGTGTTATAATGCTGAACTGAATTGGCCTAAAATAACAGCATCTCTAGAAAACATTAAAAAGACCTTAAAGTAAAGGTACGTGAGTAAGCTGACATTGCAAAGATTTCGATGGACAGTAAAGAAACAATTTTTCCTAAAAACATGGGCATATAAAAGCTTTGTTTACGTTTGCTCATAATTAACCAAAAAACTAACGCTGTTAAAACATAAAGCAATAAATGAAACATGGATTCACCACTAGACACCGGAATCAAAAACATCTTCAGTTGAATGGAGTCGTTCAAAGCAACCAAAACCGCACTTTAATAAAGGTAAAACCATCAATAGTCAATACTACTATAGTTATTGGGGTAAACGAACGGTAAAACTAGGAAGAAACGTTCTCAACAAGAAAAATAAAAAAAATGCACTTGTGACATAGTCGATGGCTACAATACCAAAAATGTACAAAATAAATTGCTACTGTTTACGCCATATTTGCCAGATTTGGTCACGAGCCACTAAAAAACTAGTGAACTGCAACAACCTCAAAAGTACTTAACATATAAATATAAAAATTATATTCACTTTTTAATGTACCTATCTTAGTTTATTCAGTTCATTCAATATTATGTCAATTTTTGTTAATCATAAATAAATAACTAATATGTAATAACGTTTTTCCTAGCATTTATGTAATACATAGATTACAAAAGTAGCACCTTATTTAGCAGAGGATTTTTAAATAAATGCTCTGGGTCTTAAAAATAATTATATTATGTATTTTGTATTGAAGTAGACCATGTAAATGGAAAAGCAGCGGCGGTGTGACTTTAATAAATTTTACGTCTATTGCCCGGGCTTGATAAAATAGAATCGGCCGGGCTCGGGCCGGCTATAGTGACTGATTTTCGGACCCGGGCTGGACAAGGACTTAAAAATTCAGCCTGTGCACTGCACTTTAACCTTAGAGACCTGCACAGTGTGCAGGTCTCTAAGGTTAAAGTGACAAATATACATAAAACTGAATTAAAAGAGTTTCCTTATCACTACAAATACATTAATTAATTTTTATAACTATCGTTATATTTTATAAAAAATAAAATAAATTGTATCCATCAAAATATTAATCGAAAATTTATAGTGTATTTTCTATAAAAAATAAGGAGTCCCATTAACGCATATAAATTTTAATTAAAATAATTGAAGATTGAAATCTTAATTGAAAAAATGATTAACATGTATACTTTACTTCCGGCGCTATGATTCTTTTGTTTCGGTTTTATAAATTGCTTAATAAATTTTTAATCTCGCCCGGCATCTACACCTATGCATTTAGGAGTATTGCAGCGGTGTCACTACCACTCCGGCCTGCTAATTGGGGAAAAATTAAATGACCTGTTTGTACGGTTTATCTCAGGTAGCCAACGAGCCGCGTAATCGAAAAGGTTATTTAGATCTATAGAAACAATAGTTTATATGAGCCGTTTAGATGCAAAACCCACTTTTTGCAAAAATAAAAAAGAGATATATACGTAAAGGGTGTTGTTTAAAGAATAATAGAATTTCTGATCGTAATTTCTTTGGAATCATCCGTCATTTTGCGCGCTATTAGTGACATTTATATTTAGTATAGAGTGGCAATCAAATAGACTCACGCTTGAACAACGTTATCAAATTATCAAAATTTACTTTAAAAGTCATTCCTCAATTTGCGAAACACATAGACGACTTCGTGAATTTTACGGTGCACATAATCGTCCATCTGAGCAAGCCATCCGTTGCACTGTGGATAGATTTAGAACCACACTCTCTCTAAAGGATGCAAAAATAGCATAACGTCAAAGGAATGTGCGTACTGAAGAAAATATTGCTGCGGTAAACGAAAGTGTGCAAGAAAATTAGAAAATAATCGATTTGCCGTCCATCTCAGCAGTTGGGGCTTTGTCCGTCCACAAGACCATCGTTTGCTTCGTTCTTTCATTGATTGGGCTTTAGAGCAGTTGCAAGCTGACCCATTGTTTTATCGCAACATTGTGTTTTATCGCAAAATTGTGTTCAACGATGAGGCACATTTTTGGCTCAATAGGTTTTTTAATTAGCAGAATTGCCGGATATGGAATGTGCAAATCCAGAAGAGATCCTACATACCCCATTGCATTCAGAAAAATGTACAGTTTGGACCTTATTTCTTTAAAAATGAGGCTAGAGTTAACGTAACGGTCAATGGGGAACGATACCGGATTAACGAATATTTCTTTCAAAATATGGATGGCACTGATCCGGACGAGATGTGGATGCAGCAGGATGGCGCTACGTGCCATACGGCGAACGAAACTATTGAATTATTGCAAATCAGATTTGGTGATAAATTAATTTCAAGAAATGGACCTGTCAACTGGCCACCCAGGTCTTGCGATTTGACGCCTCTCGATTATTTTTTATGGGGCTACGTGAAGTCATTGGTTTATGCTTATAATCCAGCAACACTGGAAGCCTTGGAAGCTAACATTTTTCGTGTGATTCAAGAGATACGGCCACCATTGCTCGAAAGAGTAATCCAAAATTGGACTGACAGAATGCGATTCGTCAGGAACAGCCGTGGTGGCCATATGCCTCAAATCATTTTAAAATATTAATGACATGTGTTGATCTTTCAAATAAAAAGAGATTTTTTATTAAAAGTTAATTATTGTGGATTTTATTCAAGTTTAAAGTTCTATCTATTCTTAAAAAAAAACACCCTTTATATGGATTTTTAAAAGTAATCCATTGAACCTATTAGTTTGTAGCATACGTTACTGTATAATATAGTAAAACTGAAATAAAAATACAGTAGGTGCAAACCCCACTCTTTACTTCTGATAGTTGGATGCAAAAGTCACTGTTTAGTTTTGTACCGTTGAGTAAAGACTTTTCAATCAAAGCTTGAACCCTTAAGACCCTATTTTAAGGTGATGAATAAAAGTAAACTATAACTATTAACAACATTTTTAGCGCAAAATTGTATTATTTTAAAATTTAAATAAAAAAAATTGTGTAGATGCCGGGTATCAATCCTGGTACCTCTGGCATGCCAAGCGAGAATATTACCATCTAGATACACCTGTCATTTCATGCATCGATGACACAAAATTTAAAAAAAAATAGTCTATATTGTCCATTTGAACCCTTAATTATATTGTAAATATTTTAGTATCCGGACCGTTTCTTTCAACACAGCGAAATTTCCCATCATTTGCAAACATACCTGGGTTTATTACAAAAATATAATAGACTTTATTATTTTTTGGATTTTTGCCTCGTTCTAAATATTTTATACCTACCCCCTACCCCGACCAACGGTGGAAGATCTGGGAGCTCTCATCGAGCACTACATCCTAATTCTGCGTCTTTAATACATCGGCTCCGGCTAACTACACGCTACAACACACTACAAGTTCGTGTGTATAAATGTGTACATAATAAAGTTAAGTTATACCTAATCAATCAATTCGCTTACATGCACAGTCGCTAAAAATGTTTTGCTAATGAATGAATGAATCATTAAAAACTACTAATATATTTATTCTATTTAATAAAACATAATTATAACAGTATTTGGTATAAACGCCAGTAGAAAAATAATTACGCGAAAAACATTTTAATATTTTAATTAAGAGTCTTGCACCACCATCGCAGATACCGATCGCCTGAACTAAATTAATGGTATTTATAATAATTCCGCAATTAATAATCGAGATAGGGATCTACATATTGTGTACATGATGTGGTCGTTTGTACAAATGGAACTGGCGCTGGGCTGCATTGGCTCGCGATGGAGTTAAAAAAATATACCAACGATTTTATTCAATTTTTACCAACCAACAATCTTAATCAAAGCAATATAATTCAGAAAAAAATGTTTCTTTTCTTATTTTTGTTTAACGTACTAAAATTAATTACTCCGGCTTAAACGTTGTTGACTTTGGAAGAAGAACGATTAGCACCGAAGTTGCGTTTTGATTTTTATCTAGACACCTGCTTCTTGAACGAAAACTAACTGCCGGTGATATCAGCTGTCCAAAATAATTCGCGAAATAACAACCAAATTAATTGGCAAGTGTAAGCTTAACGATACGAACCATCTTCTTGCAATTTAGGTAACGCGTGCATGCCTTAAAATCTATTCAAATTTATTTTCGTTTCTGCTTCATCATCGTCGTCGTCATAATCAGACCGTGGGAGGAGTATTGTTGAAACACGGCCCAGCCAAGCCACGACCGCACAACTCCGTATTATCATACGCACCGTGGCCGCTAAATGCAATTATTATTTATTCTATTTGTAACCAATAAGGTTCAGGCATTGTAGTCTCGACCTTCGAATGCAATTCTACTATTGTGCCGCTCGAATCACCGGACAAACTGTTTTGCATCGTGCCAATACATATAACGTAAACTATACCTAGTCATGTTATAAATTATGGCCCTATTTAAATGCATATATTTATTAGATATGGGTTCCTTTCATTCAGGATATTGTTGCTATGCTTGCCAAATCTAATACGTGGTAACATATATTTCAGCATTAACTGGACATGGTTATTAAGGTATACCTTAGAAATGTATACATTTCTTTAATCCATGTAATTGTTTTGTATATATATATACCTACATATATATAGTTTATGTTGGGACACAATCTTCAATGTATGGATACTAAGATCATTTAAAACGTATATCTAGAAATAAAACTATACCTATATATAATTTTTCCCGCCATTTCAATTCAAAAAAGACTTATAGTACATCAAAAACCTCCAAACAAAATATAATGACATAACACATAACAAAATACAAAACGAATAAAATGAAAAAAACTGTACTCACCATCGGTATGGAGGCGCCGTCGTCCTGGTCGGCCCCCTGCGGACAAAACACAACGCTAAACAAAAGAACAACGTGTATAAATTAGCGACCGCGCCGGTTGATAACATCTCCGTCTGTCCGTACGTTCGTTTCGAACTGATTACGATTGCAATTTGTCCGCGGACATGTCCATAAGTAATATAATAGGCATACGCAATTTAGGATTGTGTGCGTAATTTAAGAAAACGGCGCAGTCGCTGATTTTATTGGTGAATTAAGATAAATAAGTAAACAATTACATTAATAAGATTTAAACAATTACAAAATTAAAGACGTAATATCATCTCAAGCAAAATAAAGTTAAAGAGCCCTTTAAAAATTTGTCATGATATTAATATGTTTATTAGATCTGGGTTTTGGGAGGGATATTTTTTAACCAATAAAGACACACCACGAAAAAAATTAAAACAGACTATACATTTTAGAAGATTCGAAGGATTTTGACGTGCTAAATCCGATCCGACTTTTATTTAAATAAATCGTTAGTGGAAATTAATGAGCTTGGTATTCAAAATTTGAGCAGCACTCATTTCTTAGAGAGGAGAAAAGATATTGGAGAAATTTGAAAAGGAAGAATAGTACTGATGGCATACCGCGTATTTTGCAAATCATTAAATCGTCAGTTAATACTTAAAATATCACAAAAATATATTGGCAATTTGAGATTTTGCTGTGCCAGTATTGGATATGAAGTAAAATCTTATTGCATTGCATTTGAAATATATCTGGAGGACAAGTATGACAAATATTTGGTACCGTTCCTTAACATGGAAAGAATTTACCACTTATTATTACTTTTGAAAAAAAATTACGCCTCAAAAACTAACATGAAAAAAGTTGCTTTAAAATTTTAAAATTGAAGCAGGCCTTTAAAAGTTAAGATGTGACGTATTTCATGGACGACCCAAAAAGATAAATCAACTTTCTTCAAAACTTTATGTCGAATGGGAGTAATTTTATCAATGATTGGAATGCACTGAATACCATAATGGTAAAAATCAAGATAACAGCTACTGAATTTATTCACTTTTAGTTTATTTTACTACACTGAGGGCCTGTTTATAAATCTTTGGTTAAGTTCCAGTTAGTCTATCTGACAGTTAAATTCCATATCGATCGTTGTGAGAACAATGGTATCCATGGAAATTATCTAACAGATAACTAACTGCAACTTTAACTGGGTATTGATAAACCCGCCCTGACACGAGTCCGTCCTCCCTCAATTAAATTAGATAATAGTAAAATAAGATCTTCGTTATTTTAATATACTAAAAGTATACTATGCCATTTGCAACACTATGTTATTTAGGTTTAATCATTCCACTATTTGTATCCTTATAAGATTAGACTCCAAATCTCACTTCAAAATTTGATATACAGATTTGTGCATAGAAAAACTAGTAATGTTTTATAAATTGACTGACTTGGTTTAAAAATAATTTATGTGCGCCGTCTCATCACACAAGTTTTTACTTGGGGGTATCGTTACTCTTGAAGTGAGCTCGATTAAAAAGTTTTGTTATTGCATGTATCTCATGAATACAAATACATAAATTTATAAAAATAAAAAATATAATCACATCTATAAATAAAAACTGATGCTGCCACTAAATATAGTCCCGTTGTCGGGCGCGTCAAAATTTTGGCGCACGCTGCACCGCACATAACCGCACATAAATAATTCGAGGATTTCTGGTCACGAATTTATCAAATTGACGTGATTAGTCAAAACGTCGTCGCGACGGCATCAACGACGTTTCAACGGAACCAACAGCATCGAACACCTGTTTCGATGCTGCGACGACAACGCTCGTAATAAATGTTGCTGGTCGCGGTCTGTCGTCGTAAATTATTTCGAAAAATAAATACCGATGGTAGAGATAATACTATTGTCCGACTTGAGAGATACGCCCACGCGTTGCCCGGCTCGCGAAAATCGTAAAACAAAGGAAATTTAGTGCGTCGTTAACCGGTTAAACCCTGGTCTACCTGACCAGGAAGATTTATTTTGGTACCAGTTCCAAAGATTTCATTAGTCTAAAAGGTTTTTGCCCTTAAGAATATTGCTGTTTATTTTTTAGCATAAGTATATATCAGCAGTTTTAAATTCACCTGCAAGGTAAAAATTAATGTCCCAGGAAATATGGTATTAGGTTGTATATCAGAATGAAGTTCCACTCTCAATTAAAAGCTTACGGAACGAAGGTCGATGAGACCCAATAAACATGTTAAAGTTGGAAGTCAAATAATTCTGACCAGTACACAACAATGTTGCATGATTTTTTATTTCCTGAATTGGCCACCCGAGGGAATCAATTCAGGACGTAATACATGGGGCATAGAAAATAAAATGTGCATTTTAATATAATTTAAAATACTTAAGATGTTTTAAACTAAATATTTCCAAAAACGATGAGCTGAATGGCTGAAAAACAGTATATACAGCAAAAAATATAAAACTAGTAGACAAAATCAGGCCAACGTTAACGTTGGCGACTAGAATCAGTGGTTATTGGCCAATGATGTCGATTAAATATAACGATAACCACTAATTCTAGTGGCTAACGTTAACGACTTATGTTAGTAAATTGGCCCGAATAACTCCACGGAGATTAAACAGTAACCACAATACAATTTCTAATAAAACATTCCGGGTTACTTTTACAACCGCAATAGTTAGTTTTATAACATAAATGAGTAGTGTATGGAACTGTAGTGATCAACATTCTGCATATTAATTATTATTTTGAATTGAAAATAAGTGGATTACTCTAATGCGCATCAATGATTACTGTTTTACTTTCTTATTGATAGGAGTTAATACGAAAGAAAACCAATTCTCCCAAAGACTTTTTAGTTATAAAATTATCACATAGGTAGTTCATAAGAAATTTAATATCCTGTAATTTAGATTTTATTTAGAAAAGTATGAGTATAAGGAACGTATGATAGGCCCCATCGGCAACGCTTAACACTGATCCCCCAGGGTTATTTTACCCCCTTTCAGTTCTCTTACGTATCCCGCCACTTCACAGCCTAACCTGTGTTTGGTGGATCCGAATTTTCACCCCGGTTGGTAAATCTCGACTAGAAGGTCGTGGATGACAGTGTCGATGATTAAGGCCACTCCCGGAATTTTGTCGCCGGGCCGGGCCATAAGCCCGATTTAGGCTAGTGGAGTTCGGGACAAGGAAGGAAAACATTTTGGTTAACATTGGACTGACCTAAAACTAAGTACAATCCGAAATTCCCTTCAACCAGGGATTAAGTAATGCCCCCATTCATTTGAGGTTCATGAATGAGGTTTGGTTGGTTAGTGAGCTGTTAGGACCTATCCTTGCTGGTCTTGTAGTCTGCTAAAATTCGGAAACTGTTGTGGGGAATTATTTGCCCCACTGTGCGAAAGCCGTTTCTTCAGTGTAAAGGTCGGGAACTATCGATAGATAGATAGTTGTTTTCCTTTGGTGGTGGAAATTGTATTTACGTTTTCTTTTCTTTTTTAACAATTAGAAGTTTCATATATTTGTTGTTTTTATTTTTAATTCTCTTATATTTATGTTCATGTTGGCATGGCAAATATTGAAACTGGTTGTTTATTTTAGTTTCGTTCGTTAAGTTTTAAACTTTTTAATTTTGTTGGAGCTTGCCTCTCAAGTTTTTGCTTATTTATGTTTTGAGACGTTTATTTACACTTTTACGCTGTTTTCAGTAAGAATGATTGATTATTGTAAGGTTTTTGTGGCAAATTTGCGTCTTAGGTCATGCAATTAATTAGTATTTATCAGAATTTTTCATATGATGGCCCCTTCCTCATAAGGTGATTCATATTGGTCTGGGGTTAGATCTCCAGGTATGCTGTTACTTATCTTAGATTTTATTTAGAATTAATATTAAATTAAATGTTCTTTTTGTAGACCAATTTCAGACAGATAATTGCCATTAAAAAAATACGCAACGACTAAACCGAGAAAATTCATTACAATAAACCATCACCAGAAGCTGAAAAGTTTTAAGTTACCCCGCTTCTTATTCACGTCTCTTTTTCTTTCAGAAGATCGCGTGCACAATAAACAACAAGATAACTCGAATTATGACTGTTGTGACATCGGACAGCAATACGATACGCGTAAATCATCGGCTGCGATTTTTTATTTCGCAGCGTACGTACGTAACTCAGAGTTGCTGATAGAATCTGTTGGCCGTATGCATATTAATAGCGTATCTTTAATTTGTTATTTGTTTCGTGTTCTTCGCAGCAACTGCGTCGAGTTATTGATAACCCAAACACACCAATACTTTTCTTAAACAAAAATGTTCTAAATATTTATTAAAGATATAAATTTTTACATTAAGTATTATTTTTAGTAACTTGTTTAACAGATACTTATTAAAATAAATAAAATAATTTCCTTAAAAAGCTAATTTTAAGTTATCATCAATAAGGTTATTTTACCAGTAAAAGGTTATTCCACGCTTTTTATTATCATCATAATAACTTCTACAACTCAACGCAGAATCGTTAATAATTTATTTTACAATAAATACTGGGTTGCCTCATAATAATCCACAAATATTGTATGAAAAATTCAATTCTTATTTATACAGAGTATAATAAAAAAAAATGTCATCCTAAATAAAACTTACGAACGATTAATTAGATTTGGATGAACATTACATAACCTGTCAATAAATAAATGTTCTTTGTAGTAAAATCATAAAAAATCTAAATTGTTGCCATTTTTAATAAAAAAACAAAACAAAAAAAATTACATTAAACTTTGTTCTGCACACATAATTTGCTTTTTTTTCAACACTAAAATTACATACCTTTCAGAAGCTCGATGTGAAAAAAATGTGATCTGTATTGGGTAAAACAAAAATTCATTTTTTTTTAGCGAAATGCACTGCTATAACATTTTTTTCTCTAATTCGATTCGATTAGTTTTTGAAGTGTTTTTTCTGCTGTTAATTATTTTAGTTTTGGAGCATCCCATTAGGAAACACCATGTATAAATTAAAAAAAACAATTGAGCTGGACCCCATATCCGAATTAATAAAAAAAAAACTTGAGGTTAATTTATCTCCCTGATGGTTTTTTTAAATAATTTAGGAAATTGAAAATGTTTTTTTGATGTTTTTCATTGAGTATATATAATATAATACCCTCAATTATATATAATTGATGGTATTAGGTATATTATATTAAACAAAATAAAAAGCATAGGAATTTAGTATTATTTTACAAATTATAATATACCAGTATACAGTGAGTACCCCCATGCACACTTTACGAATATAGAAAATTACCTACATCTGAAGGCTTAATTGACTTGCCAAAAAATGCTATATCTCGCTTAGTTTGGTGTATTTTACAAATTGGTAGGAAGAATATCTTCTAAAAATGTGTGAAGGAATTCGTAGTTAAAATATTTTCCGCTGGAGGTTGTTAAAAGCACCCCCCTGTAAATAGAGTTACATTTTAAACAAAAACATCATCAAAAATCAAATTACTTAACCACGTAATACAAACTTTGGAGCTTCTGTTGGTGGATTGTGAAGTTCATCGACTAATTCGAAGGATAATTTTTATGATGGCATAAATTTCGTTTCAACCAAAGAAACCAGTTACTTTTTATACGCTGAATGAATTTCTTGTTTGCATTTTCACACAACCATAAACAAAAATAAATGCAGAGGATATAAATCAAGAGGTTTATGGAATTTACGGGATTTTTTGTGTTAAGAATAAATACAATAAACTTGTTACATTTTATTTGATTTAATTAAAAAACATTGTCCCTTAATTAATTCATTTGTTTATATTTCGGGGGGTGATTCTACATTTAAAAATAAAAGAAAAATTGGTATAAACAGATTTATAGATTTTTTATTTAAGCATTTTAAACTTTTAAAAGCAAAATCAGGTTTTTACTAATTATTCCAGAAACAATTAGTGCGAAAATAATAATGATTTATTTCTGGGGTATTTTTTTGGGCAAGAAATCATTATCAACAGACCATAGACGTGTAAAACAAGGGCTACACGGTGAAAAAATCATCATAATTTTTTGTGGGGATTTTTGGAATTCTCGATCTTGAAATACAATTCTCAAGATATTTGCGGAAGATCGAATCGAACAACAGTGGAAAACGAAAAAACGGTCCCAGAAGTACAGTATTGTGCGAATTAATGTGAACACAAATAGATTTACGTTAAATGTTATTTATTGAAATTTAAAATACAAACAGTACTAGTTTATAAATATTTTAGTATTATTTATTAGGAAATCTGTCTCCCTTTTGGCCTTTATTAAAGCTTTAACTCGTTTTGGCATAGAATTAATCAATTAATTAATGTTTTATAATTTTCCTTTATTTGTCATCTCGAAACCATACCTAAATGACAGCCTTTATCATCTTAGTTTTTGTTGTATATTCTATATTCTATAGAATTTATTTTTAGCAACCTCTCCTTGCATATAGCCTACAAATTCTTAATAGGATTAATGTCCGGTGAGTTTACAGGCCAGTCTAGATAGGTTACCTTTTTGTTCTAGTGTAAATTAGTCGCAATAACCGGCCAATTGACTGACATTAGCAATTACTTAATGCAGAATGATAGGTTATGGGATATGTCAAGAAAAACCTGTCAAAATTGTCACAGCAGTGTTCGAAGTTAAAATAATATAGAAATTCCTAATGCTTACATTAAGGTAGTTGTCGTGCTATAAGCATACCATCAGAAAATTTTGAATTTTTGTATACTTATTAAGGACATGACAATACATATATCCTTAAAATTTGAAGTCGATTGACCGTCTATAACCCGAGATAAATTCAATTAAAAATTGGATAATTAACATGGATTGTATAGGCTTTCTGTAGTTCTGTACCAGTTTCTTAGTTATACAGAAAAAACTAACTGTCAGAAGCTTTCAAAAAACTAACAGTGTTTTAATGTATTTTTGCTGAGTTTAAAAAAAAATAATTAAAAATTTTTGACCGTCCAATTGTTTATAAATAACCGTTTAAAGTTCAACAATTTGTAAAAAGTATACATCACTAGTGTCAGATAAAAACAACTTGGCAAGGCTGCACGCGAGTATAGATATTATTTCCGCAGTAAATTCAAATGGACTGAGTCAGTCCAATTTATCTATTGGTTGAGCATAAGCGACGTTGCCGGATTAAAACTTATGAAAATATTTGAAAGTATTACGTAAAAATAACGTCTCCAGGGTACAGTCTTGCGAACAAATTATGAATCACTTAGCTACAAGCTCGTATACTTTTACGGTGCGTATAATCTAAAAATTTTTGACAATATTGTACCACGACAACTACCTTAATTCGCACAATACTGTAGTTGTAGTAGCCGCCAATCCAGAGACAAGCACTACACAGAAAAAAATCTAACATAGTGCCAAGAACAGCGCTTTTATTGAATGCATTAAAATTGAAGCAATCTTAATTCTTATTTGCTCAATTAATTACTATTAAACCAAAATAGGGAAATATTTTGCCTAAATGTCAAAGAATTTATTGCGTTAAATGTATACAAAGTATACATACAATCAGTGCCGGTTTAAGTTAGTTCGCCGCCCGGTTCTGGCACAAACACAACGCCCAATGCTTTAAAATATTACTTTTTTAAAAACATTTTTAAATTTTTAAGTCTTACTTTCTCACGTCAAGTGGAAGATTAGGTTGGTTAGGCTGGTATCTAACAGTAAACTTAGTATCCTATAAAATATAAAATGAGCCTTTATAAACGAATTATAAAAACTAATCAAAAGCACTAACTAAAAATTAAAACATTCTTTGGTTTATATAAACAATACTAAGTACTAAGAAAAACTAATTAAAAAATAAAAGTCTAATATTTTGTTTCATTAAACTAATAAAAACTAATCAAAAGTTATAAATAAATAAAACATTATTCTTTGGTTTAAATAAATATTGAGAAATCTATGGAACGCCGTTGTATTTTTTAATCAGGAATTTCTAATATCACTTTTGAATTTCAGATATCTGAAATTAATTTCAGATATCTAAAATTATAGGTATTAAAAAGTACTTTGGCGTTCCGTTAACGCCAAAATATTTTTTAATCAGGAATTTTTGTTGTAACTTCAACTAATAGTCAAATTTGTAATTACAATTAATTGTGTCAACTGTTTTAAACAATATTTATAATTCAACTAATTTTAAACTCAAAAATAATGTGGAATTAAAAATATCAAAGTGACCCTAAAATTAAAGTCAATTTTTAATTCAAAGTGATATTTGCAATTCACACGAATTATCGATATCAAAGTGACAAGAAAATTCAAGTTAATTTTTAATTCAAACTGATATTCATAATTCGCATGAATTATAAATATCAACTTGAATTTTTAATTCAACTTATTTTCAACTAAAAAATGATGTAGAATTAAAATATTAAAGGGAAACTAAGAATTATTTGATATTTTTAAATGAAAGACATATTTTTAATTCCCACAGTTTGGACACCCCTGGTAATGTTGACGGTTTAATTTATCTACTACAGTAGGCATATTTGCCTTAATCTCAGTTCAATTATTTTGCGGCACTATTTTTGTTTATATAATAATTAGTAAAAACGGTATTATATAAACAAACAGTGCCGCAAAATAATTTAACTAAGATTAAAGCAAATATACCTACTGTAGTAGATAAATTGAACCGTCAACATTACCAGGGGTGTCCAAACTGTGGGAATTAAAAATATGTCTTTCATTTAAAAATATCAAATAATTCTTAGTTTCCCTTTAATATTTTAATTCTACATCATTTTTTAGTTGAAAATAAGTTGAATTAAAAATTCAAGTTGATATTTATAATTCATGCGAATTATGAATATCAGTTTGAATTAAAAATTAACTTGAATTTTCTGGTCACTTTGATATCGATAATTCGTGTGAATTGCAAATATCACTTTGAATTAAAAATTGACTTTAATTTTAGTGACACTTTGATATTTTTAATTCCACATTATTTTTGAGTATAAAATTAGTTGAGTTATAAATATTGTTTAAAATAATCGATACAATTAAAAATATGACTAGCAGTTGGAGTTGCAACAAAAATTCCTGATTAAAAAATACAACGGCGTTCCATAGAAATCCTAATACTAATAATTAAAAGGTTGTTTTCAAGTCTTTATTTGTTTTATAACACTTTACATTTATTTCATCCAGCAGGTCTTGATAAATGGACAAAATTGCTAAGGAGTTAAATCTTTCTTGGGGAATTGTATTTCTTAGGTATACCTATAACTATAGTTCTTTACCCTTTTTAGAGTAGAGAAAGATCGTTCACCACTTGCATTTGAAACCATTAAAAAAAAAAATTCGCAGACAAATATTAATATTCGGAAATGAAGATATTAATTTATTTTCGTATAAAACTTATTCTAATTCCAATGAAGTTTCTATTTTTATTTCCGAAAGGGAAGTTACCAGTTTCTTGAGTTGGACACATTTTTGAGAAAAAAACTCATCCAAATCCTCCACGAAGATTAATGCTTTTATAAAAAAATCTATAGATTAAATAAAAATTCAAATTTGTTTGTGCCAGATTTCTAGCTATCATATCGACAAATGATTTCGGATTATAGATTGTCAATTATTAAAAAAAAACATATTGTTCGCATTGTTTCTTTTTTGCTTAAATTTGCCTTTGAATTATTTTCTTCAAATTGTAATTTTCTTATGATTATCCGCTTTTGAGCATAATTTTCGTTTTCTGCTTATTTCCTCGTAATGATCAAACTGATCACGTAAAAAATCAAAGTTCTCAACTAAAAATGACAAAAGGTGAGCATGAGCATCCATATTTTGTTTTTGGACTGCTTTATTGGTTTCATTAACCCTTTGCAAAACGTCTATCCAAAAAGTTAAAATTATTCCGTTTCCATGCAATAAATCAAGTTTTTCTGATGGAGAAGCTGCTTCAACTCTAACAACATTTTTCTCATTTGTATCCGTTGTATCCGCCGACGCAGTGTCGCAATATTTTTTTTTCTAAATTCTAACGATTAAGTATTTTTTTTTAAATTAGGGCGGTACGCGGTACCGCCCTAAAAATATTTACCGCCCGGTGCTATAGTCCCCAAAAAACCCCTGTTAAACCGGCACTGCATACAATAGTAACGTTATTAAATAAATCAAACTAGTATTTAATGCAATAACATTATACCATTCTAACAAATAAATATCAATATGAATATCAATAGATTTAGGAGCGATAACTTTTGTTGTTAATTTAAAAACAGTAAACGATTATAAACCAAGTGCTAACTACCTATTGGTATTATAGGAACTGTTATTCAGGAATACGGATTACAAGATCCCATTGGTTTAATGGCTCACCCATTCATGGTATGCTAGCGTTTTTTCTGTGTAGAAGAATTGCTATGCAAATATTTTTACCAACAAAACCGAATTCAATAGGGATAATTATTAATGTTTTCTGATGAAAAGCCGCATGTCTTTATTGAATCAAGGCACCAGCAATTTTCTATCAACCTTTGGGCAGAAATAATTGGCGATTTCTTGATAGGTCCTCACTTCTTACCAAATGGACTGAACGGTGAAACATACTTGTATTTTCTCCAAAACGTTTTCATAAACCTCCTTGATGACGTACCATTTAAGATTGTCGATGTTTTTTATGCGCTCACCCCATTTTACTGCGAACACATTTAGATGAAGTTTACGCCGCCCGATGGATAAGACGAGAAGGCCCAATTGCGTGGCCTCCTCGTCATCCAGATTTAAACCCACTCGACTTATGTGTGTGGGTATATTTAAAATTATTGGTGTATGCAGTCCCAATTCATTGAAGGTTGTGAATCTATAAGAAATAAACCTGTATTTTTAGAAAACATGAAAAAACGCGTTAGGAGATTTGTAGAAGAGAACGGCAGTAATTTTGACCATTTACTAAAATAAGAATTGTTTAAAATTGGAAATAAATTGCGTTATTATAGTGCGTTTAGCTTTATGACTTTGTAACAACAGCAGTTTTTTTACCTAAAATTATCTGAAGAACTTTTTCTTTTATTTTTACGTGTGTATTAACGTTATTATCGTATAGATTATTATGTTAAAATTTAGAAACCGCTTAAAAGTTTAATTGCTTGTTTAACGGCTAAAATAAAAATCTAACAAAATACTACGAATCAATAAAAATTATTAAAAAAAAATAAATAACAAGCTGTAATTTGAATACATTAATCTACCGTTTTGTCCAAGACATATCGCGTGCATTTTTTTGAGTGCAAACTTTCAACAATGTTTATTTGAATAAACTTAACGAAAAAGGACGTATAAAATAATGAATAAATTTGGCAAATACCAGTCTAAAACATGATCTAGATTAATACAATTAATAGTCCAAAGATCCACGAATTAAATTATTTCAGTTTTGTATACCGTTCGCCACATCTTATTGTCATGCAACATGAATACCTAGCGACGTTACTAATCAAGAAAATCATCAAAAGCGCTGTTGCCCGGCGACGACGACGTCGACCACAGGGGGGTCCAAGGGGGGTACCTCAAGAGACTCTTCTGCACGCCCCGGCCTCGCTAAACGTTCGCGGCAGGTCGCTATCGGCCGTGTCCATCTCCATTGTGTCGTACCAATAACATGTAGTAAATTGAAAAGATTATAAAATCAATTGAGGTCCCGTTCGCTCTCGCTTATAATAAGAGTCCAGAGGTGACAGTGTAACGGGCGTGCCTCAGGTCACCGTTCTCACGCCGATCAAATATCAGTGACGGGTACTTGATTAATGTCGATTTATTTGAACAAAATGAACCATCACTATGGAAGATTCAATAACATTTTTTATATTTTTACTATTTTTAAAATGAAAAATTGGTTTTACACGCAAAAAATTTAATATTCATTCACAAATTTGTCCATCTTCAAACAAGTAAAGGATACTAAGATCGTTTGGTTTGGTTTGGTTGATTATTTTTTGACGTTCCTAAAAACCAATATACTTAACTATTAATTTTAGTCATAATAATCTACTAACATTATGGCCGTTAAAATAATCTATTTAACATTAAAGCATTGTTGTTACGTCAAAAGATAATCTAACAATTACCATACGAGAGATCGATAAATTAAAAATAATTTTCTATATCTTTTCTCAAACCTGTTGCAATTTGGCAATAGACACTCAAGCCCTACGGGTTTGTGTCTATTTCCTGGCAACAGGTTTTTGTCACCATCTTGTACTATTATAATACTACTAAAAATTTCAAACAAATCTTTTTCTACTCCTATCACGGAGTTTGACCATTCTAATATCACTATTATCTATGGAATGACATATATTCCGTTACAGAATGAAATATTCTATCATCGGATGACAGAATAAACACTCGTGGCGACATCTCTGTTTTTAATATGTAACAAATTTTGGACCGATCCAACCTCACTTTCTTCCAATTAAATTATTTTTATATGGTATTTTTTGGAAACGTAGAAAAAGTATGGTCTGAAACACGTTTGGAATTGCATATTCCGCTCTCGTGACAAACTCTTTACTCGAGCGGAATATGCTGTATTCCAAACTTGTTACAGAACATACTATTCTTAAAAATGTTTTATCATTAAAAGTAAAAGGAACTGATTTTACCCACCTAAATAAAAAGTATTTTATGGAGATGAATGGACCATTTACAGTTTCTTCATGAAGTTGCAAAAATAAAAAGTTTGAAAATTTGAAACAAAATTTTTACAACTAAATTTTTATTACAAAATATGTGTACCTTAAAAAAACGGTATAAGGATGGAGTTTCTCGTATAGACAATATTGTGGCGCCTAATATCACCGGGACATTGAAAATGTCGCAATTCCAGATCAGTCGGGAACTATGCTTTTTGGGCCACCCGTCGATTAAAATAGATATCATTCATCTCATTACTACAAATTAATATTGGTTTATATCCATGGCGCATACTCGTAGTTTTACGAGACAAGCAATAAATTTATGGATAATTTAAAAATACATAAAACCATGGTTAATGCATTATTAACGGTAGTAAAATAAGCACACAAAGATAATAATTATTATATATAATTTAAACATTTCCAAAGATTAACTTATTGTTCTATGGGTCTAGGCTAGACCGTCTAGCAATGATGTGAAGTGCTTATAAATAATAAGAAATAAGCAAGCACTGAAATTTAATTTTTTGACATTAACTTTGGTAACTATTTTGGTAAATAGCTAAAGCACTACTTCTAAAAGAAGACTTGACACCAAAAAAATATTAAATTGCCTTCTTATACAAGGTGTCCCTAAACTTAGTTGCATAAATTTAGGAGCAAGTTAAAATAAGACGAAAATCTAAATAAATATTTTTCCTAATTAGGTATGTTTAAAAGATACAGGGTGATAAAGTGTTACTTATCATATCAGTTTTTTTAATATAACTTCCACTATGGTAGACTTGGAAAGGTGATATTTGGCGAACAGTCACTTACTACCAAAACACATATTCACACATAATTACTAAGGCCCGGATTTTTAGGTCAAAAAGTGATAAAAGGTTCCTAAATTAGGTGATATTTTTAATAAAATAGGTATTTTAGGTACCTATATTTTATGTACTTAACACATACATAAAATATAGGTACCTAAAATACCTATTTTATTAAAAATATCACCTAATTTAGAAACCATTTATCACTTTTTGACCTAAAAATCCGGGCCTTAATAATTACAATTGTTCGAGTGAACGCAGTGTCATAGAAACAGGGGTTGCTTAAGCTTATTGTCCCATACAAACTTTGAGGTTAGGTTTTTATACCATTTGATGCAATTTTTCGATTACTCAGTTCGGCTACTATTAAAAAGGTGTTCCTCTCAAACTTCGATAAAATAAACCGTTTCCGAGATATCCGAGATTACAATAATTGTTTTATCGCATTAAAGGACTAAAAGGTATATGATAAATAAATTGAAAAAACTACAATTTTTTTTCATGTGACGGTCAGGGCAAAAAGTTTCGAGGCTCATGAAATGCCATATTTAGTTTTTTCAATTAAAAATTAAAATTTGTTATCATATACCTTTTAATCCTTTTAAATAATGCGATATAACAATTATTGTAATCTTGAATATCTCGGAAACGGTTTATTTTATCGAAGTTTGAGAGGAACACCTTTTTAATAGTAGCCGAACTGAGTAATCGAAAAAAATTGTATCAAATGTTATAAAAACCTCACCTCAAAGTTAAAGCAACCCCCGTTTCTACGAAACTGTGTTCACTCAAACAATTGTTATTATGTGTGAATATGTGTTTTGGTAGTAAGTGACTTTTCGCAAAATATCACGTTTCCAAGACTACCATATTAGAAGCTAATTATCACCCTGTATCTTGGAAACATAAGTAATTAGGAAAAATATTTATTTAGGTTTTCGTCTTATTTTGACTTGCTCAATCTTTTCCTAAATTTATGCCAATAAGTTTAGGGACACCTTGTATATTAAGTAAAATTAAATTAAAGTAAGGAATAAGGTTAATGGATTGGAGAACAGTAAATTGGTTTAGATTGTCGATGGTGGCTGTTAATAAGACGGGAGCAGCATATAGCAGGCAGATAGCGTACGGCTATCATAATGTGCGATCTAAGTAAGGCAGGCCTTGGTCTTCTGCGGTGCGCCGGTGGCGGCTGGCAGTTTGGGCTTGCGGGCCCTGCCACGTACCTCTATCGAGCCCCACCGCACAGTTAATTATTTTAAGTAATTTATTGCTTCTCTCATCGATCGTGTTCGCCTGTCACGCGTACAATCCTTGCGCGGATTATTTACCATGTGAATTTGTTTGTCACAAATTGCTCTCGCTATTGGTCTACATGCATTCCTGTCGTCATTTGTTTTACTCGTTGGATTTATCGCCTAATTATAAATCGTTGTCTGTATTTGCGATGTGTAATTTACGGCTCTATTTTCTCGACGACTACGACGACCCGGGACCCAACACTCACGCTCTCTCCACAGCCAGCCATTACGTTCCGTTCCTCCGTTGCCGCGTAAATTGACAATTACGGCACGTTGTGCAAGCCACGTTGCGTAAATATGCATGCACGCATGCTGATATAAGTACCCATTCGACACCGTTTTTATCCCATTACATACACTGGAAATTTGTTCCTTTTCAATTTATACTCCAAGCCTTTCTTTCTTTCGTTTACGTAACAGCATTTAACTCCATACCTACTACCATATAAGTTTACTTATTACCAGAAAATTTATGGAAATAAGAAGTTTGACACTACTTCGTAGATACTTCGTAGATACGTTGCATTTAGGAGCCATAGGGGGGAATTTAAAAAATACTTTAAAAGGACATATCAAGAATTTTTAATATTAGATAGACGACTAGAGTTCTGATTTTCATAAAATTTGTATTTGTGTAAGTACTGACCCAGAAGTAGAAAGGGGTTGAATCGCAACTCTTCAGCAACTCAATTTGGTCTTAAGTGTTATAACGTATACGTAGAAAATAATCATGTGGGTACAGCCCTTCACGGGCCTGCACGGTCCGGCCCGGGTTCAAAAATTAGTCACTATAGCCCGGCCTAAGCCCGCTATTGGGAATAAATTGTTAGACCCGGTCCGGTTCTATTTTTAATTGTCGGTACTAAAAAAACTATAAAATACATAACATTTTCTTATGCTTCAAAATATTCAAAATATTTAACTATTAAGCTTGTACACATATGTTTTTAAACAATAATAAAAGTAATAAAAAGAACGAACTGAATGAACTAAAAAGTGCGGTAAAACTTTTGCCTGAGCAGCAGATGTATTTTTGATTTTCAGTACTAAAAACCTACAAAATCATCACAAACCATAAAAAAATAATCTAAATTAAAAACGCCTTTGTATAAGAAAACTTGTGTATGATAAAAATAAATATTTTGGTAAAAATATTTTTTTTATTTTTTCCACCGCCCGGGCGTTGGGGCGCGCCCCGGAGCTATCCTAAATATAAAAATCATAAAGTTCAGACGGCAGAAAACGCTTAAAAAAATGTTGAGCCAAGATATTTTAAAAGCATAATTAACTTTTCCAAAATTGGGAACATTGATTTAAAAAAAAAATAAGCTAAATGGGGGCTACCGGTCAATTTTTAAAATACAAATATATTCATATTTGACACTGAGGGGGGTCCGCCCAGTCACTAATATTCAAAATAAACATGTTGGTGACAAAAATTTATATTTTTTTAAATTCCTTTCACTGCCGCAGAGCCATGGCAAACACAAAAATTATAATTATAATTTGAGCTGGGGAAAAAACGGTAGTAATATAAATATATATATATTTTTTTTGAGCCTAGTTGATTATTTTGAGCATAAGTATAACTTTTCCAAAGTTAAGCACTTTAATTTTCAAAAAAAAAACAAGCGAAATGTTAAATATGAAAATATTTGTATTTCGGCCATTCCAAGCCCATGGACAGGTCACATCAGAAACATGTCTAAATATATTCTTGTTACTTCCTTAAGTTTACCTATTTTTTCTACGAGTATTTATGAGAAGTATTAGCCAAATTTGGCTTATTTTTTCTACGAGTATTTATGAGAAGTATTAGCCAAATTTGGCTAATACTTCTCATAAATACTCGTAGAAAAAATAAGTAAACTTAAGGAAGTAACAAGAATATAATAAATAATAAAATAATAAAATTGACCGGGGACCCCATTTAGCTTTTTTTTGTTGAAAATCAATTTGCCCAATTTTTCAAAAGTTAGTTATGCTTAAAAAAAATCTTGGCTCAAAAAAAATATTTTAACCGTTTTCTGCCCTCGACTGAATTTTATGATTTTTATATTTAGGATAGCTCTGGGGCGGTGGAAGGAATTAAAAAAATATTTTTTTTTCACCAAAATATTTTTTTTATCATACACAATGTTTTTAAAATAATCACAAAATTCATCGTATGCTAAGAATGATCGCAAACTTGGATTGAGTGAAATTGCTTAGGACTCGGCTTAGGCCGTTGGGTTGGAGAATGAAAAAGATTTGTGTAAAATAGCTGCCGCGTTTGCTAATTTATAGCAGAACAAATAGAGCATCGTGTGATTGCTTAAGGTTAATGCTTGAAGGTCTTAAAACGCAATTCAGATAAATTGCTGCGACACCAAAATCTTAAAAAAGAAAGGACAATAACAGAACAGAACAGAAATTATAATAAACCTTTGGACGATGACAAAAAAAAGTATATTTAGCAAAGAAAAATTAACGCCAAAATAAACAAATTGGACCATTAATTGTTTTTCATTCAACATATTTTCTAGAATTGACCCTTAAACTTAAAAATGTGGTTTCAGAGAAAAATATTTATCTATACGGGCTAATCTCCGAAACGGCTTTGGCAGGCTTTTCAGAAAGCAATATAGCAGCAGAGCAATATATATATATTGTATATACATATATGTAGGTTAATTCGTTTTTTATTTGTTTTGTTTTTATTTATTGTTATTGTATGTTTTTTTTTCTTTTTTTTTTGACAGGCGATGTACATATATAAAAAAGTGTTTTGTTTTGTTACGTAATCATAACTGTCGTACCGCGGCGGGGGCGGCGTATAAAATAAAATTTTACATGCCTTTTTGACATTTTAAATTTTAACCTTTGACCTTTTTCAAAAATTTTCTCAGAATCTTAATTTTTTTTAAATTACTTTTTAATTTTTGCCAATTTTCTTTCATTTTTGCCACAAACGTTGATTTTTTAGCAAATGAAAAAAATACGCCAGAGAAGATTGGGGTAACTGTTCTATTTTATTTTAATAATTAGATACCTATAATATATATTTTTTAGGTCGAATGGATTTTTAAATTGCACCTTAAAAACATCATTCAAATTTGTATGTTTCAATCAGTGCCGGTTTAAGTTAGTTCGCCGCCCGGTTCTGACACAAACACAACGCCCAATGCTTTAAAATATTACTTTTTTAAAAAACATTTTTAAATTTTTAAGTCTTACTTTCTCACGTCAAGTGGAAGATTAGGTTGGTTAGGCTGGTATCTAACAGTAAACTTAGTATCCTATAAAATATAAAATGAGCCTTTATAAATTAAATTATAAAAACTAATCAAAAGCACTAACTAAAAAATAAAACATTATTTGGTTTAAATAAACAATACTAACTAATAAAAACTAATCAAAAGTTATAAATAAATAAAACATTATTCTTTGGTTTAAATAAATATTGAGAAATCCTAATACTAATAATTAAAAGGTTGTTTTCAACAATTTGCTACTATAGTAGCAAATTGTTTTATAACACTTTACATTTATTTCATCTAGCAGGTCTTGATAAATGGACAGAATTGCTAAGGAGTTAAATCTTTCTTGGGGAATTGTATTTCTTAGGTAGTTCTTTACCCTTTTTAGAGTAGAGAAAGATTGTTCACCAATTGCATTTGAAACCATTATAAAAAAAAATTTGCAGACAAATATTAATATTCGGAAATGAAGATATTAATTTATATTCGTATAAAACTTATACTAATTCCAATGGAGTTTCTATTTTTATTTCCGAAAGGGAAGTTACCAGTTTCTTGAGTTGGACACATTTTTGAGGAAAAAACTCATCCAAATCCTCCACGAAGATTTTTGCATTTAGATTAAACAAAAATTCAAATTTGTTTGTGCCAGATTTCTAGCTATCATATCGACAAATGATTTCGGATTATAGATTGTCAATTATTAAAATAAAACATATTGTTCGCATTGTTTCTTTTTTGCTTAAACTTGCCTCTGAATTATTTTCTTCAAATTGTAATGTTCTTATGATTATCCGCTTGTGAGCATAATTTTTGTTTCCTGTTAATTTCCTCGTAATGATCAAAATGATCACGTAAAAAATCAAAGTTCTCAACTAAAAATGACAAAAGATGAGCATTTGTGCTTAAATGCATATTTTGTTTTTGGACTGCTTTATTGGTTTCATTAACCCTTTGCAAAACGTCTATCCAAAAAGTTAAAATTATTCTGTTTCCAATAAATCAAGTTTTTCTGATGGAGAAGCTGCTTCAACTCTAACAACATTTTTCTCATTTGTATCCGTTGTATCCGCCGACGCAGTGTCGCAATAATTTTTTTTCTAAATTCTAACGATTAAGTACTTTTTTTTTTAATTATGGGCGGTACGCGGTACCGCCCCAAAAATATTTACCGCCCGGTGCTATAGTCCCCAAAAAACCCCTGTTAAACCGGCACTGGTTTCAATTTATTTCAGGTTTACATAATGAAAACAATAAAGCGGAGCGGAGCTCTCCAATAATGGTGATATAATGGAAATTGAAGAGTTGTAAAAATTTTGAAGGATCGTTAGAATACGTGTATCGCCTTAAAAGTAAACTACGACATTGTTAAAAAAAAAACCGAAATAAAAAAAGTTCACTCCAGTTCCGGGACATTAAGTAAAGGGTGATTCATAGAGACCTTTTTTTTAATTCTAAATTAAACGCATAAAATGGAATTGGATGGCGAAATCTTTATTATGACCTGAAATAACAATTTTTTGAAAATAATTTCCATTCGGAAGGTCCAATTTTCGATCATGCACTCTTTCTAGCATTACGACCGGTATCTGCCCAATTACGCGAGTAATGTTGGCTTCTAAGTCCTGAATCGTAGCTTGCTTATAGACGAATACTTTTGATTTAACATGACCCCAGAAAAAGTGCAAGGGTGTGATAACACACTATCTAGGCGGCCAATTGACAGGTCCAAAACGCAATAAAGCTATTGTTTCGCGCGCTGTGTGTGCCGTCGTGGCCAGCATTTAAATGAAATTATTTTCAAAAAATAAATGACAAAGATTGTTCTTTCAGGTCATAATAAAGATTCCACCATCCAATTCCATTTTATGTCACATAACATGTAAAAGTAAAAATATGTATAAAATAATTATTTCTCTCGTCGACTCCTTGTCATGAGGCTGCGTTTCTCATTTAATGATGCTTCTTCGACTAAAAATCTTTTAAAGTAAAATCAAAAAATTTAAATTTGGTCCATATGTATTTTTTCATAACACAAGTACATCATGATAAGCAATATACCAAAACATTAATGAATAATGGTTACAATGATTTACCCAAAAATTCCCCTAAATACCAAAGTCACCTAATTGCCACAAAAACTGCCCGCAAACTTTCCCCACGATATCGCAATAATAATTTATAAACCACGAAATTTCGCATAGGTTCGCACAATGAGCACGCGTCAGTTTTAATAACGCGGGTCTTTTGTCGAGTACGTTCGGAAAACCCTTCAATGGACCACTTTAAGGGGCATCAATTAGCCGAAATTAGCCGCCATTATTTGGCGGCATGCCTCCCGCCTTTTCGTTCTCCTGCTTGCGCGCCTGCCTGTTTACGACTCTTTATTGTGCTTGGCAACTAGGAACTTAGGAAGTTTAAGTGCATGTATTCCCTAACCTCTTCAGATTTAACTAATAATAGTCATTAGTTATATTTATCTCAATAACTTTTACGTTCTGTTCGAATTTTGTTGATATAATTTTTGAAATAAATAATCAGTTTATATTATAATTGACGACCTTGCTGCAAGAAGGAAGCAGCTCCAAAAATATACATTTTGAGAAAAACGAAGAAAACGTTCTAAATTTTTGTTTCAATGGAAATGCAATTTTTAGTTTTACCTAACAAAAGTACTTACTTTAAAGGAAATAAACACCAACAATCTTGTAAAAAAAATTAAAACACATAATTCTGATTTGTTTACAGGAGCTACCTCCCTCTTGCCCCAAAATTATAATTTATACTTTATTTCAAAAATAAAAAAAATTCTAGAACGTGTGCCTTATTTAGCACATAATCAAAAGTATTGGAGGTTAAATTCTGAAAAAATGCGAGTTATGAGCCAAAAAGCAAAAAAACTCCCCTTTCCGGGGATGAAATTTGGGGACGCGGAAAGAAATTTTTGGAGAATATTCTTGATTCATTATCAGTACCCCTGACTCTACATAAAAAAAAATTAAACCCTACTAACATCGAGTTTTCCTTCTAAAATCTTTGTTTCTTGGACTATATTCAAAGTACATAGAAATAGCTAATTATGCAAAACAAAAAACAATTGAGGGGCTTGGAAGTAAAACGGTTCAAGTGCACTTTTTTAAATAAATGGTCTAAGTGCAGAATATCACACCTAAAGAATATTCTAACTTAGTGGTAAAATTATATAAGTACATTTTACATTCCCCGGCGCCATTTTTAATCGTCTTTAAAAACCTGTCAAAATATTTTAAAATATATCTTTGGTAAAACGATTTAAGTGCACCTTTTACTGTTAAACATAGGCTATTATCTATGCTGCTAAAGCCTTGAGAAGTAGCTCGTGTCAACATAGTGTGACCGGGGTCGGAACGACATCGGCCAGCGTTACGATTATGGCATCGGTCCAGACTGATGAGGATTCAACATAGTAACTATGTTCCTGATATTAATGAAGAAGTAGAAGAAGAAGGCCATGTAACTCCAGCAAAAACTAAAAAAAAGCCGCTAAGCACAAAAATTTACTTAGGTACCTTATTGAACTATATTCCGCCAATTTACCACTTATTTTATAAAAACATAGAGCACGATCAAGATCCATCAGAACAAAAGAAAAAAAAGAAACAAACTAAGACCATAGTATTGAGCCAAAAAAAATCCAATTTAGGCCAACCCCAACCAAGACCAGCTAATTCAGATGAAGAAAACGTTGTATTAGATTCTGATTATGAATAATACTTTTTGTTGTAAAACTTAAGTTATAATTATAATTATAATTATAATTATAATTATAATTATAATTATAATTAATTACCCAAATTTTAAAAAATAAAATTTTGTTCTAGTACAGTAATTGCATTTAAATCATTTTACTACTAAATTTTGTCTTACATGCATGACGGTTCAAGTACATTTTTGTAAAAAAAATTAACAAAAAAGCGAAATTGAAAAATTCCTTTTTCTTTATAATCCTTTTTAGTCTTTAAACAAAACTAATTTATTCACACAGTTTTTTAAACTCTTTTCTAGAATTTTAAAATTCAAGTTAACTTTAAAGCCATTTATCTCAGAACTAACAAAAATGCACTTAAACCCTTTTACTTCTAGGCCCCTCAATTATAAAAAAGTAATCAATGATAACACAAACTTAAATTTTTAATGAATGTCGATTATTTTGCGGCCCGAAATTTCTACTTTACTTATAAAAATGGATGACAACTTATTTGGTGACACCCTGTATAGTGCTTTTATTTGCGTAAGCATTTTAATATAAAAAAACAGATTAAAACTTGTTTTTAATTCGCACGTACGCCCCCGTACAATTAAAATAATCCCTGGACGTCCGGATTCGGCGCCCGTCCCCTGAGCACCCGAGGCGCACCGGGCCGCGGCACGGTGCGGCGGCGGCGCAAAAATAAGCCGCCACTTCGCCCCCCATCATTGTTCCACCACCGAATTCATCCACAAAACACGCACCGCTTGAATTAAACAACGCTAAATCATATACTTTTCATATGCAGCGAGTATAACATGAAATGAATTAAAATTTTACAGCGCGTAATTCGGCCAACGCACCCCGCACTCCACCGCCATTGCCACGCGTTGTTGTTGTTTTGTTTTTGTCATTTACATTTGGAAAATTAATTGGAGGGTTTTCGAAATAGGCGCTACACCAGCGCTTCAGAGATATTTATCGTTTTTCATTTGTTCAAACGGCGTGTTTCGCTTTTAACAATACTTTAATGTTAATCAAACTTTTTCCATTTGTATTAAAACGTTATGAGTTTTATAAACCATTTTAAAATATTTTCCCATTTAAAAATATGGGTAAAATAAAAAATTATAACTAAGTAATAATTGCACTGGTCGACAAAATTAAATTTTTGAATGCCACAGGGAAGCCAACAATTTTCCAAAAATGATCATCATTTTCCATATGCAAACATTTAAATTTATATAGATATATATTTTTTTAATCAAATTCTTTAACCAAGAATCATCGATCATGTAACTATGGGTCCGATTTAACCAAAAAAAAAATTATACACATTTATAAAGTGAGTCTCTTAAAAAAACCTATTTTAAACGAAATAAAATTGCGATAAAGTAGATAAATAAGGCAACAAAATTTTGAAAATTTTATTTAAATCGGACAAATTTTTTTTGCGAAGCAGCACGTTAAACTATTAAATGTGTAGAATTTTTCTGATATTCATGAGTAATACAAGTGATACAGACTTAGTAAAACCGGGACCTCCCGATTCGTTCCATATTCGACCGGCATTTTTTTTACTATACACAGTGTCCCTTAGCAAAAAATAGGTATTTTAAAAATGTCAACGAAAACCCTTTATATATTCCTTTTATGGACTATCTGGCGGAACAAAAACTAGTGTTGGTTAAATCAAAGCTGATCGGAAAACAATCTGTTGGCATTTTTTTTACTGTTTTACCAAAATTCAAGTTTTTGTCACTGTAAAAAAAGGTGGAAAGTGACAATACAATAAAGTAGGCTAGTGTCAAAAGGACATCTTGAATATTCGAAACCGTCATTTAAAACTCCAGCAAGAAAAAATCATATACAAAGACTAAGTATTAAAATTTAAATTGATAAAGCCGAAAGAAGCGGACCATGAAGAAAATCGACGAAAAGTGTGTAAATTGTGTGGTTCTAAAATCGTATTTGGGTCCAAAGCGTCAGTGTTTAACTTAAGAAAAAAATTGCACAAGCTTATTTGTAAGTATTCGCATGCGCATAAATTTGATAAAAGCGACTTAAGATAGAGAAAAAGATGTGTTCAAGAGAAATTTCCCCGTGACTCCTCTTTGACAAAATAGGCATGCTAAAACTAAAAACACCACCCGAATTCGCGAATATGCAATTGTTTTCTGTGTCAAACGGCTAGACATAAAGGCCACACAAGTTCTTCAGTAGTAAAAGTAGGAACCATGGGCCATGAGGTAACAAATCAAAAGCAAAAATCCGAGCCAATATGTCAAATTTGCTTTCAAAAAACCGGAAAAGGAATTAGGTACAAATGTTCTAAAACGTATGCTCATCGAAATGTTAAGGACATTGTAGAAAAACTTCGTTAAAATCCTGCATTGATGATCAAGCAGCCAATTGTGGAACATCTACAAGCAGCAGCACTGCTGCTGCTGCAGCAGGTACCAAAACGCAGAAATAAAATTATCCACATGCGGTTCAATTGCTAGGATTGTTATTAATCCGAAAATAGCTAAAGAAGCATTTTTTTCTGAAAATAATTTAGACAATTTCCAATCAAACACAAGTTCTTCTTTAAACCAAATGGAAACCTTAACAAACTTTATTAGGTCATGCGCAGGAAAAAATGCAGTTCCGGCTAAATATCGTCTTCATGCAAGTGAGAATTCAAAAATTTTAAGCAGTTTTTATAAACAGGGTTTATACGAATTTGACATCAATGAAAAGAGGGAAAAACAAAATCGGGCTATAGTGTGGGCAGATGCTGAAGAACTGGTTAAGGCTGTTATTGAAAAAAGGAACTATATTCGAAAACCTGAAATTAAAGTTATGGCTGATGGAGGGCAATGTTTTTTTTAAATTTGTTTGACGATTTTACCGGAAAATTACTCCTCTGTGTTAAATATAGGTTTAGCTGAAAACCAAGAAATAGTAGAAGACGAACTAAATGCAAAGGATCAAGGTAAACGATCTACATATGCAGAAGGAGGAAGAGCAGGAAAAAGAGGTAAACTAAGTGGAGTACAAAGATTAATAATTTTATGCATGGTCCCTCAAATAAAAAAAAGTTATGACAATATTAAATTTCTATTTGATCTTACACAAATAAACAAAATTTCCTTCAAGTTTGTTTCGGACCTAAAGGTGGGTCACCTCCTCGTCAATGGATTTCATACAGCAACTGCAACGTACCCGTGTCCTTATTGCTATGTATCACTACACGAACTAAGGTTTCAAGATAAAACCACAAATGTTGAAGATCCCACCTATGAAGCTCAAACGATGTGTTTAAGAACTTATGGAGACGTTACCAAGCATTTCGATAAATTTTATTCTCTAGGCAAAAATAAAAAAGTCGCTAAAGAATGTTTTAGCACCGTAAATATCACATATCAGAGTGCGTGTAAGACCTTTATTATTCAAAAATGTATTGTACCCCCAGAATTGCACATTTTGCAAGGCTTTGTAAATCACCTATTTTGGGATGGACTAGTACCACTCGTGGGAAGAAAAAAAGCCCTTAATTGGCCAAAAAAACTAATATAAAAAAAAATCAGGGTGAAATTTTTAAAGGAAATGCATGCCGAAAGCTTTTAAAGAATTCTGATTGTATTCTCGATATTAAGGTAATTCGTGAAAAAGTTAGCCCTTTACAAATTGTTCCAATAATATCAGCATTAAAGGCAATTAACAAAGTTGTTGAAGATTGTTTTTCTAGTCGCGTTGGTCAGGAACTCAAGAAGAACATTGTCCATTTAAGAAAAACCTTTAAAGCCACTGGAATTTTGGAAACTTTAAAAATCCACATCGCTCTTAATCATCTTGAAGAATGCCTAAGCTATCTTAACCATCGGGGTCTTGGATTATGGTCAGAACAGGCGGAAAAATCTCTTCCTCGAGAGTTTTTAAAATCATGGAGCAGATATAAATTAAACAATGTTAACGACCTTAAAACGACGTTAAAAGCAGTTGTAGAGTTTTCTTCTACACATTTGTAATTGTAAGTAGTGTTAAATTTTGTTATTTTTTTATTTAATTAAACGATTCTGAACCCTTAATTTAATTTCTTATTTATCAAAGGTACTATAATATCATCAGCATTAATAAAGAGATAGCAAGAAAATAATATTCATATTTAAAATAAATTATAAGGTTTATATCCGATCAGCTTTGATTTAACCGAACTTTGTTTTGGTGCTGCCAAATGTTCCACAATAAGTATCCATAAAGAGATTTCGTTGACATATTTAAAATACCTATATTTTTCTAAGGGACACTGTGTATATTCTACAGATTTTTATCCAATTAATAATACCTATTCTGCAATTGGATGAAAATCTTTAGAATATAGCAAATAAATGCCGGTCGAATATGAAAGGAACCATATTAAAAAACAACAATTACTTTAAATAAAGTCTTAAAAAACAACATATGATTTGCTGTCTTAATAATAGGCCCTCGAATATACCTGTACCTGTACAATTACTCATTATTTTGTTTCTTTATAAATGGGTTTTAAACGTTTAAAACATGTTTTTTTAACAGTTTAAAACAAAAAGAAGAAAAGAACATGTTTTCATGTTTTTTTCTTTAATTTTACCAATGGGCTTTAACTTACGTCTTTGCCCAGGGCCGCTTCTCGATAATTGATCAAAATTTTTTATGGAAGCAGCGCCCCAAATTGCTCTGGAAAAGTTGTTGGCTACACTGTGGCAAAATGGCTGTTGACCAGACTTATAAAAGGTTTTAAAAAGGAATTAAAATTTAAATTATGGGAATTTTTTTAATATTCATATATCTTTATTACATTTAAGAGGAAGGGTGTTACTAATCAGAAGAAAACCTCTTTTATTTAACGTCGTTTTGTGCACCAATTGAGTCTTAAATATACTTTTGTAATACCTACTTTAATTTGCTTTAACCCCTAACTGTCACCTACAATTAGTTTTGACACTGGTACTAAACCATAATTGCGAAATTTTAAGTTTAAAAATTTTCTTTTTTTTTAATTTTGTTGCATAAATTTGGCCCAGCAGTTTAGTTAGATCCTATGTTAGTTACATTTGCAAAATTTGCAACAAATTTAATAAAAAATAAAAATAAGATGTTTAAAACTTTAAAGTTGTCCAACTTTTAAATAGCTTGACTTCTACTGTCTTCACCTTCGCGGTTCATGTAATTTCTTAAGCCCGTATTACAGTCTGCAATTACTTGAAGTAACTTTATTGCACGAAGGCATGCGCATAGCGACGTTTCGTGCAAGTTTATTGCCGTTTCAAATTATCGAACCTGCTCGATTATTTCCAGTAACACGCAAGTCTAGGGGAAAAATTGGTAACATTTTTAATACCAATCCACACTTTAAATTCCCTAAAGATGCTAGTTAGTTTGTTTGTTTATTTAAGTGATTTATCTGTTTTTATTATTTTTGTTTTAGTTTCATTATATTATTTTTTAACACCACAAAGGATTTTAACCTCACAAAGTTTTATACAGAGATAAACGTTTTATATTTTTCTTCGGTTGGTATCATGCAAGTTGAAATTGGAATTGCAAAGTGTTTTACAGTCAGCAATAAAACTTGCATGCAAGAAAGTTGCTGCAAGTAATTGCGGACTGTAATACGGGCTTTACAAGTAGTTCCTTGGGTCAGTCTGACCCCTTCGTTAGCAGTTAAAGGTAAATTAATTTTAAACACAATGTATGACGAAAAAAAAATATGTAAAATCTCCTTTCTGGAAACTGATGCACTAAACGTGGCAGCACTTGCTTTAAATTTAAAACATAACTTATGATTTATAAAAGTAATGTTAAATAACAAAAAAATTAAAATAAATTTAGAAAAAGAAATTTATATATTGACCGCATAAAATCTAATCTCATCAGTATATTTAAAATATGCATAATTAAATTCTCTAGAATACAAATAAAATAAACGATTCTTAAAAAAAGCATAACTAAACACAAATTATTTGTAATGTAATGCATTACATTATATTACATGAAATATAATGTAAAATAACAAAAAAGATTCGTACATTATGTACTGTAAATTTACAAACATTTACACTGTTTAAAATATCTGCGGTGTAAGAAGTAATCCTAAAATGGTGTCAAAATCCAACACCAAGTGGTGTTAATATAACACCATGAATTAGGGTTGAAAATGAACACCAAAACGGTGTTTATCTAAAATATTTGAGAAGTGCACCTACCCAGAAAAAAAGGAATAGTTCATTTAACCCAGTTGACACATAAGTATTTATATTTTTGTGGATCACGTGATGTTCTTAAATCTCGCCTCTGTTGACTTACATGAAGAATATATAAACTAAGGCAGTCATTTGCTTTGGTGTCACACTACAAGTTGTTCGATACTAAAGAGACCTTAAATAGGTGGAAACAGCTGTCAATACTTGAAGTATTTTAAGTTAGTGCAACGCACTAAAAACATTATCTCTAGCTAGTTGAAGGTTTCATTTTCTGGAATAATACCACTGGTAATATACTAGTAATGCGTCAAGGAACTTCCTGTTTCCTTTTTTTTTCCTTTTTTCTGTGTAGTATGATAATTTGACCACAAACACATAATATTTAACACTGAAAAGGAGTTCAATTTACACCAGGTAAAATTTATTTTAATACTGTGTGAAAGTTAAATTAACACCATTTTAGTATTTGAATTTACACCGCCAACGAACCTTATTTAACACCATTTTAGTATTTGAATTGACACCGGACCAACGAACCTTATTTAACACCATTTTGGTTTGTATCGATATAGACCACTTATGGTGTTAATTTGGTGTTAAATTGGTCATGAAATTTAGAACAGTGTACAAGCCTTAAAAACTACTATGTATATATAGTAGAAAAACAATATATACAATTAAAAACACATACCTTGTATACAAAGGTGCACTAAGTATCCTTTTATATATACATGGGTTTAAATTAGACAAAAGTTGCGTAATTACAAGTCTACATTCTTTAAAGGAAATATATAGTATAGCAGTATACTGCATTTCCTCAAATGCAAACTTACAACGTTTTTACGGCCGACCATTCAATTACTAAAATGAAAATTTTTGTAAAAAACGAAATTTGGTCAAAAAAGTAAACTGTACATGTAATATCATTATAAAAAGTATGTTTTAAGTAAAGAAAAAGAAAATTTAACTTAGATAAAATAAAACTTGGTCAGGCGACGCGTCGATCAACAAAATTAACAAAATGTATTTTACCTACTATACTAGAAGCCGCGCTCTAATTATGAATATGTAATGAATAATTATTTAATAATTATTTAATAATTTATGTAACTATATAACTAAATTTTATAGAGAATTTTTGTACTGAGTTATTGTATATTTATTTAAATTACATACAAACCAAATATAAAATATTTTAAACATTAATTTTAGTACACATTAAACAAAAATTATAATATTATTTAATTTATAAACTGCATTAAAATAACACATTGTTTCATTTAATAATGGAATTGCCGAGTAAAGATAACACCTCGATAAAAAACCTATAAAATAATTATTCCATTACTGTTTGCATATATCTGCAACAGTAACATATAAAAATGTTATACATTTAAAGGATATCATGGGTATACCCAAATATATTTTTAATTTAAAAAACTACCTACTTTCCTTTTAAAAGTAAAAAAACCTATTATTAAAAATGCACAATTAAAAGGTAATTTTAATTAGGTCTTTTATTTTGGCAATTAAGTTAAATACCGTATTTTTATACATATTTAATTAGTTTTTTAGCAAAAGGATAAAAATAATTGGCAATTATTAAATTCACGTAAACGTGAAATTTTAATTTTAATAAATATTTCTGTAAATTTTAATCAAATTATTTTTTATAACCTTAGAAGTTCCCAAAACATTTTAATTTACAATCAAGAAAAAAGGACTAATAAAACTGGACTGGTTGGCATCTATTTAACTAATGCCAATTATTCATAAGTTTCTACACACTATTTATTTTATATTTTTATCATACAGATTGTGTTATGTTTGCCTTTGTCAATTAACTAGCTGTCAAATGACTTGCAATCCTCGTCCGTCACACGAGAGGCGTTAGAACGTGTCGTGCGACGCCAGCTCCATCTATCTTCAATTTCGTGACGATTACATTGGAGGAAAAACTACACATTTGAAATCGAAAATCTTTCTGTGTCAAAAGTGAATGGTAACAATGCGATTAATGAAAATTTATTGGACGAGATGTATTGGCGCGATAAACGCTGAAGCGTCTAATAGCTGCGTGTAATTGTTATTGTTTAGTTGGCTGGCCTGCCAAACGAATAACAAATCGTTTTTCGATGGTATTTCGTTTGGCGTGTCAAATATTCAATACACGGGCACCAATAGTCGATTGGAACAATGTTTTGACATAGTCAGGAGATAAGATCTAATAAAAATTGTTTAATTTATCAATTCGATCTTAACATCATTATAGGTTAATTGAATATCTTAAAAATAAAGGTGAACAACATTGTAAGGTTCATCCAATCAATCTATAAGAAAAGTCAAATTGGTACTCCATTAATATAATCAACACTTGATTAGTAGGTATACCTATGAATAAAATAATAATACAATCTGACATATTAGTCATTAGGCCAAGAAGTGTTTTTTGTGGTTTTTTTTGTTTCAAAGTTTAAAGGCCGACGCTTAGCGGAGGCAGTATCACCATTACTCAGGCACACAAACATCATAAACACAAGCAATATTATAAAACATCTTTATTATATGTATGCTGGACGAGGCCCAAATTTAATCCTACCCTTAATACAATTTTCTACAGCCAACCCTTAGAACACAATATACCGCTCCTTATCCTTTGTATAATTACCATCCAAATTACTCTCCAAAATCGACCAATCAGAAAGTCCAGACCTAGGCCCCGAACATAGACCGACATAGCACGTGACGCCACAACTACCCGTACCTGAGCTATAAAATCCTTTCCTTTTCCTAGCCAAAATGAGTTACTACAAGAACCCAAAACGAGACACCTTTTTGGCAACTCTCTCGGGCCGCTGTACATTTTGGGTACTCCGTACCAACACACGCAACATGACAGAAACCGAAGCTTCCGGCCTAGGGCAATAACTCGCTGACATAGCTAGATTCGTTGTACGCGCCCTATGCTATGCTGGACAACACGGCCCACAGTGACTTCCAGGACAAAGATCTGTGTGACAGTAGTGGAGGTCCAGTAACAAGGTTAACCCAATTAATTCCTTCGTCAAATACTGTAGCAGCAGTATTACCACTACTAAGACACACAAACATAATTGTGACAAAATGTACGCTGGACTGGCGAGGCCTAGATTTAATCCTACCCTTAATACAATTTTCTACAGCCAACCTTTACAACACAATAGACCGCACCTTATCCTTTGTAGAATTCTTATCCAAATTACTTTCTAAAATCCCAGCCTTTCGCAAAGAACAGACCTAGGCCCTGAACGCAGACAGACGTCTTAGCACGTGACGTGACAAATATCCGTACTTGAGCTATAAAATCGCTGTTTTTTAGCCAAAATGAGTTGAAACGAGAATCCAAAACTAGACACTCCACCTTTTTAACGATTCTCTCTGGTCGTGACAGCTAGCGTCACCGCTGTTGTAAGTTACCTTATTATTTCCTTTGTAAATAAATTACGAACTACGAACAGTACTCGTGTTTAAATTCACAAAAATACCACACAGTACCTTAAAACGCCTTGTATAAAAAAGTTTAAAAGTCATCCGCTTGAAAAATATTTGTTTAATGATTAAAAATACAATAGATAACAAGAATTTTGGCGTGTAATCATCTGTAAACGTAAGCGCACACCTATGGAGACCGATAACGTCCCAATAATATGACTAATGGCCCATCTCCATGGAATGTGAACAGTCATACTCATTTTAAGGCCGTTGTAAATACACAATCAGATTTTTTATCATCGATAGACATAATATTTATATAAACCCACTGAGAGCAGAAATTGATTTGAGAAGAGAAAGAAGAAAATTCCAAATAACTAAATAACTAAATTCTATTTATTAATTTATTTCATAATTTTGATGATGTTTAAATGGATGCTTAAAGGTTAATATTTAAATTTGAAAGGAAAAATTTCGGGAAAAATAATAGCATACAAAGTTAAAGAAATCGTGGACTCGTGGAATTTACCAAATTTATTTCCCATCTTAGAAGAGAGGTGTATAATTACCTATTAATTAATTAACATTATCATATCAATTAGTTAGTTATTAAGTAAGCATTATTTGAAGAGCTTGGCACTAAAAACGCCATGGCTGCAGGCATTTATTAAAAATGCATAATGTTAGTTATATAAGTTGTTTTAAAACAAAAAGCCACATAAGCCTCAGAAAGAATGTAATTAATTATTTTTGGTAGGTAAACTCCTAAGGAATAAATAAATTTAAAAAATAGCTGCGGTTGTGAAAAATAATTGCAATGTTTTTATTGCTGCGACATATTACTCTTCAGTAAAATAAAGGGAAAGGGGGCAAAAAGTATTTGTAGCCTTCTATATAGCCACAAGGTACCTATATATTTTGATATGCGAGGAGTCCTCGCAGAGCATTAAGTTTTTAAACAAGCCTTTTAGAGATTACTTACCAAAAATAATTATAAATTGACTGTATATCTCAAAAACTTCTCTACTTTCATATCTTTGCACGGTATTTTCTGATTCAGCGGACAATTTTACATATGAATTGTCTATTAAATATCTGGGAAACAAATTGCTTTGGACAACAGTTACCTATTAGTGGCTGCTTTTTCGCCATGACAATTAGTCATTTTTGATTAATTCATTTTAAAAGAGTATGTTCCAAATAAACTATTTGCCGGATGATTTCCTTAGATACTATTGTCAAGACAATGGTAACCATGGAAGTTATCCGTCAAATGCTTTATTTGGAAAATAGGTAACAATTGAAATATCGGCCCTAGGTAAATGGAAAATGTCAGGGTATCAATATTATTGAACCTGTTACTTTTCATGAAAGTCTGGGCGTTTATGAATATTTTTTTTATTAAATCGAAAATCCATAACATTTTATTCAAACAAAATTATAAAATGTATTCATAAGTTCAGTTTTTTTCTTTATTTTTTATTTTTAATTTTCTATGAATGGCGGACTGAGTGGTTAAGGATTTTAAAATGATCGATTTATTAAAATACTTGCCTAGTATAAAGTTTAATTTTGTTTTTGTTTTATAAATATATGTTTATTAAAAATAGATTTTTAATTCTTGAGACTAATGACTATTTAATAAATAAATTCAGCCTTGCAGAAAAATATTAGGAACCACTTTTTTATAATGATTTAATTTTCCTTAATATATTCTTAAATTACAATATTAATTAAGTCATTTTGAATAGCTTTTACTTGATAATTTTAATTTTTACTTTTTATAAATTTTCAAAAAAAAAATCGGCATGTAAACACGCAACATACCGTCTTATCTTAACGTCAGGCTGCTTTATTAATTTTTGATTTTAGAAAAAAAGTTGTTTCAAATGACTTACCGGTTGATATACCAGAGTTATTAAAGTGTTTTTTATAACACCCTGTAAATTATTCTTATAAATTAGGGTTCTATATATTTTAATAAATATTTGTTTCAAATTTAGTTGGTTTTACTTACCCTTGTCCCCTTTCCTGGTATAGCCTGTATTAATTTTTTAAATATTTTGATAATATTTTATAGTAACCCCTAATGAAATAGTAAAAAATAAATAATAAAAATTGCCTTACTGCAAGTTAACTTTTCGCAGAATATAATAACAACATATATTTTAATGTACTAATAAAAATGTCGAGTATTTACTGAATGTTTTCGTCAAAATCAATTATTTTATTTATAGTTTAATAATATCACTAAATAACATTAATATTAAGTATGCTTCAGAAACTCTAAAGTTATATCTAATAGCTTTTATTAGTAATGTAAATATATTTTACACAATGCCATACTATTAATAAAAACTGTAAATATTGTAGGAAATCCTGGTAAATGATCTGCTAGAATATCCTAGTAAAATAAGTCGTATATTCACTTTGTCACTATATGAGTCGGAAATCCTGGTAAATTGTGTCAGAATACTGACAATTATTGTACATTTTTTTTTTGTGTGTGTACCACACTTCTGTCAGTTGACAGAATAGCGTTTGTAGGATATTGGATTGATGTTTGTCTTTTTAAGTGTGTGTATTTATAGGATATTTTGTTTAGTTTATATAAAAATATGGTTTATGTGCCGTTCTCAGTGATACAATACATATTTTGATGTCATTATAGGTTATAATAAATATACGTATTTAAAACCCATTTACAAGTAAATGATTTAAAGGATGTGAAAATATTTTTGAACCCCCTTATACAAATTTGCCAGGACTGGTTTATTAGTCTTTTATTTGACAAATCAATTTTCTTACCTTTCCTTTCTTTTCTGGCGTTTTTGCCGGTTTCGGGCTGTGTTCGTCCTCGTACGACGCCAACCTGTTGAATCTTTGCGTTTTTTCTTTGACGCTCATCGACGGTTTATCGTCGACGTTGGGGTCGCGTTCCTCCAGAACCCCAGCGGAATTTTTACGGGGCGTCCGCATCTCGTCCGTCGAACGGTTCGGGTCAACTTTTTCCTCCATCGACTTTGTCCTCTCTAAAATATACAGAAATTATTCTTTCTATTTTTTTTTCAACTGATTTAAATCAATAACTGTTGTTATCTTATCGCAAACGTTTAACACAATAAAATCGTTATTTTTAAATATTGGTCAAATAAACTGCCCAAATAAATTATCCTCATTATTTTATTGAATGACCGATCAAAACTTTTCTTGTGGGGATTTATTAATTTAAACATTTCTCTTTTAACAGCAAACAAAACATTAATTTAAAATATACTCAATTCTCATGTACAAGACTAAATGTAAAAAATGTCACGAAATCAGACCATTTAGCAAATTTAAAAATAGCTTTAAGTATCCCATGGAAGAAGTAAACGTCAGTTTTTGTAGTTAATATTCCTGTATAAAACGGTATAAAATGTATTCATTGAGTGAAACTAAACTAGCGAGAGCTTTTGATTTAGTTGAAGATATGCGTTCTATAGATGGACGACAGTTTGCACTACGTAGCAAATCAACTCCAGACAAGTCCATCTGTTATCTGCAGACTTTGAAATCGGTACCAAACAACAGGTAGCTACTCCAGAGGGGCTGGACACGGTCGAAAACAAAAAACAACGCATCAAGATGAGGAAGTGTGCTGACGAAGGAAAGTTGTAACTATAGTTACAACTTTCCTTCGTCAGCACACTTCCACTGCTACAGAGCTACAAATGCCACAGGAGTATATAATTATAACCAGAAAGTTAGAAGTCGAGTAAAGAACGCTGGATTCCTCATATTAGAAGGCCTTAGTAAGTACAAACTGATTCAAAGCGAAAATTGTATTTTCCTTAGATACTTCTTTGTATTTTCACGTTAAAGAGGCGACAACGGACAAAGAAGTTTGGGATAAATCTATATGAAAACAAGGGTTTTAGGAGAAAAATTGGACTTCTTCGTACTTTAATTTCCTTGAGGCTAGAAAATTGCTTGTCAATGGAAAAATACATCAACCAAATAATCGAAAATACCCAAAAACTTGGTCGGACATGGTTCAAATTAGATACAACTCTTGTTGAAAGTTTGTTGTTGGCGGGGTTGCCTGAACGTTTCGGTCCAATGATGATGGCGCTGGAGCATAGCGGTATCAAAATTACCGTCGACTCGATAATAACGAATGATATGGTACCAGATGGTAACAGGAACGCAAATTCGACAGCGGGCATTGGCAACTTTCAAAAGTTTCAACGTCAATCACAGCAAAATGTAAATAAAAATGGTCGATATCAAGAAAGTGGAAATGCATTTAAAAGAAAGGACTTAAGTAAAGTGATTTGCTACAAATGCAAGCAAGCTAGCCATTATATGTCTAAGTGTCCGCAAGCAAGCCAAAAATCAAGTTATTTTAGTCAAAAGAATCAGGCAAAAAGTGCCTCTATGAAAAGTGCTTTTAGTGTGCTTTCTTAAGCGGACGAAAATGAATGGTACCTAGATTCCGGCCGAGCATTCACTTATCGTCTAAGCAAGATTGGTTGCTAAATTAAAGAAAGCCAATCAAAGGGGATGGTTGTTGAAAATAACACAAAACTTCTTGTACACAGGTGTGGTAAAATTGAAATTCTCAGTAACTCCAAACCTTTTGTCGGTTAGTAAATTGCTGGAGAATGGAAATTCTGTTGATTTTGGACAGGATTGTTGTAAAATTTACAACAATAAAAAGGTTCAGGTGGCAAAAGCATTTTTAAAAGAGGTATCTATGGTTTAAAACAATCTGCACGAGTATGGTATAAGGAAGTTGAGATTGTTCTTATGAGCTTAAAATTTAAAAATGTGGAAGATTTTTTCATATTTTCTAACTCTATGAAAGAAATAAATTTTGTACAAGAAAATTTATGGAAAAAAATTAAGATTAAAGATTTAGGCAAGATTAAACAGTGTTTAGGCATGAGATGAATGAAAATAAAAGTGAAATTGTGTTAGGTCAATCAGGTTTTAGAGATTTGTAGATACACCTATGGAAAATAATTTTTGTTTTGATAAGTCAGATTCTAATATTTATGTAAAAGAATTACCTTATCAACAACTTTTAGGTTGTCTTATGTATATATCTGTATTGACAAGACCTGACATTACTTTTGCAGTTAATTTTTTGAGTCAATTTAATAATTATAATTGTTATACGAACCAACATTGAAAATGTGCTAAAAGAATCCTTATATATTTACAAGTGACTAAAAGTTTTAATTTAATAGTTATTTATAGTACTAGTGTGTTATGTTGAAAATAAGTCACGCAAGAAAGATTTATAAATTCTCAAGTGACTTAGGAAACATAACACACGAGTGGCATACATTGTTTTATCCAACAAGTGGAAGAAATCGTTTTTTTATGAGATAATAATTAATAAGCTTTCTGATCAAATCAAAGCTACTTGCGTCTCAGTACCCTATAGTTATTTTGTACCCTATAGTTATTTTATAGTTATTTTGACATTTATATATAAATGTCAAAATAACTTTACAGTGACTTTTTTACATTTTGGTCAAAGTAGGTTGTTTGTTTGGTTGCCACGGGCATGATACATTGTTAGCATTGTTAGCAAACTTTGACTCTTGTCAGTTTTCCCTGCAGAAAATGGAAGCCTTTTTGAAGAAAAAAAACGTATAGAAAATGGAGGAAACCGATGAAAATTACGTTCCTGAGGATATCCTTCCGGAAGCGGAAGAAGCAGCGATGCGGATTTTGCCAGAAAAGTCCCGAGATGCTTACGACAAGGAGTTCAAAATTTTGAGTCTTGGATGAATTCACGGAAGATAAAAGGTACCGATGAAAATGTTCTATTTTCTTTTACATTCGCTATAGACCAAATACTCGATGCTTCGCTCGACTATTCCTTCATGAAAAAATCGACATTTCAAAATATGGCAAACTAACGAGCTTTTTGAAAAGCAAATCACAGGGATACAAACCAAAAAAGTCCAAGTCATTAGAACGACCTGAAATAGAGAAGTTTTTGAACGAAGCTCCCGACGACGCGTACCTGTTGATGAAAGTGGCTTCGATAATGGGGATTAGCGGTGCTTGTAGATGCGATGAATTGGTCAATTTGAAAATAGAAAATATTCAAGACAAAGGGAAATATTTTGCCAGACACTAAAACCAAGAAATTGAGAAGTTTCGCCATACTTGAAGAAGGATTTCCAGTCAACCCGATCAATTTGAGTAAAAAATACATGTCTTTGAGACTAAAGAATACTAGTTCTAGCCGCTTTTTTGTTTTTTTACAAAAATGGGAGGTGTACCAGCCAGTGTGTGGGAATAAATACGTTGTCAAAGATACCTTCAAGAATTGCAATGTTTTTGAAATTGGAGGAAACAGCGCTCTACACCGGTTACTGCCTGAGAAGGTCTTCGGCGACTCTTTTGGCCAATGCATGGGCTAACATGACTACTTTGAAGCGTTACGGAGGATGGAAGTCCTCGACGGTAGCGGAAGGATACCTAGAAGAATCGGTGCATAACAAAATACAAGGTTCTAATGCGTCGGCGTCTTCCAGCACTATCAGCAGCTGTACCGATATGGGAGCGTCTAGTTCCAATAAACCAACGAATTTTACAATGATTTCAAATTCGAATAAACCATTGGCGTTTTCCTTTAATTTCCATATCAATGTGAATTCTGCTTGTAATAGTAATAAATAAATAGAATACTACTTTGAATATGAACGTGAGCTATAATCCACTAGTGAGTTATGGATTATAACGATAAGATGTCAGGGGAGCTTTTCTTGGGAGTGTAATAATCAAAAAACAGTGGCATTAAGTAGTACTGAAGCCGAGTACATGGCCATCACTAAAGCTTCTAAAAAGGCTATATATTTTAGAAATTTATTTTCTGAGATTCTTGATACGATTATATACGATTATATACGATGTATAACTATATATAATGACAATCAAGTGGACAGATTCGGAGGCGGATCTGTAATAGTTTGGGCTGGCATAAGCTTAGATGGTCAAACCGACTTGGTAGTCGTTCCTTAACGCCTAAATGGAGAGATATAGGTAGATACCATCCTGCAAGAGCATGTTTTACAATTTGCCAACAATTTTGGTGATGAATTCCTGCTACAACAAGACAATTGCAAAGTTAACCCGGCGCAACCTACGACAGCAGGTAATTACGGTCATGGAGTGGCCGGCTATGAGCCGCGATCTTAACCCTATCGTGCACGCATGTGACAGGTTAGACAGACGTGTAAGAAAGAACCATGTTGCGTTTATTACTCTTCAGCAATTGTCAGAGGATCTTCTGGAAGATTGGCGTAATCTACCTCAAGAATTTCTTAGAAATCTTGTTTAAAGCATGCCTCGACGTTGCCAATCCGTAATCGATGGTAATGGACGCCGCATACTTTACTGATATCCGATAAACTCAGCGCAATTGTTTTTTTTTATAATAATGAAATCACTACTCTGATTTTGTGACTTTTTTACATTTAGTCTTGTACAAAAGAATTGATTAGGTTGTATTTGCTGGAAAGGAATGTTTATTAAATAAATCCTCACCAGAAAATTTTTGATCGGTCAATAAAAAAATGAGGATCTTTTAAAAACGCGCTCTGCTAGTTTATTTCAGCAGTGTATAATATACACTGTATATGTACCTATGATTAAAAACATTAATTATGTAACCATTAACAATTCACACTTTTTAAATGCATTACACTTTATCTTAATACATACAGTGCTTGCAAATGCAAGTCCGACCGCACTGGAAAGGACGGCTGTTCAATACCCGCGTGAAAAGAACAAGGATAGAACGCCAAATAGAATTTGATTGGCCAGAGCCCCGGATGCGTGCGAATTGTAAGCGAGGTCAACTCTGGGCCAGAGTCTCTGGCTGCATTTAGACTAAATGATTTAGTGTTAAGCAAACTGCGTTGGAGTGGAGATGCACATTTTAATTTTCTTTTTAAATATTTTATACCCGAATCCTAAAAATAAAATGTTTTGATTTTTTTCCTTGAGAACTAGGGCAACAACAAAAATAGTATTCTTAATAAAAAAGATTTCTCAAATAAAAATAACTAAAAATAAAAATATGTCCCAAATACACTGTAATTTATTTGATTTGAAATATTTATTATTTCGCCTTATTTTGACTTAATATCAAAAAAGCACCCTAATTTTCAATCAATCGTAATCAGAATGAAGTATCTAAATTCAATAGTATGATTTACATGTATTTTTATATTTTATGAGATTTTCTGACATAAATGTTATTAGAATTTAATAAATAAACTAAAAAAATTGCAACAATCACATTTTTTTGATGAAATTGTACATAATGATTAAAATAAATTTTCGAATTCGAGTTTTTTTCGTTATTCATTATAATATTTTTTGCATTTTCTGAGAACATTTACCATAGTAATGTATATTTTTTTACACCATCAGAAAGTAGAGATTTCAACAAACAAAAAGCACACCGACTTTTTGAAAAAAGCTGATATTTTGACGCGAGAATTTTCGATTGAAAATTAGGGTGCTTTTTTGATATTAAGTCAAAATAAGGCGAAATAATAAATATTTCAAATCAAATAAATTACAGTGTATTTGGGACATAAAAAGGTAAGTTTTCACCAAATTTCGTGGAAAAAATTTTTTTTTTGAAAAAGATAAAAATAAAAAACCAAAAACTTGGTTTTTTGAATTTTTCCCATAAATTTGGAGGTTATGTAAAAAAATTGTAATTACAAAAGTTGTAGATCCTTTTATTACCTACAACTTTGCCATTTAACTTTTTTCCATAGGACTTGTAGTTTTACCGGAAATCGAGATAAACCATTTTTTACCCTTAAAACCCCCCCTCCCACTTCCCAAAGTCAGATCGCCCGTAATTTATTTTTCCTTTTATTTTTATTATATTCTTCTCCTTTTCCAATGGGTTTCATCCTACTTTTATTTTTTTTGGTTTCAAAAATTATCGACCCTGGTCTAATAAAACTCTAAAAATAAATAAACTGAAAAATTAAATTAAATGTTCGAACAAGCAATTATTAACGGTTCGTCGAATTGTTTCTCTGTTTGGTCTGGCCTCGAACATTCCCGCAAATAATCTTTGAATTTCTCGTTCAGAATTACCAGCAAAATGCCAGATTAAAATCTGAACTTTTTGTTCCAACGTGTACCTACATTTTTTAATTAAATAATCTTTTTTACTAAAATTACTACCTCTTGGCAAGAGGCTCTTGCTGGCACCACTGCAGTTCTCGTTCTGATATCCTCGACGAGGATTCCTCGTGTCAAGCACGCTGCGAGGTGCGCGATGGGTATGCGTTGTCGTAGCCTGCCGGCTGGCCAATCAAATTCTATTTGGCGTTCTATCCTTGTTCTTTTCACGCGGGTATTGAACAGCGGTCCTTTCCAGTGTGGTCGGACTTGGATTTGCAAGCACTGTATAACGTTTTATGAGAACATGATATTTAACCTTGAAAATATTATGTACACAATGAAATTAATACCTAATTGGAAACAAAAGTGGTAAATAACAATTAAAATATTTATTAACAAACTTTTAAATGATTCAGTGATACCTATTAAAGTAGTGTAGTAGAGTGACGTTATGGCGTCTTAGACTCTTTATCTACTCCCACATTGACAACCTGTGACTTTATGGCGTTTTAGTCACGGGTTGAAGTTAGCTTTATTACATATAAGTGAGGTTAAAAACGTCAAACAAATATCAGATTGAAAAAAGTGAGGTTCGAACTGTCTGACAGATGTTACATGTCAAATTTTTAAAAAAATTTAAATTATAAATTACATTACACTCGCGTCCAAGCTTTCCTCGTACCTAATTAAAACTCGTGACGCATTATCGTATATGTTTTCATGTCCCTAAATAATACACACTGACAAGTTGTGACTTTTTGCGTTTTAGTCACGGGTAAGCTTTAAGTTATTTGTTACTTGTCAATTGTCATATAATCTGTTTTGTTGTCAAAATAAAGTGCCCTTCTTGTGAAAAATGTGTACGTATGTCGTATAAACAAAAGTATACAAAGTTGAAATTCGTTTAATAAACTAGAAACTTATTTAATAAACACTCGATACCGCAAGCTCAGCTCGTGTCTAAACAAAATACGTTACTAAAATGACGTTTAAAAAACTTGTTGCATAATTTACTATTAAACATTTGAAAATAAAAAATAATAGTTATTTATGTCATTAGGGTGAAAAGTGAGTCTTTTTGTGCTGAGCTAAAATTATGCCGAGGCGTATCGGAGGCCTACAATTAAGCGAAGCCGCATGGCAACATAATTTTATATAAAAAGTACAATCGTAATAATCATATATTATATCACGAGAACTATGAATTTAATCGGTTTAACTAGGCTCAGTAGTTTTTTGTTTGGTTTTTGTTGGAAAATGTTGAATGGAAAATAATTTAATAAAATCACGAGACCGCGTAGCGGTCGAGGGGTTTTATTTTTAATTATTTTGCATGAAACTATTTTCCAAAAAGAAAAATCAAATAAAAAACTTACTGAGCATAGTTTGACAGATTAAATTTATAGGTTGAGTGATATACGTCTAGATTATTTCTCGAATTAAAGGAAACTTGTAAATAACACCATAAAATCGTAAACAAAAATCCAATATGGAGGCTAAAATTTAATCGCTGTTAAAAAGTTCTAGTGATTTAATCGCTTATTTAAACGAAATTTATTCGAAAATTCAAGGCTTCTGATTGGTTCATATTATAATGAGGGAAATAATCATTATTAAAAGTAAAAAGTGAGGCTAGATTCATCTAACAGTAGTCGAATTTTTGTACAGGTTTTTTAATACTAGGAGGTAAAAAACACTTTAACCGATTCGTTTAAAGTTATTTATTATCGCCTAGACTGAAAACATTTTTACAGCCTAGGCGCTTTAGTAATAAGTGTTGACAAAATTAAAGTTTACATTGTGGAACGCTTGAAGATAAATTATGTTATTCAACACCCGCAAGAAATTTGTGACTTATTGGCCCTGCTGAGGGTAGGTGAAATAACAAATTTCCTAATTGTTCACTTCTTACCTCAACCCGTGGGTAAAATGCTACTTTGCCCACTAGTCAGCTTTAAATTAAAATTGGACCATCATTGTTTTGGTTCTTTACTTGTTCATAATTTGTTTTTACACTGTTTTGCATATTTCTTGCGGCGGTTGAATAAAATATTGATGTAGACTATTGGTCAAAAAAGAAAGTACCGCATGTGGTGAAGCGTGAAGTTGGCCGCACGAGCGTAGCAAGTGCACTTGCTACGCTCGTGCGGCCAACTTCACGCTCGAGAAATATTTTCTTTCTCCCACTAGTCGCACAATTTATTCATATTATGTCATATTATTTACATTCGAACAGTCATTCTTTATTTTATCTGAAAAGTACAAAATAATAATTTTTCAACGTGATATTTCATGAACTTTTGTTTTTTATAAAATTAACCATTTACTGCTCAATTCAATTTGGAAATAAGAAAGCAGTACCTATATTATTGAAATTTTCAAAAACATACTGCCTCCTAATTTTACTCTTTAATACACTCTTAGAAAAGACCTGGTATTTGTAACTAACTGGGTAAAACTGTTGCAGAAAATAAAAATTTTTGTTTTTTGTAATCAGTACCTTTATATGTGTAACTGCTTGCATCATTACCTGAAAAGATTTAGTTTTGTTGTTGAGTATTATTTACTGCAAAAAGGCGATTAAGTTATTTTAACTGAAACTTTGTGTTGGCTAGAAGTATTGACAACATTATCTCAAAAAAATCATTTCGGCGGTAAAATGTTTTTGTTGGACCAAATATTTAAGTAACATTCTCAACTGACTGAAATTAGTCCGTGGAACTAACGGTTCGGTTGTATAAACTATGCGTCACTTTTCACACAGCTAAGACACCAGCGGTGTGAAACAAAGTGTCAGTTGGGGATGTTGTCTCTGTAGGTTAATGCAAATGCAAACTTTGTACATTTCGCGCGCGATTTGTCCAGCCCGGCGCGTGCTTTACTTTAACCTGTAAACAAACGGTGTTGCACGGCGTCCAGACTTCGGTGGTGTTTGTTCTTTTGTATTTGTGTATCAGCTCGTGTGTAGTGTATATTTTAGGTAAGAAACTAGTTTATTACAATTAGTCATTTACCCCTGTAAATTCAGTGGCGACATACTTTTTAACTATTCATATATATAAGAATATATTCTTATGTGTTGGTTACTTATAGATATCTCGAACAAATAATATGGATGAGCGGACTGAAGTAGCAGATTTATTAGGAACATGGGGTTTACCTGAATTGGTTCCAGTTTTTAAAGGTTAGGTATTAATATTGCACTCCTTTAATTACACTATTGTAGTTTTGGGGTCCGAAAAAAAATCCAAAAATGTGAAAATGCCATTCCGACTGAAAATGGCCTCCTGAATCCAATGGTGCCCACCAAAAGTCTCCATCACGTCGGAATTTTGAGAATTTTTTTGTTTTGTTTTGTTAAAGCTCAAGTCGCATTTTTGGTATAGGGCCTATACTATAGGCACTCACACTCAAAATTTATCGAATGCTTACCCCTGTTATCATGCAAGTATGTTACGTTGTACCTAAGAATCATTGTTAAGTTGTTAAACAAAGGCTTGCACTTCACGTAAACATCACGGTTTACTGAAGAAGTATAGTCAAATTTCATCTTAATGTACCTATCTGTGTATATTTACCAAAGAATCGTTTTTGTTTTATTGTATTATAAATGTTTTCTTAGAGTAATTATTAATTTTTGTTATAATGTTTAAACCAAAATTTGGTGTTTTCAGTTATATTGTTATTTTTTAATTTATAATAAATATTTATAAAACGAACGGGCATGAATTTCCTTCCTCTATTTTTTATAATATTTACACAAAAAGTGTTATATTTACTAAGCAGGTATGTACTGTGGAATAATACCAATTTGTTGTTGCTACTAATGCAAGCATTTAATATTAAATATAACTTAGATACAGTACAAAACAAATTTATATTATATCAACTATTAAATTCTTTAAATGTACCTTTTTTCATGTAATTTCAATTAAAAAATAAATTCCTGCATGATACAATGTTTGTTGCGATAAATAGCAAGTGCAGTTGTTACAACTTAGACGCTGCTAAAATGACAGACTAATGTGATTGCATTAAATATCAATTATTTGTATGAAAAAAAAACTAATTTCGATGCACTTAAACTTGTTGGTTGGAGCTACCAATATTGGCTGTTCCGACAACAAACTGTAAAAACAAATTTGTATTAGTTCCCACAACATATTTTTTTGTTGTGCCTATTTTCACTAATAAAATTGGTTCTGGGAACTAAATTTTCATTGCAAATACCAGGTCTTTTCTAAGAGTGTATATATTCAATATAAAAAAATTATTAAAATATATTTACTTTTTCTTGTTGACATTCTTCTTATAAAGTTATACATAACAAACGCACTGCAGATTAAACCAACCTTTATGAAATAAATACGATGAATGTACTTGCGTACAGCATAGAATTACATTGAAGCGGTGTTTTCAACGTAAAACCTTTAATATTTAATTTTCTATTTTATTTATCCGCGAGTTAAACTACCCAAGTATCGATGTTGATTGATGACTTATAAATAAAAAGGTAATTATTATATTCCTATTATTACCTTAGCCCTAGTGGTAAAGCAAAATCATTTTTCTTTTTACACTATGGTAAATTGAATTTTACCGCCTCCATAGGGGCGAATCTTGCAATAGCTTTGTCATTTTGCGCTCGAATTACACACAGGATTTTTTCTACAACCGGTGTTGGGCTTAAAGCCTGGTTCTAACAGAAAAGTAATTTAATTTAAGGTCTAATTTAATTTAACTTAAAAGTTAAAAACCCAAGAATCCTTTGTGACATTCATACAGTGATGTAATTTAAAACTTAATTTAATCGTTTGCCAACTTTTATCTTTTAAATTAAATTACGTTATTTTAAGGTTATTTCGTACTAACCTAACCTATTTTCGGAGAATCTAACCTATTTTGTGTAAACGGTTTTAATAATAAGAAAAATATTTCGATTGCAATTACCAAAGTAAGCCATATATTTAATACTTTAAGTTTTAGGTGCATGAAGTAAGCCTCTTTAAAATATTGTTTTTAATTTCAAACAAAAAGTAACGTAAGGAGCGAAAAGTACAAATACAGTATACAGTTCTTGGTAAACAATACGTATATGAATGATATTTTTTAAAAGATTTTAACGGAATAATTTTACAGTTTAAAGTTGGTTATAATAATAATAATAATAAAATCAGTTTATTCGTCTCCAAAAACTTTACATGTTATACTAATAACTTCGTTACACCGCATTGATGACGTGCAGATTTGGCCGCGACTATATCGTACTGTGCTTATTATGTTTCCAGTGAAAAAGCAGCCACTAATAACAGTAGTCCACAAAAACTTGTATTCCGGAGATTTAACAACCAATTCTAATGTAAAATTGTCCGCTGAATCCAAAAGAACCGTCAAAAATTTTGAAAGAAGAGCAGTTTTTGAGATATAGTCAGCTCCAAATTTTATGAAAAATTGACTATATTTTAAAAACTGCTCTACTTTTATAACTTTTGACGACATTTATGAATCTTAACAAGCAGCATTTTAAGGATTTATTACTTAATTTAAGTAAATATGTTAAATTTACCTTATTAAAATTAAAATTAAAGTAAAAAATCTTGTCAAGTAATATAAGTTTGTGGCTTTATGGCCTTTTTGTCACGGGCTGAAGTTAGTTAACAGTTGTCAAGTGTCATAAAACTGCCAATTCTTGTAAAATAATACTAAATATACAAATTATTTTAATATAAAAATAAAAAAGTATTAAAAAGTTACAGATTCCCACGCAGAATAAGGGTTTAATAAAAATCGTGACTAAAATATCAAACTTGATATATAATATACTATTATCTACTTCTACATTGACGAGTTGTGACTATGGCGTTTTAGTCAAGGGCTGAAGGTAGCAACAGTAGCTTTTAGGAAGTTTAGTCACAGGCTGAAGTTAGCTTTATTCTAAATTGGGAAAAAAATAAGATTAAATCCATTTGACAGTTGTCTAATGTTTAAAAAATAAAATTGGTTTTAAATTATTAAAGAACTAATGTGATAAGACGTAATTTTTTCCCACGAAGACAATTTACGAGTTTGCGAGTTTTGTAATGGACGAGTGAACTGTTGCCATGTATCGTACTGTTGCTCGCAACACTTGCTCGCATCGTTCGTACCTAATTAAACTAACTAAAATGGCGTTTATAATACTTGATACATAATAAAGGTACTATTTTCTATTTGTATATATATTAGACTGGCCCAAAAAAATCAACTATTTTTTTTTTGAAAAATATATCGAAAATATGGTTTGAGGTGACAACAAAAATTATTGTGAAAATTTGGGTCCATAATATTATTATTAAGAGGTCTATCATCGCAATTTTAATTTTTTTTCCTCAGCAAGTTTTAGGCTCACAACTCCCAAACCATTGAGTTTAACAAAATTGACTTAAAAATATTTTTTTAAGAAAATTAAATGCTCTACAAAAAAGGTTAAAGTGAAATTTTCCGTAAGATGAACCGTTTCCTTAAAATAATGCCTTAAAAATTGTTATAGTTTTACATTTTGATCTTTTAAATTGGAATTTTGTATCTCATGTAAAAATCAGTACCCATAAAAAACCGATAAATATTCTTATGGGAAATCAAATGCTTTACAAAAAAAGCCTCTTAACATTTTTGGCTAAATTCACTCAATCAAAAGTTATTCAAGGTTAAAATTTCGTTTTGACTTCAAATTTAACCTTAAATAACTTTTGATGGAATTTAGCCAAAAATGATAAAATAATTTTTCTTGTAGAGCATTTGATTTCCCATAAGAATATTTATCGTTTTTTTAGGGTACAGATTTTTACTTGAATTACAAAATTCCAAAGTTAAAAGATCAAATTGTAAAACTATACCAATTTTTAAGGCATGATTGTAAGAAAAGGATTCATCTGACGGAAAATTCCAATCAAACCTTTTTTGTAGAGCATTCAATTTTCTTCAAAAAATATTCTTAAGTCAATTTTGTTAAACTCAATGAGTTCTGAGACAAAAACTCGCTCAGGAAAAAAAATCTAAAATTGCGATGATAGACCTCTTAATATTAATATTATGAACTCAAACTCTCACCATAATTTTTTTTTGTCACCCCAAACAATATTTTCGATATACTTTCCAAAAAAAAATAGTCGATTTTTTTGGCCAATATATATATATATATATATATATATATATATATTAGGGTGACCGCAACTCATAGGGGGTGGAAAAAAATGTCGGAGTTTTGTTCGTCTGGACCCCACAAAACGATTTCCCTTTCCAGATATTGAGTTAGCCGAAATTTGAGCTCGATTAAACGACGTTAGCCCGTGCCGCTCGTCGCTCAAAGTTTGAAAAAATCCAAATTTTTGGCCAAAAAGCTGACATATGGAGCCATAACTCCAGAACGGTAAATAATAAAAATACGCTTAATATCTCAAAAGAAAGCTAATGTTGTTCTTAAAAATTTGTTATCTATACATAATTGTTGTTATTTTAAGTCAAACCGAGTAACAACAGCCTTTAGCCCCAAAAACATGACCTGGTACCACTAGGAGCATACTTCGTATATTTTGTTATTAAGTGATAAATTTTGCTTTTTTTGGTATATTTTTGAGTTTAAAGTAGAAGTATAATAAAAAAAACAAGTAATACTGATAAATCTAATGACATTTTTTATTTTAAAATATAAAAATTAGGTATATAATACATACAAAACAGACACAGAAAAGATACAGTCGTAGTAACTACATGAGTTGATTTTACATAGTTATCTAATATATTCTAGAGCTTTTGTTAAAGTAGTTTTTGAAACGTCAGGATATAATGCTCGGCATTTGGTTACAACCTGCAGGACATATTGCTTTTGGCCTTCATCTTTAGTCAGAAGGTTGTTAAAGTCGGTTATTAATTTAACACCACGCTCAGCCATATCATTAACTACCTTTAATGTTTTGACAATTTTCAATCCTTCTTGGAAGTCATTATTTTGATGCCAGGTGTTTGGATGTTGTCTTAGGAAATCTGTTTTTATATTAAATCGGTTAAAGAATGTAAATGTTTCTTTGGTAAGTAAATTTACCAATCCTCCATCAACTACCTCTTTTAATTTTTCTTTCCTAACTTTTGGATTTACAACCCTAGCGTGCTCTGATGGGTCATCTGTGCTACTGACCAATTTATTAGCCATTAACAACTTTTCATCGTCTGTAATGGTGGGATCAAAAAAAGATAATCCCACCAACTCTGCATTCAAATACCTTCTTGGATTTGTCGGTTCATTTTTGCAAGTTCCTTTTGCCCCTTGATTTCTACAGCTCGAGACAACTTGAGATCCACTCCAGTCGTGGAACCTGGGCGGCCCTTCTGCCTCTGTTTCACGAGAAACGCCTTATCTTCTTCCGATTTCATCAGAGCCAAGGCATCTTGCTGAGCAATATCAAAGAGATCATCCAACTTTTCAACGAACTGTTTAAATTTGTTCTTAGCCGTTTCCGATGTTTTCTTCCGGTCTTTTTGAAGAGTTCTCCACTCGGCGTAAAGTTTTTCCAGCTTAGTAATTGCATCTTGCTCATGTTTAGTCGGAATTCGAGCTTTCTCCCAAAAAATGAACACTTCTCGTATGGCAAGTTTTGCTGATTCTCTTAGTTAATTTTACAGCACGTAAATTATAAAATAAACACACAAAACTTGACGATTTGAGGGTAGTTTACAACCGGTGATTTGGTGAATGGGATAGCCCACAAGAAATATTTTATCCTTGGTTCGGCTTTGTACACCTGATGTGGATGCCATTTTATCCGTAAAACATAAGCATACCACTCTATAGGCCGTCTTATATTTTCCTAAAAGGGTTAATGCAAATAATTGTATAAAATAAAATATATTTATTATATAATTACCTACCTGATTTTTTGTTAAAACTTAACCTTTACCTTTATTTAGTAAAATACACACAGGTAAAACTAAATAATAATTTTTGGAGCAAATAGTAAAAATAATTTTAAGGAGCCTTTTGTTTAAATTTAATCTTTTATTATATGGGGATTACCTGACTATTAGTCTGACTATATTTGAAAAAAAGGCTCTTTTTGTTTGAAAATTAAGTTCCAAAATAGTTTTTAATAAAAAATGTTAATCCGAGACACATTATGTAAAAACCCGTAAAACTCTTAGAATACACCCAAACTGGCTCCTAATGCTGCCAGGGCACGTTTTTGGGGTCAAAGGCTGTTGTAACTCTGTTTGACTTAAAATAACAACAATTATGTATAGAATATAAATTTTGAAGAACAACATTAGCTTCCTTTTGAGATATTAAGCGGGTTTTTATTATTTACCGTTCTGGAGTTATGGCTCCATATGTCAGCTTTTTGACCAAAAATTTGAATTTTTTCAAACTTTGAGCGACGAGCGGCACGGGTTAACGTCGTTTAATCGAGCTCAAATTTCGTCTATCTCAATATCTGGAAAGGTGAATCGTTTTGTGGGGTCCAGACGAACAAAATACGATACGCAATTGTGTCCATGGCAACAGCGTACTGTAATATGCAAATACAATTTTTTACAATTGTGGAGCAAACATGCAAAAACCGATAAATCCATTTTAACATTTTAAGAGAATAGTACCTATTCTTACTAATTTTGGTCAAGTCTTTTGACAGCATTTTAAGTAAAAACTGAAACAGAGAGAACCCAACAGGAGCATCCCCTTTTAATTGTTTTTAAATATTTGTTGGACTCTACTGTACACATTTTTGGACAATATCTCAGAATAAGTTAAAAAGGATTTATCGGCTTTTGCATGTTTGCTCTACAATTATTATTCATGTATTTTTTAAATTTTGACAAATATAAAAAGTAGTATAACGAACTCAAGTCATAAGACATTTCCTCGTATATGGCCTAAAGTGCATAAAATTTATGTAATTTTTTATAATTTGGAAAAAAATTGTTCGCTTAATAACAGCTAAAAAAACGATTTTATTTCGTTAAAAAACACGATTTTTAAAATGAAAAACTTTTATATAAAAAACTTATTTTTACAATATCTTGAAGATAAAAAGTACAGTATTTTTACATTCTTTAATTTTAAAATAATAATTATTATAAAAGACTTTATTAGGAAACTACATAATTCGATGTTTTTCAAAATAAGACGGGTACACTGGCAGTCAAGTCAAAATGTCAATAGCTAAATGATTGGACAAAAAAATATCCTTAAAACTCGATACACTGAACAAAAATACATAGTGCTACCCTGAAAAGTTTGACTTATCTAATTTTTCCCAACTGATGCAGATTTAATCTCTATTTATTTATTATTTACTTATAGGGTGATTGACAATATTTGGTAATAGATTCAATTATGATAAATTAAATTTTAAATATGCAATACATTCAATACAAGTTTTCTACCTATTTGGGAAAACTCATAAATAGTTTAAAGAAATCTCAAGTTGTATTGATAATATTTAAATGATTAACAAGGAAAATACAACCTTTATCAAATACTTATTTAGGTATTCCATTCATATAATACTTAAAAAAACTTACCCATATTAAACTTATCTGCACTTCTTCTTCTTGGAGGTGCCAGTGGCGTACCATCCAAAGAAAACGAAGAAATCGACACGTTATCCATAGATAAACTGGGTGATGCAACAACGGGGGGAGGGGGTCTATAGGGAGGAGGTTGTCTGGTAGACCCACGCATGGGGCTAAAATCAGATGGTGAAAGGGGTATGCCAATTGAATTGCGTGGGTCATACTGGTTAAGAGAGGACATGGAGGGACTTGGAGAGGGAGGACCTGCTTCTAGCGAATTTAGATATTTCGTTTTTAGGACAAGATACTTTTCATCGTTTTCCCCTTTTTTCGTGTGCGCGAGAGTGTTGATGTATGTGCGGAATTTATTCCGAGCATCTTCTGAAAAAATATAAATGCGATTTAAAAAAACGTTTTTTACTATTAAAAGCAGGATTTAACTAAATATTTGTTTTTTGAATAGCACAATAGTTTTAAAAATATGAAAATATATTTATTGAAATCTGCAGGAATTTTAAGAAAGTAAACTTAAAATCTGTACTAATTAGTTACATACAGAGCTGGCCAAGTACTGAGTACTTTTACTGGTATTTCAATTACAAGTAAAAAAGTACTATTACTTTTGTACTCATAAGTATACTTATATATATATATATATATATATATATATATATTTCATTTAAAATACTTATTACTCGTACAAACCAAATTCAGTGTACCTACTCCTAAAAAATACTCGTGGAATTCACGAGTAATATATACGAGTATTTCCGTTTATTATATCTATGACTTTTTGCCAAAAATTCGTAAGGGAGCGTATTCAAGTATTACGTATTACGTAACGCAATTTTTGGAGATTGTTGACCCCTCGGTTGACCCCCCTCCCCCCATGTAACGCGCCGTAACGTTTTTCTGTACCCCCCCCCTAGTAAAACTTGAACGCTCCCTAAGCATCAAAACATTTTGTTAGGAAGTCTGTTTTAAATTATGTAATATATAGTATAATATAATATATTATAGCCTATAGCTTTTATTACAAATATATAGGTAAATTATAAACTATTTAATAATTGTTTATTTATTTTTTTGTATTATTGTATTTTTATTTATTATTTTATGTACCTAACGTTTAAAATAAATAATTTTATAAGTTTGTATTTGTATTTTTATAGCTCAGGACCAAAGTATGTATATTATACATATTATACATTGTATAATGTATAAAGAATATTCAATTATATTAACTAACATTTTTTTTTAAGTACTCGTACTCTTTACTCATGTTTTCACGATTACTACTCGTAACCGTAACCTCTCTTTACAAATGTACTTCCGAGGAAAGTACTTACGAGTAAATATTTTAAGTACTCGTTTACTTAAAATTTTAACCTCTGGTTACATACTTTTAAAAGTAAAAATTATATAATAATCGAAAAATTCTTTTATGATTTATTTCTCGATTTATTTTGACTAAAGATTGTTTTAGTTTTTAGGTAAATCTTAAACTTAAATACATTGCAATATTTCACTTTTTTAAGAATTTCTAAAGTAATGAATATTAAAAATTACAAAGTTTATTATTTCGGAACCTACTTATACATTTAAAATTGTATACTTTTTTTAAAAATCGCTCTACTAAAAATGTGGCAAAAACTAGATAAGCCTTTACGTATTTTTAATGGCGATAAAAAAGGGTTTTAAAAAGAAGTAAACAAATTTAAAGAAATATGTATTTGTATTTATTTTTATTTTAAAACATCATCTTTTTACATTTTTTATTTCTAAAATTTTCTTAAGGACCTTAATATGTATACAAAAATTGGAGGTAAAAATGTCCTTTAATTTAAATATTGCGCCGTTTTGCAAATCTTTGCCTTTTTCACTGTTGATTGTTTCGACTTTTACTGAATCACTGTTTTAAAATTTTACTATTTTATTTACCTACGGTTTAAAAATATATATATATAAAATATATATAAAAAATTATACGTGTTGTATAAACTTGATACCCAAGGGCATTAATTAAACTTAAAGAAAAAAAATAGTCTCAATGTCTTATATTAGTACCTACCTAGATACGTACAGCTGTTATACATATTGTATTGTATGTATTTATGGGGTTCTTGGATATTGATAAAACGTTATTGATAGCGTTGTGTGCATTAAAGCCGTTGTTAACTGCTATTTGTTTAATTAAATTTAATTCGTAATTATAATACTATATTTTTGATAATGGAACGTTTAAGAGTCTATGGGCCATAGAGTTAAATGAGGCTATTTTGTGTGTAGCTGGGTTTGTTTGTTATTTATTTCTTTTTCTATTGTGAATTTAATACTATTTTATAAAATTCATGAAAATATTTAGTTGTCGTTTTGTTTCTGTGAATAGGATATTGTCTAAATATTGGTATCAATATAGGACGTGTTCAATATATGGATGTTTGTGTATAATCAGGTATCTCGAATTGGTTAACAAAAATATCCGCTAATAATGGGCTTAGAGGATTACCCATGATTAGGCCATTATGTGCATATTTTATTATTAAATAGGAAGTAGGTTTGTTTTAAACATATTTCTATAGTTTTTATGACGTCGTTCTGATTGGTTAGTAGGTATTCGGCCATTCCGCGCGTAACGGATGGGACAGTTGCAAGTTTTTATTTACCTACAAAATAATATTGTTCTATTATATTACTAATGTCAAATTTTTATAAATAGTTCTAAACAAAAGTTGTTTAAAAAGGTTTTTATTTGGCAAAATTAGGTATCGTGGTTGTCTGTTTAATTCCTTAAAAATTATTTTTTTTATTCATAAACAAGACTAGTAGTCTTTTTGAATAAAAAAATTAATTTTTAAGGATTTAAACAGTCAACCACGATACCTACCTAATTTTGCCAAATAAAACCCTTGTTAAACAGCTTTTGTTTAGAACTATTTATAAAAATTTGACATTAGTAATATGATAGAACAATGTTATTTTGTAAATAAAAACTGGCAACCGTCCCATCCGTTACGCGTGGAATGGCCGTATTGTTTAGGTCCAGAAGATTTTGTATTATTTTAAATGTTTCAATTGGTGATACATTAGGAAATAACTTTGTAATCAATCAAAAGAAATAAATTTGGCGTTATGAGGTAATGGGATGTCTTTAAAATTTTTAATTAATTCGTATGAATTTTTTATAGTAAATTTAGGTTTTCCCTCCACTAATAATAATTTTTATCAATACGCACCGGAAGCTTTTTACCTATAGATTACATTTTATACTAAAATTGTTATTTTCTAGGAATAGCATTTTGTAGGCATTTAGAACAGGTTTATCAGCATATCAGTATAAAAATGTAGACACCCTTATCACTGGCAATAGTTTCGTTTTGTTTATACGTTATTTTAATATCTCGTTATAAACTTAGGTATAAGTATATAAATATTAAATTAACATTCCCAGATAACAATCAATTAGCGTGAAAACATCGTTATAAATGTAAGAAATCGCAGTTTTCCCATAATAAAAAATTATAGACTAAGTAAAGAACGCAATTATGGTACAATGCTCCCATATAAACGTATAAAATACTATTAATGCATAAAATATCGGTACAATTAGGAACTAAATACTTAACGTAGGCATTTAATCAATGAATAAAAGCATTTGTCGCCGGCTTTACATTTCATTTAACGAAATTCCACAGGTTGTTTAAGGTTATACAAACGTAAACAAACGATGTTTTAGCAATTTTAAAAGGAATACAAATGTGTGGCACTTACCTTTGCTACGTGAATCAGTTAAATATCGTTTAAACGCACTCACAGCATCACGATTTTTCACAACACCGCCGTTTTCTTTAAAATAAAGGTAAATTTGTTCAAACGTCAACTCGCTAGAAGCCATGACACCGTGATGTAATGCCAACTGAACGGTTCAAGCTCGAGAAATTCAACGGCGATCAGATGTTCAATGCCAACCTCTAGGTATGAAATGTTTGAATCTGCCCGCGCTATATTTTTAACGTTCTTACGTACGTATAAACTTATTAAGTATAATAACTATAATAATTATAATATAATTACTTGGATAATTTTACGTAATTTATTACGAATTATTTAGATATTATAAAAAGTTATTTTATAGTTTAATGTAAAAACAGACATTTGAAAAACAACAAAATTAATGTGTTAAAAGTTGAATACCTACAAATTTGTTAATAATTTGGTTGTTGTTAGTTTTTATTACTTATAGACATTAGCATTTATTTTAAAATTAAATGAAAAAAGATTTTGTAAAACGTACCGTAAACACGGGTGGCTTTGCACCCCGCAGGTGAACTTTTTTATGAAAAATCTTTTCGCGCTCGATAAAATTATGTGTCGTGTGTCTAATAAAAATAAAATAAAATATTGACTTAATTTTATACGAAAAATACACTGTGAGACAAAGTTACAGGCAACCAGGGGGTGAGTTCGCACACCCAGTTTTTTATTTTTATTTTTGAAACAGCCCTATGTAATATAACAGTTATTAAGAAAAGCAACTCAAGACTCAAATTTTGGTATACAATATTTAATGTTTATGATTGTTAAAACCACAAAAATGTTGAACTAAAATTTGAAAGTGAGCCACTCGTTTTACGGTACGTAAATAACTTAAAAAGTAATAAAATTAAAATAACCAATTTATTTCTTCTGGACTTGCATTTAAAATTGTGTAGATATATCTATCTATAGAATTATCTATGGAGTCATTCTATTATTTTTCACCAAATTTGACAAAAATTAAAAGCTGACCTTATTAGATTTTCTTAAAACTTTCAGGGTGTAAATACCAATGCTTAGGATGAACAAAAACCACAATAATATCTTTTTATTATATTATTATACAAAATTACCAAATCGGTGTCTAAAAAAACTTTTTAAAAACCCTTTATAACTTTTTTGTTTATTCATACTTTCTATCGTGTAATATTTTGTATTAACCTTAAAACAATGTAGGGTAAGGTGGGGTAGGTTCGGACATGGGGCACCTCCGGACAAATCAAATTTACCGCCTTAGAGTGCTACGAGAGTTTCCATATTGACAGTAAATATCCTTCTACACTAATAGTTCTGTGGTCCGTACATGTTTAGCGACTTTGATCACTCGACAACTATAGTTAAATATATTTATTTGAGAAAATATAAAAACATAGTTATTCTTATAAATTTTATTAGGGCTATCGTAAGCTTTCTTGGCTTGAGAACACCAGTAAGGTAAGTTTTATACCTTTTACGGCAGATATTAATATCTTTGGCGATACATAACCTCATAAAACAGCATCAGTTAACCATGTGCGAATTTTTATTTTAATATCTATGTATTTCTGGAACATGGGGCACGTTCGGACAAATCGGGTGGGGCAGCTTCGGACTGTCCGAATGTGCCCCATTTTACAAATAAAACCCAGTTTTGATTGATTTAACTTTCTGGGATGGTACGTAAAGTTCTATTTTAAAAAGAAAAAAGGTAAAAGGTAAATCCAGAATTTATACAAGCACACCGGAAAAGGAAAGAATTCAAGAATTGGAAACAATGAGAAAACAAAAGTTGGAGAAAAAAAACACGAAAAGAAAAGCATTACAAAGCGAATGTAAAGTGAAGAAAAATGATACAAAAGTTGGGGAGAAGAGCAAAGGAAAGGCGCCGAAGAAAAAGTTAAAAAAATAGAAAGTGACTCCTCGGATTCTGATATAGATTTACCACAGAATATTGTGCATGAGACAAAAATTTTTGATTCCGATTCTTTGGACGAGTTTCAAGACAATGACGATGTGCTCATGCTATTGCATGATGACGTGATCCATTGTCATGATTATTTTCTTGTCAAATACCCGACCAACAGAAGGACACTTCATTATATCGGCAAGGTAGAATCTTGCAATAATGAAGGCTCTTACGTCTTAAATTTTTTGGGGAAGTATAAAAGCGGTTTCCGCTTTCCGGACTTGCAAGATATTTTGACTGTTTCCAGAGAAGATATAGTTTCGAAAATACCGAAGCAGCACCAGAGGCAGCACCAGGAACTTTAAGGATGTGTTCGCTCTTTAAATTTAATGTCAATTTTGATGGGTATAATGTTTAATAAACTTTTTCTAATATAGTCTCTTATTCATTCTAAAAATAAATAGGTTCTAAATTTTCTCAGGCCTGTCCGAAAGTACCTCACTACTTGTCCGAATGTGCCCCAATATGGGGCAGATTCGGACAAATGCATTTTTTTAAGTAAAATATCACCAAACGAAAACCACTTAATATTTTTTGCTTAAGATAATGCTAAAATGTTGGAAATAGACTAAGCTATCCGTAGTATTTGCATTAAGTCTAAAAAAATTTGTTATCTTTGAAATATTAATTTTTGAAAAAACGTGTCCGAACCTGCCCCACCTTACCCAAATATTTGCCCAAAATTATACAAATGTTTTTACAAATGCAGTTTTTAGTGCTAAATTTACTCTTGTTTTAACTGAAAATGTCAATTTTCTACCACTTATATTAGTAGTAGGCTATGAAAATTTGATTTGCTGTATATTTTTATTTAGTATACTAAATCTATAGGTACCTACTTATAAATATTGATTAAAATATATAAAATATATAAAAAGCGAAATTACATATAGGTAAAAAAGTATTCAAATTGCAGGAAATACCATTTTTATTATGAAAATTTCTCATTTTTGGCGAAAAAAATGCATTTTTTTTTAAAATTCTTCAAAATGTATCAGAATGTTCTTCTCAATACAAACTAAAAACTGTTTATGTATTTGCCTTGCGAAGAAGATACAACGGTTTAAAATACCAAAAATTGTATAAAATATGGAATTAATTTCATAGTATTTTTTAACAAGATGGCTTTGATAAAAAAATGCTATTAAAAGGAGTTGTTTAAAAAAGTAATATAAAATAGTAAAAATTAAAATTAAGCTACATAAACATTAAATATTAATTTTATAATTATAATTAACAAAATAACGCATACATAATAATTATTATAAAAGTAAACAAACAATATTTTTATTGTAATCTTAAGGTACATAATAATTACATGTTGAGGGCTATGATATGTTATTTTTAATACTTTTAAATGATTTCAACAGTGGCGTAGTGGGCCCCGTATCACAAATCTGGTAGGGGCCCTTATACGGGAAAATCTGCTGGAAAAAAAATTTCTGGGTCAAAGTCTATTTTGGGCGAAGAAAATAAATTTTTTAAGGTATAATTTTTTTGCATTTACCAATTTTTTATAATTAAATAAATAATATAGGTATACATAGCTTTTTATGAACAGGCAAATTTTAAAATTTGGTCTGGCAAAATCATTATGCAGCGCAGAGCACAAAACAATATGGGCAGACTGCTCCGCAGACAACGCATAGCGGAAAGGTGCGGGCAGAAACAATTCGTATCAGTTCACGGTCTCGTTGGAACAGGAGCTTCCTAGGGTATTCAGGAAAATTTTAATTTAATAAATCGAAGTATAAAGAATTAAATAATAATATTATTTATTTATTTATTTAATTTCATGCCTCAAATTTTTGTAACATGTTGGTAATATGTTTTTTGCTTACGCATGTCGAAGCCAATCGGGGGCCCCGTATCATTGATACGGCTGATACCGGGAGCTACGCCCCTGGATTTCAACCAATCCTATTTACTTATTTAATTTCGCACAAGAACAATTTTGGTACCATGTCTAAGTAAATAATTATGTGTATTTCAGCAATACTTTTATAAATTAACTTGTTACTGCATTTATAATACAAAACTATGTTACCTAAAGGTAATGTTTTTATTGTTTTTCTTCGTGGAATCTGTTTAAGTAAGTATCTATTAATTAATCTTATAAGATTATAATCTTAAGATGTCTTAGTGCTGATATACTCATTTAAATAAAATGGACTATTAAAATAAAAATTTTAATTTAACTTTCTCAAAATATTAATTAAAAGTAAAATTTAACTTTGTCAACAAAATGTTTATTGTTTTAATATCAAAAGGCATAGAATTTCTAAAACTTTTGATTATCTGCTAGGTAACTAACTGAAACTTTAACCGGTCCTTATGTAATTGTTTTTATTTTAAAGATTTAGGGTTTAAACATTAAAATATAGATAAAGTACCTAGATAGTTAAAAATACATTTTCTGCAATTTTTGGCTTTCTTATTCATGTACATTAGGGTGGTGCGAAATATTAATATTTTTAAAATTGAAATGGTCCCATTTTCAGGTTGTAGATAATAATAATAATAATTAAATACCTAATAGCACTGTAAGGATTATTATGAAATTAAAATATTGAACAACAAATAGAAAATAGAAAGGTGTTTCTCAATTTAAAAAACAAAAATTTACTAATTTCCATTTTATCTAGCAAATAAATTATAATAAAATATTTTTTCTCGCAAAGAACCAATGATATACAGAATTCTTAATTAATTTTTTAACACATTCTTTCTTTGAGTTTTATTATCATAAATTAATGATCAAAAGTTTATTTTAAACACAATCCTTAAATCACATAGATAAATCTAAAAATCCTTTAATAGGTGACTTGTGACCTCTGAATTTTATAAGGTCCGTTCAGACTTTCCAAAAATAATGTCCTATAGAATAATTTTTAACGCTGACAAATTTTATTACGACTGTCTAACGGTTGGTTTCCCATAATTCATAGCTATTAATTGCTTCATTAGTAGATGTTGCCGAAAACAAGAATATCTTTAAGTCAAATAAAATTAAAGGATTTATTTAATGGTCTTAAGATTTTATTAGGTACCATAAAATTTAATTCAATTTTAAATTTAGATAATGTAAAACTACCCATTAGAGGCATAACGCGTTTTATTGACTTCTAACTAAAGTAGTTAGCAAGGAAATCTTAAAGCTTAAGACTTAAACGGGATGTTTTAAAAACCATTTGGATAAGGTGACCACCGTCCTGGTTTACCCAGGAGAGTTTCTGGTTTTTGCTAATGTTTCCTGGTTTAAATTGTGTACTGGTTTTGTTCTGGTTTTCTAGATTTGGTACTGGTTTATACTATTTTTTTTATTATTGACATTATAATATAATATATTAGCAATTTTTTTAAAAGTGGTCGGGTCTCAGGTCGGATTTGTTCTTTTATTTTTTTTAAAAGTGGTCGGTGCTTAGGCTAAAAATTAATTTACAAATCTGAATTTTTGAGAGTACCGTTAGGTAAGTAAAAAAGTAAGAAAAACCTAGTTTGAATTTTTTGAGTTTTTCCCACTTTTTTAGGATTTGTTCCAAAAAAAAAGTGGTTGGAACATGGGTTAAAAATTAATTTAAAAATCTAAAACGTTGAACGTAGGAACATTAAGAAGAGTAAAAATGTAAGAAAAAACCTCGTTTGAAAAAAAAGTTATAGAAAATTATGACTTTTTTCACTTTTTTAGGATTTTCAAATCAAGATCTATTATATTTTTAAAAAGTGGTCGGGGCCCAGGTTAAAAATTAATTTACAAATATGAATTTTAGGTATCTTCAGAATAGTAAAAAAGTAAGAAAAACCTAGTTTGAATTTTTTTTAAATTATGAGTTTTTCCCACATTTTTAGCATTTGCTTTTTTTAAAAGTGGTCGGGGCTCATGTTAAAAATTAATTTAAAAATCCGAATTTATAAAAGTACCTTCAGGATAGTACAAAAGTAAGAAAAAATCACGTTTGAATTTATTTTAAATTATCAGTTTTTCCCACTTTTTTAGGATATGTTCTAATTTTTTTATTAAAAGTGGTCGAGGCTCAGGTAAAAAATTAATTTAAAAATCTGATTTTTTGAGAATTCCTTCAGGATATTTTTTTATTATTGACGTCATTAGGCAATGCGAGGATGGGCATGCCCATTGGGCATGGTGTGTCCAGGTTTTTCATTTTAGAAAGACCTTACATTTGGAGCCCAGTGGTATCTGCCAAGTCGATTGTAGTCTGTTCGTATAAAGGCGGCTTTCGAAATTTATGTTTACTAATTTATTTTAAAGACATTGGCAAAAAAGTTTACACCTTTTAAAATACAATCTAGTTTTCATTCTTCATTGAAAATAAACACGATAAACCCAAGTTGAGTTGGGCTTGTCTCTTCTTCATTCTCTAAATAAATAATAGTCGCTTGGGTTGAAGTCTGTACAATATGGGAGATGGGAAAACAATTCCTAGCCCGATTTGTTCAATTTTGATTTTGATTTCATTTATGTGTAGATTTAATTGAAGGTAGATTATTTATTTATTATTTATTTGATAAATTTATTTATTTTCCAATATGCTAACCAAACAGCTTGTCTAGGGATTAATAAATAGATGTTTAGTTCAGCTAATAATTGCTACTCTTTCACTTATCACTTAAATCATATCATATTAAAACTTTCAATTTCTTTTCAATATTCATTTCATTTCAAAATTTATTGTGATTTAATTTTCTACCCAACTTGTACAACTAGTTAAATAACCAGGGCTGGATAAAAAGGGAGCTGAGGCGGCTAAAGCCCCGGGCCTCCAAAACAATTCCAGTAGCACTAAGATATTGGCCCAATATTGGTAATAATATTGGTCCAAAATATCTTTCGTCAGATTTTTTCTAGCATGATCCCAGCATTGGCCGCATATCGGTATCACATAAAACATATCATTTTTCTGATAATTTTATTAATATTAGTTAAAAAAAATATATAGAAAAGTTGAGGATAAAATTTTAAAAAAGTATAGTATAGTAGCTGTTTAATACAGCCTGTATTATGATATTAAATTATTTCCATGAATATGCTGACTGAAATCCAACCTACAGAGTCAGCATACGAACATATAAAAGTACTAATTTTCCCTCCGCTTATGTTTAATTTCGTTCGTGTTCCTCTATTGGAGCTCATCAGTATCGAGTTGCTGTATGGTGCGGAATACGGACAAAATTCTGATTTTTTGCCCTTATGGCTATGGGACCATAATTAGAAGGATGAGATTTGGGTCTCGATTCGCCAGACGAGAGACGCAAATCATCCAAGTGAATAATGCGCATAATCTCAAGTGTAATACTATTCTTTATCTACTTCAATTAGTACATATTTAAATGATTTTAAAAATAAATAAATAAAATCCCACATCTGTCAGATGGTTAACCTCACTTTCTACCAATTTTAAATATTATTACATTAGCCTTTTATATATAATAATAGTTATTTATGTATTAAGGGCATAATAAGGTTTTTATGGTCCGAGGCGCTATTTCGAAAAATCAAAATCTTTATACGAAAAAACTTATTTCGAATATATCAAATGGTGTAACATTGTTGTTTTTAATTTTTGACGTTTCATTATAGCCCGCTGGGTCATAATAACGCCCGCGGGCTATAAAAAGACGTTTACGTCAAAGAATTTTTGTTATAATTGTCATATTATAATGTCATCGTGCATAAACTTATTTTATTACTTGTTTTTTAAAATACTCTTACATTAAGTTTACCATTATATTTTTTTAATATATTTTTGTATAATAACTAATAATTAATAATTTAAATTATAAAATAAGTATTGCTTTCTCAAAGGCATAACTCAAGCTTTAAAAATAAGTCAATATTTTAGTACTTGTATAAAAATTTTAATAACACCTTATTAAGAAGATTTTTTTATGCAGACAAAATTTTATATCGCAATAAACATCCTGTCTACAGAATAATGAAGACTTTACATAGCAAATACATGCAACACATTATTTCATTACTAAAGAGGTACCTTTTGTAATTATAAAATTTTGATTTATGATTAATATAAAGCGGATGAGTTTTGGCATTTAATTCGGAATAAACAAGGCTAAGACATATTATTTCAGCATTTTAATATTACATTTACATGCGCTAAATGAGTCCTTAATAATGAAAAAATGGTTAATTTATATTTATGAATGAATTTGGGCCTTGTTTGTAAAATTTAATTTTGCCGAAAAGATGTTTTTAATTTATCATTCTTGTATCTTTCAAGTTACTTCATAAATAAAATAATTTAAATTTTTCTCTCAGGAAAGAATCAGCAGTTGTTAACTACCGTGATAATCAGGCCAATTCACTAACATAAGTTGTTAACGTTAGCCACTAAAATCAGTGCTTATTATATTTAAAGGCCTGATTGGCCGGATTGCCCGATAACTACTTAACGTTAACGACTCATGATAGTGAATTGGCTCGAATAAGCTAAAAATTTAAAAATAGTTATTGTCATAATATATTATCTGCCGTAAAAGTAAAGATGAAATATTGATTGTGTGAATGCAATTCCACATATCTTCACTTTTTTGACTGGTAACTATCAATATAGTCCCTTTAGTTTTGTCTCAATATATATAGACTATAGTCTCTATAATCTCTCTAAAACTATAGTTTTAAATTAAGACTTATTGTATTAAATTCGACATAAAAACTTGATTTATTCAATTTTAAACCATAATTAAAAAAGTTGTATTTAATAAATAGTATTTACCTACTTGTGAATGGATATGAAACTTGAAACAACATTTTGAGATTATCTTTTTTATTCAAGGCGATATAAAAAGAACCTAACCTAAAAGTAGTCTGCATAGGGCTGCAGTAAGGGAGGCCCACCACAGGTACCTCAATATTTTTAGATTAGTAAATTTCTACTGCATTTATGTTGTCCAAAAAATTTTAATAAATGTGATTGGAAATTGCTAATAAAATTTTTTGGAGTTTGGTGTGTTTTATATTATCCCCCTGAATTTATGAGCATAAAGAAAATTTAATATGTAATTAGGTTTGTTGATTGAGTAAAAATATAATTCCTAATATTATTGCTTATATTAAGTACATCCATACATTGTAATTCATGCAATCTATAGATACGTATACGGTGGATTTTGGGCACACCCATATCTCAGTTATTAGACATGGGACCCATATCAAATTTATGTGAGTTTACAATGACATTAATTATATAGACAAGTTCTGCGCAAGCAGAATTTAAATTGAAGTTTGCGAAAAAAACTTAGTTTTTAAGTGTGCCCCCCAGCTTCCTGCCCCCCCAAATTAAGATAATTCAAATTAAAGTGGTACAATATTTAATTCACTGATGTTTTAGAATTACAGGTTTTATTCCATTTTAAATTTTTATTATTTCTTTTACTAAATTTAAAAAATAAATTATATGGTATAAAATCTGTAATACTTGAATTTTTTTAATAAAATTTGAAATTTGTCGATAAACTTCAGTCAGGAGGCTGGGGGGCACACTTAAAAACTTTTTAAAAAGTTTTTTTCGCAAACTTCAATTTAAATTCTGCTTGCGCAGAACTTGTCTATATAATGTCATTATAAACTCATATAAATTTGATGTGGGTCCCATGTCTAATAACTGAGATATGGGTGTGCCCAAAATCTACCAGCCGCCACTATCTACCAATCTACCAATTTACTTCCTATTTATTTATCTGTATGTTTTTATTCTAGGTTATTTTTATTAATTCTTTGTCTTATTTTTATTATTATGTAAAAAAATACTGATATAAATAATAACACATTTACTTTTATTATTTTATTATCTCTGATTTTATTTGTTATTTACACAAATTTTATTGCATTACTATTGTCCACCATACATTTTTCAATTAGTCATGGAATTTAAGTTTTAATAAATCAATTTTACATTTAACATCACTTGTTTTGTAATAGATTTTTCACATTTTTAATTAGAAAATAAATTGTGAAAAAACCTTTTAAAAATTTACTATGCATCCTGTATTTTCTATTAAAGGAGACATCTTTCATTACTGCAGCCCTGGGTGGATTTGAGCCGTAAATGCAAATTTTTCCTTAGTATTCCATACCAAGATTCTTTTACTAGTTTAATACCTATTGTTTTACCACTCCTACCTTTAAAACGCCCATTATCGTACATGATACTAAGATCTTTCAAATACGTACGCATTGGCAAGTTGTTGCTTTATGGCGTTTTAGTCACAAGCTGAAGCAGGTTTTTAGTCACTGGATAAAGTTAGTTTTAAGTCTTGTAAAATAATAATTTGGAAATTATTTTATTATCTTAATACAAAAATAAAAAGTATAAAATAGTTTCTTGACGCCAATACTTATTTGAAAAGTTTATATGCAAGTTTGTACTGACCTTTTGATTTTGCCGGCAGTAAACTAGATTTAACTGAAAGCATAAAAAATTTTGGGTGGAGACTCCACCGTGAAGTTCCCATAAAACATTCTCTTTACTTTTACTGTGAAAAACTGCTTCTATATAATCAATTAAACGGTTTTAGTCCATTTTTGAGGAATACATTTTGATTTACACATACAAATTTGACATTGTTACGCGAATTACTCTATTGTTTTTATAGATGTCTCTCTACACAAATATTTAGTTTAAATAATTTTTAGATAATTATAAGTATTTGTCGTAAAAAAGTATAGCATGCAACTCGTTTATAAACTTTTCTAGACAATCATTAAATTAAATTCGTTACTAAATTGGAGTTTATCAAACTTGATATTATCCCAGTAGCACAAAATATTGGTCCTATATGAGGAGAGTCTATATATATGCCCAATATTTTATCTGTGGCCAATATTGGATATATTTAGCCGATGTTAGCCCTATATTGGCATAAAATGATAATCTTGCCAATGTTTATCCACGGTTGGTCCTATATTGGCATATTATTTTACGCCATAATATCATTATAGTCAACGATGCTTTTGGATTTCTAAAAGTGATATGTAACGGCACACGTTTGTTTCCAGGATATGTATGTCTATACTAGTGGCGCAGGAACGGTTTTAAGTTGGGAGGTGGCGCAACCGACTACCATCCTTATTGTTTAGCACCAAATGGGTGAAAATAATAAAGGCCATCCATTAGATTTTTTCAAAGAATTTGAAGGGTACATTTTATATCAAGTAACCCTCCTCTCCCCCTTATCATTTGGGTGGGCATTGTCCCCCCCGCTTCTACGCCCCTAAGTACCTACTATATATATATAAACATTTCCTGAAAACAAACGTAGGTCGACATGATCGTGACATATCAGTATGAGTATGAGTATGAGTATAAGAGACGTATAACCAGCCCCATTTCCTCTTGACTCTTAAACCCCGTACAGGCCTATGTTTACTTACGCCGATTTTTGTTCTTCCCCAGCAACTGCACGGCTTCACCCGTGTTTGCTGGGTGCGAATGTCCATTGCGTTCTGTACTGTCCCCTATTTGGGGCTCGAGAGCGAGAGGCGAATAGTTATAATAGCCGTTCCCGGGTTCGCCGGGCCTATGCTATACGCTCAGTGAGGTATGGATGAGGGACGGGAGGGAGTTGGTTTTTGGGGGACAATTACGCCGACTTAAAACTAAGTACGACGCGGAATCCCCCTAGACCAGTCGGTTAGTATTACTCCAAACATTTGGGATTACTATTTGGAGTTGGGGAGTTGTTATTACGCTGCAGGGGTGTAGTTTCCTAGTCGAGGTCTTCGTCTTGTTCATTATTGTCATTATCCGTGTCGGATAGTTCCTGAACTTGGTAAAGTGTGTCGGTTGTTTTTTTTTTATTTTATTTTATTTTTATTGTTGTTTAGTTGCTCCCAACTGGTCTTGTTACTTTGTGAGAAGTGCATGTATTGTGCTACGTGTCATGAAATGTGAAGCATGGTCTACCGATTTTTTTTGTCTTTAAGATCTAGTTTGAGGGTGGCTTGTAGTTTGTTGCGTTGTCTACGAGTGACGTGGACCCAGTGTTTAATTGGGCTACTCTTACCCTTTTGGTAATGGTTTTTCCCATTGGTACGATAATCGGCACACAAGATAAACTCCCCCGCAAAGAAATACAACCCCCCGCGACCCCCCCGGAAGACAATCCACACAACGGCAATCGTGCTACGACTACCGCCGTGTAGACCAACCCCCGTATAGGCCACGGGAGGCTGCACCCCCCCGCGGAGGAGCCCATCACTCGTGCCGAGCGTAAGGCCGCAATCACTGCGATAAGGCAGTTCCCAGTGGGGGTATTTTTTTTACTTTTACAAATTTTATAATTTTCTAAAAGTTCGCTTCTTTCTCTTTTACTTTTTTTTTTATGATTAAATTATAATAATTATTGTTACATAATTATTACAATTATTGTAACTTAATTCCGAAAATTCGATAATTTTATTTACCCAATTCGTTAATTTCAACTTTTACATCTGGCAATACTGCTATTCACACTCAACTTGTTTATGTTATTTTGTCTTCTTGCATGTTTAGTTTATTTATTTATTTATCTTACGCCTTTTTCGATAGTTGTTTATGATTTGTCTGCTATGAGAAAATGAGGTTGTTTGTTTAAACTTAAGGAAATGTTCTTATTCTTTTTTAATTTAGTTTTTGAGACAATAAAAGAATTCTTAGTATTTTCTTTTTGCAACATTGTGAAATGCTTACATAAACATTGTGAAATGCTTTTATAAACATTTAGCGAATATACGGTAAGACATGCAATTGGAAAAAATAACTTAGCTTGAGTCCAGTAAATTTCGTGGAAGTGTCGTCTCTCTCACACCTTTTAACCAGGTCCAACACTTGAGGATTTAATCAATGGGGGAGGTACCACACACAATTTGCACTTTTTTGCACTTGGGACAGTTATCACGTTTAGAATCGATTGATTTTTTATTATTTTACGGCGTTAACCAGTTATCACGTTACTATCGTATACGCTGCTTAAGAGAGATCGATGAGCATATGCTTACACTTCAAGCGTCAAGAGCAGAATGATCGTGACATATCACTTTTAGAAATCCTACTACGTAGTAAGTACTATCTTTTTTTCTTTCAATTTTTCCCTCAACTTTCCTAGAATATAATGTAAAACAACTTCGGGCCAATGCGGAATTCCAATATCGGTTATATAATGTCAAACAACTTCGGGCCAATGTTGGGTTTTAATATTGGAACATGCTAGAAAAAATGTGACGAAAGATATATTGGCCCAATATTATTACGAATATTGGGCCTGTATAATTCAAAATAAAGTATTAATAAATGTGTAACTTAACATTATAACTAAATTATACATTTAACATAAATAAAGTTTTACAGGAAATTATATAAATTTTATACAAACAATTGGTTTGATCGCACGCGAAATATCTCTGTTATTGTGTGCAACATGACACCTTTTATGAAAAATAATTGTAGGTACACTATTATAAAGAAATATTACAGTCCACAATGCCAATTAACAATAATGCAGCAACCTTATAAATAGATTATTATTAAAACCCAACAATAACTTTTCTGGTTTGAGCTTTATTGAAATTATTATCGCGTGCAATTTAGATTATGGGCTTTTTATTATTTGTTTCAGGTTTTTTTATTATATATCTGATCAATGATATTTATTTTATAAGCGATTTTATAAAGAAATAATAATATACATTTTATATTTTATGACGTTTTAGTTAAGAAATAATAATATTATTTAAATAAACCAGAATACAATATGTTTACAATGTTGCAAACATTGTAAACATTATTTATTTCTTTGAAATAATTATAATTATAGTTTCTATCATTACTAAAAAAAATTATATTTTAGCAGGGTAAAAAATATGCAAATAAGTTTAAAAGTTTTAAAATATTTTATGATGTTTAGAAATAATAATATTATTATGTAAAATTTAAATAAACCAGAATACAATATGTTTACAATGTTGCAAACAAACTTAAATTTTTTCATTTCTTTGAAATAATTATAATTATAGTTTCTATCATTACTAAAAAAGAATTATATTATAGCATGGTAAAAAATATGCAATTAAGTATAAAAGTATTAAAATAAACATGTTTTAAACATTAACTCTAAACGTACTTTATAATAATGGTTAAGTTAATTAGTCTCGCAAGTATACTTAAAATATATTTTAATAAAATTGTTTTCTTTAGTGTCTACATAAATTTAAATAGACAGTATTAGTATCAGTTTAGTATTAGTGTTTTCATCTGATTTAAAACATTATACATATTATAATGTGTTTTTTTTAAATTTAATGTACCTACTTTATAATAACCTACTTATAATAATTTAAAATATGTTTCAAAATTTTTTATAAAAAAGGGGACTATTGACTTAGGAGTCTTAAGCCACTTTTTACAAAAAAAAAAGAACTCTCTTGACTCAACAGTGTTGAGACACTTAATAACATTGAATTTATTAGTTGAAATACTTAAAAAATAATGGTATATTATCTATCAAGTTTTATAAACCCCATTTTAGCTACTATAAACGCAATTTTAGCTACGAGTCACAGCTCGTCAATGTAGGAGTAGATAAAATTTCATTTAGGCACGAGAGAGCTTGTGAGCGAGTGCTTAAATGACTGTCTAGAAAAATTTATAAACGAGGTGCATATTATACTTTTTCTACGATAAATACTTTACTTATTATCTTTAAATGATTTAAATCAAATATTTGTATAGAGCGCCATCTATAAAACAATAGGGGAATCTGTGTAACCGTCAAATCTCAAACTTTTATGTGTTATAAACACAGATTTTAAAGGTAAAAAATCAAAATGTGTTCATTAAAAATGGATTAACAACAGTTTTAAAATTAAAAAGTCAGTACAATGTTCATATAAACTTTTCAAATATTATCGTTGAGAAACTATTTAATACTTTATTATTTTTGTATTGAGATAATAAAATAAATTTTACATTTAGTATTATTTTACAAGAAAGGCACACACAACTAAATTAAAACTAACTTCAGCCCGTGACTAAAAACCTGTTGCTAACTTCAGCCAGTGACTAAAAACCTGTTGCTAACTTCAGCCCATTACTAAAACGCCATAAAGTCACAACTTGTCACTTGTAAGGTCACTTATTGTCGTGAAAACATGTACGATAATGGGCGTTTTAAAGGTGGAAGTAGAAAAAATTAATTATTTATTTTTCACTTCACTGAATATACTATATTGTTCACTTTCTTCAGCCAAGTCAAATTAACTTTATTGAAGATACTAAATGATTCCTATCTCTTCGAAACAATATTTTCTTGCCAGCAGTAAAAATTATTCTTGTGTTACATGTTTTCCTCAGAGAGTCTTAAACGAATGATAAAAACTCTTGTTATTAAAATTGTTGTATTTTGGGTCGAGAATAAAAAATAAAATTACTTGAGGAAAAAAAACAAAAATAATTGAGTTTTGGTGGAGTAGTAATTATTCTTTATTCAAGACATTATTCTTCGCATTAATCAAAGGAATTCTTCAATGAAACCGTTCTTTTCTCTATAGAAAGATTTTGTGTCTTGCGTTAATAAAATGTATTCTTGGTTAAAGATAATATTTATTTCATTTAAGACGAGTACTTCTTCAAACAAGTATTTGAAATTTTCTTCAGTATAGTTAATATTTAAGCTACATTCGGGATTTTTAAGAAGCAGAGGGGGGGTAAACAATTTTAAACTTTTTTGACACAAAGATTTATTTACAAATAAATAAAAATAAAAATGTACATGGTGTCAAAAAAAGTTAAAAAATGGTTTACCCCTACTTTCTGGAGTATTCCATTCAGTCAATAATGACCTAATGTCTACGGCACTGTAATCGTTCGAATAATCACTCATTTTTAAACATTTAAGTAAACACAAGCACGGTTACTTTTCAAATGAGGGTGTAGGACGTATGAAACAAGTTTATCCCCTCCCCAACGGACAGCTCGTAAATACAAGAAATTATCTAATAATTATTCTTGAAACGAAAAGTCAAACGATCAGATTTTCTTAATACAAGAACAATAAATTTTAATATTCTTCAAGTAAAATTTACAAGCTCTGATTCTCTTGTCCCAAGAAAAGGGTAATTTTTAGAAAATAAGAAATATTTTACTTGAATTAACGCAATGCGTTTCTTCAATGAAGAAAAATTCTTGAACCAAGATATGACTATTTAAAAGAAATTGAACATTCTTGTAACAAAACATTCGTCTTAAATCAAATCAAATTAACTCTATTTAAATAAATATTTTTAAGAAAAATAAAATTCTATATCTAAGAAATCCTTTTTTTTTATTATATCAATTGATATTTTACACTGTACGGAAAGTAGTTATTCTGTGCTGTATACACAAATACTCATTAAAAAATTACGTTAATGAAAATATTTAAAATTCATATCTCACTGTGTACTATAGTACAAAGCGAAAATTTTCAGCATTTAGGAGCAAAAGGACTTAAAAAGCATTACCCCTGGATCTCAAGAAAACAAATAATCGTAAAAAACAAGAGCCAAGTTTTTAAATTCTTTTTAATTCATGATTTTCGACGGATTGGCTAATTTAGTAGTGGACATGTCCATGCAAATTATTTTCGTCCAAGCCTTCCCCCTGACTACGCCTATGACCATTATTAATATTTTTATATTTTTAATTTATTTTAAAAATACATACATATGTATATATTCTATGTCACATAGATTAATTATACATTTTTTTTCATTTAGGTACTCCACGGTAAGTTGTAAACTAACCACAACAGAGTTTAGATAAAACAGAATATTATACAAACATGTAATACACAGTGTGTATTGTTTGCCTTCATTAATAGTAGATTATGTCATTGGGAGGAGAAGTAAGTCTTTTTGAGCAAAACACAAAAATACCTTTTCCGAATAATATTTACTATTGTATCTTCTAAAAAAACTAAATGAAATATGCTTATGTATTTCATTATTGTACTAGGAAAATAAAGTTATTATTGTACTAATACAATAATGAATAATTTCTAAGGTCTGCGTTGATAATATTGGTATTATATTATGATAAAAGATAAAATATTATATTTAATAATAATGATAATAATAGTAATGGGTAATTTTTAATTTAGTAAATTACCTACTAAAAAATCAGTGTTAAGCACACAGCTCGTAGGTACTTAAGCGCCAGGGTAAAAAATAAGATATTCTAATTCAACAAAAATACAACAAATAAATTATTATAAGTAATTATTATAAGTACAGGGTGGACAAAGTTATCTGTTCATCATCTTGTTAACTCAGATATTATTGGAAAAAGTTGGTTAAATTAGCAAATTGGTGTCATTTTTTCTTCTGATTAAAACGGTAAAAACAGAAAAAAATTCGGGTTCCCGAAATTTTCAGAAAATAACATTTTTTAAAAGGAACATTTTGGTTTTTTTTTAAATATTTTTAAAAGACAACTTAATTTGAAACAAAAAGGCATAACTACCCTAAACTTAAAAATAAAAAACTAATAAGCACTTTCTGATTGTTGTTACAATAACCAAATTATTACTTTATTGAATAAAGTAATAATTTTGTTATTTCAGCAACCATCAGAAAGATTAAGTTTGCAATAATAATATTCTTGTTGCAAATTAAATTGTATTTTAAAATATGTAAAAATACACAGGATGTCCCATTAAAAAATGTTATTTTTATAAATGTTTCGGAAATCTGACGTTTGATTGTTTTTATGTTTTTACCATTTAAATCAGAAGAAAAAATGCCACCAACTCGCTAATTTAACCTATAGGTATACTTTGTAGCTTCAATAATAACGGAGTTAAAATAGTAGCTGCTTTAGTGATGAGCAGATAACTTTGGACACTGTGTATATTTGTAAAATAAAAAAAATAGCTTAATAAACGTTGTAAAAATCTTTTTCTGACATTGCGGAACATTTGCTTTTATAAATTATTTTAATAGAATCCCTGGATTTATTTATTATTTTAATTAAATTAATCAAAATTTTAAAATTTATTTTATTAATTTGCTATTTTCAAATAAAGTTCATGATCCTTCTAATGACTTTTCCTATGCTTGTTAGATTTCCGTATTGGCACAGCTTATATTTATTCCGAAATATACTATTACCTTGTTTGCACGTTTTCCGTGTTTAGCTCTTAGCTATTGTCAGCTTATGTTTGAAGTCTACTGTTCAAAACTTACTCTAGGTCTCTGAATGAACAAATCCAGAATTATAAAAAAATCCGCAATTCGTTTAGAATTGTGTTACTTATAAATTTTTGAATTTGCTCAATTGGCTACGGATAGTGCAAATTTAAAAATATATAAATAAAACCACCAACAATTTTGTAGGAATTGTAGCCCATAGAAAATTATATTATATTTATTTTTTTAGTATTGCTCTTGGAGGAGGTAAATTGACCAATATCAAAGACCGACCACTAACAAAAACCTTTGATTCAACAAAGTTCGCGTTTAATGCGTCCCACACAGAGAAAAAGCTTTTATATTGTGAATGGGTTAACCATTGAGCCAATGGTATACTGTATTTGCAATACCTGAATTACAGCTATGATCAAACGTGCAAACCTGCTTAAAATTAGTTCAAATTTGATTTAATATAATCACAATTTAATTCAATGAATTCTTATGTTAACATAAGAAATTATTGAATTAAATTGTTATTAAATTGAAGCCACAATGAATCTTAGTGAAAAAATATCATTGGCATAAATAAAGTTATGGTTTCTAATGAATGGCTACATTAAATGCAATCAAAGCTCTATTTTTTTAAAATATGTGCAATCTTGTGCAAATATTAGTTGTAGAATACATTAATATGAACTTTAAATAAAATGAATTCTGGAAACTGCTTCTGGTAGTCTTGTGTACACAGGTTTTTCGATACATAAAATTAAATTATTCTGATTTCTGTAGGAACTATTAGGAACCCACTAGAAGTGTTGGTGATATTATGCTCTAAGAAAGTTGCTGACCCATCAGTAGCAACAACAGTCTGCCATGTTTATTCATGGTTATTCTAAAACGAAATAGGAATTTCATCTTATGAATTTAGAGGCGAATCCTAAAGAATGCTGAAAGCCCTAAAGCAATATATACTTTCAGGACGCCCTGCAAGGATATCATGATGGTACTAACAGACTATGAGTTTTTTATAAATAAATAAAAACTTCGTCCCTTTAAGCAAAATAGCTATTTTAAGGCATGACACCGAATATCCAGATAAACGGTGTCCATGGTATATACCTATATGAGTACACATTTACCTTTTTGTTATTATTTATATATAATTGAGTAATTAAATTACTGGATAATGCATGGCGGACATACATTTAAAAAACCTATACAACTTACCTTGAAAATTCGGGATTAGGAAGTACAGCCCCCAAGAAATTAGCAAATACAAACAAACAAAAAACCAAACACTACCCCATCCAGAGATAACTCATACACTTAAATCAATCGGCGTCACCAGAAATACCGATTAATCAGTTGATCACATTTAACTATAGGCACGAAAGCGTTTGTATGAATTTTAGCAATCATTAAATTGAATATAGGCCGCATTGAAAAAATGGGAATGATTATTGGGCAAATAACAAGTATTTTTCAAGACAGTGAAAATATTCACTGTAAGACAGTAATAACTTACTTTACCTTATTTTCCATTCACTGAAAGAAATTTGTTGCTAAAAGTAAATACAAATTTATACTAAAAATTTTATACTAGTGCTTTACACATTTATACTACTGTTTATTATGAATGTATGTTAAATTTTGTAATACATTTATTGTAAAGAAGATATGTTAGATCTAAATAAAAATAAACTTACCCTTACTATAAAATGTAAACTATAAGTGAATTACAGCAAAAAAATATTGCTAGAAACACATTTATATTGCTAGGGCAGCAATAGGCTGCTAACCAAACGAATATATTTGTTTTAGCAATGTATGTGGTAGTCCATATATGAAACATAAAATATATTTGCCCTAATTATTTTTTTATTTAACTTTAGTATATATTTCTTTCAGTGTTGGAATAAAAATCATAAACATTAAAAGAAACAAAGACTATTCTTATTTCATTTGTTTTTAATTTTTGGTTGAAGCATTATAACTTTTAATATAAATCAATGTTATATTTAATTAAATATTGTTAATTTACCTTGATCAGATAAACTTTGAATGCAATCATTTCTAAAATTTTCAAGGAAGTACACATTTCCATTAGGTTTAAATCTAAAGAGCCATTCCCAAGCAGCATTTTAAGTTTAAATAACTACAAATTTACTACTAAGTCAACTTTAAAGTATTTTTTACGGTTAACCAAAACGGTTTTATAACGGTATAGATACGAAAAATTACCAAATTTGGGGAATGGTTTATTTCGTTATTTTACCCACATAATAACCTTTTTGATCTTCTGAGAGAATTACGTAATAAAAACAATATAAATACCACAAATTTACGTAAAAATAACGCTATAATTACTAACTGTTTGCTCTCTCTTTCTTAAACATTGATATTCGTAATTTCTTTGTTCTTTTAATTTATATTTTACAAAATGGTAGGTACTTAAGTAATTACAAAGTAATAAAGGCCACCCTAGAGTAAAATTAAAAAATATAACTTAAATTGTCAAAACTATTGATATTTTGCATTAAAACTCAAACGCACATTATTTTATTGATAAAAATAGGTACGATACGTCTTAAAAATTATATGCCCTCTAAATATTTTACGGTTTTAAGAAAAATTATTGCTTGGGTAAAAATTCAACAAAACTTAAAACCTACAAAATTTTATAAAATCTTTTAAAAATAATTTAGTTTTAATCATTTTTTAATAACTAAAACTTTTCTTATTATATTTTAGAAACATATTCATGAAAAAATATTATATAAATGTTTAGATAAGTAATGGATGCCATCTTAAAAAACTCATTATGGCGGCCTAAAAAAAATTCCCGCAAAGTTTTATTTTTCACTTTAGGCTTATTTTTCCTTGTTTAGTCAATATTATTAGTATTTATTACCACACTAATAACCCTAAAAAATACCAGGCGAATAGGAATTATTTACGGTTATAAAGTGGTCTTAATATCGTAAAATTATGACTTATGAGTAACATTTACCATTAAGTAAAAATTCTGACGTTAAAATTACCGTTAAATTTTCCTTTAGGTGAAATACACTTATAAGTAATTTTCTTTCGTAAAAATTACGTCCCTCATAATACTTTAAAGTGTTGAAACTTAAGGGTTATTAAAATAGGTAAAAATAACATAAATAAAACTTATATTATAACTTTAAAAAAAGTTTTACTTTAAAGTAAATTTTTAAGGTTAATTTAACAAAATATTTACTTAAATTAAGTAATATTGCCTCAAAGCTCTACGCTTTTACTTAAAATGCTGCTTGGGTTCACTCTATAACAAGTAATTTTAACTTGATAATATTTTCTTATGGGCTGAATATAATATTTGTAATAACAACAATCCCTTACCCTCAATTGCTCCAAACATATTTGATTGAATAAACTTTAACTTTTATTGGAGAAATAAAAAAACAATCAATTATAGCATTGTTATTGACTATATCAAAGCGATTTTTCTGTGCATGTGCAATTATTGTTTTGTTTAACTAAAGCGCTACATATTTGACATTTCTGTGCGTTTTTATAATTTAATCAAAAGAGTAAGAGTAAGTCTCAACAAGAATACGAGTAGTCTTACAAACTTTTAAAATTAGTCAAAAATGACTAATTGTCATAGCTAAAAAGCAGCCATTTATAATTCTCGTCAACACCAATTTAGAAGTCAATTTCTATTCAAAATTGTACGCTGAATCCGAAAATGTCGTTAAAAGTTATAAAAGTAGAACAGTTTTTGAGATATAGTCAATTGTCCATATAATATGGAATTGACTATATATATCTCAAAAACTGCTCTACTTTTATAATTTTATACTGTGTATAGGCTTTGTTTACGAACTCCAGCGGGAATATAACGAATCACACCAACGCATACGAATCGCCAGAATAGTCTGTAGCCACCTTTAAATTCCCTGTTAAATAAGTACATACCAAAAAATGTATTTAAAGTCAGATTGACTTAACATTATTTATGTATATTGCAAGTTAAAATTACTGCAGTACATGTAAAATAAAAATACCTATAACTTTCTTAACCAAAGACTGCAAATCCTGCGGTACTAAGTACCTAGGCATAAAAGGTAGTTTAAAAACAGTTAAATTATAAACAAAGGCAATTCGTCATGGGTACGCATTTCTTCTTCATCCAGTGCACCGTTGATCGGGTGGTAACTTACGTTTGATTTTCAAGAAAAAGCATATTTGTCATAAAGTAGTTATGCGCGCTTCCTTTAAGTGAACATTTAAATTAAGCAAACAAACACGACAATTACATTAAAAGTCAAGTAGTTTTTCTAGTTTTTCCGATGATTTTAAACACTTCCCTAAGTACAAGGTAGCGTCATGCGTTTGAACAATGGTTAATGGTGACCCATTAAAAAATACCGTTTTCTATTTATCTAATTAATTTTGCGGTAGTTTTGAAAACCTATTTTTACTTACCAAACAGCTATGAGCTGAAAACTTTTTAGTGAAAACGTTAATCCTTAAATAGGTACTTTTATTTAATGTATTTTTCCAGAAGGATCTAGATATCAAGTTTATAATAAAAATGACTCTTGCTTCTGTAATAAGGCAATTTAGCCCAGAAAATATCTAAAAATGAAATATTTACAACACAAATTACATAAGAGTAATTGTCATACTTGTACTTCGTTAATAGTTTAAATAAATTGTTATTAACATGCGCTATCAAAAAACATGTTCCATTATAAAAAATATGGTGACACTTTTTAATGTAATGTTTGCGTAATTCCATAAATTTTCGCCTTTGAAGTATAAAGATGTCACCATGAAATATTAAAATGTAGGTTAATTTTACCTAATTTTATGCTTTTGATTAAATATTGCTACATGATAAATGTTATTTATTTTTATTTATAAAAATTTGGATTATAGCACAGAGGCTCTAACTGCAATATTAAGTAATAAAAGACAAAAGTAATTATTATTGTTTTAACAATACAATTTTATGTATACAAAGTTTTCATTTCTTAATAAATCAATTTCCAATTCTTAATGCACCCCTTGGACATTTTGACATAAAAATAGTCTGTTTCTAATTTCAGTTCTCACATTTGCAAACGTTTCCTGTCTAACATTCGCACATTCGTTGTTTTAGATCATCAATTGATTCCGGTTCGGTTCGGTTCGATTTTAAATAACCCCACAAAATATCAAATGGCGTAAAATCAGGAGACCGTGCCGGCCATTCGGTAGGACCAAGCCTAATAATAATAATAATAATAATAATAATAATAATAATAATAATAATAATAATAATAATAATAATAATATTTTTAATTTTAATCCACCTATTTTGAGTCAAGTAAGTCTTATCAAACCACTGAGTAACATCTCTAGAATAATGTGCAGGCGGTTCATCGTGTTGAAATATTACTTCAATCTAAAATTTGTCACGATTAGCTTGAACTTTATCTTATAAGATTTTATATAGATATTTATAAATAATTGAATGAATTTTTGTTTGAAGCATGTTCAAGTACAAGATGCCTGTTAAATTGTCTTCCAAAAAGATAGGTCTACAATATGGTTCCAATTCCAGTTGTCCCGCCCATACATTGACTTTTTGCGGGTACTGGGTATGACCTCTAAAACATGTGTATTAACATCTGACCAGTAACGTACATTTTGCCGATTTGTCGGATTTACCAAACAGGCAACGTAGGTCAATTACTCAGCAAATAGCATCGAATAGAGAAACGAAATACCTTTCAAATGAGGTATTTATTTCCATTCCATTTGGCACTTCTTAAATAAGCACCTATCAATTTGACATCAAGAAGTAGTATTTAATTTCCTTGACAATGGTTTTTGTCCGTTGTCGGTTTAAAATATAACGGAGGGACTTTTAACATGAGCACTGTATAGTTTAATTCACTTAATAATGAAATTGTTTAATAAGGATAAATCCTTAATTAGAGTAAATACTACTAAATTTATAGGATTGATTCGAATCTAAAATGGACACCCCAAACATGTCCAATGCGTGCCATACAATATGACCACATCGTAATATAACTAATTTAAATACCCCTAACTTTTTACTATTATTTCCTATTATTTACTATAGTAAATAATAGGAAATAATAGTAAAATATATTACTACGTACATGTATATTCGCTTATAGGATTAGGTATGGTTTGGGGTACCTCTGCATTTATGAATGGGGTTTTAAAATTGAAGAAGAGGGCGGTAAGACTTATGTTGATTTTAAGTTATACTACTAGGTACTACGTGCAAAAATTATTTTAAAATATTAAATATTTTGATGGTACCTGTCATATTTATCTTCAATACATTAGGGTCTTTATGCAAAAGCTAAAACAAGTAATTTAACTAAAATTAATAGTATACTATACTAATTATAATTATAATTATAATTCCAGAAATACCACAAAACGACAAATTATGAAAAATGTCCCGACTATTTAGCTTTTTGATATTTTACCCACTTACCATTTATAATAAAAAACCTGAAACCAAAAAATAAAACAAGTAAAAACTTACGAATAAGGTTTGTGTGACCCGTGATGATGATCTCTTAATTTCTTTAAGATCTAATGTTTCAATTTTAAAACGTATTCTAAAATTGTTCGACTTGTTAAATATGTTTTATAAATATATATAATTATATTTATGTACATTTTTGAAATTTTATGTAAATTTATTTAATTTTGTACCTTTGTAGGTACATTTTGTAAACTCTTTGATATGATCCATACAATTTGTCGAGAAGCAAATTATAATTATTATTTGAAATATTATTTAGTTTGAGTTTGTACTAAAGAGTTTAGCAATACTTTTTAACGTTAATAGCGTTAAAATGTTTATCTTTAAAGATGTATTTATGTAAAAGTTTAATAGTTTGGAAAAAAATTAGATGCTTAGTGTTCAACCACATTTTGTGTATGTATGTAGTGATATTTTAAAAAATATAAAGGTTTACTTTGGTTGACTTTATTAAATCCAATGAACCATAAAAAAGGTCACCAATAGGGTTTCTTTTTAGATTAAAATAAAATTAAATAATTATAAGGTGTTGTCGACACACCCACGTTTGCTGCTGCTGCTTTTCCTGGGATATCATATTCGAAACCCATTTTTATAAACTCTATATTTAATAAATTGGTCTATTTTACATAGAAAAAACGCTAGCATAGCATGAATGGGATCTTATAATCCGTATTCCTGAAAAACAGTTCCTATAATACCAATAGGTAGTTAGCACTTGGTTTATAATAATGGTTTTTAAATTAATAACAAAAGTTATCGCTCCATATCTATTGATATTCATATTGATATTTATTTGTTAGAATGTTAGAATGTTATTGATTTAAATACTAATTTGATTTATTTAATAACGTTACTATTGTATGTATACTATGTATACATTTAATGCAATAAATTCTTTAACATTTAGGCAAAATATTTCTCTATTTTGGTTTAATAGTAATTAATTGAGCAAATAACAATTTAGATTGCTTCAATGCATTCAAAGAAAGCGCTCTTGGTATTATGTTAGATTTTTTTACGTGTAGGCATTTCTTTCTATTGTTTAAAGAAAAATATCGCTCGACATATTCATCAGTTGGTCGAATTACGAGCCTACTAGGTCGATAATGATTACCATTAATTCAAAGAAAAGGACCGTAAGTTGAAATAAAAACCAATATTTAAAAAAAAATATTCGAAAAATTGCAAATATTGTTGAAGTGATGACATTTCAAACCTTAATGTGCAGATTAGTCCATAGCAAGCAATTTCAAGGATGGCCGCTATGACAATTTCAAAATATACCTATCATCTCTATTAAAAAAAACGTTCGTTTATAAAACCAGAACAAACCAAAAGTGTTTTGGTCTGTGTAACCAGTTTATATTATATATACAAGTACATACTGTAACAGTAATTGTTGTTGGCAATGTATAAAAGATTTCCAGGTGATTTTATTAGGACCTTTTGCCTACTAACTAAGTCAAAATTTTAATGGTAAAACAATAACCCTTCTGTTATAAATGTATAATGCTTGTAATTTTTGTAAAATATATAATGTTGGTTAAATGCATATTTTGGAGTTTGTTGAATGGATGACGCGGTCATTAGAAAAGATATTGCAATGTTAAAAACGGAAGGTGGGGGCAGCGGTCAAAACAAGAAAAACAAATAGCAAAAGCAGAAGCAGGAAAAGGCAGAAATACGTAGAAACATATTTTTTAGATAATTAGCCGTTGAAACGGAGCGCCGGCCAATGAGAGCTCTGCAACGGTCGGAGCGTAGTAGGCCGCGGGGTCGCTCGTGTACACGGTGCTGGCTAATTATAATAGTGTTCGGGGGGTTGGAACGGTGCATCGCTTGGGGGAGGGGGGAATTGGGGGGGACGGCCACCGCGCCGACCTCACGCAGTCTCCCGTCCGTCGGAACTGCCTGATGCCTGCCGCTTATTCACATACAAACACACACACATTGTTGCTTGCTTGCCCGCCTGCCTGACTGGGACCCGTACCGGACCGGACATCACCGCTCCACGGACGTCGTCTTCGAGAGCGCACCTGAGTCAAAAACAACGCCGCCGCGAGTCGCGAGTGATTAGTATGTGAAAGAGCCCGCCACGCTTACAACCTATTCAACTCTTCCTCAAATTATCATTATTGTTTTTTGTCTTGTGCCGCCTTTGCCGCCACCGACGTCGTCGTCACAGACACCTGTTTGAACAGTTCGTCACGAATATAATGTGCATTGTGTTTCGTTTCGTACGAGTGTTGTTCTTTAGCCAGGACCACCGGCAAAGCCTAGTGCATAATTAATCAGCCGTCGATCTCTTCGTGGGTTCCTGCTTTCGGTGTAGGTGTTAAAGATGGAGGACGGCTGGGAGTCTCACGTATCCCCTTTGATTATGGGCGTGGGGATGGCCGACATGCAGGCCATGGCCGACGACGAGCACCACGGCATCCCGACGCACCAGGACATGGCTAGCATGCATGGCCCGCAGGATCTCGAACAGGACATGGTGCACGAAATGAGATCGCATCACGACAACATGGCAAATACATCCCAGGATTACTACTCTCATCAGGTAGGAACAATTCTTTCTTATATTTGAAGAATATGTCCTTTTGGTTATTAAACAAAACCCATTGTTTACAAATACAAAATGTTTGCCAACCAATGACGTTTTTTGTTAAATTAAAGAAATTTAAGGATAAAAGCATGCCTAAAAAGGATAAGTAAAAAGATTTCAACGCTAGATCAAACGCTTCAAGCACTTTTAAAATGCAAAAATTTCCATTAATGGTTGAGTTATTTATGTTTAATTTGTTATATTTTTGAATATTTATCCAGATGATATGCGTTAATGTCATAAACTAAATATATCATAATAACAATAATCTAATTTTTAATACTATATTTTATATTACATCCACAATTCACATTGTGATTATACCTATCTAGTATATAATTATATATACCTATATAGTATATACATTAGGGTGTCCCTTATTTTTTTTTTTCACGCATACCCCCTAATTATATTTATTACGTGTTTATATACTCCCAAAAAAAAATTTTAGCTCATTCTATAAACGGGAACCCGACTTGCATCTGAACCCTCCGTTAGCCAACGTCAGGCGCGCGGTATTTTGTAACACGGTTGGTCGCGAGGTCTTCGATCGTAAGTCATTTTGTGTTTGTTATTATGTGACCCTTATATTATAAATTATTAAAATGTTAAAATATAGTTTTATTCATGTGTATACTTTGATAAAAATGTATATTTTCACAGGGAGTAGCTAGTTACAGGGAAGGGTCTATTTAATAGGCCGTAAACTCTGAAATTGATAAACTTAATGGGTTTTACTCTAAATAACTAAAAAAATCTATTGTGGGAGATGACTACCGAAAACTTATTGAACTGTTTGAAATATTTTTGGGAGGACATCAAGAAAAGAAATGCTTATAAAAAGCTGAAATTTCATATAACAGTATATTTTAGCAATACTAATTAGTATATTAATATATTTCAGGGATAAAATCAACTAAATTAGTGAAACAAATGATAGAAACAAAAGCAATAATATTAATTAGTAATCATATTTAATGAAATCATTAGAAAAATACAGTCAGGAAGTATATCTTCTTTTTAAAGTGTTTCGTGTTACAAAATACCGCGCCCGCCTAACGTTGGCTAACGGAGGGTTCAGATGCAAGTCGGCACGGGTTCCCGTTTATAGAATGAGCTTTGGGAGTATATAAACACGTAATAAATATAATTAGGGGGTATGCGTAAAAAAAAAAATAAGGGACACCCTAATATACATATAAGATATTGTTAATTATTTACTAAAAACTATGGACATTTTTTAATTATATGTAACTTAAAATAAAAATACGCTTTGTCGGTAATAAATTATTTTCATAGATAATACTACGAGTAATTAAAAATATGTCGAATATTTTAAGGTGTGATCGGGTGTGATATAGTGTACCTATAGGTATACCTATATTGTTTGCGCACTACTATTATAGTAGTGCGCAGCGCAACCACAAACAATATTCGCTATATTACACCTCAAAATATTCGACATATATTGTATATAACGAGTGGTATTCGGGGAAAATTTTATGAAACCAAAAATTCAAAAAAATTAAATTACTAGGTATCAAAATTAAGTTGTCCAAAATATTCACCTCCTATTATAGTATAATACTAAGTAACTATAAATTTTTGACCAATCAAAAGTAATTGTTACGAATATTGGACAAGTAAAATATTGGCTGCAATTTGTACTAGTCCGATTGATTACCTTTTGACAGGTGCAAAATAGCTATTTACATACCATGGGAGGAAAATAGTGCTTTTCCTCCCGCGAATAGTTTGATGCCCGACGCGAAGCGGAGGGCATTAAATATTCAAGGGAGGAAACGCATTTTCCTCCTGAGGTATGTATATAGACATTTTAAGACATTTTAAGCGTTCCGGTTCCTTTTACTAACCCGGTATGGGGCTATAAAATTATGACAAAATATTAAGTAGGTGTCGCCGACGTTATGTTGACAACGCTTTGTTGCTATGGTATTTTTGGTAGAACAAACAACAGTTTTTATGAGCTGTCAAAATGTTTATCATAAATTTGAAATTCTTCCTACGTTTTGAAAATGAGTTCTAGCGAAGAAAACCTGCCGCAAGATCTTGCTAAAGAGGCAAGAATAGTTTCAATTAATTTCCTTCCTTAAAAATCGAAAGCGATATGTATGAAAATAAATATAGTTTGTTCAAAGAATGGTTGGACAAGTGCGGAGTAAATCATTTTCCTACAAAATCAAATAGGGCTAGACAAGGTAAAAAAACTCTTGTTAATGTAAAATTGTTTAAAAAAAAGAGGAAGGAAAATTTTTTTCCTCCCGGGGAGGAAAATAGGCATTTTCCTCCCTCGCTCGGTGGTGGAAAAAAGTTGTTTTTAACCTATAATATTTTATAAGAAGCGTGTGATAAGAATGTATGTATCTTCCACATAGTTACCATGCGTACATATGTATTTAAATTTATTTTACAAATAATATTTTTTGAATCAATAGAAAAACAAATTAAAATGGTTATATATTATTTTATACAACTATATTAAATAATGTATGTTTAATTATGTCAATCAATCTATTTAAAATATTCCTATAAATTTCAAATTATATTTATCATAACTGTTCAATAAAATCATTTTAGCGTTTATTAGTTAAATTCATTAAAGCGTATTTTAATAGATAATAGTATATTATGTATCAAGTTTGATAAACGCCATTTTATACACGAATTTAATTTAGGCACGAGAGAGCTTGCGAGCGAGTGCTTAAATTAATGAATGTATAGAAAAGTTTATAAACGAGGTGCATACTATACTTTTTCTACGACAAATACTTATTATTATCTTAAAATGGTTTAAATCAAAAATTTGTATAGAGCGCCATCTATGAAACAATAGGGGAATCTGTGTGTCACCGTCAAATGTCAAATTTTTTTATTTTATTAAGGGGGGGGTAAGGTCAAATCATACGAAAAAAGCCATGTTTTCGTGATTTTTTTTCTGACGACGCAGTTAAAATTTCTTTACTCAACCAATGGTACATTGAAGTGTGACATTCGAAGAATGTTTCATCAAATTTGTACAAAGAAATATTAAAAAATACGGCAATGGCAGCAATTGTTCGGACATGTCTCGAAAAAAAGTTGAATTGCGGTGCCCCTCATAACTTGGTGCTGGATCATCTGAAATCAAAAAATCAAAGTTCATTCGTTAGATAATAGTTTTCCCCAGGTAACGCTGTCGAGTTTTTTCTTTTTTTCCAATTTTTTTCATTTTTTCGAACACTTTGAAGTGAAAAACACAATTTTGTGGGAAAAAATCGGCTAATTTGTTATTGCGAAATCAAAATTATGAACAAAATACAAAAAAACTCGACAGCGTTACCTCGTAAATGATGTACAGAAATAGTGTTTAAAATTTCAAAAGGATCGGTGCAGTAGTTTTGGAGTTATCAGGGGCACCGACTTTGAAAACGTGAGTTGTGGGAAAAACGCTTTAAAGTTTTAAACACTATTTCTGTACATTATTTACGAGGTAACGCTGTCGAGTTTTTTTGTTTTTTGTTCATAATTTTGATTTTGCAATAACAAATTAGCCGATTTTTTCCCACAAAATTGTGTTTTTCACTTCAAAGTGTTCGAAAAAATGAAAAAATTGGAAAAAAAAGAAAAAACTCGACAGCGTTACCTGGGGAAAACTATTATCTAACGAATGAACTTTGATTTTTTGATTTCAGATGATCCAGCACCAAGTTATGAGGGGCACCGCAATTCAACTTTTTTTCGAGACACGTCCGAACAATTGCTGCCATTGCCGTATTTTTTAATATTTCTTTGTACAAATTTGATGAAACATTCTTCGAATGTCATACTTCAATGTACCATTGGTTGAGTAAAGAAATTTTAACTGCGTCGTCAGAAAAAAAATCACGAAAACATGGCTTTTTTCGTATGATTTGACACAGATTATAAAGGTTATAAATCGAAATGTAAAGTAAAGAAAATGTTTTATGAGAACTTTACAGTGGAGTCCGTGTCCGAATTTAAATTATAGTTTACTGCCGGCGAAATTAAAAGGTCAGTACAATGTTCATATAAACTTTTCAAATATTGGCGTTGAGAAACTATTTAATACTTTTGTATTTTTGTATTGAGATAATAAAATAATTTTCACATTTAGTACCTACCTATTATTTTACAAGAAAGGCACTTTATTTTATCGATTGTATGACATTTGACAACTGTCAACTAACTTAAAACTAACTTCAGCCCGTGACTAAAAACCTGTTGCCAACTTCAGCCCGTGACTAAAGCGCCATAAAGCCACAATTTGTCAATGTGTATTTAAAAGGTCACTTAGGGTCATGGAAGCATGTACGATAAAGGCTTTCATTTTTTTCTCTTAACATTGGGTTTTTCTTAACAAAAAATATTTCTATATTTTAAATTAATTAGCAAATAACTTAATATTATTAAAAAAAATACATTATCCCTGATTAAACCTACCGATAACCGTAAAAATATGTTAAATACATTAAATAATTTTTAAAAAGAAAAAAAATACACTTAATTTTGCTTATATCTTCAATAATATCTAAAATGTCAAATGTATGTATATGCATATAACATGTTAATGTATAGTCATTATCTGTAATTTACTATTGATTACTGTTTTTATATATATTTTTTTTTTGATAAGGTATATATTTTTTATTACACTCATATGAAATAAGTAATTTTGGATTTTCATCCATTAAAAATATGTTCATATTCAAAGACGTTAACCCGTCCGGACGGTCCCAGAAAACGACTTAAAATGGATTCATTTCATTTCAGTTTGATTTTTATATTTATTTTTGTTAGTTAAAAAAATCTTTTTTGGTTTATGTTTATAAAATTAAAATTGTCTTTTAATTTGCAAAATAATACCTTTTCACCCCAAAATATACCATTTTTTCAATCAATACTTTGCGCAACTCTTTATAAGCAAATGTTATCTAGAATAGCTTCAAACAAAATTTTAAGAGTCATTGCCTAATAATTTAAATTGCATAAGTAGATAATATTAAAACAGACTTGAGACAATAGATTTTCGATTTGAATATTAAATATTTAATATGTTCCAAACAAGTATTATAATTTAATCAATTTTAATTTTGACCACCCGGTGTAAATCCATTAGTAAGTTTAATTATTTTTGTTTTAAGCATGACTTTTCACTTTTATTTAATAAAACGAACCGTAGGCCACCAGATAAAATATTTATATAACATTGTCGAACGATGAAATATCTATCAATTAAATTGGTTGTTCCACAGACAGTCTGTGGGTTGTTCATTTGAAAAGGCTGACATTTTTTAACAAAAAATAGTTGGATATATCCAACTATTTTTTGTTAAAAAATGTAATACATTACAAAATAAACAAATAAATTAACAACATGATAAAAAAAAATTCTAGCCTATTGTCATTTTAATTTAAAAACAATATTAAATAATCCCCAACAGCAAAACAAAAGCAAAGTGCTTGAAGTACTTTTGTACTTTGGTATCTTCAGAAGCAAAGAGTAACTAAATATAGCAACTAGAAATACTCTATTTATACTATAGTTTACTATTCGCTTTTTAAGATGCATGGCAAATGCGTTGGAAAAAAGTATTTAATAGGTATCGTTTTTTTGTAAGTTATTTATGCCATTAGACCAAGAAGTCTATTTGTGCTGAGATCAAAGTTTGAGCAAAACACAAAAAGTCGTTTTGGGCCGAATGTAATATTTTTAAGAATAACAATAGATTACTTTGTTGATTGTTTTAGAGCGTCTCAATTCCACGCACAAGTGGGTTTACTGCTGATTTGTATGTGCCTATGCCATAATGAATCACTTCAGTGTCTAGTGTTGATGACAATAAAGTTTAATTTATAGACCGCTTGAAGATAAAACATTTTAACAGAATTTAATTATCTTTGAAATACACACATTTCAAAACTATTATATTTTTTTATTTTATTATAGTACCTAGTAGGAACTACCAACCATGATTTATGTATTAATTTTACTTAAACTTAAGTAGTTTAACGACGATTTTTTTCTCCAATACTAGAAATGCCACTTTTTTCTCAATGTCATGCTTTTGGTAGTAGTAGGACCATACCATACATAGTTAAAAATCTTAACTTTTTCTAAACTGTCCTTCATATAAAATTAGTCCTGTATAAAAAAGTAAATTTAAATCGTCATGGCATTTATTGGTACTAAACACTAAAATTGCATGTGAATAACATCAGATTAACCTGTTTTCGGAGAGTGAAAATTGCGTTTTTTGTAAGTATGTGACAGCATATCAACGAAAAAACTCTAATAAATCTTTAAATGATGATGAATTATTGTAAGTAAAAAAGCACGATTCTAGATCAAAATCTACATGTGTTTTGCGTGAGAACCATGTAAATATAATTTTAGAAATAATGCATTTTAATTACCTATGGCATATTTTGGGAAAACCAAATTTATGTGATGAAAGTTTGTCATAAAATTAATTAAACGTCATTCATAAAAACGATAAATTATACACTAGAGAATCACACATTATTAGAAGAATAATTTAAAGCAGCGTTTTTACATTATATACGATTGATCAGTTATATATAACTGATTCTATAGAATTCTATAGAATTTTCTAAAATATGCTTTTAAAAAAGCAAGTTTTCCGTTCAACCCAATTTGTTTTGTTTACTTTTAAAGTTATAACGTTCTTATTGGTAAACCCTTTATATCACAAAAATAGTATATGTGTATAGGTGTATATGTATATATGTGTATATTAGGGTGTTCCTTATTTAGGGGTCGAAAAAAATTTAACAGAGCCGCCCCCCAAATCGGTTCCAAATCATAAAAAAAAAATTCCTGCAAAATTTTAGGTCATTCGGTCAAAGGGAACACGTGCCCCACAGGGTTTTTTTAAGAAATAATTGAGAAAATAGAAAAAACACATAAAATTTATATACACTTTTTTTTCCTACGATAAACCGTTTCGTAGTTTCGGAGCACAACGTGTTTTTAGTGAAAACTCAAAAAGTTTTGGATTTAATTTTTTTCAAAATCGGTTAGTTTAAGAAAAAAATTTTGTCAACAAAAAATGTAGGGTGCATTGTCCCCTACAATTTATGTCATTGGGTCGATGCTCTAGGACAGAAAATTGAAAAAGTAGGTAGCGCTAAAGTACACAAAAAAGCGTTTTATCGCGTTTTGACCCCGAATAATTTTTTTTAACGCAGGACTGTTATTACAAAAGTTGTTTATCTAAAAAAAACACATAAAATTTATATACACTTTTTTTCCTACGATGGACCGTTTCGGAGTTATATCAGCCTTCCGAATTTTCTCAATTATTTCTTAAAAAAACCCTGTGGGGCACGTGTTCCCTTTGACCGAATGACCTAAAATTTTGCAGGAATTTTTTTTTTATGATTTGGAACCGATTTGGGGGGCGGCTATGTTAAATTTTTTCCGACCCCTAAATAAGGAACACCCTAGTGTATATAGTGTATTAAGTTTGATAAACGCCATTTTATGTACGAATTTAATTTAGGCACGAGCGAGCTTGCGAGCAAGTTAATTTAAATTTAAATTAATTAGTGTATAGAAAAGTTTATAAACGAGTTGCATACTATACTTTATCTACGACAAATACTTATTATTATCTTAAAATGATTTAAATCAAATATTTTTATAGAGCGCCATCTATGAAACAATAGGGGAATCTGTGTGTCACCGTCAAATGTCATATTTTTATATTTTATAAACACAGATTATAATATAAAGGTAATAAATCGAAATGTATTTCTTTAAAATTGACAGTTTTTTACAGTGAAAGTAAAGAAAATCTTTTATGAGCACTTTAAAGTGAAGTCCGTGCCCGAATTTAAGTTTTAAGCCCGCTGCACAATAGCTCGGTAACGGGAACGGGAACGGGAATCCTAACAATAAAGGTGGGAGAGACTAAAAAACCACTTTTGATAGATAGGGTTCGCTGAGTCTCTCCCACTTTTACCGTTTATTTTCCCGTTCCCGTTCCCGTTACCGGGCTGTTGTGCAGCGGGCTATAGTTTAGTGCCGGCGAAATTAAAAGGTCAGTACAATGTTCATATAAACTTTTCAAATATTGGCGTTGAGAAACTATTTAATACTTTTGTATTTTTGTATTGAGATAATAAAATAATTTTCATTTAGTATTATTTTACAAGAAAGGCACTTTATTTTAACGATTGTGTGACATTTGACAACTGTCAACTAACTTAAAACTAACTTCAGCCCGTGACTAAAACGCCGTAAAGCCACAACTTGTCAATGTGTATTTAAGAGGTCACTTAGTGTCATAGAAACATGTACGATAATGGTCGTTTTAAAGGTGGGAGTAGAAAAAAGTATTTTTTTATATAAAACTCCTTACACCTTCTGAAAGTTCAACTCTTTGCCTTTATAATCCTGTTTGATTTTTTGTATAATCCTTTCTTCTTCTCCATAAATCATAATCGGTATTGTGGTTGTATTGTATTGTATGCGATTATTGGTTAAAAGAGGATATTCCAATCGAGTGTTACCTTACTCGCTACGCTCTTGCACGCTTGAGAAAACTCTTCTTTCTCCCACTAGTCGAATAATATACTATTATTCACTTATGATTAAGCGCGTCAAGTTTATGCCGTCAAACATCGTTGAGAGTCGGCAGGACAGAGGCTAATTATTCACAGCCTCGGAAGCTCCTATTTAAATGCGAAATATATCAGCAAAGTTCGCTGCGAACTGTTCTAGTTTTTCTATTGCTTTGAGGCCAAATATTAGCTTATAACCTATAGGTTGTTCTGATTGGTGGTTTTATCACATGACCGTTGATAATTTCGTGTCTTTCACACGGTGGGGATTTTATTTACGATTAGTATAATTGATTAGTTTTTTACTTTTTATTGGGAAGAACTGTTGTAAAAATAACCTTGTATTAGGCAAAAAGCTAAATACAAAAAGTCATGGTGGCTCGTCAGGGTACGCCTCTGAGGTCGCGCCTCACCCTTAAAATCTCGATTAGTGTAATTTCTTATTTTATTATTGTGGTGCACTGGGGAACACACTACACAGATAAGGTAGATTTAGCAGTTTTTATTAAGCAACAAGTTGTATTGAGTTTTAATTAAGGTTAGGTTTTTAAAATACCGATAAATTTTCTTTAGTTAAATGTTTCTGTTTTTTTTTTGACATTCTCTCAATAATTAAAACACTCTTTTTGAGAAGAAACTAAACTGAAAAAATATAGATATTGGGCAGTCGTCCAACGCCAAAAATAGTATCAATATTTAACGATAAGAGGCAGGGTAAGCAATTCATGAACTTTTCAAATAATTTGGTACGAAACCTATAAGTGGCTATGCGGAAGTGTTTATAAACAAAGCTTATTTGTTGGCATTTTGTTTTATTGGGCCGCGTCAAAAATAATTGGAGTTCAGGGGGTGGGTATTCCGATTGCTCTGATATTTTATTTGTTTTATATATATATATATTTTTATTCATCCAAATAAATATATTTTTAAGGATTTAAAAAACGAATTTATGTTTTTGAGTTTCGCAGTTTAAGTTAAGATTGCTTTGATATTTTTTTTGTTTTGTTATTTTTTTTTATTTGTGCAGAATAATACCTCCCAGGTGACATTTATTCGTATTTACAGTGCCGGTTTAAGTTAGTTCGCCGCCCGGTTCTGGCAAAAACACAACGCCTAATGCTTTAAAATATTATTTTTTAAAAACATTTTTAAATTTTTCTTACTTTCTCACGTCAAGTGGAAGATTAGGTTGGTTAGGCTGGTATCTAACAGTAAACTTAGTTTCCTATAAAATATAAAATGAGCCTTTATAAACAAATTATAAAAAGTAATCAAAAGCACTAACTAAAAAATAAAACATTCTTTGGTTTATATAAACAATACTAAGTACTAAGAAAAACTAATCAAAAGTTATAAATAAATAAAACATTATTCTTTGGTTTAAATAAATATTGAGAAATCCTAATACTAATAATTAAAAGGTTGTTTTCAAGTCTTTATAGTAGCAAATTGTTTTATAACACTTTACATTTATTTCATCTAGCAGGTCTTGATAAATGAACAGAATTGCTAAGGAGTTAAATCTTTCTTGGGGAATTGTATTTCTTAGGTAGTTCTTTACCCTTTTTAGAGCAGAAAAAGATCGTTCACCACTTGCATTTGAAACCATTATAAAAAAGACAATTATTAATATTCGGAAATGAAGATATTAATTTATTTTCGTATAAAAATTATACTAATTTCAATGGAGTTTCTATTTTTATTTCCAAAAGGGAAGTTACCAGTTTCTTGAGTTGGACACATTTTTGAGGAAAAAACTCATCCAAATCCTCCACGAGGATTTATGCTTTTAAATTAAACAAAAATTCAAATTTGTTTATTCCAGATTTCTAGCTATCATATCGGCAAATGATTTCGGATTATAGATTGTAAATTATTAAAATAAAACATTTTCTTTTTTGCTTAAACTTGCCTCTGAATTATTTTCTTCAAATTGTAATTTTCTTATGATTATCCGCTTCTGAGCATAATTTTCGTTTCCTGTTAATTTCCTCGTAATGATCAAAATTATATCACGTAAAAAATCAAAGTTCTCAACTAAAAATGACAAAAGATGAGCATTTGTGCTTAAATCCATATTTTGTTTTTGGACTGCTTTATTGGTTTCATTAACCCTTTGCAAAACGTCTATCCAAAAAGTTCAAATTATTCCGTTTCCAATAAATCAAGTTTTTCTGATGGATAGCTGCTTTAACTCTAACAACATTTTTCTCATTTGTATCCGTTGTATCTGCCGACGCAGTGTCGCAATAATTTTTTTTCTAAATTCTAACGATTAAGTATTTTTTTTTAAATTATGGGCGGTACGCGGTACCGCCCCAAAAATATTTACCGCCCGGTGCTATAGTCCCCAAAAAACCCCTGTTAAACCGGCACTGCGTATTTAGACAAAATTAACCTCATGTAGCCTCACCCTCCTATATACAGTGTATACAGTGTATATTATACCGTAAACGATGTAAAACACTTTAAAGAAAGCTCTACTTTACATTTTCTGCATGCATATCATAATTGATAATTTTGATTTTTTATTGATACAGAATTGACGAGATGTTCTTCACATTAATGGTCCTTCTCATATTTTCTATTTATAGAAGTTGTCCTTATGTTTTATTTTAACTTTTGCTATCCCTTGAAGTAGACCAATTTTTTAAGCTTCTTTATAACTATTACCTCCAATATCAGAGTTATCTGCTTGATTATCAGTGTTAATTTATATCCAGTCAAAAGGGTCATTTGGGTTTTTATCTAATTTCTAAATTTTACAAGAAACGGCGAGACGCTACGCATTACTTTTTGTTTAATTATTGGCCATTTGATAAACTAGCCTACTATACACAGCTTACTACACAGAGTAGATTAAAAATAAAATAATTACATACTTTATTAACACCAATAATATTTTGCAGGTAAGTATTTATTGTGATGTTCAAGTAAATTGATAATTTTGATTGATTAAATTCCGGCGCATATATGTTTACCTTAAATTACCATTTTTTAAATAAAAATATTGAAAACAAATTTTATTCAAAGTATAGTTTGATTTTTACTGCAAAAAAAATTCAAACAAAAATAATAGAAACTAAAAATATAACATTTTTCTCTTTTTCGCAGTATATCAAATAAAATTATACAAATCTCTATTTTATGAACATATTTTTTATTTTTTAAATACACCTATAGGTGCATATATGCATTAAAACTCTTTATCTACTGCTATTGTCTAAAATTGTTTTTTTTCGTGAATAATGATAACCATTATAAATTACCTGCCTAAGGGCCGGTTTATCAAACTCTGGTTAAGTTCCAGTTAGTCTATCGGACAGTTAAATTCTTTATCGATCGTTGTGAGAACAATGGTATCCATGGAAATTATCTGCCAGATAACTAAATGCAACTTTAACTGGACATTGACAAACCGGCCCTAAGAACGGGAATACATAATGAACTTATTGTTTACGTTGTTAGGCATCACTTATTCGCCGATTTAAATATTCACTGTAATTTGAACCAATAGGGTTGTAAATTGGGAGAAGGCGACTATAATAACATTTGAAATTGTTAAAAAGTAAGGTTAACCATTTGACGGATGTCAGATTTTATTTTTTATTTTTAAAAATCATTTAATTATATACTTATTGGAGTAGATAATAGTATATTCGTTTTGGAATACGGTATATTCTGCTCGAGTGAAAAGTTTGTCACACGAGCCTAAGACGAGTTTGCGGTTTCTCGTTTCGTTTCAGACTATTCTTTTTCTACGTTTCCAAAAAATACCATTAAAAAATAATTTAAATGGTAAAAAGTGAGTTTGCATCAGTCTAAAATTTGTTAGATATTAAACACAGAGATGTCGCCACCAGTGTTTATTCCGTCATCTGATGATAGAATAATTTATTCTGTAATACTTTAAGGAATATATGTTATTCCACATTAAAAAGTGATATTACAACGGTCATACACCGAAAAAAATAATGTAGTTGCGTTAACGTTTGCCTAAATATCATTTTTGAAAATGTTGTTTCATCAAAAAACTTATTGGATTAATCTATATTTTGGTGTCAAAGCAATAGTCAGAGTTTGTCAAAGTTTATTTGTTCATTTGACAGTTAAAATTTTGATTTAACAAAAACTAATTTTCTCGATTTTTATGTAAGAATGTCAAATTCTCGCACGCAAAATCGTTGAAGAATGAAGCTCATTCTTAAACGATTTTTGGTAACATTTAGTTTTTAAGTATTGGTACCCCCAAAATGTCAAACTGTTTAATAACCTCAAATTCATTACTTTTAGGATTATTTATAATAGCTTTGTTTGTTATCCTGCACTAGTGCAACCTGAACTACACTTTTATTGAAAATGAAGCCTTTATTATTGTTTTGTAATATTAAGTTTGCTCCAACAATGCATTTTAATGCAAAATTTTAAGTTTAATGTGAAAAAGTGCAGTTCAGGTTGTACTTGTGCAGGATAACAAATATTGTCATTTTGTGTTGCCAACTGACATTTTGCGAGAAAAATCCCCCAACTAACAACGACCACAAAACAATTAAAAAAACCTAAATAAAAGTTAAAATCGAGAAAATAGTATAAATCACACGTTGCAGAAGGCTATTCTCGCACTCATTCGTTCGTCCACTCGCTCCTTCGTCGCTCGAGGCCAAATTTCGAATTCGTGCGAGAATATGTGGTCTTCTGCAACTTGTACTTTAATATACTATTTTGAATTAAAATGTTTATCCTATGATTTAATAGCTGGAATTGGTTGAATCAAATACTGAAATTTTTAGGATTATTTACCTAAAAAAAACTATTAAATTAACGTTTACTTGCTCTTTAAATCCAAAACATTAAATTTGTTCATTTAACAAATTGTAAATGTTACTTTAAAATTTGTTAATTTTGCATTCATAAAAATGTCGCGAAGGGCGCTTCGAACACCTACGCCACGTCATTAGACGGTGTTGATCACGTGATGTTCTTACATCTCGCCTCAGTTGGCTTACGATAGGAGTATATGAGCTTAGGTAACCGTTTGTTTTGGGTGTGTTCCACAGTGGAACTTCCACTACACCAAATTGCCCGACACTAATAAGACCCCCAATATAGGTCGAATCAGCTGTCTGTCCGACAGACTCTGTCGATGGGTATTTGAAGGTATTTGAAGTCTTCAAATACCTTCAAGTGCGTTTCACCTACTTCAAATGAAAGTAGGTGGAACGCACTCAAAACAAAAACTCTGGCGAGGGAAGGTTCAAGTCTTTCTCTTTATATTAATTCCATAATTTTGTTTTGAATACCAACCTTTAAAGAATGTTACTTTTACATTTTCAGAATGTTAACCCAACCCAATTAACCCAACATTAGCGCAAATTATTTTAATTTAACATTTTATTGGTGAATATGCTAAAAAGGTTACCTGGACATTTCAAGAATTTTATCTTAACATCTTAAAAATGTTGGCACAACCATTTTCGAAATATTACTCCGACATATCAAGAAAGTTTAATTAACCAGATTAGCAGATTATAACAAATATTCTCATTTTGTTTATTTGACTAATATTTGTTGTTCAATTAAACAATACAATTTGACATTTTTAGATGGTTAAGTAAACGTGCAAAAACCATTGCTTGTATTTAAATCAGTGTATTCCGTAATAGAAGTAGAAAGAGTATATTATTACATTTAATATTACGCGCATTATTCACTCGGATAATTTGAGTCTCTCGTCTGGCGACCCGGGCCGCAAACCTCAAAAATGATTTACCACCCTACACGACAGTATTTTTAATAAAAAAACTAAAACACAAGTAAAATAAAAATATTTTCTATAAATACGTACTGGTTGCTTAACCGACTACTTATTCGTCCAAGGCGCGCTGTGAAAAAAACAGTCAAATAAAATGCCAAAATGACTCGCAAAGCAGAACTTGAAAAAGGTCCTTGTAAAGTCTGTGGAACTGTATAGGTACCCTATAGGGTATAGTGATAAGCAAGTGGTCGTCTTATCGACCGCATTGTTCAATAAGACGACCACTTGCCGTAAAGGGTTAAAATGTATAGAATTTCTTTCATATTTTCACTTAAATTATCGCCATTTCAGCAAAAACATTTTTGAATATTTTTGAATTTTTAAAAGTTTTTTTGCAAAAACATAGGTACATTATAAAAATACATTAAATGTTTTATTATAATCAAAATCAATAGTGCACTCATTGTTCTTTTTTTTTAAATATGTCTTAAATTATAGGTATGGAAATTTAAAAAACCTCAATAGGCACTTATAGGGAGCGATATTACCCTCTATAAATGGCTAAATTGTCCTCAATGTATGTTAATGTAGCAATTTGCCTTTGAAATCGTCACATTCCAATATGTCCGCGTCCGACGGCCCATAAATTAGCGTCGTTGAGGATATCGCGTGATTGTCGCTTCGGTGTGAATCGATTAATATTCCACATTTGACGCTCAAACGACACGATAGAACGCGCCGCGGGTCCCGATTGGCCGTGGAGATTTGGATTTTGGGCGCGCGCTGAAAATCGCGTGCCACTAAAAGGCCCCCATTTTCTATGATCACTTTTTCTCTATTGTCTTTAATAATAGATAACCCTAGCGGCATTCTTGATTAAAAAACACACGTGTAGATCCGTCGTTGATAATCATGCTACTTGCGTTTCTTTTGTATTGTTCTTGGCGCTTTTTTGTTCTGAACATTGGTGCGCGACATAAAATACTAAAATTTTGAATTAGTAGGCATTATTCATCATACAGATTATGTGTTTTTAATAATCGTTTACATTACTTGTACAATAATGATTTCTATAGAACAATTTATACATATACAATGGATATATGTATATTATACATTTAATATATTATATATAACATATTAAAGAAAAACGCATTAAAATTTAAATGGGAGTTTTGGAAATAATTTAACATTTTGATCGGTCACACAATAATTAGTTTTTAAATGTACAAATGTTAAAATAGCATATCTAACAATTAGTTTAAATAGGTTTATTGAAATATTGCTAAAACACAAAATATGGTTAAAACAATAATATTTATTTAAAACAATTAGTCTAACAGCTTAATTTTTTATGTTTTAGGGGTATTTATTTATATAAAAAGCTGTAAACAATTGTCTAAACACGTTTTGAAAATAAAGGTTACTCTTTATTAATAATAATATTATTTAAAGTTTAATTTTTTTAAACCAACTGTCATAAAATACATCTGTCGGCCATGTTACCAATAAATGGGCGGATTAAGGTATGGGCTGCAACATGCAGCGATCCAGCCCCCCCTACATACGCTCTTAAATTAAAAAAAAAATAAAAAAATCTTATTATAATTTTAGCTCTTAATCATATTAGAGATGCCTCAACCCGATTTTCCATTTTATATTTAAATACCATGAAAAACATGTTTAACTTTAAAATTAAATAACACGATCAACGGATCAATATACTAAAATGATCAGAACAGATATTTACATATAAACTATGAATAAAATGAATTAGTCCAAAATAACTAATTATCAGTCATATTTGACTAATTGTCATAGCGAAAATGCAGTCACTAATAATTGGTCAAATTCTACTGAATGAAATAGTCAAATTAGTAGATTTAAATTTAAATAAGTTTTCACCCAGCCGGGGATTGAACTCAGGTCTGTCGCTTATAAAGCTTGTCAAGCTGTTGTCATAACGAATGTGGCTATCATTCACTCTTATAAAAATCAATTTTATCTCCACGCGGTCTATAATTTAAACTTTATTGTTGTCAACATTCGATAAAGAAATACCTTGTTCTGGCCTAGGCCGATAAAAAATTTTATGAGGCAAGTAATTAGTTCGATTTTTTCTCGCTAGGGGTATTGTTTTGACAAATTAATTCTTTTCTAAGAAATTAACGTACTAAACTGGTTTAATTTATTTATAATAAGCACTAATTTGTTTGTTTTACTGTTAATGTTTAATATTTTTCATTAAATTATTGTAAAATTAAATATGAATAATAAAACAAAAAGTGAGGTTAGGCAACCAAGAAAACGCACGATTCTTTCTCTACGATTTAAATTATCTTTAAGTTTTAAGTTGCTTTAAGTTTTCAGTGAAATTAAATGTTAAACACAGCTTAAACATTCCAAACTACCTATTTTTTTAATAAAAATTTAAACAAATTGAAATTAGATACCTACCTATTTATTAAACAATTAATTGAATTCAATGTAATAGCAAAAATCCATTTCTACTTAAATCATGTAGCTAGGTATTGTCAAACTATTAACGATTCTAAAAGCAATAATAATTATTGTACATTTAATGTAATCTTTAGCTAATAAATAAATGAGATTCTAAAAAAGTGAGGTTAGGCCGCTTTGATGTTGAATTAAATTGACCTATATAAAGTGCTTTGAAGATAAAATGTTGTATGCCATTCGGCCAAGAAGTGCCTTTTTGTGCTTCGCTCAATTGTAGGCCTCCGCTACGCGTCGGCCTTCAAACCTTGAGCTTAGCACAAAAAGCCTTACTTCTTAACCTAATGACATAAATAACTATTATTTGTGTTGCTGTTTTGAACTAAACTTTATGCATCTTTGTTTGTTTTTATGGACAATTTAACCATGGAGCCTATATGCATTTAATTATTATTAAAATAATAATACTTTGTTGTTGGCTGCAAACGATTAAAGAAATTAGTTAGGTACTTTTAACTCTTAGAAATAGTCAAAGATGGTGACTTATCTTAAATTAGTCAAACTATTTACGTAGTAAAACAACTATTTAAAAGTGAAAACGACTATTTTATTAGTAAAAAATGCTGGTAGGTACTAATTATTTTTGGCCAAGAAATCTCCTATTAAACGATTTCCTATGTTTTTTTAAACACCCTGTATATCAATAATCGTTGCATTACTAAAACGTTATAATAAAGTTATCCATAAAAACTGTATTATTGTCATTTTGCAATCAATACATGTACATAGGAATAAATTAATAAATAAATTAAAGCTAGGGAATTTACAATTTTAAATTACCTCTATATACATAAAATAGCAAATATACTTGCTATAGTTTTGTTTAATTAAATTTAAATATTTAACATTTGCTGTTTAATAATAAATGTTTGACAAAAATATTATTTTTCCAGTCCAATTAGTTTAAAAACTTAATAATTGGTATAAGTGTTACCAAAAATTTAACAAATTGTTACTTTATAGCTACAACTTGTGGAAAAGCAACTACAACATACAATTACATGCGAATCGTTAAATAAACAGCCATAACAAAACAAAGGGTTCATAATTATTAAACTAATTATCGTAAAAAATGCTACCTTATAATTTCTGTATAAATTGTATTTATAAATGGCTCCCATTTTATGTCACCAGAACAGTTAATTACTTTTTAACTTTTCTATGTCATTAGAGGAAGAATTATAAGCTGATATGATCAAAAAATGTTGTTTATGGAACTTTAACATAAATAAGTAAGGGAACTATATTTATATGAACAACATCTAAATTATACCAAAAAAAACACTAATTTGTAAAATAATGTTAGCATACCCAATGGATTTTTGTTAAATTAAGGAATCATTAATTTATAAAATGCTATAGCAAGTATACTTATTTTATATTAGGTAAATAAGTTTTAAATTTTGATTTCGTAGATATTTGACCATTTAAAAAATGAACAAAAAAATTGTTGAATTGGGCTATACAAAACTAAAATAGCAACAAAAAACAAAAAAAATAAGCTTAACATTGGTTTAATATTAAAAAATACTGCACTGATTTTAAAAACACGTTGTTCAGGTAACGTAAACCACGTAGCTCCATTAAATGAGATGGATACGAGAGCAATTTCTAAATTGAAAACATCGTTTTAATTTAATGTATAATACCCAATCTCGGGTAACCACAACCTTCACCCTTAATAGGAAACAATCGAGTATAACCTAAAATTATAACAGTGAACGTTACGAGATTCAGTTTAATAAAGGTAACTGGCAATTTTAAGTCATGTAAACTCTGTACTCAACACGGATTTTCTGAGCAACTTATCGAAGCAAACACCATTTAAAAGATTGATTTAAAAAAGTAATGGGTAGAAAGGTTAACACTTTTTACAAACCCTCATGACCCGAATAAGGAGATAGTTAAAATATTTTAGGGTTTGCAAAACAGATATTATTGCAAAAAACTGTTTTGAAAAAGTGTTAATAAACGAAAAAGGTTTGTATATGAACCTGTGCTAGATCGGGTTGGGAGTAGTAAGGTCACCTGTGCTACGCGCATCTACACGGAAAAAAAGCTATTCGATATTAAAGATTAATCATCTCAGTCCAAGTATATGTTCATCTCACCATTCCGCAAGTATAGATTCTTTTTATTTAAGGATTGATTTATTCTTATTTGTAATTTAAATTAATACTTATTTGAAGGATATATATATAGGGAGTTGAATGCAAGAACTAACCTATACTTATTTGGGTATAATTTCAATGTTAGGTGCAAGGGAAAACTTATTCTTATTTCAAGAAAAAGTATCATATTATTTTAAATGCAAGCACCTTCAAATAAAATATACACTATGCTTAATTTAAGAATAAGTATTTTTTGATACATATGTTATAATTCTTGGCGATACAATATTTATTTTTGGATTAAATATAAGGTATCTTTATGTAAGTTAAGCAATAATGGTTTTAAATATTGTCTAAACTTTTTTTAACTTATGCTTTAAATAGAGGATAGGATATATTGACCATGTTTATTTCAAAAGGTAAAGAGTGGACTAATAATAATAATAATAATAATAATAATTTTTCTAAGGCTTAAAATAAACATGGTCATTATATTCTAACCTTTAAAGTCGAGCATCAAAAGTTAAAAAAAGAATAGACAATATTTGAAACTATTATTGATTAACTTAACCTGGAAAAAATGATACCTATCTAACTGCACCTATATACAGTGTGACCCATTTGTTTGCGACTTTAATCGGATTTGTTTTAAAGTGTAGATCTTGATAAACTTTATTTTTGGAACAAAAATGGCCATATTAGCACAATATACAAGGCCTACTACGTCAGTTTTTAAGAGTAAATTTTTAAGAAATCATATTAGCGATTTAAAAAAAAGATCTAAGCACGGCACTGGATTCACCACCCCTCAAAACGACCATTTACTAAATTTTATTGAAAAATTTTAAGTAGTTAAATGCACAATAATAACTAAAAAAATTATTTTCTCAAGTTATCCATGTAAAAACATTGAAATAAAATTAAACTAATAGTAACATGGTACTACTATTACTATAAGTTTAATTTTATTTCAATGTTTTTTTCATGGATAACTTGACAAAATAAATTTTTGTAGTTATTATTGTGCATTTTTCTACTTAAAATTTTTCAATAAAATTTAGGATAGGGTCGTTTTGAGGAGTGGTGAATCCAGTGCCGTGCTTAGATTTTGTTTAAAAAAATCGCTAATATGAATTCTTAAAAATTTACTCTTAAAAACTGACATAGTAGGCCATATATTTTGTAAAAATATGGCGTTTTTTGTTTTCAAAATACAGTTCAAGATCTACACTTTAAAACAAATCCGATTAAAATCGCACAATAAATAAAGATTTTACAGGGGTGAGTCGCAAACAAATGGGTCACACTGTATATATATATATATATATTTTTTATGAAGAGTGATTTAAAAAATTCTAAGCCTGGGGCGCTAGAATTTGGGGGCGGCATGGCGCAGGTACGGAACAGATTTACAAATAAAAAAATGGACGCTAGCTATAGCTCTATAGAGATGTAACGTGAAAAAAAAATTTTAAATCTGTTCCGTACCTGCTTCATGCCGCCCCCAATTTTTTTAAATCACTCTTCATAAAAATATTCCGAAAATTAATAATGTGTGTACTTAAGAATCAATAGTACCTACTAACGGCACCAAATCTGTGGTTTTGGTAACAAAAGATAAAATATATTTATTAAAAGCTTTTTTCAACACGTTCCAAACACCTGTAGTTAAATACTTTAATAACCATATTAGGATTTAAAAACCTTTTTAAAACGCCGATATAATAAAAAGTGCAGGTGTAAATAAACTTTTACTTTATTAAACATAATAATTCAAACTAATATTCAACGTACCGACAGCCGTCGTGTGTTTTAAGTGAAGGAACGTGTCGTTTAAATCACTTTGTATTTAAATGGCGATTGGTTTTTATTGGTTTGTTTTATTCAGCTAATGAAGTCATGTCGATACGGACACCACTAAGCCATAACAATAATACACCAAGGTGCACTTGTTCAGTATCTATTGAAAAATCTAATCAATATTCCAAATGTATCTACACGGAATATTGTGTGCGGTAAAACGAAAACATGTTTCACAGAAAATGTTTAAAAAACATTTGGACAGGGTCGTATACAGTATTGTTTAATAAAAAATATGTAAATTAACATTTCGTAGTGAATAGTGGTATTTTATATTTAAACGAAAATAATATTTTATTTTTTATTATTTTTATTTTATTAATTTTATTTTAAATACCCACAAAAATACAAATTAATTACATATAAAACCTATATATTTCTTCCATTTGCCAAAATTTTGAGGAGTTGGTACAATTCAATAAACTTAACCTTAATTGTCAAAGCAAATAATACATTATAGAATTATATGTTCCTCTGAAAAATAATATTAATGGTTAAAAATATTCTTTATTATATATTCTAACTGAAGTTTTTAATAATAATGACATAATAATGACAGTTGCCAAATTTAAAAAAATATCCCTCATCTATTGGCGATTCGTAACGAGATATTATAATATGCAAATTCGTGTTATAATGTTGTATATTATGATATGCAAGTAAAAAAAAAGTAATTTTGTTAAATTTTTTGTTCATGATTTTTCAGAATTAACTTCATTTTATACAAATTATAATAATTATTATAATTATTTTTCTACTCCCACCTTTAAAACGCCCTTTATCGTACATGTTTCCATGACACTAAGTGACCTTTTAAATACACGTTGTGGCTTTATGGCGTTTTAGTCACGGGCTGAAGTTAGCAACAGGTTTTTAGTCACGGGCTGATGTTAGTTGACAGTTGTCAAATGTCATACAATCGTTAAAATAAAGTGCCTTTCTTGTTAAATAATACTAAATGTGAAAATTATTTTATTATCTCAATACAAACATACAAAAGTATTAAATAGTTTCTCAACGCCAATATTTGAAAAGTTTATATGAACATTGTACTGACCTTTTAATTTTGCCGGCAGTAAACTATAACTTAAATTCGGGCACGGACCACTGTAAAGTGCTCATAAAACATTTTCTTTACTTTCACTGTAAAAAACTGTCCATTTTCAACAAATAAATTTCGATTTATAACATTTATAATCTGTGTTTATAAAATATAAAAATTTGACATTTGACGGTGACACACAGATTTTCCTATTGTTTCATAGATGGCGCTCTATACAAATATTTGATTTAAATCATTTTAAGATAATAATAAGTATTTGTCGTAGAAAAAGTTTAGTATGCACCTCGTTTATAAACTTTTATATACACTCATTAATTTAAGCAATTGCTCGTAAGCTCGCTCGTGCCTAAATTAAATTCGTGTATAAAATGACGTTTATCAAACTTAATACATAATATACTATTATCTATTCATACATTGACGAGCAGCCTTTTTGGCGTTTTAGTCACGGGCTGAAGTTGGCTTTATTATAAATTTTAAATAAGTAAGGTTAAATTCGAACGACAGTTGACAGATGCCAAATTTTTAACAAATAAAATTGGCTTTAAATTCTGTCTTGTGTTTTTGTCGTTGATAAAGTTTAGTATGCAACTCGTTTATAAAATCTTGCTTTTAATTTAAATGATGTTTTAAATTTAAATATTATTCTCTTATGAAATTCATCCAAATTTATGTAAAATTGTTTGATGTTTAGATTAAATTGTCGATTAATTTGGAGACCACATGTAAAAAGAAATTATTATTAATAAAAAAAAAATTTCGATGAATTCCAATCGCAAATAACTTTTTTATTTGATGTAGAATTTAAACGAATATTAAAGAATATGCTAGATAAATTAATGGAGAATCGCTCACATTTTAAAAAATTTACGTTTATAATATACAGGTTTACACAAAAAGTTGTTTTCTACTATAAGTTTAAGACACTCTGTAGAGTGGCAAAACCGTATATTGTTCTAAATTAAGTTTTAATTATCAAGTCACATCTATTCTTAACAGTTATGTTTTTGGTTCAGCTCGATATATTTATTTTTGTGGATAATTGTATTTTTTTAAAAAACATTGCAATTTCCAATATTTTTTTTTGTATGAAGAACTAAGGTTGCTATGGTACATCCATAGCCTATGGAGGATGACAGTGACAGTTTTGTTGAATCATCCCATACTTGGATATGTCATATAAGGCTTTCAAAAGCTATCAAATTGTTTTTTTGTAAATTAATGTGTTACTTTTGAGGTGTCTTCTTACTTTTAAAGGATATATCTCTGACTGATCTTGCAAGAGCCATTGCTTTAATCCAGGATGGACGGTCACAGTATTACGTGGCAAGTGTTTTAAACGTCACAAGAAGTAAAGTACAAAGGGCTGTACATCGGTTTAATCAGCATGGCGAGTACAGTAGGAGTCAATGTGGTAGGAAGAGGTGTACGAATGAAGAGATGATCGCTTTATTCGACTTAATGTTTTACGTGACCGAAGAGTAACTTCTGTGGAAGTAAAAAACGGATTGGAGAACGAACGGCAGGTCCAAGTAAGCGAGATAATGTTCTCCTGTTCTCCTATAGATTCTTTGACGACCATTTGGTGATTTTAAACAAAACCTAGCTTCTTTCGTAAATAGGATATTTTTCCACTCATCAATGCCAAAATTTTGATGTTCCCTAGCAAATCTAAGGCGTTCAACCTTGTGGTTTCTTAGCAACTCGGGTGCGGTTGCAGGTCTTCTTGCGTGTAATCCAATGTCAGATAACCTTCTTATCATGCTCTCGCTTACTTGGACCTGTCGTTCGTCCTCAATTCTGTTTTTTACCTCCACAGAAGTCTTAAACTTATGGTAAAAAAACATCTTTTTATTATAAACGTACGTCTATTTTTTAGTAAATGTTTAAAATGTGAGCGATTCTCCATTAATTTATTTACAATATTCTTTAATACTCGTTTAAATCCGAAATCAAATAAAAAAATATTTGCGATTTTCATCAAAAATTTGCGTGGATCGATTATTTTGCCTGTGAGTGTATATTGTTTTAAACTAAATAATATTTACTAAATACCAAATAAAATATATGACTGGTCAATTGACCAAAAACAATTTGACCGGTCAATTCCACAACCCTAACTGCAGTACATGTATACATGTATACATGTAAATGCATTTACTTATTTCTCATAGTTTAAGTTTCTGTTTTCGAAGAACATATTATGCTTCCTGGTTTTGTCCTGTTTCTTGTACACTGTAAAAAGATTTTACTATAATTTATATTGTGTTTTTTTGCCAATTTAATTTTCATTTCTTACAAAGTACTTGATTTCTCTTTTGATAGATCAATTTTTAAGTGATAAGTTGAAACAGTATCCACTTTTAAAGACTTTTTTGTGGTACTGTTGATTATACGTTTTTTTATCCAATTTTCCTCCTTAGGTATAGCATCAGTGTCGTGCCGAAAGAGCCCACAGGGCCCCCTAATGCGGGGGGCCCTGGGAATCCGGGGGGCCCCAGCTCAGCCTCGACCTCATCTATTTGTGTAATAATGTTTGTAAATTTATTTAAATTAAATTGATAAATAAAGTAAGAGTGCAAAGAACGGTTGATACACTAAGGCAGAGGGCAGAGGGCAGAGTTCAGCGGGTAAATTGTAACTTTAGTGCCATTAAATTTGCTTTTTTACTATTAACTGTTTTAAAACGTTTCTTTAAACATTATAAAAATAAAACCATTCACATAGTAATTTTTGTGTATGCCAGTTGCTAATAGCTTAAGACTGGCACAATCGTTTAATATTATTGATGGGTTACCGTCGTTTTGACGTTTTTTTTTTGTAATTTTGACATTTTGTCCGTAAGCATTGTTTGTTGCAGATTATTTTAAATAATTTTATACATTGTGTTATCATATTCTACCCTTAATAATAGATTTGGGGAAATAATCAGACTCCAAGTATGACCAGGTTTGCTCTGACTAAAGACAACTGGTAATTTAGTATTTTTTTGTCATGTACGAGGTGTGTTCAGAAAATAACGGGATTTCGCGGGTTCGGAGGGTCCGGTTGTCATAAAATTTTCTTTATTATGTTGGTATACATGCCCCTGAAGTATAATAAAAACTTTAGCTATTTTCATTGTCTACTTTGTCTGTGGCAGCCGCTAAGGTTAGACGTGTTTTGATGGGCTCGGCGATTTTCGTTCGTTAAAAGAAATGGATCAAAGAATTTGTATCCAATTTTGCATAAAAAATGAAATAAATTCTGTGAAATGTTAACAAAGGCCTATAGTGAGTCTGCTATAAGTAAAACAAGAGTTTACAAGTGGTATAAGAGTTTCCAAGATGGCCGTAAAGACGTTGAAGATGATGAACGCCCCGAACGCACAAGCACATTGACAACCGATAAAAACATGGAAAAAGTGGAAGAAATGGTTATAAACCATCAGAGAAGTCGTTGATGATGTTGGTATATCGATTGGCTCATCCCATGAAATGTTTTCGAATGTTTTGGGTATGAAAGGCGTGGCAGCAATATTTGTTCCAAAATTGTTAAATTTTGAACAAAATTTTTGGCCAAAAACAATACTGTAATGATGCCCCAGCCTCCATATTAGCCAGACATGCCTCTGTCTTGCTTTTTCCTATTCCCAAAAATAAAGAGAACCTTAAAGGGCCGTCGTTTTGCAAGCATAGATGACATTAAAAGCGCATCGCTGAAAGGACTAAAGGCTATCCCAAAGATCGAGTTTTAGAAGTGTTTCGAGTATTAGAAGAAGAGCTGGCACATGTGCATAATATCCAAAGGGGACTATTTTGAAGGCGACAACATTAATGTAGACGAGTAAATAAATATTTGTTTCAAAAAACGAAAATTCCCGATATTTTCTGAACACACCTCGTACATATGTAATAAAAATGTAATAAACTCCGTTCGTTTCCTCTCCAAACACATTTAATCAAAATTTGCCCGTAACAAACTCCTTATTAGTTAGTGTAGAAGATTATAACAAACATTATTCCTTATAATTTCATCCTAATAAACAGCCCCCCGCTATAAACAGTCAACAATACAAGATCGTTAGATTGTGCCTGAGCACGTATAAATAGACCTTAAAGCTGACGTCATATGCCTTTGATGATGTGCACCCATCATGGGTGGTAAAATTTTAAGAAAAATATCTAGGTTGGATTAAAAAAATAATAAAAAATCATAGAAAAGTCCGTCTCTGTTAGATTGATCACCAAATATGTACCCACAATTGTGCATGTACCTAAGTTTTGCCAGGCATGTTTTAAAATATAGTGTGTTCCATTGTCCATCTGTCATACTTACCTTATTTCATATGCATATCGTGGCTGCGACGTTATCGCACGTGAACCGCGGCACCACCACTGTCACGTACGCCTTAATTACTCCTTTCTTGTCCTGCTGCTTGCCTGCCTGAATACTTGCTATTGCGATGATGGACTGCAGATTATTGAAAGGCACAAAGCAAAAACAACTCCAGAGTATTCGTCGTTTTTATATTTTATTTTATTACGAACCTAACTCTAAAATGTCAGCGTATAAGGTAATATCATTTATTTATATAGTTGATTTGATATGAGCCAGAATTTTCATTACAACCAGGGTTTTCATATGAGCCATGCTTTTCGTACAAGCCATGCTTTTCGTACAAGCTTGGAAGTTCAGCCAAGCCCAGGTTTACATTGTGCTCGTCTCTAAAAGTCTCTGCAAGCGCTTTTTACGAACAAGCATTGCAGTGGGTGGTGGAGAATTAGGGGAGTTACTTATCTTATCATTTTGTGGTGTTAAGTCATCGGTATCCGATTCTTTCTGACTGCCCCTGTATTCGCTGAGAGTTGATTTTCTACAAAAAAATATGATTTTGGTATGATGAAAATAAAAAACCTAAAATAACATATTTTTTAGTTTAATCGGGTAGATTTTTACCTCCTAGTCTGTAAAAACCCGTTTGGAAAAATAAAAAGAATTCTACTTTTAATAATTATAATAGTTTTAATAATTATTATAATTGTACGTTTTATATGAGTATGAGTATAAGAGACGAATAACCAGCCCCATTGCCTCATCACTCCTGCACCCCGTACAGGCCTATGTTTACTTACGCCGATTTTTGTTCGCCCCCAGCAACTGCACGGCACCCGTGTTTGCTGGGTGCGAATGTCCATTGCGTTCCGTACTGTCCACTATTTCGGGCACGAGAGCGACATGCGAATAGTTTTAATAGCCATTCTCGGGTTCGCCGAGCCGATCCTATACGCCCAGCAGGGTATAGAGGAGAAGGGACGGGAGGGATAGACGTTTGTTGGTTTTTGGGGGACAATTACGCTGACTTAAAACTAAGTAGGACGCGGAATCCCCCGAGACCAGTCGATTAGTATTACTCCATACATTTGGGATTACTATTTGGAGTTGGGGAGTTGTTATTTCGCTGCAGAGGTGTAGTTTCCTAGTCGAGGTCTTCGTCTTGTACGTTATTGTCATTGTCCGTGTCCTCAGTCAATATCAATCAATCAATAGATAGTTCAGTAGCTGGATATGTAACTTGTAGCTTTTGGTGTTTTTTTTTCTTAATTGTTTATTGCCGCAGTAGTGCGAAATTAAAAAAAAAATTTTTAGTTATTGTGTTGCCCAAGTACGTTTTGTGGTAGAGTTTTGTCTTTTTTCTTAAATTCCAAAATTAAGTATTGCATTTATTTATTAGTTAAACAAATGACGAGCAATTATTCTGTTATCTTATGTTTACAAATCCAGTAGAGTTTGGTTAATATGCTTTTTTTACTATGTTAGGGTTATAATGATTAATGTGTTAGTTTATTCTGTGTGTCTAGTGTTTATTATTGGTCTCGTTTGGGTTTACCTTACGCATTTGTTGTTGACAGATTTCTTGTCCTACGCAGTGTGCCTTTCTTAGGGTTTTAAAGATGTCTGTCGTGTTTATTTTGCAGATTATGTGTTAGGTCATGCATATGCTTAAAGTTACTTATTAATTTTTTGCGGATGGCCACCTCCCCTCTTGTTTGACCTCCTTTGTTTGTCCAGTGAAAAGCGTCCAAATGACAGGTGGCACTTAACTCATTCATCACTTAACACTTCACTCCTCATTGACCGTTGCACCATTTTAGTTTGTACTCTATGAAAATTGTTTGTTTCACTATAATTGGTTTGCACATTTTAAAAAATATTGTTGGTTTTAATCTTTAAACTTTTACGTTTTAAGAGCTCTCGCTCTCGCGTGGTACCTTCTCAAGTGCTGGAACCTGTGCGTTTTATATATTGTTTAACAAATATAATATTAAATATATATATATATAATATATATATATATAATATTCTACCTTGAAAATAAATTGTTGCATGCCATGCGGTTGAGACGTGTCTTTTTGTGGTTTGCTCACTTTGTGCTCAGCATAAAAATACCTTATGACATAAATAACCATAACAGCCTAGGTGGTTTTGTGATTGAAGATAAGAGTTATTTATGTCATACGGCTGAGAAGGGAAGCGAAGCAAAAAAAGACACGTCTCAGCCGAATGGCATACAACATTTTATCTTTAAGGGACAGTTTTATTTGTTAAACGACACATAAAACGTACTTATGATTATAATAACAATTATTAAAAGTATAAAGTGAGGTTAGATAACTTTAGAACTGTCAGCAGTTATCAAATATTTTGTTTTTGTTTTTTTTACAGACTAGGATGTAAGAAAACTTCACTTGATTGGTCTAAAATAGTTTTACAGCCTAGGAGATAATCGAATACTTTGGTATTGAGCGTTGACAATAATAAAGCTTAAATTATAGAACGCTTAAAGATAAATATTCCTATTTGTTTTATTACTACTACTACTGAATTTTTTTATTCATTCAAGCTTACTCACAAAAAATGGTAAACGTTGATAAGATCTGCAAATACCCCCCTACTAAACAATCTGTGGGTTATTACGATCCTAATTGTTTAAAATATATGTATTCAAAAAGTCATGTAAATAAAACTAACATCATTGACTAAAGAATCTTCACTCAACGGTAGCGTGCTGTTTTATAAATCGGAGCCGTTTGGCTTATTTCCACCAAAAAACATGCAAAACAAACTTGGTTTTGGTTTACCAAATTAAGCTTTATTTAAACTTTATTTAATTATTAAAGAAAAAATTGTTTTCTCCTTGTATTAAAAAGTTAATTTAAACTAGGTTTACAAAACATATTTTGTTGTATTTAAATGTCCTTTATTTAATTATTTTGATTAATTGCTGTCGAGATTATTTAAAAAACAAATGGTAATATAAATGTACCATTTATAATCAAATATATCGTGCAAACCGCCTTCAGGTCTCGCTGTGGAAGCAGATGGCCGCATGTCAGCTCAAGTATAAGAAGAAGCGTCATATTGACTTACGTTTCATTAAAATACTAAACGAGACCAATTTATAATGTTACTAATTAACGCCGGATATTTAAAAAAATATAAATTGCCTTTCTGCTTCAAGTAACCTTAACGTTTATAAAAATGATTAAAAGTTTTGTCGATCCATTGTTGGGTCCAACAAATATGCATATTATATGTACAAATTTGGTAGGTAGATATATAAATAATAATAATAATTATTTATGAAAAGCTACAGGGTAAAAAATAGTATAAAATTCGCAAATCATTAAGGATATCTTTTATAATAAATATGAAAATAATGGTTTATGCTCGGGTTAATGTAACATTTTCAAAAAACTTAAATATTCAACTAAACAGGTTTCACAAAATTTATTTCTAATTTTTTAGTGACTAGATTGATTTAGCCAGCACTTAACTACCGGGATAAATGACTCCATTTTTATAACCATAGAAAAATAATATACCCCTTAAAACATTTTGGTATTTGGTATGAAATTTAAAAGATAAAAGTTGGTCAACTCTACATACATATATTGAGTATAGAGAATATGGACCTGTTGAGCGGTTTTAAACAAATCTAGGAAAAACCTTTTAATACAAATTGCATTTACCAGATGAAACCATCGCGTTGCAAATAGTTATTAATCTTAACCTAAAATTTGTTAAAACTGGAATCTTTCGGTATTTGAAACGTGATTGTTGACATCTATACCTTTTCAACTTCAAATTGAGACTATTCATATTCAAAATAACAAACTTAAATTTAAAATAGTCACTTTCAAAATGCATCAAAGTTTAAAATGCATTTTAATAAGAATATGTAATATATTTTAATTTAAATTTAAGTATTAAATTTTAAAAAATAGTTGAAATATTCTCACGAAAATGCATTTTGAACCATTAAACTGATTTTATGAAATAATTTGTTAAAATTTTAACTTTTGGACTTGTACTGTTCTTAATCTCACCGATTCAAATAAATAAATTAAAAGTCGTTTAGTCCATGTAATAATAAATAATGTTCTCTGCTTGGTAATTCAAAAGTTGTTGCGCATATTCCAGACGTTTTCTTTTATTTTCTTTACTGTTGGTTTGTTCGGGCTACCTGCGAATAACTAACTATTAAAGTAAACATTAAGCCATCCAAATACTTTCTTAAACTTTGAGGGAACCCATCAAGTCACTGTTTCAACTGTTGAAACAGTGACTTGATGGGTTCCCTCAAAGTTAAGTTTTAGTTTATTTAATTTAAGCCTTGGATTTATACGTACTTAATAATAAAATTATGATTTTCTTCAGAAATTTTGTATCTCCTCCTTGCACCACGTGGTCGCTTGTTTTTCTGGTTCTTCGCCCATCGATATGCTTTTGATTTCTTCACACCAAGAGTTCAGCTAATCCTCTCCAGTCGCCATTGTTATTAAAAACAGCACAAATTTATTTACGGATATGTTTCACTTCTTTTTTCTTAATATACGGCATTTTATGATCTTTGATTATAACCAGTTTGACAATAATTACCAAGTAACCTGTCAACTTGTTCACAAACTACACAGATTATTCTATAAACTTAACTTTTTTCTCAATTTGATGTTGTTTGGCCTATGGTTTTAATTTGAATGTGTTTATACGCTAAAGAAGTAGCGCCACCACTCGGCTGTTATCATCGTAACAAAAGTGCGACTTTTAATAATCAGCTGTCAAACGCTTAGTTTACAAACGAGTGTTTTTGAGAATCAAGCCAGAAAATGTTAAAAAACATCTGAAAAAAACCGTGGCTCGGTTTGTTGTGTTGTTGGTTGTATATCGAGAGGAAATCCTGGGTTGAATTTTTACCGGTTTTCTAATAAACAGTGTTAATCTGAATAAAGAAATAAATTGCATACAGTCTCTGTAAATATAAATTGTACCTATTATATACAATAAATACTCATTTTAGTAGTGATTAACGTGAAAAGTGTAAACATTTCAATTCAGTAAAAATCGTCAAACAAAAAGGTCCTCTTAATTTAAACAGCATTTAGCATTATTAAAAGCGTTGATTAAGAAAGTCTCCCCTCAACGGTAAAATACCATTATATTATGTATTGTATATAATATTATGTTTACCATGAATTCGTAGGTATATTTTGTTGTTTAAAATGCAGTTGTCGGCGTTTTTTAGAGAACTCAAATATAAAAATGGTTGATTTTAAGGTAATGTTTGTGCAAAAATTATTTTTTACTAATTTCTTAAAAATGTCCAAACTTAAATACAAATTATATTAGGTAAAGTTATCATTAGTTAATTCTGCATCAACAAATGTACTTACCGAATTGGATCCTTTGGCAAAACATGAAAATGCAACGATTTAGTTCTTGAATTTTTTTACAATTAAAAACACAATATTTCACCATGATATCTTAGATAAAATGCACTCACTAACTATAAGCATTTAAGCGTTGAGTTTCTTAATCAATGATATAAGGAATAATCAATCGAAATCGAGTACTAAAAGTTTGTTAATTTTTTCCTATCAACATAAAACACAAATAACGTGCGCGATTTAGCTGTGCATTTGAACAAAAATTTGCCCTCTCTTTTGTGAAAAAACTACCTATTTATTTAATAATGATGTATAATCTGTGCTTTAAATGTATTGTTGGCAATTCTTAAAGTCACGCAATGCTAGCGAAGTCCACCAGGGCGCGCGCGTTGCGAAAACACGATACTTCTTTAGCGTATTATCTATGGTTTAGGTATTCCTATATTGAATATGACTGATCCAAACATGAATATGATTAGTCTCAATTTAAAATGTTTTAACTTTGGATCGTAAACCTTTTAAAAACCAAAAACATTTATAAATATGCGAATATATCTGTCGAAATCCAATTTATGTTCTCAAACAAAAACAATATAGTATTTAAATTAAGCGGACCATATTTATCGACACCAGCATATTAATGTATGCTCTTAAAATCCGGCATACCGCAACATTCGACATAAAGAATTTATCGGCATCAGAAATGAATACAAGAATATTAATTTAATAACTCCGTAAGCATGTTTATTCGACTCATCTATAATTTATAAGAGAAAGAACACTATAAACCATCAAAGCCAACAACTTAAAACGATACGTTGATAAGGCAAACATTTTGGCTGAATTTTATAAATGATAATGGAAAACAATTTGTAAACGTCTGTTTTTAGACATATTTTAAATAGTTTTGTAATAAAAGTAAAACAGCACTAATGTATTTAATTAGTGGCTATCTATTTTGACATCAATGGGTAAATTATTAGCTTGTTTTTACCAGATATTACTAATTGAGAGAAACCCAGCCCAACAACAAAATATCTTTAACAGCAAAATATTATTAACTAATTTGGATTAAATACCCAGAAAATATCGATATTTTAAACTCGACCAACCAAAGAGAATCAAGTTAATGGCTTAAAAATTGATTATTACAGTATATTTTTTATGGAAATCATAAAATACAATTTTTTATACCAATTTCGTCCTGCCAACTTAAGAAACAATTTTTTTATAATATTTTAAATTTGCCATTATAACTAACTAAAAATTTAATTTGTAATAAAGTAGTAATTTGTTAATTAAAATAACCTTTTATTTTTTACTACATTGGCACCGGTTGTTGTTTACAATTCTTGTGCTCTGGGTTTGTGCGCTGTTTATACAGATTAATAGTCGTTTTAAATGTAGTGTTTCTTACAGAGGCACTTGTTAGCCTTAAAAGAGGCCTTAAAGTGCTAAGAACAACCATTTTACTCCTCTTTTGTAAAAAAATTACTTTATTTTATCAGAGATGTCATCAAACTGTCAAATGTAAATTTTAAGGTTGATTTGTGGGTTATGGTAAATTAACCTTAAAATTGACATTTGATAGTTTGATGACCTAGAATGAGGTTCATTTTTTACAAAAGAGGAGTAAAAAAATTGTAAACAACAAAAATGGCCGCCGATAAATTGTGCAGTGTTGCAATGATTTTAAGTATTTTTAGTACGAGCTAGAACAGACATTGTTGTGTAGATTGTAGGTACTACCTTAATTAAATAATTTCCTAAGATTCTGTTACATTATTTTTAGGTTGGGTTCAACCGACATGATAACATTTTAGCTTTATTTGTGTACGAAGTTTAATAATAATTTGACTTTGAGCTAGTATTAATATGAAGTCTTTCTATATGGACATATGAGTGTTATAAGTAATGAGAAAATTATTGTACCCTTAAAAAATCATTTTGATACAACGGGATAATTTAAGTTTTTTAAATAATAAAAGTTTCTTAATTAAAATGACGGGTTGTATAAATATCAATACAATATTGTAAGACTTTATTATTGTTTAAAAAAAAATATTATTGGAGGAGCATTAAAGTGTTGTAACTTACAACTTGTAAGACATTTTTAGATATTTTTTAGTACATTACTTATGCCCAACTTGTATGCAATTCGTTTTATAAACTTCTCAAGAAGATTCGTTTATTATAAACTCGCTCTACATACTACGCTTGTGCAGAACAAGTGTAGTATGTAGAGCGAGTTTATAATAAACGAGTCTTCTTGAGAAGTTTATAAAACGAATTGCATACATCTATGACGAACACAAAGAAGTGTTTTTAAGAATTTACAACCAATTTTATTTGACATTTTATCTGACAACAATCAAGCGATTTTAACCTAACTTTTACCCAATCTGACATCTGTCAAACGGTTTTAACCTAACTTTTTCCTTAACCTAAAGCTAACTTCAGCCGATGCATTAAGTAACATAACATAATATAAAATGCAACTAGTTTTATAAACGTCATTTAATACAAGATTTTAATTATGCACGAGCGGAGCGAGGTTTTAATAAATTAGTGATAAAAGTTTATAAAACGAATTGCATACAGTACTTTTTTTACGTCAAACGCAAAGTAATGTATTTTTTTTAGAATTTACTGACATATAAGTTATAAAGTTATAAAGTTATAAGTTATAAAGTTATAAAGTGCTCTTTTAGTTCCACCCTTACATCCAAACTAAGATGTCCCATAAGCCAACTGAATGGCTTGTGCTGGTTAGGGGTAGGAACGGACCGACGGCTTAAAGTCCCCTCCGAAGGACTATACACAATGGACAAACACAAATAAACAACCATACCCAAGTGGGATTCGAACCCACGACCTCTCGGCTCGTACCCAGGAGCTCTGACCACTACACCACCGAGGCCGGTGTAGTCTGTCAAACGGTTTTAACCTTACTTTTTTTCAATTTAATGCACTAGTGCATTAAGTAACTTAATACACATTCAATGTAGAAGTAAATACAGTTACTTAATACATGTCTTGTCAATGCAGAAATGCTAAGTATAGCCCACTAGTGAACGAAGTAAATTTCTCCCACCGGTTATAGTTAAGAAATAAATAAAATGGCGTTGAACACGGCGTTCTCTATAGAGAACGCCGTGCGTTGAATAAATATTTTTTTTGATACCTATTGCTAAAATCCAAAACCTTTCTCTTATCAAAAAAAAATAAATAAATACAAAATTAACACTTGTATGTTAATAACTACCTAAATCCAAAACAAACATATTTTACTAAGGAAATAATCTACAGTAGGTGTTAAAACAAATACTGTATTTACTTTTTAATGGTACGTCAAATATCTTAAATCAAGTCAAATAAATTTATGACCCCTCTTTAAGGAACATTTATATTCAAAATTGCATATTTTTTTAGGAATGTTCATCTAAACAATGAATTTTCTTGGCGATAACAACGGCACGAACTCATAAAATTTTACGATTCGACAAACAAAATTGATATTCCAATAAGGCCTAATTGGTAATTTTATGAATAACTGCATAAAAATTCGGTCGCACATGAAATGTGATTTCGTTATAAGTTAGGCGTAGAATTAAACATGCTTATTTTGATTTTAATATCTTGTTTAAACATTATTAAAAAATACTACTAAAGGACAATATTTAAATATAAAAATGAAATGTATATTTTCAGAATCATTTCCAGCAGATTTTGTGAACTTAACATCATAATTTTTTGCATAATAATCTTTAATTTTCTATATATCAAAAATCGACCATTTACTGCTCGTTTAAAAAATGACAGTCACATCCGTTAAAAAAATTGTGCCCAATGCAATTTACCAATATTGCGTCAAATGTGCATAATAATAATAATAATAATATAATAATAATCTTTATTCATATTAACATGCACAGATACATTTACACAGGTCAGAACAAAAAAATTACAAACTAAAAACTAAAGAAAGAAAATATAACACCAAATTTAGAAATAAAATTTAAGGTAGATAAAATATATACTTAAAATTGTTGATTAAAACTTTACAGAAAGAATATTTATAATACAACATTAATTTTTTAAAAATCACATGGAAGACAAACCCCAATTAAAAATTTGTTTATGTCATAAAACGTTTTATTACACTGTGCAACACAAAAAATGAACTGGGATCAAATCTGAAAAAATCGAATCTAGGCAACCCCCAAAACAAATCCTTTAAGGGGTTTTACCAGTTTAGCTCGAATAATGGAGATATACAGGGTGTTTCTTTTAACTTAAGACAGCTCAATATCTCGAGAAATACGCATTTCACGGAAAAATGTCTTAAATAAAAGGTTAATGTGACTAAAGGGGACATTATTTGGTGCTACCGCTAGCCACCCCCTACCCCTCCTTAAGGGTGAAACAGGGGGTAACTTTGGAAAGTCAAATGGAATGCGATACCGCCCGACATGTTGGCGCGTTGTGTGCCAGAATTCATTACCCGCATTCAAAAATGTGTTGAAATGGAAGGACGACATTTCGAACATTTGTTATAAATTGTTTTCAGAGCCGACTATTGTTGATTTAATGTTAATTTTTGTTTTTCAAACGTTTCAAATAATACATTTTACAAGGAAACCCCTTTTTCTTAAATTTTGAATTACAGCGCCATCTGTTGATAAATTGAAAAAAACTTTCAAATAAAAGTTATTCATTTTTTTATGTACTACCAAACTCTGTGAAAATCGGGTCATTCCATTTGATTTTCCAAAGTTTCACCCTTAAGGAGGGGTAGGGGGTGGCTAGCAAATAATGTCCCCTTTGGTCACATTAACCTTTTATTTAAGACATTTTTCCATGAAATGCGTATTTCTCGAGATATTGAGCTGTCTCAAGTTAAAAGAAACACCCTGTATATTTCCATTATTCGAGCTAAACTAGCAAAACCCCTTTAAAGATTAGTTTTGGGGGTTGCATAGATTCGATTTTTCCACATTTCATCCCAGTTCAAATTGTAAGGTCAAAATTTGTCGCACAGTGTTATTAAAATGTATTTAGACGTATCTTAAATTGTTTCAAAGTTAACTGTTTTATTTTATTAGGAAGTCTATTATAAAAATTAGGTGCATAATAATTAGAAGCATTTCTGGATCTATCAATTCTATGAAATTCTATACATATAGGTATTATTAGCAGTTCTTGTTCCATGATGGTGTATGTTGTTTTGTGTAGTATAGGCATTTAAATTTGTTTTCACATACAACAAAGAATTTAATAAATATTGACAGTTAAAATGTTTAAATCTTTAAATCAGCTCTGTAACTTAAATTACAAATTATTCTTATTAATTTTCTTTGTATTGAAAATACATCAGAGGCTCTAGGAGAGTGGCCCCAAATTAAAATGCCATAGGCTAAAATTGAAAGGACTAGTCCAAAATAAGCAACAACTAAGGTACTTTGGGAAACAGACTCTCTTAGTTTTCTAAACAAAAATATTTTTTTGGACAAGGTTTTACATACTGACTCAATTCATGCTTCTTCTGCTTATTGTCGTGTCATCAGCGAATAGGACAAAGTTAGTGCTTCTTGAAAACTCTCCACCAATTAATGTTACTGTTTTACAAAGAGAGTTTTCAAGTTTTTAAAATGGGTTCTGTGATAAAGCTTATTTCGGGTTTATCAGGCTTAAAAAACCACTAAAAAAATTGCATATATATATCTTTTATCAAAGAAAATTATAAATTCAAAATAAATTATATCATAATTATGGATATTGAGGCGTTAGACACTTGAACGTTTAAAATTTAAATGGCAGGTGTCATTAATAGTGGCAATTATGGGAAAGAGGCGCAAGATCCCGGTCTTTGCCGGTCTATTTCACACCAATTTCAATTTACACATAAAATTTTGACATTTTTACTGGCCCGCGGGTAATACAGATTCCCAAGTTAGAAATTGTTACGCGAGTTACTCTTTTTTATAGATTTTGCTCTTTACAAATATTTAATTTAAATCATTTTTAGATAATACTCTTTGATGGCATGTCATATCCTATATTTCTTTATATCAAAAATCGACCGTTTACAGCTCGTTTAAATAATGACAGTCACATCCGTTAAAAAAATGGTGCTCCATGCAATTTAACAATATTGTGTCAATTGGGCATAAAATACTCTCTACAAATTAATGTTACTGTTTTACAAAGAGAGTTTTGGAGTTTTTAAATTGGGTTCTGTGATAAAGCTTATTTCATGTTTATCAGGCTTAAAAAAACACCAAATAAATTGCATATGTTTTATCAAACAAAATTATAAATTCAAAATAAATTGTAGCATAATTATGGGTATTGAGGCGTTAGACACTTAAACGTTTAAAATTTAAATGGCAGGTGTCATTAATAGTGGCAATTATGGGAAAGAGGCGCAAGATCCCGGTCTTTGCCGGTCTATTTCACACCACTTTTATTACAATTAATATGCTAATGCATCTGATATCTATAATGGAAAAGTAATTACACTAAGTTCCTATCTGGTACCGCTTACACCTTTATTTTTATCAACTTGCTAGGTGTCAAATGAGTATTCTGCCCGAACGGAGTTCTATTTAGCATTGTTTGAACGATTTATTCTTTAAGACTCTTAAATTGAAAGGATTTTTGTTATTGATAACCCTACTAAAAAGGATAGACTATTTTACACTCTCCAGGTCCATTTCTGGAATCAATCAAATTAAGTTGCTCATTGCAGATTCAGCAAATTTACGATATTTGCGAAGGTCCATAATTCTTGCGATGGAACAATTTTTAAGGCCAAATTTGTGCGTAAAATATTAAGGTTAAATATTATTGTTAAATTGTTGTAAACAAATTGGTATCGATAAATTTTGGTTTTTATTAAGACTGACTTGAACCACAGTAATTTTTTTACATTTCGATACTTTTTATATCTCAGAATACTGCAAACAAAAAGTATGCAAAATTTTCAGTTCGACAAATTTGAAGCAAACGTCAATTTCATAATAAATTTAAAAAAGGAATAGTAATTTATGTCACAAGGCTGAGAAGTAAGTCTTTTTGTGCTGAGCTCAATTCTTCAGCGGAGGCCTACAATTGAGCGAAGCACAAAAAATCACTTTTAAGCCGAATGACAAAAAATTTAAAATCCAGCTAGCATGGTTTAAATAATTAATTTTTTTGACAAAAATTCAAAAATAAAAAAGCATCGGTAAATTTAATAAAATAGCATTGACAGTGTTTTTTTGATGAAATACCCTGTATATTTTTGAATATTTAAAGAGTTTTTTCTTCTGGTTTCTAAAATATATAGTTTGTGTTTTCTTAATAACAGACACGAAAATTATGCTTACTTTAAAGCGAGAATCATGGTTGTCATGTATAAAGAACTTTTACACTAAAATAAGCATAGCGTTTTGTAAAAAATTAATAATTAAGACATGGTTATTTTACGACATATCCATGGCAACTATTATTTTTACGTTAAAATAAGCCAGGTTTTTTGTTCAATTATAAATAATTATAATTATTAATACAATGTTTAATTCAAACATATGCAAATTATAAATTTTTGAAATTAAAATAAAAAACTCTATCTTAATATTCAAAAATAAACAGGGTGTTCCATTAAGAAAAAAAAACAATGTTATCAATCTTACTTTTGCCTTTTTGTTTTTTAAGTTTAATATTCAAAGATATACAGGATGTTCCATTAAAAAAACAATGTTATATCTATGTTATCAATATTACCTTTGCCTTTGTCCTTTTTAATTAAAAAAAAAATTAAAAAAAAAATACTTTATTAAACCATACCTAAATTACTTAATTTTTAAACACCTATTCAAACAAAGATTAAGGAGGGGTGTCCTATAGGACACTGTATACAGTGGCGATGGATTTTATTTAATAGTTTATAATGACATTAAATAAACAAGTTTGGTGCAAACAGAATTTAAATTGAAGTTTGCGAAAAAAAGTTAGTTTTTCCTGTTGCCTCACCCGCCTCCAGGCCCCCCTATTTAGACCAGGGTCGATAATTTTTGAAACCAAAAAAAATAACAGTAGGATGAAACCCATTGGAAAAGGAGAAGAATATAATAAAAATGAAAGGAAAAATAAATTACGGGCGATCTGAGTTCGGGAAGTGGGAGGGGGGGGGTTTAAGGGTAAAAAATGGTTTATCTCGATTTCCGGCAAAACTACAAGTCCTATGGAAAAAAGTTAAATGGCAAAGTTGTAGGTAATAAAATGATCTACAACTTTTGTTATTACAATTTTTTTACATAACCTCAAAATTTATGTGAAAAATTCAAAAAACCAAGTTTTTGGTTTTTTATTTTTATCTTTAAAAAAAAAAAAAATTTTCCACCTTCATCAAAAAAATGTGATTGTTGCAATTTTTTTTAGTTAAAAAGTTTATTAATTAAATTCTAATAACATTTATGTCAGAAAATCTCATAAAATATAAAAATACATGTAAATCATACTATTGAATTTAGATACTTCATTCTGATTACGTTATTCATTATAATATTTTTTGTATTTTCTGAGAACATTTACCAAAGTAATGTATTTTTTTTTTTACACCATCAGAAAGTAGAGAGTTTATCGAACAAAAAGCACACCGACTTTTTGAAAAAAGCTGATATTGTGACGCGAGAATTTTCGATTGAAAATTAGGGTGCTTTTTTGATATTAAGTCAAAATAAGGCGAAATAATAAATATTTCAAATCAAATAAATTACAGTGTATTTGGGACATAAAAAGGTAAGTTTTCACCAAATTTCGTGGAAAAAACTTTTTTTTTGAAAAAGATAAAAATAAAAAACCAAAAACTTGGTTTTTTGAATTTTTCACATAAATTTTGAGGTTATGTGAAAAAATTGTAAATACAAAAGTTGTAGATCTTTTTATTACCTACAACTTTGACATTTAATTTTTTTCCATAGGACTTGTAGTTTTGTCGGAAATCGAGATAAACCATTTTTTACCCTTCACTTCCCGAACTCAGATCGCCCGTAATTTATTTTTCCTTTAATTTTTATTATATTCCCCTCCTTTTCCAATGGGTTTCATCCTACTGTTATTTTTTTTCTCTTTTTACCATTTTTAAAGGCTTCTGCACTGGTCTAATTTGAGATAATTCAAATTAAAGTGGTGCAATTTATTATCTACTATAATTTATCGACAAATTTAAAATTTTATTTAAAAAATCAAAATATTACAGATTTTATTCGATTTTAAATTTTTATTATTTATTTTATTAAAATTAATAAAATCTGTAACATTTGGATTTTTTAAAGAAAATTTTAAATTTGTCTATAAATTATAGTAGATAATAAATTGCACCACTTTAATTTGAATTATCTCATTAATTTTAAGCTAGTTGACAGTTGTCAAATGTCTTACAATCGTTAAAATAAATTGCTATTTAGTGAAATAATAAGGTGGACATTATTTTATCATCTTAATACAAAAATAAAAAGTATTAAATAGATTATTAACGCCAATACCTATTTAAAAAGTTTGTATGCAAGTTTGTACTGACCTTTTGATTTTGCCGGCAGTAAACTTTAGATTTAACTGAAAGCATTAAAAATTTCAGGTGCAGACTCCACCGTGAAGTGCCCATAAAACATTCTCTTCACTTTTACTGTGAAATACTGCTTCTATATCAATATTTAAACGGTTGTTAGTCCATTTTTAAGGGATAAATTCCAATTTACACATACAAATTTGAAATTTTGACTGGTAATACAGATTCCCAAGTTAGAAATTGTTACTCGAGTTACTCTATTGTTTTATAGATGTCGCTCTATACAAATATTTAATTTAAATTATTTTTAGATAATAATAAGTATTTGTCAAACTTTTATAAACACCTATTTAATTAAAATTCTTGACTAAAATGGCGTTTATCAAACTTGATACATGTATATTATGCATAAATTATGCATAATATACATGTGTGCAGCATAATAAATCTACTATTATTGTTGGTTAAATTTATTATAAAATAATTGGAAACTTAATATATTTAAGGTGTTTTTCAGAAAAATCCCACCTTTAGGAAGGCCATTGGCTATTATGGTGATTATAAAGAACTAAATAATAAAATCATTTGTATAATTTTTAGAAAAATATATAGGTAACTTGAATTATTTATAATTTTTTTTTTGTTCGAAAAAGTGTCCCTTTAACATTAAAATTTATTTTATAACACAACATTTATTATATGACTTACTTTTCTTGGAAAACTATAATGTTTATTTACAATATTAAATTTATTAAACGCGTGTATGTTAATATCAACATTTAAATATATTAAAGACAGCTGTCCGTGGCAACTTAAAGAAACAATCCATGTTGGTACCTACAAGCTTTATAAATATGTATATCCATTATAAAAACACAAAATCTATTGTTTTAGCCCTTTACTCAACTATTTTAAATATTAAGCTAAAAGTTTCCCATGCGAGAGCGGTTATTTTTTCCTAACACGTGTTTTGTTGAAGAAACGCCGCAATTAGCTACACTTCCGGGATTGACAGTAACATTCATCCCTAACTATTGGTAGGTAGGTACACCTGCGGACTACCACGAAGAACGTCCACTAATTTATTGTAATTAACGGAAAATACTTTTAATTAATTTTTACTATAAATAGACACTAATAATCGACCGTTGTTGCTTCCTAATCATTCCTTTGATTTATTAGTATTTAAAACGAGCCACTAATTTATAGAATGTATTGAAATAAATATATTATGTCTCAAGACCTCCCAATTCATATAAACTTTCTTTTTAATTGGGTGAGATAAAAATAAATTAATATATTAATTAAGCTCTTTATAATTTCTATATTTAGATATATCCATAATTTGAACTTAATTAAATAAAATATTATTGTTATTGTAAAAGATATTCATAAATTTAATTACGTTATATTTTTCTCAAGATTTTTTGGATGTATAATTTTAATTTAGTCTTTGGCTTATTAGCATATTTATTTCTTAATTAATAACAATTAATTATGTAATTAATATTATAGCCAATTAAATAATATTTAATAGTTTACTTCAAACATATTATCAAAATTATAAATTACTATAGTAAAATTTACATATTTGGAATACCATCAAAGACAGAAAACTAGGAACCTAGTTAATGTGTTTAATATTTGAAAAAAAAACAATATTTCTTACACAAATTTTTAAAACACATTTTTTATTCGACAATCAAAAATGGAGGATAATATGGAATAGAACGAAACTGTGCAATATTTTGTACTAATACTTTATTTTAGACAGACAAATATTTACTTATTTGCAAAAAAAGCCACCGCCATTTTGTATGTAATGTAAATATGGGGTAATACCCATAGAGCACAAAGTCGTCCATATGGTGTCCATAGGACATCCATCTCTGTACAAATGGATATCCATAGTATGTCCAAGAATATTATATGGACGTTCCATGTTCGTACATATAACGTTACTTTGGCACACTATAGGATGTCCATGTTATGTAATAAATGTACATACAATGTACGTTGGAAGTGGACTTCCATATATATGATGTCAAAATGAGCCTAGGAACGAAAATTGTAGAAAAATGTTGGTTTACTTGTTTATTCTGAGTTATGTATACATTTGTTTATTCTCATAAAATTACAAACATATAGGATTTAGGATAAAAAAGGTTTAGACAGTGGCGGCTGGTGGATTTTGGGTATACCAATATCTCAGTTATTAGACATGAGGCCCATATAAAACATATATGAGTTTATAATGACATTGAATAGACAATTTCTGCGCAAGCATAATTTAAATTAAAGTTTGCGAAAAAAGTTTGTTCTTCAGCGCGCCTCACCAGCCCGCTACACCCAATTAAGAGATTATTCAAGTGGTGCAATTCATAATGCACTAAAGTTTAACAACAAAATAAAAATCCAAAAATTACAGATATTATACCATTTTTAATTTTTATTATTTTTTTAACTAAAATTTTAAATGGTATAAAATCTGTAAGTCTTGGATTTTTAAAATAAATTTTTAATTTTGTTGATGAACTTTGGTGAATTATGAATTGCACCACTTTATTTTGAATAATCTTAATTTTGGGGGTAGGGGGCTGGTAAGGCGGGCTGAAAACTAACTTTTTTTCGCAAATTTCAATTTAAATTCTGCTTGCGCACAAATTTATTTATTATAAACTCATATAAGGTTGATATGGGCCCCATAACTGATATATTGGTATTATAGTGAATTAATTAAGTTTTATTTTATATTTAACACTTAACTAATAATTCAAGTATGCAAATATTGGTTATTTTACATTTTGAAATAACCCAATGACATTGCCTTTAATAATAATAAGTCACTATAGTGACTACCATGATACGATTTGAATCATGACTGCCTTTTTTTTAATTTGTCAAAAATTTGGGGGTTTAGTTGGCAAATTCTAGGGACCCCAAATTTATAGTTGGCTCCATTAAGTAGAATCCACTTTATGTACACTGGAGAATATAATTGTGGTTATGTTATAATTATAAGAATATGTTTATAAATTTTAAAATATCAAATAAAGCTGTTAAAAAATGCAATAATTTTACCTTTGATCGAGTCGAGCCGGCTTGGCGCGAATTTTTTAGTTCTGACCGGCGTTTTGTTATATAAACCAAACCTATTAATAAAGTTTAATTCGTAACTTGGTATTTCTGAGGTGTTTCTTTAAATAAAATTATAGTTACTATATAGTAAAATTATAGTTACTATATAGTAAATTAATTTAACCAAACTGTCATTGTTTGCAAAGAAAACAATTTTAACAATTAACAACAAATAAAACATTTGTTATTTTTTAAGTGTAGTTAATTATAAAAATTGTTTTGTTTGATATTTTTGTAAAATGTATTTAGTATGGTAGCCATTATCGACCGCAGGAGTCCTAAATTAGACTTTGAACATCCATCTTATTGTTTCTTGTCTTGTTGTGTCCATCCATGGATATCCTATGGACGTTCTTCTGGAACATCCTAAGGACATGGGAAAGCGTAAACTCCATGGACGTACGTTCAAAGTCCATGGACGTATGTACTTAGTTTGGACCTTTAATGGACGTACAATGGACGTAGTGCGCTGTGTGGGTAGAGAATAGAAAGTATAGACCTATATGCGATAATATAAAATATTTCGCATTTCTTGTTCTGCTTTATGATGATTTTCCGGGATCTGTTCCGTGTTGTCGGTTTTTGGTTCTTAAAAGAACCGTATGCCTGATGACGTTTCGGTACAATCTCATGTACCATTTTCAGGTCTTGCTGGGCTGCTGTTGCTGCTCTGCTGCGAGTTATACGGATTTATTTATTTTGTACCGGAATGACGTGTTCAATAGTATTTTTATACCTGAAACAAAGTTACAAAATAAAATACTGCACGATACCGAATTTGAATTACCCGATATTCGGCGATCTATCCTTTAGGCAGTACACCTGACAGGTGTGACCTGTGAGTTCCTGGCACATAAAATTCTATCATAACTTTTTAAATAATTTTTTTTAACTACTCCCACGTTGAAAAGCTTAGTAGCGTCTGATATTTCACTGTGACAAGTCGTGCCTGAGAGGGTTCTCTTAAAAAACCCGTATCCAATGATACAAACAGAAACATCGCTCGCCCATACAGCGTATTAACCAACCAAGCCACATTCATAAACCTCAATTGAATGTGGGTGCTAAATTCCGGGACAAGGGGGATTCCGGATTGTATTTAGTTTTGGGTCAGTCTATGGTCCCCCGAAAACCAAAATGTTTTCCTTCTTGTCCCGAACTCCACTAGCCAAAATCGGGAGTATAGCCTGGCCCGGCGACAACATTCCGGGAGGGGTCTGAACACAGACCAACCAACAAAATGGACTGCTCTCCCATTCAAAATACACAAATGTTTTGTGGCCAAGAACGATTTAGGGTAGGGGTAAAGGAGCCTCCTATATAATATGGGAGGGTTAATCACAGTTTGGAGACCAAACATCACCACCACGCGATATTACGAAATAATAATAATTATCAGTTTATATGAAAATCAAAGTATACGTCAATCATTATTAAACCTATACAATAATTATTAATAAAATTAAACCGCTCTTATGTAAGACCGTTATCAAAAATAATGATAGACTGTTATCGAAAACTGGACACCTCAAATTTGTAATACCTAATGAAGCTGTTTTTTATTAATGGCTAATTAAATAAGATTAATTTTCCTCCACTTTAATAGTAAAAAATATTTAAACGGTTTAATTTTTAAATATTCACTGTTGTGGTATGTTACAAAAATTATAAAATAATAATATAATAATGTATTTGTTATTTATGTTTAAGCATAAAACTAAATCCTGACTCGAGAAATAGCTTCGATGCGAAAGGTCAAAGTAGGTATATGAATAAGGAATTCGAAATTCGATGGTGTATTATCCTAATGTAAGGCCATTAAGCAGATAAGATGTGATGAAACTTTAAATAATTGTTAACAAAAATCCGATATACAGATGCCTGTTGAATTTTACCTTAAAAGGTATTTCGGAATTTTTAGTTTGAAGGACGTAACGCTATTAATCAAATAAACACAAAGGAAAGTGGGCTAAAATCTAAATATATTTTTTCAATTTAAATATTTTATATAAAGGTACAAATTATCTGCAAAAGATGTTCTTTTAACCAAACAGAACACCATTTAAAATTTAAATAAGCCTCAAGACATCAATTAATTAAAGAAGACACAGAAAGCCTGCGGAAAATTCTTGAACAAAAAATCAATGGTAACTAAGGTTATTTGATGTTTAAGGACGATTTTAATTACCTAGTTTTTTAGAGAAAGATAAACGACTTTAAATTATTTTAATACCACTAAGTAAAACATATGAATCCTCTAGTATCAAATCCCCTTAAATCCGTTTTGATAAAAATGAGATACATGCATTAAAATATTCCTACCTATCAATATGTGCACAGAAATGGTTGCAAAAGCCATAAAATATTTATAAAAAAAATAATATATACATTTCGGGGCTTTTTTAACCATTTGAATGCACAAATTGATAGTAGTATTTTTTAATGCATGGTGCTCATTTTTCATCAAAACGGATTTAAGGGGTTTCGTGTTACTTTCGGCACGTTCTCTTTTTCTCTGTGGCGCGAGTTTTGAGACACCCTGTATATATTGTTTCTTAATTTTAAAACCCAAATTCCTCCCTAGGCTACTGCAAATGTTTTCGCAGTACCCAAAATCGGCACTACCCGAACAATAAGTAACCAGAACGCGTTGTGTAAAAATTATGTCTTCCACGACCTGAAATAAGTATGTATTTGCATTTATCTTCATAAATAAACTGAAAAGAATACATATAGATTTGATAACAACTGAATAATTTGTTCCGGTGCACCGCGGTGTAGATAAATGACAAGAGCATGCAGTGCCGGTTTAACAGGGGTTTTTTGGGGACTATAGCACCGGGCGGTAAATATTTTTAGGGCGGTACCGCGTACCGCCCTAATTTAAAAAAAAATACTTAATCGTTAGAATTTAGAAAAAAAAATATTGCGACACTGCGTCGGCGGATACAACGGATACAAATGAGAAAAATGTTGTTAGAGTTGAAGCAGCTTCTCCATCAAAAAAACTTGATTTATTGCATGGAACGGAATAATTTTAACTTTTTGGATAGACGTTTTGCAAAGGGTTAATGAAACCAATAAAGCAGTCCAAAAAGAAAATATGGATGTAAGCACAAATGCTCATCTTTTGTCATTTTTAGTTGAGAACTTTGATTTTTTACGTGATCAGTTTGATCATTACGAGGAAATAAACAGGAAACGAAAATTATACTCAAAAGCGGATAATCATAAGAAAATTACAATTTGAAGAAAATAATTCAGAGGCGAATTTAAGCAAAAAAGAAACAATGCGAACAATATGTTTTATTTTAATAATTGACAATCTATAATCCGAAATCATTTGTCGATATGATAGCTAGAAATCTGGCACAAACAAATTTGAATTTTTGTTTAATCTATAGAAACTTCATTGGAATTAGAATAAGTTTTATACGAAAATAAATTAATATCTTCATTTCCGAATATTAATATTTGTCTGCGAATTTTTTTTATAATGGTTTCAAATGCAAGTGGTGAACGATCTTTCTCTACTCTAAAAAGGGTAAAGAACTACCTAAGAAATACAATTCCCCAAGAAAGATTTAACTCCTTAGCAATTTTGTCCATTTATCAAGACCAGCTGGATGAAATAAATGTAAAGTGATATAAAACAATTTGCTACTATAAAGACTTGAAAACAACCTTTTAATTATTAGTATTAGGATTTCTCAATATTTATTTAAACCAAAGAATAATGTTTTATTTATTTATAACTTTTGATTAGTTTTTATTAGTTTAATGAAACAAAATATTAAACTTTTATTTTTTAATTAGTTTTTCTTAGTACTTAGTATTGTTTGTATAAACCAAAGAATGTTTTAATTTTTAGTTAGTGCTTTTGATTAGTTTTTATAAATCGTTTATAAAGGCTCATTTTATATTTTATAGGATACTAAGTTTACTGTTAGATACCAGCCTAACCAACCTAATCTTCCACTTGACGTGAGAAAGTAAGACTTAAAAATTTAAAAATGTTTTTAAAAAAGTAATATTTTAAAGCATTGGGCGTTGTGTTTGTGCCAGAACCGGGCGACGAACTAACTTAAACCGGCACTGAGAGCATGACATTTTTCTTAAATTTGTACCTTTCCCAAACATGAAACAAAAAGTTAGTTGATATCTAAAATATGTTTGAAATATTACTAATATTTTATAAGACAAAATAATAAAAATCAAAGTCTCAAATTTGATCTGAAATAGATATTTTTCATAACACATCGGGTTTTTCAGAAAAACATGTAAAAAAACTTCAAAAAAATAATTTTAATGTGTAGGTATAGTTATGTAGGTAGAAAATTGTTTGTCCTCTTGTAAAACTTAAATGTTATTTATATAAAAAAATTAATTTAATTTTTTTCAAGTTTAGGCTCTGAGCCATTTTTAATATTTTATTTATCAATCAACTGGGTTTTTGGATTTCGGTTTTTGTGTAAATTGGAAATCAATTTTTTTTATAATTTCTATTATTAATTTTTGTATATTATATATAAGGTTTACTTATTACTTATTTCGCATTGTGGAAAATATAGTTTACCCAATGTTTGAAAAAATTTGGTATCGTGGTTAAACACGTTGTGGCAGTGGGAGATTTTGGGTATTGAGAATAACCTATACTAAGTTTAAATGAACTTCGATTTCTGATTTCCCTCAAGATGAAGATCGTAATAAAAACAAAAAAATCGTTTTAAAAGGTACTGTGGACATTTGCACAATTTTAGAGTATCCATGGATACTCTAAAATTTCCGAAATTTAATAAGCTTAATCCTAAATTAAAACACATTAATATAGCCTTGTTTGTTTTCATAACTTATTATTAGTTATTGTTCTTCAGTTGAAATAAGGTTTTAATTAGCCTAACCGTTACACATAACGATACCATCTGAATATGTATTTTAGAAGAATGTCTAGTTCTCATAAATAACAAATAATTGGCTAATTATATTTTATGCAAATAAACATAATTAAATTAAGCGAAGACATATGTTTTTAAAGTCATTGTTTCACTTATGTTTAATACAACAAAACTAGATTATTGCTCCTTTCCTCATCGCTGGTTGTTGTAATGTATTATAGAGCGAGATTTTTTTCAGATTTGAATAATGACAATGAACAATGATTATAAATATTTATTAAGCATTTTTTACGGTTTTAATTATGGTTCTTAAAAATTAAGTAGGCATCGCTAAACTATTTTTATGTTAAGTTAAACGCGAGTATCAGCTAAATATATCTAGTTATATATTCGCATTAAAATATTAATTTGTTTTTTATCTCTAAAGCTTTGCGGTTATTTTCTTTTGTAATTTGTTAAAAGGCGTCTTGGTTTAAGTTTGTTTATAATTACCTAGTTATTTATAAATTTTAAGGTTTTATTTTTATCATGTTTTTTTATTGTTTCAGGTTTGTTTTCCATTTTCAAATAAGAAATTCTAATACTAAAGGTAAAAGTATTAAATTTATCACATATAGATAATTTATAACAAAATTTAAATTAAATTTAAAGGATTAAATTTATCACATATAGATAATTTATAACAAAATTTAAATTTTACAAAAAAAACACCTTAAAATCTTTCCCTTAAAAGTAATTGTTTCGCCAGGCCCATCCGCAAGGGTTCAAACCCCCCACTGAAAATCTCTAAAATTAAAAAAATATTATAATACCTACTATAAAAATACCCAAAGAAAATCGTAACTGTTAAAACAAAACCAATAACCACTAAAATAAACAGTTACAAAACCATCAACTGCTAACTTCAGAGACATATAATATATTATATTATTATTATTATAGTAAATTGTAGAATGAATAATTTGGAATTTTCACAATAAAATTCTATATTCAATTTTTTTCAAACGAAATAAACAGTTTGTTTTTGTGCAACAATTGAGGAGCATCCGTGCAAAACCGGCTTTACCCACTTTAATAAAATGTTGGGAAAATGGCAAAAACTCCACACTTCCTGCAGGCCTTTACAGATAAAAAAGTGGTTATTGAGTTTTGTGGGCACAAAACTCAAGATGCATTTTTTTGGGCACAAAACTCAAGATGGATTTTTTTATCTGTAAAGGCCAGGAAAAGGGGAGTTTTTGACATTTTCCCAACATTTTATTAAAATGGATATAGTCGGTTTAGCACGGATGCTCCTCAATTACTCTCTAAAAATGAAACAGTGGATTTTCACTGATTGACAGTGCATATTAACTATTTGCCGAAGTGATAAGTATACCACTAGTAATTAGTGAATACTCACTTTTTCATGTAGCGATTTCTTTGCACTAATTTATTTAGTGGAAATTACACTGTACAAATTAGTGAAATATGTGAAATTTCACTTTTTTATGTCGAGAGTTCCGGAAAAGTAGTGATAATAAAAAACACTAATTTGGAAAAGTTAAAATTTCACTAATTTATATTGAAAAACACTAATTTTACAGTGATTAATAACTCACTGACGGAAATAGTGAAAATGTCACTGTTTCACTTATAGAGAGTAATAAGTAATAAGTAAACCTAATATATTATATTAGGTTTACTTATTACTTAAGTATTTCGCATTGTGGAAAATATAGTTTACCCACACTGTTTCACTTTTAGAGAGTAGACTGTCTTACAAGGATTTTGCAACATAACTGGGATATTTTTGTTCGTGTTCAGGGCTCCCAAAAACTAAAAATGCGAAAAAAAGCGGATGTCGGCCGAATATTTTTTTTGCTAATAGCCAATTTTCAGTTTTTGAAATAAAAAAAATCGCTTGGCTTTGTTAACTAATACAAGAGATGATAAATTTTTACTTTTTCTTGAAAAATAGAATTTTGTGCAAATTTTAAGCTATATCCAAGGCTGTTTGACTCATTATTTTAAAAGATATGGTCGAAAAGGCCAATAAGCAAATCTAATGAAAACCTCATTTTCGTCATCTATGTCGAACGTCAACGTCAATATACGTTATATCTTAGAGCGCACGGCTCTGTAATTATACACTGAAAGAAATATATACTAAAGTTAAATAAAAAAATAATTAGGGCAAATATATTTTATGTTTCATATATAGACTACCACATACATTGCTAAAACAAATATATTCGTTTGGTTAGCAGCCTATTGCTGCCCTAGCAATATAAATGGTGTTTCTAGCAATATTTTTTTGCTGTAATTCACTTATAGTTTACATTTTATAGTAAGGGTAAGTTTATTTTTATTTAGATCTAACATATCTTCTTTACAATAAATGTATTACAAAATTTACCATACATTCATAATAAACAGTAGTATAAATGTGTAAAGCACTAGTATAAAATTTTTAGTATAAATTTGTATTTACTTTTAGCAACAAATTTCTTTCAGTGTAATAAATGAATTCGGCCTAACGCTAATGTTATTTTGATTGGCCTTAAACTGCTTCTTTATCGTCCTTTTATAAAGTTATACCTTAAATGTGCAGCTTATAATTCGAAATATTAATAGCAACACAACACCTGCTCCAGTAATTAGAGGTTCTATGAACTGTTCCTCGGCCCATAATGACGGGTTACTTTTTTCAGTGTGTCATTACCGATGCTATTGTGGCTACTTTAAAATTATACCTTTGAGCCTTTTTTCTGTTTATCTGATTGTCAGTGATATTTTTACTGATTGTTTTGATGAATGCAACTGTTTATGCGTTATTATCGAGTTTTCGGGTTCCCTGAAATAAGTAAACGTTACTAATGATACCCCTGTTTAATTATTAAGTTTTTATAATTTTATAACAGTATTTTTTATTTTTTTTTAGAAATTTTATTATTTACATTATAATGTAAATAATAAAAATTAGATTAATTAGATTATGATTAAAATTAGATTTTCTTATTAAATTTTCTTGTAATTTAGGAACAGTAGGCCTATTTACATTTATAACTACTATATTTTCTGTTACTATTCAAATAAAAAATATGGTTTATTAAAAACATTTATATTTTGTAAATAAAATAATATTTTTGAAACGTTTGAACCTAAAATTAAACATTATTTAATATCGACTATTCCACTCATTACTATATGGTCCAATCAGATTTCAGTTTTGCAGCATAGCAACCAATTGGTTGCTGTGCGAAAAATAATTTTAAAATAAAAATGTAAAAAAATATGCATTGTGGTCAAAAAAATCATACAGAAATTGAATCGGCAGTTAATTCTAATTAAAAAAAAATATATGTGAAATAGTCTTGCCGAATACCACTCGGGAGAAAATTTTCCCTAAAAAAATTTTGATTTTTATTAACTTACTTAAGATTTGTCCTTGGAAATTTCGCATTAATTTAAAACCAGTGGTTTTAAACCACTCGCCTGGCGGCTCCTGGTCTTAAACATTCGTATAAAAATCAAAATTTTAACACTAGTGGTATTATATACGATAAAATTGACTGTTAAAGAGAAAAACTATTTTGATTTTGTTGCAACATTTTAAGAAGTATCTACTAATATCCGTAGTTTTAGAATTTATTTATACTTGGTATACCAAGTATACTTCTAGGAAGAAATAAACCAAATAATGTTATTGTATTCTAAATAAAATCTGGAAATACTTTCTAGTAAATTTACAAATTGTTTGCCTTGTTTGCATACTTGATATAATCGCTAAAAAAATTGCTATTGGCGAGAATTATTAGTGGCTGCTTTTTCGCTATGACAATTAGTCATTTTTGACTAATCCATTTTTAGAGATTACTACTCGTAACCGAAACCTCTTTTTACAAATGTATTTACGAGTAAAGTACTTCTAAGTATACGAGTAAATATTTTAAGTACTCGTACTTAAAATTTTACGAATACTTTTTTAGTACTAGTGCCAAGCTCTGTATTAGTACTACAATACATTTAAAAAAAATATTTTTCTTACTACCTCGACTCAAAATACGTTGTTTCGTCCCCGATTCCACGGCAGAAAGTTTACGTTTTATGCATTGGTCAAGCTATACGCGCACACTCTAATAGCGAGAGTAAAAAATTTTTAGTCGTGTGCTTAACATTCAAATTTCGTACTGCCAACATGAGAAACACAAAAATATGACAGTTTTAAACCATAATTTTGCAATTATAACAACAAATAAACAATTTATGTTTTTACTTTTTTACTTTTTATGTTGTTTTAAGTGTTTAATGGTACTTTTATTTGTTATAAAGTAGTAATTTGTTAATTAAAATACAACGTTTTATTTTTACTGTATTGGTACCGCTGAATTCACGGCCTACTGTTATTTATTTATCAAGCTCTTCAAATGGAGATAGGTACATAAATACACATTTAATTTTTTCCCGTATTTTCGGCCGGGTTGTATTTTCGGCCGAGGTAGTAAGAAAAATAGTATACACTACACGGGCAGAAAGTGTGAGAGCCCTGCACTGCGCGCCATGATGCCCTCTGGCTTCGCCTCGGGCATCATGGCGCGCAGTGCAGGAATCTCACACTTTCTGCCCTTGTAGTGTAATATACAATTGTTTCTTTAGTATAAAAAATAATTTATATAATATATACCTAAATATATATATACATATACGAACATTTCAAGTGCTCTGCGGAACGTGATAATGTCAATCCGTGTCAATCGATATCGCTGAAATTTTACACAATTTTTTTTTGTTTTTGTTTTGTTTAATTTTTAGGCCGGTATCAGCAAAATCGGACTGATGGCCTCAAAAGTGTTATAATAATTATTAATTGTTAATAAAAAAATATCAAACTTTGAACAGTTTATAATTGCTATAATAATTTTTAGTAATTAAATTTCTAATGAAATTATTTTTTTGTTTTTTTAGTTATTGAAAAAAAGTATTTTTAATACAAAAAAATAATGTGTCTCAAAAAGAGGCAAAAAATACTTTAGATTTTAAAATCAGCCATATTAAATAATATATATATACTCAAAAACAGAAAAATTTATATTTAAAGATATATATAATTATTGAAATACATTATATATCATAAAATTAATTATAAATTTTAGGATGTTGGTTTATAACAAATATTTTTATAAAATTTATTAATTATTGCAAGGTTCTACTTTAATTAACTGTTTAACATAATTTACACAAAAAACGATTTAATTTGCCCACTTGTATGATAAATAAGGTGAAAAGTACTCTTAAACGAGCGTAGTTTTATTGAATTATTAATTTATATTCGTGCCGTTGGCAACAATGAGTGATTAGCTCTATAATTCCCATTTTTATAATTATTTTGTACATTATATTTAACGACATATAATTTGCATGTTCCGTGTTCCAGTAATTTACATCGATATTTTTTTAATGCAGCTGCTAGCTGTATTGATTTAACTGGATAATTATAGAATTTAATTATTTTCTTTTCTTTTAAAAATATTTACCACAACCCAAAAAAAGATTCCTAATGGGTATTTTAAGTTGGTTTATAATCCTTTAACTAATATCCACCTAAATTCATAATAAGGGTTTTAAAATTGTTCAGGCACGCGTGAGCTTAGCGCATAACTTGGGATATAAGGTTTAAAATTGTTTTTATTAAAATCCTTAATCCCTTTTCACTCTTAAAACATATTAACCTCATGTATATTTTTGAACATCAGATAATACATCTTTACAAAAAATGTAATTTATGGCTAAAACTCTTGTGTGGTACAAGCTAGAAGTATTTCTACATAAGTTAAACACGGTGTAAACAGTAACAGTAAGTGCCAAAAGTTTGTGAGATTAGTTATACTTTTAATATATTGCCTCAAGAACATGTAACTGTTTAAAAATAACAGAAACTCTGTGTAATATTACTATATAGGAATAAGCCTCCATAATTTCAAATGTTTGAAAATGCGTTCATTGGTTATCTTTATTTATATACATATCTTTAAATAAACAAGGTGAATGTAACTTGTATAAACATCGGTGTTTATCGGAACCATGTTAAAGAAGAAAACCGAAAGTTATCTTAACATTGATAAGAACCTTATTTTATCAGATAGGAGTGTTTTTTATTTTAGTTTGTATTATTATTTTAACAATACCTATAGGAAAAATAAATATTCGGAATGTTGATCTATCAACTTAATAATTAATTAAAGTGAATTATTCACCAACAAATAAATAAGATTTGGTGCAGACTTTATTAGTGCCCATAAAACATCCTCTTCACTTTCACTGTAAAAAAATGCTTCTATATCGAATTTAAACGGTAGTTAGTTCATTTTTAAGAAAGAAATTTTGATCTTTACAGACAAATTTGACTTACACTGTAATTTAATTTTAAAACAGATTTTTAATACCAATTTGGCTATTCTGTTTTTGTATAGATGTCCCTCACCGAGGTTTTTATAATAGCGGGTATTGGATACCTACGGCTAGACCAAGTAGCAAATATCGGGTATTCATTAGGTACCGGGTAAACACCAATTCTGTGGTGAAAAGAATTCTGCAAACTGTTAAATTTGTCAAAGGTACATGTACTCTCCAGCATCTCTTCTGAGAAAAAAATGTCAGAAGCTGGAAATATGTTAAGTGCAAAAAGAATCAGAAAATGGATGAATTTAATTATTATTATTTAATAATTAAATTCATCCATTTTCTGATTCTTTTAATTATTATAATTAATAAAAGCTTTTCTTTCTATTTAATAGAAGCAATTTTTAATGTTGATATTCTATTTTTTGATGATTATAATCAATGTTCATGATTTTAAGTTTATTTTAGAGCATTTAGTGAATTTATAATTAAAAAATAAAACTTGAAATACTAATATTATTTAATTTATGTAAGTGTACCCAGACTATTTTTTATAATAATATTTGTCGTAGAAAAAGTATAGTAAGCAACTCGTTTATAAACTTTTATGGACGCTCATTTTATTAAACACTCGCTCCCAAGCTTAATTAAAAGTCGTGACTAAAATGGCGTTTATCAAACTTGATACATAATATACTGGTTCTTTACAAAATAACTTTAAAGTGCTTTAAATGTATTTGACAAAATATGTAAAGTTTAACTCATTTTTAGTCTTAATGAATCGTGATTTTAAATACCCACACCCAAAAAATCGGAGCATAAGAATACGGAGATTAGTCTTTAAATATAAAAAGGAGATCATGCATGATCTCCTTTTTATATTTAAAGACTAATCTCCGTACACATGTTTATAGGAGTACACTTTTGGGCAGCACTGTCCTTTCTAAAGTAAGACGTTTGATCACTTAAGTTTTATGCATGTAAAACTGAATTGACTTTAAAGTAATCATTTATAACATTTTATTTGTAATAACTTAATCCTTACATTATGAAAAATCAAACATTTTCGGACGTTTTTGATGCGCTAAATCCAACCTCAGAATTACTTCATCACGTCGGGTTTTCTTGCTTTGGGAAATATTTTTCCTCTTTTCCTCTTTGAAAACTTATACAATATCCCCGAGAAATCGTTATTTGAAATTTATGATCGAAGCAATACATTTTTGGAAGATTAAAAAAGGATTTAGAAGAGAAATAGTAGAATTTGTATATAGCATGATTTTGGGATAAAATAAACGCTGGGTTATAATAAAACTTAAAATATTGAAAACAAAACAGCTTTTTTCCACTTTTGGGTGAATTTAGATTCAGAACTTCAAAATGTTTTATTTTTAAGTGCAGTAAAAGTAATGCAAATAAAAATTAAAACAAACGCACTTAAAATGATTTTAAACAATAAAACAGTATTTTTTAATATTTCGTAATTTTAAAACTTTTATAACTTTTTGAGTTAGGATTTCTGTCCATAGGACAGATTTGTTCGTAAAGTTTGGCCAAGCATTTAAGTTACATGTAAAGGGTGCACCCTTCATTTTATTTTCTGCTGATAAAGCGTTGTAAAAGTAGCAGTATTGCGAGGATCGCATATTTAAATAAGTATAAAAACCATTTTATAAAAATATGTATGTTAATAGAATAAAAATAAAACCTATATGTTTTATAAAGCTTTTAAACTCAGGAACTCAGAAACAGGAACCCTAAAAAATAAAATACCGAAGAAATTATATAAGCAGAAAAACTTTTAATTGCTTGAAAACAATCAATTGGATTTACAGTCGATGTAACGACTGTTAGCGGTCCAAAAAAAGAGCATAGCGGCGGTCAAGTGGACGTTGTTCCGGAGCTCTGCGAGCCTAAGTTATACGGGCAACTTCCGATGGCGCCAATAGCTTCTTACCTGTCCGTGAAGGCATTTCCCGTGGATGGAATTCCAAACAAATGACAAACGTAAATTATGAATGGACTTGAGCTGAGTTTTCGCCCCCCGTCGCCAGCACAGCCCCCCTCAGATTGGTACGAGTTTAACTAACATGTTACTGTCGATGAAGACGAGCCCCAGCCTATGTTTGTTTGTTGGGATGGATGATTTATTGTTTCAGGAATATAGCCTGATATTCTATTAGATGGAACTAAAATAACAATCAATTATCAAGATAAATTATAACAAGTTTAAAGACCATTGGTTTCCATTAAGGAACTAAATTATGATAATTATTTATGTATTTAAACACAGGTTTATAATTTATAAATTATGAAGCAAACCAAAATATTTAAGTACAGGAACAGTATTATACTGTTCCTATAATAGGAACTTGTTTGGTTTATTTATTTTGGTAAACCAAAACCTATTCATGCAAATATCGATCGATACACTTAGGGATATAGGATATAGAGGTGTGATTTGTATTTAAATACCGACTTTTGAACATTTTTAAGGGGCACTAATTCGCTATAAAATACATTTTTCATAAGATCAATGACATAGCTAAAGCATTTTTCGACCGAGGCAAGGAATAATCCACAATACAAATTATGTTTTTCAATTTGATTTACGAAAATTTAAATTCAATAAACTGCACATACAAAATTTACGAACAAATAATGACATTTTACAAAATCATCAAACATGACAAGATCGATTCGAATTTCTCTTCAAATCTTCATTATTTACTTCCCCGGCTAAAAAATGTTCATTGATTGAAATTACTTTAAAGAGATCTTTCAAAAATTTCCGATTTTCCATTAAAAAGACTTTGTTAAATAATATTTAGTCTTCGAGGGACAGTAGGTACTCTAACAAAACTTATATATATTTTTAGATTTAATGAATTTTGTGAAAATGTCAATCACCAGGTTATTCGACTTTTATATAAATCTATTTTAGACAATTTGGCCCAACAATTCCTTAATTTTTAATTAGCTCAATTTAATTCTTAATTAAAATCTACTTTCACCTATTCTTTTTCTTCCAAATCAAATGGAGAATTGAAAAATATCAATTTTTAAGAATAATCAGGGGATAAAAAATAGGGTATTATCTACGGCCCTTATAAATTTTGATAAAACCGGTCATTATTTTAATTAATTAATTAATTAAAATCTATTTTCACCTATTCTTTTTCTTCCAAATCAAACGGAGAATTGAAAAATATCAATTTTTAAGAATAATCAGGGGTTAAAAAATAGGGTATTATCTACGGCCCTTATAAATTTTGATAAAACCGGTCATTATTTTTCGAAAGAGACTTAATTTTAGTAAACTGGTAAATTTGAAGAAAATCGGTTAATTGGCTAATAAGTTAATAGAAAAGAAATGTTTTTTTAAACTTTGACAGCCTATAGGCTCCGTTTTATGCGTTTTAGATATGAAGCCATTATTTGCAAAACTCTCTTTGCGATTTGGTTTACTTGGTTTACGTTTTAGCTTGAACGAAAATTATTTTTTCGGTTCAATTTATTACTATTATTTATTTTACAATACATTAATAGGCATGACTAATAAATATGATAATCGTAATATGAATCTCCCATAGTCTTTCAGAAACAAAATTGTAACATCAAAAAGATTTTTGGAACACAAAGAAAAATTAGTTTACAAACGAAAAAAACTTATTATATTATATTATTATTATTAATTATTTCAGTGTCGTTTACGTTTTGACACACATCTTGATCATCTTCACTTTTTTTTAACTTTTAGCAGCTTGATCTTGAATAATTTTGTAGAAGTCTAATTCTGTTAGTTTTATGCAATCTTCGCCATAATGTTTAACCAGCAAACCAATAATGGAAGTTTCTTGCTTGGCGGCACTTTAACTGGCTAAATGGATGTAAAGAAAGAGTTTTTTAACCGAACTCTTTAACCGATTTTATATAGCAAAGAAGCAGTTTTGAAATTTTTAAAGGTGGCAATAAATTTCTTATAAAAAATCTAGTGAAATTTACGAAAAAAGTGAATTTTGATTATTTTGTCAATTGGAGACTTTTGCAAATAATGGCCTCATATATGTTTTCTGGATTAAATTTTCTAGTAATTTGCTATATATGCGTAGTAAGGTCTTTGTATTCATTTAAAATAACAGTTGTTTAAAAAAATAATAGTATCCCAAGTAGCATTTATAGTGGTTAAAACGTGTTGGCCACTTATACTTGGAACTGTAAAGTATATTGCCAAAATTTCTGCCACGTGGTAGAAACGATTCTATTACGTAGAAATGGGGAACACTTTTTTAGTGTCAGTCACATACTAAATTATTTATCTAGAGGCTTAATAGTATATTATGTATCAAGTTTGATAAACGCCATTTTATAGACGAATTTAATTTAGGCACGAGCAAGCTTGCGAGCGAGTTCTTAAATTAATGAGTGTATAGAAAACTTTATAAACGAGGTGCATACTATACTTTTTCTACGACAAATACTTATTATTATCTTAAAATGATTTAAATCAAAAATTTGTATAGAACGCCATTTATGAAACAACAGGGGAAACTGTCAAATGTCACATTTTTACATTTTATAAACACAATAATTATTATAAAGGTTTTAAATCGAAATGTATATTGAAAATTGACAGTTTTTCACATTGAAAGTAAAGGAAATGTTTTATGACTTTACAGAGTCCGTGCCCGAATTTAAGTTATAGTTTACTGCCGGCGAAATTAAAAGGTCAGTACAATGTTCATATAAACTTTTCAAATATTGGCGTTGAGAAACTATTTCATATTTTTGTATTTTTGTATTGAGATAATAAAATAATTTTCACATTTAGTATTATTTTACAAGAAAGGCACTTTATTTTAACGATTGTATGACATTTGACAACTGTCAACTAACTTAAAACTAACTTCAGCCCGTGACTAAAGCGCCGTAAAGCCACAACTTGTCAATGTGTATTTAAAAGGTCACATAGTGTCATGGAAACATGATCTACGATAAAGGGCGTTTTAAAGGTGGGAGTAGAAAAAATTTTTTTTTTATTATTTCTGGTCACTTGAAACCAATAAATATGTATTAACGTGTTAAATTTGGTGCGGTAATAACCAGAATTGTTTGTTAAAAACTACACATTTATTTCCCTATAGGGAAATACAATGGCGATTATTTGTAAACGTGTCTGCTTTTGAAGAAGGGAACTTTAAAGTGGTAATTTTATACGAAACGTGGAAATCACTTAAGCATGTAGCAAGAACGTAGCAATCACCACCGCAATTATATAATCAAGTTTTGACACATTCAAGGTTTGGGAAAAGTTCCGAAAACGTTGCCAAAACTGATATACCCACTTTACTACTACCACTTCATTGAAGTGACTTCAAAGTAATACTTAAGTGATGTGGTTACAGTTACTATTCATAATTCACTCTAAAGTTTAGACAACTTTAAGGTGGTGTCAAAAGTGGTCATAAAATTTCAGATACCAGACTAATACACCAAAAAGATATAAAACTATAAAAAATATTCTGCTGGTGCAATCACATGATTACAACTATGCTAATATAATATGGAGATATTTTAACTTTATCGTGGTAGATTTAGTTATTTAAACGTTATTGCCATTTGAAGTGGTGATATCAGTTTTCGTCACGTCATGCTACTTGGGATAGTACTAAAGGTTTAGACAAATGTTAAAACATCGTTTTATTTTATAGTTACCTCTTATACACTAACACTTCCTTATTTTTATCAAATTCCTGGAAATAATTAGGATATTGATCTTCAAAAGAAACGATTAGTCATCTACTATTTACTACAAAATTCATTTTAAAACCAATGTATGTATGTAAATACCTATTTAAAATATCAAAATGTATATTTTACAGATATGTAAAATGTTTTTGTAAAAAATAATAATTTTATACGTAGGCAATCCTTAAAAGGTTTATAAGAGCATTTTTTACCATCACTTTTTAATTTCAATTTTAACGTGAAAATGTGTTTAATCGCCGCGCCCGCCGGGGGGTTAAGGTAGGTACCAACTCATTTTAGAAATAAAGAAAAAATAGTCCATTTATTATTTTCAGATTTTATTAAATTAAGTTGTTGTGTTATTTTTTAATACAACGTTTATTTTTAAATAACGGGTCGGACTAAGAAATAAACATAAACAAGGACTCACAAAATGTATAAATATTTAATAATAACATATACTAAAAATATTTTAAAATTTAAACAGTGTGGGTATCTGTCCAAAAGGTATAAATTTCCAACGATGAACAAACTGAAAAATAGGTGATATAAAAAGATTTGTCGAAAATAGAAGAGGCTAAAAATTTGTTAAAGTTTATTCTTAAATTACATAGTGGGCATGCGCTCGCAAAATAAACAGGTGGATAGGTATAATATTATACAAACAATTTTTTTTTTAATATTCGATTATACCTATAGGTATATAGTATACTATAAAAAATAGGTGATATAAAAAGATTTGTCGAAAATAGAAGAGGCTAAAAATTTGTTAAAGTTTATTCTTAAATTACATAGTGGGCATGCGCTCGCAAAATAAACAAGTGGATACCTATAATATTATACAAACAATTTTTTTTTAATATTCGATTATACTATAAAAAATCCAATACACTCTTAAACCAAATCACTCAGAAGGAGTGAAAAAACACTCATAAAGAATGGTTGTTCACTCCTTTGCCACGTAAAAAGTTTTTTACTCTTAAGGAGCGAAAAAAAGGGTAAATACCCATTTACTCATTAAAGAGTGAAATTTATTGATTTTTTTTTGAGTGCTTTAAATTTAAATTTTTTAAAATAAGAATATTAAAACCCTTTTATGATTGATTTTAATTTTACTCCTTTTTGTGTATTTTTTATTTCATTCTTTTAAAATTAATTCATTTTTACTCTTTTTTGAAGGTTGTAAATTTACTATTTTTTGCATGTTTTAATTATACTCTTTTTATATTGTTTTAGGTTAACTCTTTTTGTATGTATTTTACTTCACTCTTTTTATAATTATTTTAAATTAACTCCTATTTAGTTTTTTTCAGTTCACCCTTTTTTTGTTGTTTTGACTTTAATTTCTTTTATGTGATTTTAACTTACCTACTTTTATTATCTTGACGTTTACTCTTTTTAAGTATTTTTGATTTTACTCGTTTTTGTACTTACTATAAACTTTTCTATTAGGTATTTTGACTTTTAATATTTTTTTGGGCAAACCTAATTAATTCAGCAATAAAGTATTTCCCCGGAAGAGGAACATTTTATTTTATTTATGGGTTTTCATAGAAGTCTCTCGTGATAAAAAGTTGATCCTCGAAAAAATAACATTGACAAAAAAATTTGGTATTTTATTTACAGGGTGTTCAAAAATTAGGAAAACATGAAATCGATTTAAAAGAGAAGTAGTAGGTACCTTTCTTTTTAATTTGTTTGAAAATTTTTGTAAGAAAAAACTGTTTGTAATTAAAAACGAAGTCTGAATACAAAAATTATGACGGAAATTATAAAGTTGATTTTTCTACGATCGAGTTTATTTATATTTTTATTTTTGAGTCATTTCTGTTAAAAAATAACATCCACTTAGTAAAATTTGGGATCTTTGCTTTGGTTAAAACTTGGGAAACAAAATCTATTCAAGACATTTTAAATCCCAAATTTAACTTTGTTAATGTTATTTTTTTGACAATAAAAATATTTATATTTATATAACTTGATTCTGGAAAAAACAAAGAAAAATATAAAGTTACATTTTCCGTCGTAACAATTTTTTCTTATAAAAATTGTGATTTTTTAAATAAAGCTACTTCTTTCTTATATAAAACTTATATTTTGGTACTTTGGAATGATAAGGTTCTAAGGTTCTGTTAATATACAATATAAATATTGCAGATAAGGCATTTTTGCTTAACAAGGCAGCTGCACTTAAATTCTTGTCATTCTAAGCCTTAGAATCTAAGGTACCGATTTTCATAATGTTTGAACACCCTGTATATAAAATCTAAAAATAAAAATATCAATCTTATTTTTCCCACGAGCAAATCTTTTTATTTGGAATGAATTTTCATAAAAAAACAATAACAAAAAACGTTCCGTATTATAAACTCAATCCGGGGACCTACTTTATACAGTATACATATACATATTGTCAGTGGCAGATTTACAAATTTTCAAGGTATAGGCTGAATAGTTTTTGCCGCCCTTGCCTCAACAATTGTCATATCATACATTATTCTTACAATGCAAAAATTTCGTTAAAATGAACATTTGGTAAACGTGAATAAATAATAATAATAAGAGAAAAATCAACGACAAAATTTGTTGCAGACTTCTATCTGTAAGACATCAGAAAACCGTCATAGAAAAATCTTTTTGATTTCAAATTTGCCGCCTCCAAAATCTGCCGCCCTAGGCTCGAGCCTACTCAGCCTGCTGGTAAATCCGCCACTGCATATTGTAATATAAAACGTCAGAATAAAAATAAACAAAGGTAAAAATTAAGTAATATAATATACCCACCTATAGGCTGTAACGGATTAATGATTGGGGTTATAAGAACAAAAAGAAAATTATAATATATATAAGTATCTATTTAATTAATAAATAACATTAACAAAATTAATTTTTTCTTTACACGACAAAAATAAAATAATACTTATTTTTAAACTAAAATATTAATAAATTATTAAATTAATTAATTAATTATTATAACAAAAATAAATTTTTCTTTAAATTTAAATAATTATAAATTATAAAACAAATTAATTAATTATTTAAAGCAGCAAATAAGCTTACTGCTGAGCTATTTATTAATAATGTCGAATTTTTAAATATAAAGTAATCAAAAAAATTGGAACAGGATTGTGTTCTAAGTCTAAAACATAATGTGCTTTATAAAGTACATTAAATGCTTTATTGATATCCCCAATTTCAATTGGTCTTCTGTCAATGCAAACATAAAATGTTCCCTCATATTGGATGATGTATGGCTCCGGCTGCATTTTTCTGCCCTAATAAAGGACAAACAATAAAACTTATCTTTTGTCCTTAATTACTTAATATTGTAGATTAAGCTTAGCATGGCATTACACAACTATTATAATACGTTAAATATAATATAATATTACACAACTATTATAAATCGTTAAATATTACCCCAATTTGTTTGGTAACTATAGTTAATGTACATAGGTAACCATGATACTCGCTGTAAACATGATTTAAGTGTCAATCTTAGCAGATTGGAAAGAACCCGAAATGGAACCAATTATTATGGTATTAAATTCTATAATTCCTTACCTTTAAGTGTTAGGGCAATGAATGTAGATTTATTTAAATCTTGCATAAAAAACTACCTCATTAACAAAGCTTTTTATAGTACTGATGAATATGTTTTAAATAACTGTGGTGATTTTTTTAACTAAATGTGTTTAAATATTTTATTAGTATTCTCGTTTAACCCAATTGTAATTTATATCTATTTTAAATTTTGTATACCTACGTACAGTGTTGTTCCGTCTATTACATTTGTAATAGACCTATTACAATTGCCAAAAATCTATTACCCCATTACAAAATTAATAAATCTATTACATTTTCAATATTTGTCCGTTTTTTTTCAACAATTATTTTATATACAGTTTGACCCATTTGTTTGCGACTCACCCCTGAAAAATCTTTATTTATTGTGCGATTTTAAACGGATTTGTTTTAAAGTGTAGATCTTGATAAACTGTATTTTTGAAGCAAAGAACGCCATATTTGTACAAAATACAAGGCCTACTATGTCAGTTTTTAAGAGTAATTTTTTAAGAATTCATATTAGCGATTTTTTTTAACCCTTTGTTTCCTAGTGGTCGCACGCCGAGGACACTTGCATATAAATTTATATTTAAGTTTCTAGTGGTTCCATCGTGAGAACAAAATCTAAGCACGGCACTGAATTCACCACCCCTCAAAACGACCCTTTACTAAATTTTATTGAAAAATTTTAAGTAGGTAAATGCACAATAATAACTACAAAAATTTATTCCGTCAAGTTATCCATGAAAAAAACATTGAAATAAAATTAAACTTGTAGTAATAGTACCATGATAAGTAATTACCTGTACAATTTTATTATTTTATCGATATCTGTTTTTGTTAACAAATATTTAAATAAAATCTTTATTCACAAAACATGCATGATGTCTTTGGATGATTTTCCCTTTACCTTTATAAAATAACAAATTTCTTTATTTTTATAATGATAGGTAGTTAAAAAATGGGGATCTATTACATTTTATAGGGATCTATTACTTTTTTCTGTAAAATCTGTTACGCTTTTTTTCCCGCTGGGAACAACACTGCCTACGTATCTTTGTACTTTTATATTTATATATTGTTTTGTTTGACCTGTGTAAAGATCTTGTATTTTTGGCATTAAATAAATTATTATTATTATTTTTATTATTATTATTAAAAATTAAATGTCATCTAAAATCAAATTCCAAGCATAAAACAATTTTTTTTACAGATTAACCTTAGCGGGCGAGATTAAAAGTATGTTATATTCGAATTACAATTTAAAAATAATAATTATTTAAAAAACTTTTTTTGAATTAATTTCATCCTTTAAAGAATTAATTTCATCCTTTAAAGAATTAATTTCACTCCTTTAAGGCTGGAACCATCCTATTTTACTTAGAATCTTAATAAATTTAAATATAATTATTACAAACAAACTTACCTTTAAGCCGATTAATTGACTCATCGTTCACAACCTGTTATTTTAATATTTCTTCCATTTTATCACTTAAAACACTTTCACCTCGCGTCGAAGCCTCTCTATGCATAAATGGCTTTGCGCCCCCTCTACGGTAGAGGCTCTAGTAGAGCCGCTCTACCGCTTTCTTTAAGATGAAATCAAAACAAACACTGATAAAGGTCAAACGTTACAATGAATTTAGGTTCATAATTGCAAAAAATGCACAATCCTACTATGCGATTATTTTTAATTGTAAAAATTTTACTTTAAAAATAAGCAGTGAATTTATGAGTTATGAAAATAGTACTTTTTATTTAAATTATTAATATTTGAAATTTTAACTTTGAAATATTTACATAACTTTTAACAGACTAAATTTAATATTAAAAAAGAGAAGTAAAATTTCAAGTTTAAAGAGTATGTACCTACACTGAACATTTATGATTTTTTTTTAATAATTAAGGAATAAATTTCAATTTAAAAAATACATTAAACTTTTATAAAGACAGAATTTTCGTTTGAAAAAAAAAGTATTTTTATTTAAATATCTAAAGAGTGACATTTTAAGTTTAAAAAGTACATATGACCTTTTTAAAGAGTGAACCTACGTCTTCAGAAAAGAGTACTTTTTATTTAATTAATTAAAGATAAAATTATAATTTAAAAAAATACATTTAACTTTTATAAAGATAGAATGTTTTGATTGAAAAAAGAGTACTTTTATTTAAATACTTAAAGAGTGAAATTTCAAGTTTAAAAAGCACATTTAACCTTTATAAAGAGTGAATTTACGACTTAAGAAAAGACGACTTTTTATTTAAAACTTAAAGAGTGGAATTTAAAAAAACTCACCTTGTTTTAGTAAATTCCATTCTTTTTTATTCGTTTTCATTTAAAAAAGAGTATTTTAGATTTAATTTTATTTTTGAGGATAGATTTCACTCTTCGGGTTTAAGAGTGTACAATACAATAAGTTTTTGCCGGCAAAATATTTTATATATATATAAAATATAAATAGTTTAATCTTTTAAACAAATAGTATCTACTAAACTTTAAATTTCACTTATACCTCAAAATAAACAGTTCGGTCAGGTTACCGAGATGACGATTGTCTTACAATTAAATTTAAAAAGTAATACTTACGTTTTCTGTAAAATTTATTTTTGATATTATCCAAAATTTACTTTTCTCTCAAAAAATCGCTTAGACTAAGTTTTGTGAAATTTTGCCATTATATGAAAAATTATGTCATACCTAAGTATTATATTATATATAATAGTATACTCAAAAGAAAAAAAATACTTTTCTTTGAATTGGCATTGACTAGACAGACTTAAATAAATAAAATTAGGGCTTAGACTAATAGAGAAAATTTCCAATTTACCTTGTACCTCTGTATTTTAAAATTTTTACCTATAGTAAGTATACTTATACGACGCCTGTCTCCATCAAATATCTGCTTCTAATAAAAATCTAATAATAGTAATTAGAAATTTGCATGTTTTACATAACAAAACTAGATATCATTTTACTTTCTTTACTTTGTAATGGAAGCCAATTTCTCAAGCATACGACCAATATATGAATAAAATTCGAAATCTCATTGTTGTTAGAAACAAACCATGGAAATTTTAATGGACTAAATCATAAATATTAATTAACACATATGTGTGTGTGTCTCTGCCCCATTGTCTTTAAAACGTTTTACTCCCATCGTTTCCTCTTTCGAAATTTCCATTTTTTTTCGACCAACGGATTTCATAAAAAATCTCATAAGCGATAAATCAACGATTTTTAACAATATTATCAATTCTTGACGTTAATATGTCGTAACGGCCTTTATCAAGATCGCCATAACAATCTTTTGTTTCTTTTTCGTCGACCAATAGGAAACCAGTTTGGCGAGCGTGTCGGTAATTTCTTATTTATACGATGCACATACTCTATACGATTCATTGAAAACAATTGAATTCACGGAATTGAATTTAAATTGACCACTGCGTGTTTTATTAACGGCAACAATGGATTGTTTTTGACCAACTCATTTGTTAAGAGTCATGAATACCAAATGCCTGTGCCAAGACCGAATGGGAGGTCTAAAAACGCCAAAAGAATTATTTTTCCAAAAGGAACTAAAGATCCTAATGTGGAAAAAATCCCAAGTTGTGGATCATCTTCTTCACCCTAATTATTATCTGTGGATTAACAACGCTAAATCCAAATCCCGAGCATAAACTTTATGACAAAAGTCAATTACATCACAAAGATGAAGGTGTCTAAATGTGCCATTACTTAGATCTTTAAATTTGAGGTTTTTCCAGCTATTTTACGACTCGGTATTTAAGGAGATTTGTGGTGGCTTTAAAAGGCTAATAGGTTTCTTGTATTGTTGTTTATTTTGCATTGAACGAAAGTCTACTGAGGGTGGTATGGTCCGTCCCCCAGGAAGAGATTACTTTCTAGTCTATTGTCTGTCGTGTTGCACAAGCCAAGACACGAACAGACGGAAGATTAGCAAATAGGAAATGAATTGTTATGAATAAAAAATGTACATTTGATTGTAAATACTAATTTTCTTAATATTTTTTTTTCAAATTATTTGTTTTACAAAAAGTATTTTAGTGGTAAATTTATATGCAACAACTTGTTATTTAATATAAAATATTGTTTAAAAAAAGTAAAAATGTTGCATGAGTCCATATTATTCTGAGCTGTTTAAGTAAGTTTGTGGTATCAATTATGTATGGTCTTGCTTGTTTGGTGTAGGTACTTAATATACATACATAGGTCTTATTCGTGGATAAAATGTTACATCGAAAACGAATATTACAAAACTATAACTTTTTACTAATCTCTGGGAGGGATTAGGATTTGTATTATAGTAAACTTGAAAAAAAGAATATAATAATACAATATTTTGTTCTTATATTTCCTTGTTTCTTTTATTAAATCGTCTCTGATAATTTTACCAAGGGTTTTTTTTAGACAAAATCGAAAATAATTTATATTAATATATTACTATATATTATTAATATATTACTATATATTAACTATAGTTAAAAAACGCATGCTTAAAAACTATATATAAACCTAATAATTAATGAAAAAGTAGAAAACGATTCATTAATATATTTGCCAAATTTTGCATAACATAAGTATATTTCATTGGAGTGTCCATCTTGGACTGTCCATCCTCCTGGGGCTATTACCCTAATTAAATATAAATAATTCAATAAATTACAAAAATTTCCTTGTGGTCCGTCGAGCCGGATTTAAGTTATCATAAAATCAAATGCTTAAAACTTATATTAATTAATATTAAAATTACATTGATTGTTTACTTAATCAGTATTTAAAAGAAATGACGATTAAAAACATGAACAACAAGACAATTAGGTAGCATTAAAAGCTTGATATTAAAATAGAAAAACAAGGGTCGTATCATATCAGGGAATGAACACCAAAGCACCTCGACCGTTTTTTATCGCGACATTTCAAGTTTTATGCCTTGTCCATTTAATAAACATATCTAAGAGCAAGGAAAGCATATGCTTTGCTCTCGTATCAGCAACGTTTGCCCCTTAACATCGAGGAGACAATAAGAATCGAATGGCGCGAGGTGCAAAGTGTATTTTCATGTAAAAAGCGGAGCATCGCTCGTCCGAAACAGAATACAAATGACGCCAGCGATTCATTTCGACAAACACCTTGTATCCAATAAATTCAGTTAGAGTTTTTGTAACATTGAAGTGGGATTTGTACGGATCTTCGGAGCCCCATAAACAAGATAGTCACGCGTGTCGCCCCTTACTCCGTCTCCTTTGGGCAGGGCCAAGCGATCTGGCCCGGCCCTAAACTAGGCGGGGGACCAATCGCTACCTCCAAAAGAGCTCAGTCTCCAGTATTTTCGTGTAGTAAGTGGTTGTGAATGCCGGCCACGCCCATAACGGCGGGTCGAGGGGGTGGTGTGGTACCATCACAATCACGACTGGTTTAAGGCCCCAGTTACTATCTGATCGCCACGGCGCATAGGTCGATTTCACTCTGTTTGCATTCATGTTGTTATCGAACATCCGTACCGATCAGGGGACATGAAGTTTGTGCATTTTTTGTGATCACGCATGGATTAATTTTAGGACTATTTCGTTTTTTGTGTTTGTGACTTGTGATTTTACGTTTTTTTTTTTGAGTTCGCGGGACCAAGTTTATCTTTCAAGCTGGGGACAGTGAGTGAAATGGCTGCATACGCACAGTTCGGCTATTCTTATCCGACGGCTTCACAGGTATTATATTTAATTTAAAACATACAGGTATTTTCATATAAAATTAAACGAATTAATTTTGGTCTTACATAATTGTTACTCATCTTCATACTGATTCTTTTTTTACGTTTCGACATCTAATAGAAAAATTTATGAAACAGAAATATAGAAATATACTCAGTATTGATGTTTGAAGAAAACTTTAAACCAAGAACGTTGATTACTGAATATAAATAAAGTAGATATTTTTATTTATTTATGCAAATCAGGATTATTTTGTTGCGGATTTGGTACAGATTTCCATCAATTCCAAAATTATTAGGTGTACACTTGCTCAATAAGTAGTACCTATCTACTTGTCTATTTAGATGTAGTTAAATATGGTTCTAAGGCATTAAATATTTTAACGCATTTCATCCTCAGTACTATTTGCTAATTCTTAAGTAATATTTACAGAATACTTGTACAAACACAGATAATTTCAAAACAAGACCTGTTCTTCAAACGGATTAAAACAGTCTATTTGACATAAAATAAAGTAAATTCCTAATAAACTGGAACTCACTTCTAATTACCTACACCATATGTGGGCACTTCGGTTTCGTAAAAAATAACTTTCAAAAGCACCGCTGTCAAAACACAAACAAAAGGGTTCGAAAAATCATTAAATGTTCCGAACGGGTAATTAGCCATTTCCAATCGGACTCACGTGCGTAGAGGCTTCGGCAAACATCGAAGTGGCCTGGCAAACATTTGCGAAGCACTCTTGATTTAGTAATATCCATCAATACGAGCTTTCAACTAATGCCGACCATTGGTAAATCTATTTTCCTTTATGTTTAATATGTTGTTTTTAAAAACTTAAAAATGTAAAGGTGCTAGGCTTAAATTATCGTTCCTTCAGCCTGTACAATTTATAAAATTTTAAAAGACAGATATCTTAATATCTCCATCTTGGTATACATCATCCCAGAGATCCGAGACAAGATACTTTCAACAAAAAGTAACATTTTAATTTAGCATGAGTTGCAAAGATATTTATGAATGTTAAGCGCCATAAATTTGCTGACTCTACGCGAATATCTTTCGTATTTTATTACTTTGCAATTAATTGCGCTGGTCAGCCATGTAAAAATTACATGATTTACATCCATCACAAGGTAAATTTTTAAGTGTAGGTACTAACGTGATGGTTCGTGCATGTAAATTAGCAACTTTGTATGAACTTAAGCAATTGCAACATCCTTTGATATCATTTGAACAAAACTTTCTTTTCACAAGAGTATTGTATGACAGGTGTAAAGTTCAGCTTTCCCAAGATCACATGTATAAACTAAATACAAAAATTATACTATAATCTATAGGTTATTTATCATACATAATATGCGATTTTCGGCCTACACGCAAATAATATTTGTAGGAAATTGAAGTAACAGATGTTTCGTAGATGTTATCAGTCATTATAACATAATGTGACATGCAGTGATGGAGTACCTCCAGCGAAATGGGATTTCGATGTTCAACCTCTTCATGGAGTGCTACAAATTTGTTTATAAAACAAACAATAATAGCATTTAACGTTAATATGCATAACTCAGTTTCATTAAAATTGCTCTTGAGTTTCCACCATGTATCAAAATTAATATTGTTGATATCAAATAGTTTAATTCGAAATTATGCTTAATAGCGTATGGGTGGAACAATGGGGTTTTGATAACAATATTGTCATTAAATGATAAAATATTTTATGAGTAAAGTGGTAAAGATTTATTTGCTAGATTGCAATTTTGTTATTCTAAATAGGAAATATTATATCACCAAAAAAGTATTCTCACAGTTATTATTAAATATATACAGTGTGTTTCTACTCAAAATGAACAATTAAAGTTGTAGATCTCATCACTTTTTTAAATAAACATTTTATATTTTTGAATTATAGACATTTTTTTGTTTTTACATAGGTAAACCTTTTTATCTTCGTCATTAATAATATTTAGAATAGAATTATTAGCATAGAATAATTATTGTCAATTTAATATCTATAATTTTTTGTTAAACTTTTTAACAAACATCATCCAACAAAAATACAGGGGTTTCTATAAAACCAAAACAAGGTTGATAATTTTAAAAAACAAAAACTTAAATATTTATTTGAAAAAAGTGTCTGAATGATATCTACAACCTCTATTACGTTGTCCATTTTGAGTAGGAAAACCTTGTAAAAATTTTTTTAACAAACAATTAAATGGGATTATCAATTAATATAGTTTAGTAATACAAATAAATATATTTCTCTGATTTATAGCATAAATAATAATGTAGTAAATATTTATGCTCAACCCCAGTTTTACCTACTGTTTTATAATTAATTAAACTTAACATCTGCTCGTGCTAATTAAAATTTGTCCAACATATTTAACTAAATATTTTAATATATACCGTGTCAAGGAATTTTCATAAAAATAACAAATAACATTACCTGACTAATTATTTTCATAATTTATGTATATGCTTGTTAAAATATGAAATTATCGCAAAATTGTTAAAAATGCACAAGATAATAAGACGATACCATAATTAAAACATATGTTATTTTTGCACATAAAATGTTCTTATCGTTAAATAATTATACCCTTGCGTTGATAACAAATTAAAAACAATACAACTAATAAATTATGCACACACCTAAAATTAAAATAATAAAAAAGCACTTGTCTAAATAACCAAAATAACAATTAATAATTTTTACAGTTACTAGTATCGGGGCAACCAACAACAAACTCAGGCTCGTCCCCTGTCTCCGGAGGCGGCTCTCTAAGCCCCGGAGGTTCCGCCGGCCTGCCCGGAGCCCTATCACCTGGAGGCACCTCCAGCACCGGACAAACCCAGTGTTGCGAGTCCGGAAGACCCCTCGTAACGGACCCTGTGACCGGACAAAGTGTTTGTTCTTGTCAATACGACTCTGCCAGGCTGGCCGCGCTACAGTACCCTAGGAGTGTCGGAATGTACGGCACCCCTTACCCTTCCACCGACCAAAACCCCTATCCAAGCATAGGGGTCGAAAGTTCCGCATTTTATTCGCCTCTGGTAAGTACTTTTATTCATATTTTATCTTGTATTGTCTCTGGTGTGATGTAAACTCTATGGTGTGCCGCGAGGGTCTAATTTTGTACCAGGCTATCCAATATTTTTCAAACAATCATATTTGTTGTAGATTTTATGTGCGTAGATAAAGTTGATATGATTAACTGTGATAAGGGTAGCGGAAGTTTTGTCTCAATAAACAAAACTAGTATACTGCCCTGCTAAGCAATACTGCCGCTCTACAATATTAATTAATAAAGGATTTTAATTGTTAAAAACAATAACAATTAGGTATTATAGGGCAGTATATAAGCAAAAGTTACAAAATATTGTACCATTATCACCTGAGGACAGTTACTGACTACTAATCGAAATGTATTAAAATTAATAAATCAAAGATGACAACAGTCAAAAACACAATCATTTTTGATAATAATCTAAAACAATTTAATGGCATAATTAACTTTTGAAGTTTATTAAAAAAGTACATTTTAAAAATCATTTAATATTATCCAATAAATATTGTTAACACCAAATTTCTGATATACACTCACGTGCAAAATAATCGATCCACACAAATTTTCGATGAATTTCAATCGCAAATAACTTTTTTACTTGATGTCGGATTTAAACAAATATTAAAGAATATTGTAGATAAATTAATGGACAATCGCTCACATTTAAAAAAAATACTAAAAAATAGACGTACGTTACAGGTTTAAACAAAAAGATGTTTTTTACCATAAGTTTAAGACACTCTGTAGAGTGGCAAAACCGTATATTGTTCTAAATTAAGTTTTATTTATCAAGTCACATCTATTCTTAACAGTTTTGTTTTTGGTTCACCTCGATATATTTATTTTTGTGAAAAATATGGATTTTTTTAAAAAACATTGCAATTTCCAATATTTTTCCTGTATGAAGAACTAAGGTTGCTATGGTCCATCCATAGCCTATGGAGAATGACAGTGGCAGTTTTGTTGAATCATTCCATACTTGGACATGTCATATACAGCTTTCAAAAGCTATCAAATTGTTTTTTGTAAATTAATGTGTTAATTTTGAGGTTTCTTCTTACTTTTAAAAATGTCTCCGACTGATGTTGCCCTTTGTACTTTACTTCTTATGACGTTTAAAACACCTGCCACGTAATACTGTGACCGTCCATCCTGGATTAAATTAATAGCTCTGGCAACATCAGTCGGAGACATATCCATTTTATAAAGTAAGAAGACACCTCAAAATTTAAACATTAATTTGCAAAAAAAAATTTGATAGCTTTTGAAAGCCGTGCATGACATGTCCAAGTATAAGATGATTTAACAAAACTGTCACTGTCATTCTCCATAGCCTATGGATGGATCATAGCAACCTTAGTTCTTAAGAATTCATACAGAAAAATATTGGAAATTGCAATGTTTTAAAAAAAAAAACATATTTTCCACAAAAATAAATATATCGAGGTGAACCAAACTGTGAACTGTTAAGAATAGATGTGACTTGATAAATAAAACTTAATTTAGAACAATATACGGTTTTGCCACTCTACAGAGTGTCTTAAACTTATGGTAAAACACATATTTTTGTTTAAACCTGTATATTATAAACGTACGTCTATTTTTTAGTATTTTTTTAAAATGTGAGCGATTGTCCATTAATTTATCTACAATATTCTTTGATATTCGTTTAAATCCGAAATCAAATAAAAAAGTTATTTGCGATTGAAATTTATCAAAAATTTGTGTGGATCGATTATTATTTTAATATCAAATTAAACTAAACTCTTCCTTTGTCCTTTTCCTAATAATGATTTTGAATCACAAACCTAACATTTAAACTGTATTTAAAAAATATATAAAAATTCAAATACACCATGTAAACATTGTAAATCATTTGTATTTTTATTTTTTAATTAACACATACAATAATTACACATATTTTAAATAAGTTATTTATAATTAGATTATATATGTATGTGTTTATTAATATGTAATTAGTACTATTCAATTAAATTGTAAGTAATAAAGTTAATCGAGTATTGAGATATTAGGTGGGGCTTCAAGGTGGCGAAATATGATGAAAGGCAAATTTGTGATAAGCACAAGGTTTCTTTACTTAAGTCAGATACTAAACCATTAACCAAACCCTGATTTATATATTTAAATAACTTATTACATCTTTTTTTATTTAAACTATGTAGGTACTTGCTTTTGACATAATGCTTTCAGATGAACATTAGTATTGTAGGTATGCAAATTAAGTTTGACAATACTAAATACTCATGGCAGTTTATTAACATAAGGCACACAATCAATTAATTTTAAGAAGCCTGGTAGATAGTGTTAATAGTTGCAAACGTGGGCTTCGAACATCTAGTTTGGTTGCAGCATTAATGGATAATAATGGACCAGTTAAAGGTGTGGGAGACAACACAAGGAACTAGAATGTTAAATTTAAATCGGATTTAAATTAGATAATTAAAATCATGCTTCTGTATTATTCTGTGTCTTTCAAGGCTCCTATTTGGACCCATTTTCGCGACCTGCTCAATCCAAACGTAAAATTTGAGAATAATATAGTTTTATGGTCGCGTTCGTGTTTAACGTTGACATAAATCAAATATCATTAACCAAAACTTAATAATATTTTATATATACCTAGGTATTATCAATAAACAACCACATTAAATATAATTTATTGGTCTTAAATTCTATGGGTCTTAAAAATATACACAAAGGGATATCAAGAGGAAATTATTTGGAGATTTTAAAGAGGATAATAGAACATATGATATAGTTAAGAACAGAGGTTATTTTAAATTAAATTGAATGTAAAACTGCGTTTTAAGTGTATGAAAATGATGGTTTAATAAGTCGTCTAAAACGCAGCAGGTCGATCATTAGTGGCATAGCCGGGTTGATTACATGGATAGCGTTATCATCCCATCTATAAAACGAGGAAAAGGGCCGTTTTGGCCAACCAAAATTGCCTGATTCGATATTAGAACGGTGGGTGGGGCTGTTTACGTTAGCTTTTATTAGGTTTCTTTCTCTTTGGTGTTATGGTATACGGTCGCGTTAAATGTTATGGGGTTCTACGTAAACTTTTAGTGGGTTCAAGCTGTTTCCGGTTAGTTCCTTATCTCGGTCGGCAATTTTAAATTAGTTCATATTTAACTGTCGGTTACTTGTTTGACAAGTGTCAGATAAGACCCGGAGTTTGTTAAAAAATTAAATTATAAATACTTTTTAATTACGCAAGTAATAATTCATTCCGGCTCTCATGAGTTCGCCATTAAAAATGATTAAAAATTCCACCACTACTTTAGCTAGTTTAATTACTTAACGTATTATTAAATCATGGCGATTTTCGCCCATTTCTAATACGAAAGTAATTAATTGATATTATTTATTGTTAATTAAAGCAGGCGATTAATTTTCTCAGGACACTCTTGATTTACTGGAGACACTGTAGTAGCTACTCTGCAATTAGCATCAATACATACCCACATTTGACTCCCGATGATATATTCTTCCATTCTACTTTCCTATATTGGTATTTGTTTTATAGCAAATAATTTATTCAAGGAACTAAATGCTTGCATAATTTATCGAAGCTCTTCAATGTGAATTTATATACTAGAACTATCATTTATGTTCATCACCAAATAGTTTTGTTTTAATGGATTTTAAAGTCCGAATTCATTAATTAAAAAATTTTGAATAAAAACTTTCCACATCATTCTTATTTTTATAATTAAAGATTCTATCACGTTCACGAATTTATAATTTTCTTTCCATTGTAATTTTTTGCTACCTACACTGTAAATTCAAAGATATTCGAAGAGTAGACGAAGCCTGAGCATAAAATTCCTGAAATGTTTAGCGCCAATAAAGAAAATAAAATCCGCACATACCCCGAACAATTTCTATTGTAATGCAAAGTCGATATTAACATCGAAATGCTGCATAGAATGATTGCTATCGAAAAAAAGCCCAGGAATACATGACGATATTTAGCAAATACAAAACACCAGGAACGTAGTAGCTTATAAACTCCGATCATGTATCACTTCTAATAGTCAGTCGGGTGAGATATTGTGCTGCGGCATCAGCAAAAAAGCCGTGCTATTGTTATAAAACACTGCGCGACAATAAAAATTCAATATCTACATTCCTTTTGGGCAACCTCACAAAGAGCCGCAGTGTTAAACCTTACATTCTTTTTTTCTCGTCCTGACTGTCGTCCCAACACTTTACAACTCGTATAATTAGTTACTGCTGATTTCATTGGGTGTCTAGTTTTTTAGCGTGGAGCTTTATGGTAGTTTCACACTTATTTATTTTATTCTCGGCAAACCCGTCTGATTTATACAAAAACATCTGTTTTTCTAATTTCTTGGGCTTGCTGCTGTATTGTTATGATAAAATTTTGATCTCTTTGAAAAAACACGATATTACTTCCAAGAATAAAGTTTTATGTTCGTATGTTACATGAAACATTAGATATCACTCTTTCTTCATGGCCTAAAATAGATTCTCGTGCGGAATTTTAATTGTCCAAATCCCAAAATAAAACTACTGAAATAACGACCAACAAATCAAGTAATCTTCACAATTGTCAAGCTGGAGTCCACATAAAAATACGATGAAAAACATCATTAAATCAAGAAACGTCAAGAAAATCTCCATCAAGTTTTATTAGCTAACAAAACCATTAATGAGTTCCAAATAAGATTACCTTAAAACTTTAATGTTCTAGGCGAGTTTATTTACACAAAAATCTTGTTTAACAAATTTTGATGGGATTGTCTAATAAAAATTTCGAATTAATGATTTCAACCAGAATGATATGCCAATAGAACTTATCTATTTCATGTGAGATTATAATTTTATGTGGAACAAATTACACGATTTTTTAATAGAATACACGTGTCGGACCCCATTAGAAAGCTATAGAGTATACTCTCTTGTCTTATCTTTTGTGATTTAAACATTTGTAAATGCTGATTTATTTTTCATTTTTTTTTTAATTTAAATGAATTAAATCGATTTTTAAATATTTTCCACGAGAATTGTAATTTTCGTCAATTAACGAACTAATTGTGTATTTCTGTTATGTTCAATTGATCGCACAGAAGTCCAGCCGAGTAGGTCAAGCAGATTCCATAAATTGTGCGGAATTAGAATCAATTTGTAGATGTGTCATTTTTGCCTTTTTATAGACTCATGGCCGACTTTCTATTGTGATGTTTGTTTTAATCGAATTAGATTGCCGCGTTAAAAACAAAAAGCACAGAGCGGCGACGGCAGCAGCAGAAATGTTCCGCATAAATTGAAGTTTACGTTTAAGGTTACACGTTGCAATTTGTACTTGTTGTTTTCAGTGCACATATAGGGAAATTGAAGTAAGTTTACGGCGTAGAGTTTTCTGCTTTTAAAATCGAGAATGTGCTACGTGGAAACGGGGCGCTAGTCGTGTAAAGAATAATCGATACTACTTTAGATTTCAGGTTGCTGCTAGAGGTGTTTAGTGCCGCATATTTATGGTAATGCCGATAGCCTTCGACAGACCTAAAAGATTCAAAACTAATGAGATGGGAATTTTTCGCTAAACGCGCAGATTTGTTTTTCCATCATAAGAAATGTGCATCACGATACTTTAAGTGTATTTTATAATAACTATTTAAATCAATTTATATTGAGAAAAAACAACAATAGCAATCTATAGAGATTCAATTTGTGTACCCTAAACATTGTTCCCAGACGTTTTCAAAACTACGGCCGTATATTTTGTCGAAATTGTCTCTTGTGTGCAGAAGAATCAATACCTCTTAAGGTTTGCTGAAAAGGTGTCTGATGCTGCATATTTATGCTAATGCCCTTGCACGTTCAGAGACTCTGAAAGATTCAAAACTAATAGGATGAGATTTTTTCCATCTCCGTAGACCAACTTCACACCACACCAACAACACCTGGTGGATTTAATTTGGAAAAAAGAATGATTTAAAAGATAAACATGTAAATTTGGTTTGTTTTTGGTTTCGTTTAAGTGGCGGCATCATTTGTAGTGAATAAATAAAATTTTGTTAAAATGAATGAGATTAAATATTAGAAACAATTTTCGTAATCACTTGTGTTAATCATTATTGTTTTAACAGGCTCTACTATTCAAATATCATAAAATGATGGCCTGTCAATACAAAAACGCCGAAATCAGTGCATGTTTATACAAAGTCTAACAGACTCGATAACAGGCCATTTTTGAAAATGACAAATTTTTTTAATATTTGTTCGTCGTCAGTTCAGCTGGTTTTAACTCAGCTGATATCAATGTTTAAACAGATTATCTGTGATTGATTTTTTGCTTTTTGTCGGCATATGAAGGCGATATCATAGTAAACAATACGATTTCAAAATGGTGGAAATCGGTTACACAAATTTAGATTTTACAATGGAAATTATCACCGCAAAATAGTCGCGGTATAAAGTATCAAAATGGTTGAACGTTACGGTCTCTGGACACACTAAATAATAAGTATAATAAGTTCGTTTCATGGCACGCAACTTATTAAATAACAGAAGTAAACTTGGTTGTTAAAAGTGTCCCGGCATGCACAATACTGCTAATCAAAGTGGCCTTTTATTTGTTTATTTTTATTAAATTACTATAATAATACGGGCACGAACATATTATATCCTGTGCAAAAAATGATAGGCGCATTTATAATTACTTCGAAAAAACGTCATTGCTTCGTGTTTATCGACTTTAGATTAAAGATAAGTTCTATAGTTATACCTATAGTTATAGTTATAGTTATAACTACATTTGCTAGTAACTATTTTAACATATTTTAAATTATTAAGTCTGATCAGATTATTTTTTACAATAAGACTTTTATTTATCCAATTTTGTTTATGATAACAGGATGCAAAACCTCTTTTTTTAAATATTGTATAATTGGCCTTGTTAAAGTAATTGTTGATATTGCGAATTGTCCATAATAATGCGGTTTAAAGTAATAATTAAAGGAAATAAAAAAGTTGGTGTAAACGAGATCGTCGCATAATAAGGTTCTGTAGTGCAGATAGTATCGGTAATGCAGGCAACTGTTTAATGCAGCGTAAAAAGCTGTCGACGCCACGAATGCATTTTTTGCCTTTTCTCCAAACTCTGCAGTGGTCGCAGAATGCCAAACTGGTCTTGTAATGAATCCATAAAACAACAGGAGATTTTTATACTTTTCTCTGTTAACAGCCGTTTATTTTATTATCGAAACAAGCTTAAATTGCCCAGTAAATGCAGGAAATTAATTGAATTCGCTCGATTATAAAATATTAAATTTAACTGTACGACCGGTTTCTTGTGAATGTTTTATAAAGCTATTTTAACATGTAATTCGGTATCTACCAAAATAATCTACCAGATAAGTATGCTAAGTGAAACATTTGCCGATCGAATAAATATTGTTAATAATGTTCAACATTCAAATTTAATGTTTGCAAAACAACTGCAGGGATCTGATAACTTGGTAACTAATTGGGTAATTATCCATAACAGTGTTAATCTGTATTAAATATGCCATAAAACGATTTTATTTTTATTTTAACCATGCAGTTTTTCTTAAAAACCACTACTTACATTAAATTTACAAATCAGGTTTTATTAAAATAATGTGGAATTTTGTAACTGCAAAGTTGGCAACCCGTAAATGATCGATCCTTCTTACTGTCGTGCGAACTCCACGGGGCTGGACAACGTCTCCGTGCAGGGGTCCCACCACATTCTTCATCAAGAATAAATTCAAAAGTAACCACCTTAAAACTAAGAAATTATTAAAATACTTAAATATACGCGACACAAAAAAATATCCTGTTTCAATAGCCTCCATTTACTTTACGAAAAATCTAATATATCACTTGGCTTTGAATAATTCAGAGCCATTCAATATTCACACTTTATATCAATGTGTCGCTGTCTTCAAGATACCTCCGAGCGATCGAGCAAAAAATGAATATCTTAGGTGTTATAGAGAGCGCGTTTTTTACCCGTTTCACTTCAATCTTTTATTTATTTCGTCCCAAGATGCCGTCGATCTGGTTTTTATTGTAGTCGAGTGTTATTTGATTTGGTTTACAGACACTTAAGTTTTTATTTTGACGATATTTATAACGTGGTTATAACTGTTTAAAGAAATCGACATTATTTTTATGTGTTTATACATTATTTAGCGAACAAAGATAGATAAATGGTGTAATTTTCAATTAGATGTATCCTATTGTAGATGGTTTTAAGGATAAAAGATTCATAATAAATCGTGTTTGTTTTGGAACAACGTTATCTCGAATGAAAACTGTTATTTGATAGGATCATTTCATTAAACTTAACGTCATATTTAATAAAAGGCAAGATAAAATCTGCCGTAATATTTTTATTCGCAACAGCTGTCGGGGTTAGGCGAGCGACCCCTTTTCGTATCATATCGAAATAATTGGGGTAGGCGTTAAGTGAGTCAAAAGGGTGTGTTCATTGAAAAGCGCTGCAATCTGGCCGCCCTTGGTTCCGATAGATATGATTTCAAAATCCACTTTATATAAGTGTCGAGGGGGATCCACGTATCGGCGGTCCTTCCTCCTCTCTCTCCTTGTATTTATTCCGGGAGCGTAAATCTTTCTTTGTAAAGAAGAGGAGAGCCGCCGCTGCCGCCACAGCCGCATTTAGAGGGGCGGATGCCCTACGGGATAGCCTCGGAAGATGGATGGCTTCTTTCGCGCCTGCTGCCTTTACTGCCTTCCATAAAAAACCCATTTCTAACCGCCGCCGACTGAATTACCGTCATTATCGTACACAGTAAACATTCAATTGATACTGTTCTTCTTCCGGCCTCCGAATAAATTCGCATTTTTACATAAAACACTTGTTGCTAATGCAGGATGCAATCCTAATTATTTATTTACTTATTTTTATTTTTATTTTCAGGGCAATCCTTACGCCTTAAAAGATGCTGGTGGTCCAACCGATATGTCAGCTTGGACAAGTGCTGGCTTACAACCCACTACTGGTTATTATCCTTACGATCCTGCGTTGGCTGCTTATGGGTAAGTAGTATTTTTATCAAGTAAATAATGTTTAATATTAACAGAATAAATGCATTTTCTCTCATTGGGAATATCGTTAGAACGTATGTTGTCAGGCATCCCTCGTTAATTTTAATTAAAAATATTACACAATTGCTTCCGCATAATGTCGTGACTGAAATGACAGCGATTGTCGCGCTCATGCACTCACGGCATATGAACGCGAGCGCTTTACTTGCACACGATTACAGAAAAAAATGCACACAGATCGAGTCTGGATAACGTGCGATACATCAGCGGACATGCCGGTCTGTTCCCTTCCTGTTGTGTTATGTTCTACTTTACTATTGTCGCCAATCCCTGAAATAATTGCGTGCTGCCTTTAGGTAAATAATTCTTGTTTCTGCACTATACCATGATCCACCTAGCGCTTATTTGTTGCCATGCTGTTTTACCACTTCAAAGTAGATAAAAGAAAAAGAAAAATTTAAATTAAAATCCCTGTTTAAAACATAGATAATTTATATATTGAAATTGATGCATGGTTTATACAATATTTGCCTAATCTTACAATTAATCGTAACATTGTAAAAACCAGGCATGAAAAAACTAAGTAAGAAAATGTTAACTTGGTGTCTTGCTCTAATTGGTAAAGTAAATATTTGGGCGAGGATTTATTAAGTCATAAATCGGTGAAGAAGAGAGGCGGAAGAAATGTACGCGTAGCGACGGATCGGGTAGGAGCTTAGTTGCGGCTAATTCCGAGCATACCCGGAGCCAGCGGCGGCGGCGGCGGCTACGACCAAGACAAAATGGCTGCGCGGGGAACGCGGATATTGATTGGCGGCGCCGTGTTTGTGGCGACGCGACGCAGGTGCCACGGCCGTCGACGGCTGCCATCGCAATGCACCATTTGTATTTATTGTCGATAAAATCGGTTCCGCTTATTTCACGATTTACGGATAAATTTTCCTCTCTACATTTTCTCTCTTTCTCCTGCTGAACGACGCCGCGGCGTTTATATCGACTGCTGTCCGATTCTGCCATTACAAATTGACGTTATTGTTTCCGCAAATTTTCAACAAAAATTAAATAAAACACTTTTAATACTTAATACCTTTTATATTTCAATATTTTTTTTATTTATTAAAAATAATGGATCATTACTATTAGTTATCAATATTTCACAATTTAAAGTTCTGATACTCCTATTGAAAACCCCAAAAAGAGGGTTACCAAACATGGTCTAAAAATTCCACTTTTCAACAAAACTCGTTCTTGCTGATTATTCTTTGGCGCAAAAGTTTTTGGGTATTTTTTTATTAAACTGCTGTTGTGGCAAAGTGACTTTTTAAGTTAACAATGGGTGTAGAGCGAGGTGCGAAGCGATTTTATCGCAACATAAAGGCATCGATTTCCTGGCGAAACTTGTAGAATTAGTTAGGAGGCTGGATTCTTTGTGCTGCCTGTCAGATTGATGCTGCTGAGTTCTCTTTTCTCCCCGGTCTCCATCGTCTGGAGGTCCCCCACAACCCTAAAGCCTGAGTGAGCGGGATTTGATTACGGCTAGAGTGGTTTCACCCCTATTAAGCGCGCTACTTTTTCCCAGCTAGACAAGGGAAAGGCGGCACACCGACGTCAATAAAACGGAAAAAATAAAATTTCCCCCGATTTCCACACATTATTGATACACTTCCGCTGAGCGAGCATGGACCATTTCTTGTAGCATACACATAAATTTTGTTAGACTCACATAGTGGCTTTTATTTACAGTCGGCTATTCTCCGAAAGAAAAAACGGCTAGGGCTAGAAAAAAATATTTAATAAAAGTAATCAAGAAAAAAATTAAACTTTAATTTATTTCACTGGTATTTTCGAATAAACTTTATTAATGGAATCATTAACATTAAAAATATCCTTTTGGCAAAACAGTTTTGAATAAATATTCATGTCATTAAACCACAAACTAAACTACATAATCCCGTTTGTGATTTACGGACTCGCTAAATTCCTTAACAACCCACCGACATATTAACTTACGTTACCATAGAATGACGTGACGCATTTCAAAGAGCCGTATTAGACACGCGTTTTACACACGAAAATCAAAACATATTACCCTTTTTGCTTTACTATAACACAGCGTATTTAGGTATAGAAATTTAATACTCGATTGTTCATACCATATATTTAAACCAAGTTAAGTTTGTGTTCATTTTTTATATTAATTTAAATCTTTTTTCAGTTATGGAGCAGGTTACGACCTAGCAGCTAGGAGAAAAAATGCCACCAGGGAGTCAACGGCGACTTTAAAAGCATGGCTAAACGAACACAAGAAAAATCCGTATCCTACAAAGGGCGAGAAGATCATGTTGGCGATCATTACAAAAATGACGCTGACACAAGTATCAACGTGGTTCGCAAATGCTAGAAGACGATTAAAAAAAGAAAACAAGATGACCTGGGAGCCAAAAAATAAAACCGACGACGATGATGATGCTCTTGTGTCAGACAGTGACGAAAAAGACAAAGATGATGACGACAAAAGAGATGAAACAGGTAGGGATTGTTTTATGTTTCCAGTGCGATGATCCTTATAATCCGTAGTCAACATTGCGTTAAACTAGATATAAATAAAATTGAGTTAATTGAAATTAAAGACCGTAACCCTGTAAGTGAATTAGGGTCGAGGGTGGATGCGTTTCATTGCTGGGGTGGCTGAGAAAGACTCATCATGACGATACGATTGAGGGAGAAGTCAGCAGCACCCTCGTCCATTGTCGACTATTAAGGCGAATTAAAAATTTAAGTCCTAAATAGAGATCTCTTTTATTTAATGTTGACGGGGAATTTTAAGTTAGGGAGTGTAAATATTATAATGAACAGTTAAAGATACATTTTTAATTGTGTTGTTTATTTCAGATATACATGGAAGAATAAAATCCGAAAGAAATGGCAAAGATCTCGATGACGACGACATGACCGACGAGGATAGAAAGGACGATCTCCTCGGTGGAAACATGCACCATATCCTGGGTAACGGTTTCGGATTAAAACCCGAAATGAAGACATCAGATTGCGGAGTACCTCTACCACCATCAAAACCAAAAATCTGGTCGCTTGCGGATACGGCAGCATGCAAGACGCCGCCCCCGCCACCACCTTCTCAGAATCAGCAGTGGCTCGGTAGCAACGGTTTTGCTTTGCCCAGTTCTCGATACGGTGGAAGCGGTTTTTTGCCTAGTCATTGTCAGCAGGGGTTTCCGGACGTCCAGACTGATACGCCACCACAAACGCCACCTAGTATGAAGTTGCCCAGCGTGGCTGGCAATCTCATGCCTGGACAAGGACCTTGCATAGGAAACTCGTCGGCGAGCACTGGCTATTCGCAGAGTGGGTTCCTTTCGGGTTTTGGAAGGTTGCAGAGCCCGCAAAGGCCACCACCTCCACAGGGAAATCAGATGTCCGCACCCAGCAGTGAAAATGCAGCTTTTAAACCCTTTTACAAAAGGTAAGACTATTTTAAAATTAAAAAACCATTTGAGTTATTCAAGAAGTAATATTTCTTCGACGTATCACCATAAAATCTATTTATATTTAATTTTGAAATAACTTAAATCCCACAAATAATCGGAATAAATATAATGTCGCCTTAAAACGAGCAAAACGAGAATCCAATGTATTATTTATAGAGCAACATATTTATAATGTTTGGAATTGTTTTCATGCATTTAATATGATTACTTTTCTAAAACGTAAAAACCATTAATATCATAAATTGTTTTTTGTACAATTTGGCGAATTTATTACTTTTGTTTTATTGGGACGTAATACTAAAATTATTGCTTTAAAAGTGAAATCTAGTAACCACTTAACAATTTGGTTCTAAAAGAAGACTTTATAAGGTTCTATAGTTTGTTTATTTCAAAAATTAATCCCCTTTGTCTTAAAGCTGTTTCTTCCTTAATTTACCTGCTCGGGCCGGTGTTAAAAATGTCCACGGCTAGCCATTTGTCTCTTTTTTTGTTTTCTCGTCGATATCCGGTTTCAATAATTAAAGCCTTATCTAATTTTCCCTGGCACTAATTCCAGTTTTTTCTTTATGTTTACAGCTCACAGAGTATGAACGGAGGGTTTGTGTCACCGGTTTGAATCTACTTCTTAAACGAACAAAATAAAACGTCGGCCATTCGTCCACTTTATAGGTAAGTTTTGTCAGAACCGGTCTAAGTTAATAATCCAACACCCGCAAGCATTAAATTAATATCAATTTAAGTAATACAGTATTTTGTAACGATATCATCTTTAATGATATTTTTCTGACACAAACCCTACTTTCTGCTTTCAAAATTTCAAAAAAATATCATTCCTATGGTGCAATGTGATATAATAGTGACCTTAGGTCGTAAAATGTCTAATTCAAAAACCAGTCGTTTTAAACTTTCGAACCGTCCCTGTCTAAGGCCCGAGACGATCTCGACGAAAGAAACCCACACACCAACCAAACGAAGTAAAAAAACAAGCGCGAGAAAACTGAATGAGGTTTACTATCGGCACCTCTGTTGACATTGACAAATGAACCTAGATTGTGATCGGTGAATGGACCCACTGCATCACTAACTGCCTCTCATCCATGGGTTACTCAATCGGATGCGTCGTTCGCTGATTGCCCATTGTTTTAAATCAATACACACCCTTCGAATAGGCAGTGACGTCGCGTTTTAATAGATTTTTGGTTAAGTGTTTTCGAACTGACTTGAGATGTTATCGAATGGGCATTTGAATATATTGTGACATAATGTACGAATTAAGATTAACACATCAGCTTTTTTTAAGTTTAATTTATTAACACTGATTATTTATTTAAGAACCAGTATTAATAATAATAATAATTTTTGTTTTTCAGTTAATGTTGAACGATTGGAGAGACTACAAAACAAAAGATGCAATGCGGGCAATGTGCAGTAAACTTAGATATGAGTGTGTGTGAGTGAATCAGAAACGATCGATTACTACAATCTGTTGTATATTTGTGTAAATGCATTTATTTATATCTGTGATAAACAAAAAGGAGAAAACGAATTCGTCGAAACACTTTTTTGGAAATGGGACTTGCTCTTATTTTAGAGGTAGTTTCTTTTAAATCTAGAAGAAATTGCAGGGCACAGACCAATGTTGATTGAGGTTTTTGTACAATATTGTCATGTTGTAGCATTAAATGCAAGAGTAATTAAAAAAAAATATTTTTTATTGAACAAAACGAAAAATCAGCAATCAGGTGTACTTAAAAGTTAGTTTTGTATGAAATGCTGCAATAGTGTTGTTTTTAAGGGGCAACATTGCAATGTTTGTAATTTATTGTGAAAAGTCACAAGTCAAACTAGTGTATTTCTGAAATCACTTTTTATTGTTACTTTTTTAATTGATTAGAAGAATTCGTCGTTTATCTGACAAAGAGGCGTAACTCAAAAAAATTCGTTTTTGAGTTATACCAGAATGATCACCAAAATCGACTTTATAGTCTCACAAACTGGCGTAGCTCTATAATAAATAGGTACAAATAAAGTTTTAGCATAAAGCAGTTTCGGCGTAACTAATATTTTTGCATTTTGTGTGCGGTACAAACTGGCGTAATTCAATTCACACCGTTTTGTTTAAAAATGAGATACGCCTCTTTGTCAGATAAACGACGAATTGTTGTGTATAAAAAATACCATATCAATGATTATTATTATTATTATATAACTAACATTATTTTTGTTGGCTCTAGCCTAAAAGTTGTACATTATTTTATCTGTTTGTATATAGATTGAATGTATTATAGATATAATTATTATGATTGTCCTAATTAAAATATTAACAGAGACTATATTAAATTTGTGTTTTATTTTACATTCCTGCTTAAGAAAATGCCATTAAATGTTAATTAATTTTAAACATCCCAACAAGTATACATGTGTATTTCTTATATCACAGTTTTAAAAAAATCTAAATTTAGAAATTCTCTGAGAAAGAAAAGCCCAATCTTAACTTGCTATTTCAATGATTTAAGATATTTAAATAAGTGACAGAATTAAATTATTTTAAAGAATTCAAGCTAAGAAAACCAAGTCGGTTCAGGTAGTTTACCGGTTTTGACATTTTTAGGAAAAGATACAAATCTTTATTACTTTTAATTTCTTTATTTTTATCATTTATTTGTTTAAAATTTATACTTAATAATACTAATAATATTTTTATTATTTCCATCAGAATATTAAAAAGGCTGTATTTTATTGAAGAAACTGTAAATAGTTTAGTAAAAAATGAACTACATTTCTTCTAAAACATTCTTGAAAGTTGTCTGAAGCAGTTAAACTCAGTTTGAATTATTCTGACATAACTATGCATCTGATAATTTTTTTGATTGCCGATAGCGCAGCCTCAATTTAAATATGCATCGGGATTGTGCGGTGCAGTGGGTGTGTGTGTATTTTAAAGCTTTGGAGGCTGAAACTCTTATCAATTCCGGGGCAAGCTGAATAATTTTACGCCTGCTGTAGCCATCAGGATTCGAAGGGAAGTTGCCGAGAACTGATTTAAATTGTACAATCAGTTCCTATCGGCGCTACCTAAATTACAAGTTTGTCAAGTTCCTATAAATGAAATCTTCCAGGCTTCCTAGCTTTATATAGAAAAATGTATAGATTTATTCAACTAGTTTTTTTTTAATATTGTTAAAAAAATTTAAATATGATTTTTCAAGAAAAATATTTTTTTTTACAGCGTTTTATAACAGTGACTTTTTGATTATCACTCTGGTTACTAAAAAATATTTTTTATTTATTTGTGGTAAATTGAAAATAAAATTTGTTAAAAACGCAATGCAATATGTAGCACAATCGATATTATTTTGAAACTTATTGCATTAATTTTCTTTAAGCGTTCTATAATTTAAGCTTTATTATTGTCAACGCTCACTACCAAAGTATTAGATTATGTCCTATGCTGTAAAAATAATTTAGACCAATTATGTGAAGGTTTTTACATTAATCCGTTAGGACCACAGACCTACAGGTAGGTCTGTGGTTAGGACCAATCAAAAAGTTTGATACCTGTGACAAATCTGAAGATATCTAACCCCACTTTATACTTTTAATAATTGTTATTATAATTGTACGTTTTATGTATCCTTTAACAAATAAAACTGTTGATAAAATGTTGTATGCCATTCGGCTGAAAATTGTCTTTTTGTGCTTTGCTCAATTATAGGCCTCCGCTAATGCGTCGGACTTCAAACTTTGAGCTCAGCACAAAAATATTCACTTATGACATAAATAATAGTATATTGTGAGACTAGTGGGGGAAAGTGAAGATTTTTCCATCTTCAAGCATTTAATTAAATTATTTCCTAAGATTCTTTCACATCATTTTTAGGTTAGGTTTAACTCAAACGATGACATTTTAGCATAATTCTGTACAGAGTTTAATAATAATTTGACTTTTGAACTAGTATTAATACCTATGTCTTTCTACATATTTGTATATTTTTTTGAAACGTGGAAAAGGACGTTTAAAAGGATCAAAAAACAAAACTTAAAATTTGAGAATTGAAAATAATTAATTTTTTTGTTGTTTAAATTTTTGTGGTTTTTAAGTGTTTTGTTTAGTTTTTTAAATTAATATATAAAAAACCATTATTATTCTGGTTAATTTTGGACCAAAAAACATAAAATAAATAAATATCAACATGTCCGATATCCGATATTTTGATATTTATATAATTATCATGAAATTTTGCACCCTCCTGGGGGGGTTTGAACCCCCAAAACCCCCCGTGCGCACAGGTCTGGTTATTTATAAAAAATGCATTAAACGGCGTTGAAAAATGTATTTTTCGAAAACTGTCATTAAAAGTGTCAAAACAACTGTTTTATGTCTAAAAGTCTTTTACATCCGTTGCTAGTAGCACCTAAAATATTGTTCCTATAGGATATATATTTAAGTAGGAAAAGTCACCTTATTCATAAAATCTTTATAAGCACACTCATATTGCCTGATTGATGTTTGAGAAATAAGACCATAAATTGCACTATTCGCGAGTGGAATTTTCACTTTCGACCAATAGTCGCACACAATATTTTTGTCAACTACCGCAAGAACGAATTATGAAGAATTAAAGAACCAATACAATTTAAAAGGAGTTTAAAGCCAATTTTATTTGATATTTTATCCGCAATTTAGCAACTTTAGCCCGTAGGCAAAGTAGCATTTCGGGAATTCATTATTTTGCCCACCCTTAGTATGACCACAAAGATAAGTACATATTTCTTGCGGGTGTTAAATAAATATAAATTTGCCAGTATTATTATTTTATTTTTTATTTACATTTAAATCAATGCAACAATGTGCGTTTGTACGATTACACTAGAAATACATAGAAAAACCGAATATTCAATAATATAATTAGTACCGACGCAAAAATATAGCAGTACGTGATCCATGTATCCTAGTAGATAAACAATATACCATATAGATATAGGTAAGTATTTAAAGTTAAAATGTATTTTTATTAAAAAAAATTTAATGGAATATGTTTCAGTTATGTATTCTTTAAATCAATTTGCGGAGTCACAGTAATTCCAGATAAATTTAAAACATACATTTTAGATATTTTTTTAATATTTTTTAATTTGTCTTGTTTAAGTATTTACCACAAGTTTGGCCAATGGTTTTATTTATTTTTGTGATTTGCAACTCAGTTTGTTGTCTTGTATTTGAAATGTTTAAATTATTTCTAGTGTATATGATTAAGGGCCGGTTTATCAATCTTTGGTTAAGTTCCAGTTAGTCTATCTGACAGTTAAATTCCATATCGATCGTTGTGAGAACAATGGTATCCATGGAAATTATCTACCACGATAACTAACTGCAACGTTAACTGGACATTGATAAACCGGCCCTAAGAAGGGTCAGGTAATACAATAATTATTGTTTGCAGTCTGGTTTTTATTATAATTTAAATAAATCATCCAAAGAGTAGGTTCATCAAAATATATTTTAGCTTTACTTCCAGGTCTTCGGGAAATTCTTAATTAACTCCACCCCAACCCAGAATGCCATAACGCAACTGGGAATATTATGTAACAAGTTTTATAAACACCATTTAAGTTACGAGTTTAATTATGTTATTATTTAATACACTCTTGCAAACTTTAGTCCGTGTATTAAATTTTTAAATACACGGCTTGGTAATGTAGGAGTAAATAATATTAGGTATTAAATTTGATAATCGCCATTTTAGTCGCAAATTTTAATTAGACGAGTGTTTAATAAATTGAGTGTCTAGAAAAGTTTATAAACGAGATCCATACTATACTTTTCCGACGACAAATAGTATTATAAAAATTAATTTAGGTATTACCATTGTTTTCAGAATAATGAATTTAAATATTTGTATAAAGCGACATCTATACAAAAATAGAGTAACCAAATTGGTGTTACAAATCTGTTTTGCCAGCTTTTAAAATGGCAGTGTTTGTCATTTTTGTAAATGATCTAACCATCGTTTAAATCCGGTATAGAAGCAGTTTTTTCACAGTGAAAGTGAAGAAGATGTTTTACTCCACCCGAAATTTTTAATGCTTAACGCTTTTACATTTTAAATTAATTATGAAATTTGCACTTTATTTTGACGATAGTATGGCATTTCAAAAATGCCAACTAACTTAAAGCTAACACGTAAATAAAAAGCCCGAAAAACACTGCTTCTAACTTCAGCCCTTGACTAAAACACCATAAAGTCACAGCTTATGTGTAGGTATTATTATTGGTGCAGATATAAATAATAATAATAACTTTTGGTTTTAAAAATATGGCCATATGCGGTAAGAACTTTTAAGGAAACGATTTTAATGTTTCGTAATTTCGCGAGGTGGTGATCTTGGCTGGTCATCAAGGTCCTAGAGTTTTTATAAGCTTGTCTCAACCAAAAATATTATATTCTCATATTAAACTTGAACAACATTTAAATTACCACTCCGCTAGCATTTGTGTATAATATTACGGAAATTTCAGAAGACCGTTTTGGACCAGAGATCACGAAGGCGAACCTGTACGATCGATTTTTCCCTTACTTTTTTGAAAGGAAGAAGTAAAATAGCAATTTTAAGGCGGTCAATTTTGGTCTATAAAAGGCAAATATTAATTATTGCGTCCGTAGGTGAGCCATCCTTTTTAGTTTAGATTATTGTAAATTCTACCATTTTTAATGCAATGCTTGTATTTCTAAATGCCTTTCATTTTTGTTTCAAATAAAGAGCTGCGAATATATTTAAATAAAATTTGTATAATATTTGCATTCTTTGGAATAGCTACACATGTTTAAATATGATTTTGATTTTATAAAAGGAGTTCAATATTTTCCAAAAGAGCATAATTTTGTTTGTATTAGCGTAACGTTTAATATAAAAAACACGTGTCATAGAAAAAAACACAGACGGTCCGAAAAGATAAGACATAAAATAATAAATACTAAACAGGCTAAACAGTAAATTTACAAAAAAGATAAAGCTAGATACATCTGTAGATAAAGTTGACAAACGTTATAGTTTGTCAAACAATAAGGTAGGCAGCTTCAAAACGTAATAAATAACCCGGCAAGTGGCTGCGGGGTGGAAATATCTCCCCTCGCGGCCCCGCCAATGCACACACAGTGGCGCGCAGAACCCCATGAAGTCGGCACGATAGCATGACTTTTATTGTGGTCCCATAGATTTATAAAAAGAATGGATAATGTTGTGTTTGACGTTTTTTATTGCTGCCCATACTTTACAAACGTGTGTGCATGGTAAAATCCGCTCTTTATTTTTATTTATAATGCTGCTACAGTGTTTTGTTCTGCGCCAAGCAATTCATAATGCGATTACGGTATTAAGGCAACGTACGTTTCTTGAAAAGGCTTTATTCGTGACGCAAGATTTTAATTCATTAATTGCTAGTCTAGTTTACCTACACATAGTTGTTTGGCCGGATATCGGATACCAAATATCCGACAAGATTCGAAGCCGGATACCCGGCGGCCGAATATTCGGCGTGACAAGTAAAAAAGATTGGTAAGATTAGGACAAGAGCTGGATGTTTCTTTGACAAATATTTTTTTAGTACTTAAACGCACCATTACCATACTTGTTAGGCCCAAAAGCCGTATTAACAATATTAAGTAATAAAGGAGAAAAGTAAATTTTTAATTAAAAAAAAAACAGTATAGAATATATCGATTTTCTTCATTATTTTCACCTAAATATCTTCAAGACTCCGTATATTTTTTTATGAATAAATGTTACTATTTTTTAAGAGATATCTAGGAAATATTAACTTTTAGATGCACTTATATTACCAGAGATATGACAATTCTAAATTATCTATATACATTTAGCCAAAAAAGTATTTTTTTATTTAAAAAATCCGCCTTGAAGATACTTCAACAAAATAAACTATTGATTTTCTGAGTTGATTATACCAGGTCCTATGACCTGTAATTTTCATTATGGAAAAAGCAGTTCAACAAAGAATTAGTATAAAATAATATGTTGCCATCAATGTGCGAAAAATGTTGGAAAAGTTTTTGTCAAAAATACGAGTTTACGAAGCATTCAAAGAAGGTCGAGAAATGGTTAAAATTTTGCTTCGTTCTGCTCGTTCATCAATGTCTTCAACTGAAGAAAACATCGATAAAGTGAGAAAATTGGGCTTAAAAATGTCTTTAATAGTTCAAGAAAGTTACCACATGAACTAAAATTATCTTTCGAAAAATTTTTTGATGATGTTATGGCATAAAACGCGTCGCTGCACTGCTTCTTACAAAAGAGATGAATTTTCTTTAATGGGCATCGCAATCAGGTCACTGAAGACATGTTGAAACGGGCCAAGTTTTCTTAGGAAGAACGTGGTTATCTGCATCCTTTTATTGTATTTGGTTTGTAGATGCAGATACACACATTCCTCATCATGACTGCAGTAGCATTAAAATAGGTTCAAATTAAATAATTAAAGGTTTTCCATTTAGAGCATCAACATTTTTAATTAAAACAGCAAATTAACTACATGAAATAATAAATCTTTATTTAATTTGGAAAACAATAGTTGCAAAACCATAATTCAATTATTGAAGACATTATACTTCAAAAATAATATAGTTTAAATTTCCTCCTTGACTTTGAATGAATATCGTTTAAGGTCGGCTTCCTAAAGAGCCAAGTTCGCGAAATTTCGACACAAATGATGATCATTTGGCCTTAATTCTTGAGTCATTTGAACTTTACTCACTAAGTTTTCGGTGGTTTAGACGATTTTATCTGTCCAAAAAACATATAATTTTCAACCAATACATTGTTTTTAATTTATAAAAACGATATAGAATCAAATTTGGATTTTAGTATCCGTTTTTACTTTAATTATAGCCTTGTCAGTTCAATTTTAATATTTTACTGAATGCCGTACAACAAATTATACAAAATAAATAAATATATTTATTGAATCATCGCAGTGGAAACAAAGTAAACTGCAAAAGACAACAATTTAATTGCACGGTGACTTCCCTTTTATTATGTCATAATAAATAAACCAAAATTAATAATAAAACGAATAAAGGTAACCATATATGTCAGCTTAGTAAGTTCTTGGAGCGAGATAAAAGCTCATTCATTTAATCAAACCTTGACGGCACTGCTTATTATTTATAAAGCAAGATAAAATCGATTATCACGAGAATAATAAATGCATTCCAATTATAGAAATTAACCTTTGATTAAATCTGATCAACGATAGCCATTAAATACAATTAAAATAGCAGGATACGAGAGGGACCCGTAACGTTTGGTAAATATGAGGGACTCAAGAAGAAGTGAAGAAGGCTTAAGTATCATTTATATGTGTATTAATAATAAGCCGCGGGCGCGCCCGGGCGGTCCGAACAATAAGATTCTCAAACAAGATTCTTCAGTTAAGTGGGTGAATGTAAATATGCTCTCTTAAGAGGGCCAATATATATAAAAGATATCGCTGTTTATTTGCCTTATTATTCATCAAATCAAACATATATTCCATCTTTATCAAAAATCATAAAAATAAAATTAATTCTACCAAATCAGAATCTATTTGTAGGTTTATTAAAACTTACAAGTTTGTGGATTGTCATTTTGTGGAATTATTATTTCTGATATAGATAAAATATATTAAAGTCATTATATGACGATCTCATCGGCGTTTCCTCCATTTTTTTCATATCCTGTTAAAACCATTCTTTTTTTCTCTCTAATCAGCACGGATTTTAGGTAATCTAGCTTCAATCTTTTGGCGACTACTTAAGTTTTATAGTTAAAAAAAAACTGATTACATGCTTTCATGCTTTTAATTCGACCTGAGTCATGGAGTTTGTAAATCTCCACTGTGCTATACTGGTTGTCTGAAAGCAGATATCAACTTGCCATAACTACCATTTTTAGATAGAATTTGGGTGTGTGTTTTAAGAGGCTCTAGGAAAACACAGGAATTTGGTATCAAATCGACTAGTAAGAAAAACCGAAGAGCTAAGACTTGTTTAGTAGTTACTAGTAAAGAGTTTAGATACCAATAGGAATGTGCGAAATTTAATAACTTAACCATGTTTGAAAAAAATTCTACATTTGCTGTCATTTGTGTTGAGCAAAGTTTGAAGTTTCACCCTGATTCATTTTACTCTACTACAATGTTTAAAAATTTCATTAAATTATTATCTAAATTCTCAAATAGAATTTCATAAAAAAAATGTGTGGGGCGCATTTGAATCTGAATGATAAGACTAACAATGGACTTATTGTGCGGAAACTTTGGTCAAGTCAATAATTGCAAGAAATAGCTCTGTAAATAGAGCTCTGTATTAGTGTGATTTGAAAATTACTTTTTTGGGGCTGCACAAATTCAAACGTTTACATCAACAATCCCAGGACACTTGATGTAATTGGTGACATACAGCCAAATATGCTGTGTCGAGATAAAACCATTTGTAATATTTTCGTAATTTTGTCCACTTTTAAAGGGCTTATTGGTAAACCTTTTAGTACACGAAGCACTTCCAAATTTGAGCTTTGATATTGAACTTTATTTATTCTTTTATTAGAATCAAATTCAAATATTTTTAAAATTTTCCGGACTCAAAAACACTCGTATACGTATATGTAACATACGCGTTTGACATCATGCATCATGCATTATGAAAGTAAAAGACAAAAAATGTGTATTACTGGTTTTAATGGTTATATTATTATATGTGGCAATAAATACATAATAATAATAATAATAATAATAATAATAAATGTCTTATAAAAGATACAATCAATGGGCGAAGTTCAGCTTATAAAAAGCATGTATTTGCTGCTCTTCCACTTAACCCTTCCTTGACCTAAACTTAAGCTTACCTAACCTAATTTAGTTTTGGCCTAAACCAATAAAAGTACAATAAAACAGCTTTAATAAAAAATAAATAACACATCAAATTAATTCGTTTTAATTCCCCTTCAACTTAAATATCAATTAAACTATTAATTATTAGTTTTAATCCAGATTTAAATATGAATAAATACATGTATTTTTTCTTTAATATATCACATTGCAGTTGTCGGCGTTTGCATTTAGAGGACTCAAATATAAAAATGTTGATTTTAGGTTATGTTTGTATAACTATATAATTTTGTGTTAGGTTTCTTAAAAATGTCCAAACTTAAATATAAATAATATAAGGAAAAGTTATCAATATATAATTCTGCACCTACAAATAAACGTACTGAATTGGGTCCTTCAGCAAAACATGAAAATGTAACTTTGGGTTAGTTCTTGAATTACCTACATTAACAATTAAAAACACAATTCACCATGATTAGTGATCACTTAGTTAAAATATACACAAAGGTAACTATATAAGCATATAAAAAATAATAAAACGAAATCGAGTACCTACTATAGCAAGCAAAGCTTTTCAGTTTTTCTTGCAGCGCGAAACACAAATAACGTGTGCGGTTAAGCTGTGCAATTGCAACTTTGTGGGAGAAAATTTGTCAAGTAAGATTTCTGCCTTCCCCTCTTTTGTGATAAAACTACTTATTTATTTAAAAATGATGTTCAGTTCATTTGCTTTAAATTTATTGTTGACAAACCTTGCTCTCCACTAATGCTATCTAGTCCCACCAGTTGGCGCGAGCGTAGCGATAACCGGGTGCTTCTTTAGCTTATAAGTATAAAATGACAATTTAAAAAAATATTTTGTATTTTTTAAAATTAGGTATTTTGAGTAATTATATTAGAGAGTTAAGGCTGTATACTGATTTCCTTTAAACCACTTTGGATATACAAAAACATAATGCATTTATTAATAATGTACGTCAAATCTTGGTAACAATGAAATCAACATAAGACCTACTTGTGTCTTGTCGAATTGTTCCAAAACAAAATAACAGAAACAAAATCTACCTGGAGCGCGTGTGGGTCGAACTTCTTTCCTCATAGACTCATTAATATTACCACTTGTCCCCACAATTAAAATATATAATCGTTTTACAACAATTTATATTATTGATAGAGGATAAAGAGTCAACCAAACTCGTTTATCTTTTTAAACTCCACAGTATCGAGTGACTTCGTAGTTTATGGATACCCAAATTTATTTTGCAATCAAAAAAATAAAATATAAAATGCATAAAACCGTTTCAAAGTGGGTATTTTTAATTAAGTAAGGTACAGGATCATTAACTAAGAGCTATCTCTAAAAGTTGTGTTTCATTAGCACATTCTGGCGCGACAATCAGAAACTAACTACAAGATAGTGGCGTCATTAATACACATTACTGTCGAAGGGTATTCAGTATTGTCACTTACACGCCTCTATATGCATTTTACATTTCTACACTTAAATTCATTTACACATTTAGAACTGCCATTATTAGGAAAATGATTAATTGAGTTTTTGGAGAAGCTGTTTGAGCTTCTAAAGATACAACTTCAAAGCCAAGTTTGCCATGTCATGATGTCTTTCTTTTAGATATACAAAGTTAAACTAAGTACATTTCTATAATATTATACTGCAACCAATATTAATGTTAATAAAAAATATTTATTTTGCAATGGTATACACACAAGAATAATTATAATCAGTTCTAACATAGTTTGGTAAAATGTTTTAACTATACGAGTATAAATAAAGGCCGTTGCTAGTCGTCCGTATATTCGGACGATTAATATATTTTATTCATCCGATGATCGGACGATTAGACAAGTCGAAAGGCCGTTGCTAGTCGTCCGATCATCGGATGAATAAAATATATTAATCGTCCGTATATTCGGACGATTAATATATTTTATTCATCCGATGATCGGACGATTAGACAAGTCGAAAGGCCGTTGCTAGTCGTCCGTATAATCGGACGATTAAAATATATTAATCGTCCGGTAATAACATAAATAAATAATAAAAAGATTATCGGACTCAAACTCAACAACACAACCCAACCGACCCCGCCCCATTGGCCCCCCCCCGCCCCATTGAACAAAAAACCCAACTAAAATGGGCAAATTTATGTTACGATAAAAATAAAACACTTTTTAACAAAGCAACAACAAATTTATGAAATAAAAAAAGTTCGACAACTTCTAGTAGATTTTATGTTACGATAAAACTAAAACAAACCAACCAACCCAACCCAACCGAACACTGTTTAACAAAGAAACAACAAATTTATGAAATAAAAAAATAAAAAAAATTCGACAGCTTCTTAGTATCGAACCCGGGACCTCTCGCATGACAAGCGAACGCCCTACCATATAAGCTATCTAGCTTGTTGTCAAATATTAAACGGTCGGTGAACAAAAGCGAATTATAATTATGACGTAACTAACGTTATGTTATTACCGGACGAATAATATATATTAGTCGTCCGTATGTTCGGACGATTAATATATTTTATTCATCCGATGATCGGACGATTAGACAAGTCGATAAATAAATTCAATCAGTTTAGTTTAAGGATTTAAATTTAATGGAAAAAGAAGCAAAACTTGTCTAAATCTAAGACATTCCTCATACATTCTAAGGTATGATTGTTAAAAATAAGACTTATAGGTAGTTTAGATAACATATCAAGGAATCATATTCAATCTTGAAATCTGTGATCCTACAATGGAAGAAATATGAAAAATTACATAGGTTTCATTTTTAAATTATGTCTAAATAGAAAACCAAACATTTTAAAAAACGATTTAACAACAAGGTAATGTGTAGAAGCATATTGACATAACAACCATTAAATAAGTTTGTTAATGAGGTTTCTGTCAACTAAAATGAAAATAATAATTAATAATATTTTATTTTAAGCAAATTTTCATTACAATAGATATTTACTTAAGAAATGGTATTTATTATTAATACTAGTGTTTTATTTCATAATATAATAATGTCTTTATTTAACCACATTACATAAGAAACATTTATGGCAAGTCAAGGTACAAAAGTTAAATATAAAAATACAAAAATACAATAATACAACAAAATATGATAAGATATAACATTTAATTAATAAATATTTACATAATGTTAAAATTAAGATCTGAAGTCTCCATATATTCGTTTATTGAGTAGAAAGCCCTGTTTATTAAATACATTTTTATCTGGTTCTTGAAATTTTTTATTGTTAATTTTTTTGTTGATAGTGGTAGCGTATTATACAGGTTAATATCCAAACTATTTAATTTGCTTTTCTCGAGTCGTAGAAACGGGGGCCTGATTAGGTTTGCACTTCTGGTATTGCGATAATGGATATTAGATTGGGTTAAAAATTTATGTCTATTTATGTGGGTCTCAACCAAACTATGGTAAATATAAAGAGAAGGTAGAGTCATAATATGGAGCTCCTGAAAAAGAGGACGGCAGTGAGTGGCAGGAGGTAAACCCAGCAAGATACTTATAGCCCTTTTCTGAAGTCTAAAGACACTGATAGAGCTACTAGATCTGCCCCAGAGTATAACTCCATAGCTGATATGGGAATGAAACAGCGCATGATAGGCAGATAGCAGAGTACGCAAATCAAGCTCCTGAGTTCCCTTAGCAAATATAATGTTTTTGACAATTTTTGAGAAAAAGAGTTTAGATGGGTGGACCACGACAGTGATTCATCAATGTAGATTCCTAACATTTCAACACTTTCACTATACTGATAGTTGTTTGTTTTTTTAGCAGACACAACAATTGATTAATTAATTACTTGCAGTAGCTGATCTTCGCTCGCCATCTTGAATTTTGTCAATCTATTCAGATTTTGTTTGAACTAATTCTGATCATGCTTTATTTTGAGCAGATTATTTCTTATTTGGTGAACTAAAATAAGGAATTTCTTGTTTTTGAGCAAATTGTTATTCCTATTTTTTTCCCTCAAAACATTAAAACCCTTTTCCCAAAATACGAGCAGATACGATTTGATACATAATAGATATACGTTTGGGACATCAAAACAAAAGTCCACAAATAATCCAGCTTTTTAGGATTTTTTTTGCTGCGTTTGTTACCAGTTTTACTGGACTATATTTGGACAATAATTTTTAGATTTAAAACAGTTTTTGAAAAAAACTCAATTTACGTTTACGGTTACGTTTAACCCTACAATTTTAATAAAATAATTTAACAGATATTTATTTAATGTATATTAATATATTATTTAAATTATAATTCATAATAATATATTAATTAAATAACCAACGAAAATCGAATGCTAAAATTGAATATATTGAATTTTAAATATGCAACATGCAAATTGTTAAAATTCGGTCGGAGATTCGGGCTATGTTACCGATCGTCACTTGTTTCTTTTGGGTTTTTTCGCCACCTGCGATGTCGTGCGGAATAAAATTAAAAATAGACACTTGCTAGCGCCCGGCTATTGTTCGCAAACGTTCACATGTTTGTTTTTTATAGTCCCGCTCTGAGTTATTGACCAATAAAAGTGTCTCAATATTTAAACATATCTGTGTCTGTTTGTGTTGCTTTAAATAAAATTAATTATCATCCCGATTTCTCAAAAACGATTCTGATGTATTGTTGGTAATTGGCGGAAAATTTATTGCTTGTTTTTTTGGAAATACCTAAACAACCTTCTTTTAAAATAATTGATAACTTTTGTTTTTCAAAATCTTAAAACACGTTAAAATTTTAAATTTCATTTTATTTAGTAATGGCTTTAAAAGATGATTTTGTGGGACAAATTATATTTTAGTTTATATTTGAATTTAATACCAAAATATTTATATATGCATTAAGGTAACTAAATTAATTTTTTAACATGTTACTTTTTCAAAAATTAAATTCATATAATATATGTATGTATGAGTATGAGGAACGTATAGCCCTATCAGCGTCATCATACACTGGTCTCCCAGAGTTATTTTTACTCCCTTTCAGTTCTCCCACGTATCCTGCAACTGCACAGCATTACCTGTGCTTGATGGATACGAAGTTTAACTTCCTTGGGTGATAGTGTCGATGGTTAAGATCCCTCCCAGAACGTTGTCGCCGGGCCGGGATATACACCCGATTAGGGTTGTGGAGTTTGTGAGAAGGAGTGAAAACATTTTGGTTTTCAGGGGACGATAGACTGACCCAAAACTAAGTACACTCATTCAATTGGGGTTCATGCATTTGGCTTGGTTGGTTAATACGCTGTAGGGGGTATCTAGCTTCTAGAGATAGGTACTTCTTGTTAGTCTGCGTCCGTGTCTCTGCTGAAAATTACTATGCTAAAATTTGGAAACCCCTGTACACAAATTGTTTGCCCCACTATACCGAAGTGTAGTATCTGTAGGGGTCTCTTAGTCCCTAGTTCCGCTTTTGTTTCCCACGGTGATCTTAAGGTATGCATAAGTAGCGATAACGCTCGCACTTATCTGTATCCGTAATATTTTGAACTATACTATTGCATTTTTGGTTATTCTTTAAGTGGTTATGCCATACATTGTATGGAAGCGGACTGCTCTGTGTGAGGGAACGAGCGGTACCAGGGTTCATACTATTGAATTCGTATAAAATTCCCTGACTTTTCCAGGTTCTCCAGAACTTTCTCAAGCTTTTTCCATAGACTGTGGAAAGTGTCAAAAATTGATATTGATATTCAGGCAAATAGGAAAAAAATAAAAATTGAATTTATGCTTTGGTTGAAGTTTGAAACTTTTGCTGGAAATCATCCTTAAAGTTCAACATAAATTATAAAAATCGCAAAAAAAGTTATAAATAGATCAAGAATTGCTTTTTTGATCTTTTATTTTCGTCAATATCCTGAAGAGACATATCGAAAGACGAATCTGGTACAACGTCATCTTCTATGTCACTAACACCTGCACCTCCACCTTGATCTTCGTAATCTTCATCACAATCCGCAAAACATTGTTTCTCCACTGCTTTAAATTCTTTTTCTAAATCCATTATGCACTTTCACAAACTAAAACAATTTTAAATGAGCTGCATAACGACGAAAAACCACACCGCACGTATTATTCCAACTTTTTCAACGTTCACAAAATTAGCTATTTAGGGGAAATCACTTGAATAAGGTACAAAAATATTTATTGAAAAGCACCACTGTATAATGGAAGTCTAAAGAGAGGTGGAGAGCCAAGGGTAAGACGAAAAAAGAAGTGGTAGAAGCGCAAATACAAACGCGACGCACGGACAGTACTTGTTATCTTTAACAGCTGTTTTCTCGAAAACTTGATTTCTAACCATAGGTAGCTTTCCGTAGTCCAGGTCACATATGTAATTCAAAAACAAAACTTTTTTAGATCTTTTAAAATTTAACTTAATAGTTATAACAAAACAGAGCATATTTCTCGTAAATAAAAACAAAACAAAATACAAAAATAAGTCAAAAAACTATTTTAAACTTTTTCTCTCAATATTTGTAGACGTCTATTGATACTGTCCACTTTATGGTTGGTTCCTTCAGTAAATTTTCGTTTTTTGTTTTCCAGAACCTTGATTTCCGTTATTAAACAATTTTTCACAATTACGACAAAGACTTGTAATGTTACTTCAAAGACAAACTGACAGTTACACGATTAGGTAGTTACATTAAAATTGCCCAAGCATTTCATTTATATTAAATCATAATGTAGATTGTGTAGGTATTAAGTAAATATTATTTTCTTTTATATTATTATTATTATTTTAAGTATTAGTATTATTTACAGATAATTCCCTGACTTTTTCCTGACTTTTCGTTTTTTCTTTAAATTCCCTGACTTTTCCATGACTTTTTAGACTCAATTTATATTCCCTGACCTTTCCCGGATTTCCCGGTTTTCCCGGTCGCTACGAACCCTGGGTACTGAACAAAAACCTAGGAATGTACCTAACAATGAAATATTTATATCAAAAATTGATTCAAAAAATTTTATTAATAAAAAATTAAGCTTTTTTTAAATAATTTTCCCCCAAGATTATCGATTCTATTAAACATCCTCCTATTAATTTAAAAAATTTAACTTCTCAAACTTTTTTATCCTAAAATATAGTATATTAAAGTACAAGTTGCAGAAGGCCACATATTCTCGCACGAATTCGAAATTTGGCCTCGAGCGACGAAGGAGCGAGTGGACGAACGAATGAGTGCGAGAATAGCCTTCTGCAACGTGTGATTTATACTATTTTCTCGATTTTAACTTTTATTTAGGTTTTTTTAATTGTTTTGTGGTCGTTGTTAGTTAGGGGATTTTTCTCGCAAAATGTCAGTTGGCAACACAAAATGACAATATTTGTTATCCTGCACAAGTACAACCTGAACTGCACTTTTTTACATTCAACTTAAAATTTTGCATTAAAATGCATTGTTGGAGCAAACTTAATATTACAAAAACAATAATAAAGGCTTCATTTTCAATAAAAGTAATGAATTTGAGGTTATTAATCAGTTTGACATTTTGGGGGTACCAATACTTAAAAACTAAATGTTACCAAAAATCGTTTAAGAATGAACTTCATTCTTCAACGATTTTGCGTGCGAGAATATGACATTCTTACATAAAAATCGAGAAAAGTCTTTTTCAAAAGTGACATAAGAATTTAAATTTAAATTAAATTTAAATGTACTTAATTCTTAGAGTTTTATACAAAAGAATATATAGAAATGTGTAGCAAACATGCAAAAACCGATAAATTCGATTTAACATTTTAAGATAATAGTACCGATTCTTACTAATTTTGCTAAAGTCTTTTGACAGCACAGTATTTTAAGTAAAAACCGAAACGGATAGAACAAAATAGGAGCAACATCCCCTTTTAATGGCATTTAAATATTTGTGGGACTCTGCTGTACACATTTTTGGCAAATACCTCAGAATAAGGTAAAATGGATTTATCGGCTTTTGCATGTTTGCTCCACAAATATGCAATAATTATAGAAATTGTTAGTTCATAAAAACAACTCAAAATTCATAAATTTGTGATCATTCTAGTAGATTTACTAATAAATTATGATTTGAAGGCCTATCATATTTGTCTTTGAAGGGTTATTTATGAAATTATATTAATTTAAAGATTATTAAAAGGAAGTAAGGTAATTTGAATAAATTTGGAGCAAAGCATCTATTTGTACCCCCGACTGTTAAACTAACATTGAAAACAGCCATAACCGAGTGATAAGGATCTCTACAATAGTTCGTTTCGACTTTCTCCAGTTATAAACACCAACGAATGGTACCGCGGGCCCACAAAAATTTGAATATGTTAATTTTCCCGTATTTTCCACAAAATTTATAGTAATGCGTTCGAGGGGACCGGTGTAAGGGCGCGACATCGATTCCTATGGGGTGTCGACACGACTCTGTCATATTTAACACGGAATGCTTAATCTTGCTTTCATCTGCTTTTATTTTTATTACTGTGCCGCAATGTCGCACGACACTTAATCATAAAATTTCGCCAGTTACGTTTCATTATCTACTTTTAGAACAAAAAATTCAGCTTTTTATTACATTTTTTAAATATTTTTATGCATATCAAAACAAATTATACGCTACAACACGAAACATTTTAAATTTTTGGTTTCTAATCTGTAACTAATCGAGGCCAATTTTAGCGTTTATTTAACTATAACATGCATTTGTAATGTTTGTAAAGAAACTTGATGATTTGAACCAATTCAAAGTACCTACGGTAACATGATTTTCAAAACTTTTATATAGTTTTTATATTCTTAGACATAGAATCAAAGCAAAATAATAAAGGTTTTGTGATTAAATTTTGCGAATACCATTATTTTTTCGTTCTATTTATTTCTTTTAATCATTTCTTATGATTATATTTTGTGTCTTATTATATAATGTCATGTAACAACTACAGTTAAATCCATAAGTATTGCCAGGGGCGTGCTGGCAGTCCAATGCAGGCCTGGACTGGATAGTAGAGCAGTCCAGACTCAAGCCAGTTTCATATACTTCCTATAGCTAGTAAAAAATGTAATACTTATAAAATAAAACCACATTCACCTACCTATGTAGTAAAAGTAATATTATAAAAAATACTTACAAGATTAGATATTACGATGACACCTCGGCTGATAAAACGTCCAGAGATAACTCTCTTCGCAACAAGGAACTTTTTTCAGGTAGTTTATCAATTATTATGTCACTGTCTAAGTCATTTAGCACTTTTTTTTCCACAGCCATAAGAATGAAAGCTTCCAAATTTGCGTCACTAAGTGTACTTCTTAAACGATTTTGTATAAATTTTAATGACATTAATTATTATAATATTATAATTATAACCGAACACTAAAGGCACATACCCGATTTGAAACGCGGTTATAGATATGTTTTTTATATATTATACCCACAATCTTTACAAAAAAAAAGTCAATCTCTTTAGAATGCGAATAAAAATCAACTGCTTTGCGCACCACGTGAGCAATCTTTGATTTAGGTATTTGCCGCGTTAATTTAAATTTCCCGAAATAGGTAGTAGTTCTCATATGGTTTTGTTTTGGTTTATGGTAAGTTCTGTATAATAAATGCAGACATGTAAGAATTAAAAATAGTCGTTTTAAGTTCTAAAGTAAACGCAAATGTTTTTAAATATAAGATTTAACAGTTTTAAAGCAAACGCATATGTTTTTAAACAATATTTGCATGTGTCAATGAAATTATGAATAAAATTTACTATAAATTGTAATAAAGCTAGATTGTCAAATTCAATGTTCTTTAATTTATAATTTCGTTGTTCGTAGTGTACATTAATAATTAATGATTAATTATGCCCAAGCTTTGTTAAAATTTGTCATTTTAAAAGGGAAGATAAGCAGCCCAGCAGGCCACCAATTGGTGGTGCAGGCCACCGGGCATTCGCCCGGTGTCCCGGCGGCCCAGCACGCCCCTGGGCAGAACTAAATTAGTTTTCCGTTAAAATATCCCATAAGATTGGCAAAATTTTGTCGTTACAATAATATGTACGATTGTAGTTACTTATTTAGTTGCAGAAATATATTTTGTTTTTACTATAATTAAATTTATAAAACATATATTTCTAGCTTAAATTAATATTATTAAGACAGTTATATCTAATTTTAACTGTTAACTGTCGAAGTAATGCCTGCTAAACCGACTACTGCAGCAAAGCAAATAGAGCATGAGCAACTGTTTTCACAAAACTCCAACAGCAGCCATGGAAGAGAACTTGAACATGTTTTTTGGACTTGTTTATATTGAAGGATGCCCTAAAATTTTGGAAAGGAAATAACTCTGGCAAACGTCACAACTGCATCCTGAATAATAGTGTTCGAGAGACACCTCTTCTAAGTACAGGGCGCGATCAAGTTGCACAGAGGTTCCGTTGTATTAAAACTATAGCTCCGTAACGGAGCTATAATTTTAACCTGATAGGAATATCAAGTTGGGATGAATGGAACCCATGGATCTCAAAATACCTCGCCTTATATTTCTTATATTCCTGGATGGATCCAGAACCCTCAAGCTCTGGAGCGGAAGTGTATTGTCACAACCCATCCATACGCCTCAGTATATCAGTATCTATAGGACCATATTCCAATGTGAAATCAAAGGCATGCTCGTAAAATATTGGAGCTCCATGTAAATGAAAAAACAATAAGAACAATATAGTTGACCAGAGGCTGGTTGCGGAGCTCATAACTGCCTTGAACGTAATAACAATAAACAATGTCCTGAAACGTATTGGTTCAAGGGCATAATGGTAATAAAGGAAATAAAAAATCTACTGAACTTGCTAGACAGGGATTGGCACAGCTGCCAGTGGATCTGTGGATATGTCTTGCTTGTAACAAAGTCAACCTTAAAAGTCCAGTTAAAAACTAACCCATGAAAACAACTAAGAAGAGGGGTTAATTTAATTTCATGCCGTCAGACAAAAGCTATAATTACTAATTCGTCTAACAAGCTGGCCAAGTACAGTCTACAGCTATCTCGTCAATACCTTTCCGAACTTGTGGGAGTTATAACGGGACTCTGTAGACTAAACAATTATCTATACACGATAAAAAAGTAGATAGTACTGTAACCGGATGGAATGTGATAAACATTACTTGTGAATGTCCTGCTCTTCTCTAATTCATAAAATCCACTATATATAGGAGAAGGTTGATGCAACCAACATTAGCTCTATCACTTCAGCCGTTTTTCTGGATTCCTTTTGGAAACTCAGATGGGTGTAATTTGGAACTTTAAGCAAACACAGTAGGAAAAATGGATTTCGGGGGAGGTACAAAGGCCTAAGTACATGTGGCCACCAAGCAAGTCCAATCCTATCCATCCTACTAAAGATGACATTTTTAAGACTTTGAAAAAGATTCACATTCCTAAGTTCGTTAAAAGTTGCCATTCTAGTAAATGTTAGTATACATTTTAAGTGGATATAATTGAACCCGTTATGTATTTATAAAGTTGCCATTTTTTATACAGTTCTAAATATAAAATTTTAAATTGTAAAACGCGCAAATTTCCTTTACACATATTAAAATTCCATTTTTTACGTGTTATTAGTAATAACTTATTACCCGAGTAACATAGTTGGATCAAAGCCAATAATTTAGCACATGTTTAATGCATATTCCGGTATAAGCCTTTATGAAAGGCGATAAGAAAACAGCGTATTAACGAAATTGGCCGCTATGGAACGAAAATTATGTAAAGCAATTTACGTTACATTCGATATCAGCAATCAAGCCTGTTTTGTTTGCCTCCAAAAGGTATAAAATTAATTCTATCGATAACGTGTAATAGTTGTGCATGCTATGCACTTTATTGGTAGCAAAGATTACCAGTTTTATGGCCTTTGCCACATGATTATTGCTAATAAAATGCCGTTCTGAATTATTTCATCGGCGACACTAACTGCCGAATATTGTAATGTTTTTATTATTTAAGACAATATGAATTTTCGACACGACAATATTTAGACAGTGGAAGTTTTATGCTAAACTTTTGCTTTCGTGCTAAGAAGTTTTAAAGTGTAAATTATAGCACGCCTCTGGCAATTTAAACGAATTATGTTGTGGCAAGGGGTGTCCTTAATAAATAATTTAATTTTGTTTTATTTTTGTTGCAGTAGAAACGGGTGGACAACTTATCACCTACGATTATTTTTGCCCACTTAATTCCGTTTTGTTAACAATGGCAATAAAAAATTACGAAATTACATGACAAAAACAAATGGAGCAAGAAAGATTTTAAATGTATACAGATATGTAGATTTAAATAATAACACAGGTAGTTAGGACAAATCTTTGAATTGAATATAATAGACTACTAACAAACTGAATTATCATATGGAATATATTTGCATATTTTGTATTAAGCACTACACGAATACTTTTTTGTAATTTGTCTAATCTTACGCACAATCGCACAACTATAAAACTGGATATAAAAACAAAATATGTTGGTTTTTAATGTAAATTATTTTTAAAATTCCATGAATTTATGCTACTTATACACATATTATAAACAGTCAGTGCCATAAATTTCAAAGTCCTTCAGCCCTTGCTCTCTAGGAGGCAACCCTTGATGCAAATGTTAACCAGCACTTTTATGTGTAAAGTAACATGTCAAAGTTTCCCTTTTTCACTGTATCGTTATTTATGTCGGTCTTTTTAAATTATTCACTTGTGGTTAGAAAATGCTTTAAACATAATTATAAAAGGTATATTCATTAGATGTTCCAGCTATTTTATAAATTTTTATAAAAAAATTTAAGACTGAAAATAGTAGATTCTTCTATAAGTAAAGAAAAATGATAGTTTTATATTAAGTGGAAAAAACTCACTTTTCTCACGCATTGGTTTTTCTGTATTGTTAATTAATAAAATAAAAATTATCATAGATCATTATAGTCGGTGACTCATATACTACTGACATCTTTTAGACAGACATTCTAACCTGCAACTAGTACTTTCCTTTAAGATTTTTCAAATTTGTTTAATAAAAGTGTTGTTAAGTAAAAAAGTGTAGCTAACCATAAAACTAGTACTCAATTAGTATGCTCTTTACCATTAAGAATACCAAAAAATATTTTAGAAGCTAGAAATTTAGGCTCTGTAAAATATAAAAAAAATAAAAGTATTTATTGAAAAAAGAATACCCGGATTACATTACAAGAGATGTAAGTGGAATATTACAACTCGTTTTTCAATGTACATTATGCATGATATATTGGTATACCTACGATTTTGACGGGACTATTTTTGACAATTTATGTAACATTCGTAAATAAAAATATTAAAACAATTGAAAAATATTACGAAAAAAATATTTAAAGAAATGATGTTCCGCATAATTAAATTTAGAATTTATTTTTTTCTTAAGTTTAATCAAGGGTGGATCCAGAAACAATCCTTGGGCGAGAATTTTTAAAACCTAGAGATAATGTTATTTGGATAAGTATTCAATGTAGGTACAGTTTAAAATTTTAGTAAATAAATTGATTGGTTGAAGCTTTTGGAAGAAAAATTACACCCAATTCCCCCCTGGATCCGCTACTGATTTAAAATTATATGTACTAATATAGTTTTTAGAAAAGGTAGTATTGGTATGTTTAGGTAAAATTACATACAATAAACCAAAACAAGATAAAATATCTCTTTCTACTCCCACCCTTAAAACGCCCTTTATCGTACATGTTTCCATGACACTAAGTGACCTTTTAAATACACATTGACAAGTTGTGGCCTTATGGCGCTTTAGTCACGGGCTGAAGTTAGCAACAGGTTTTTAGTCACGGGCTGAAGTTAGTTTTAAGTTAGTTGACAGTTGTCAAATGTCATACAATCGTTATATAACTTAAATTCGGGCACGGACTCCACTGTAAAGTGCTCATAAAACATTTTCTTTCCTTTCACTGTGAAAAACTGTCAATTTTCAAGAAATACATTTCGATTTATAACCTTTATAATTGTGTTTATAAACTATGAAAATTTGACATTTGACGGTGTTACACAGATTCATAGATGGCGCTCTATACAAATTTTTGATTTGAATCATTTTAACATAATAATAAGTATTTGTCGTAGAAAAAGTATAGTATGCACCTCGTTTATAAACTTTTCTATACACTCATTAATTTAAGCACTCGCTCGCAAGCTCGCTCGTGCCTTAATTAAAATGGCGTTTATCAAACTTGATACATAATATACTTTTAAACTATTTATTAGTCGCGTTGCAATGTTATAAACAGTTTTATTTAAAACATTTTGTTTTTTTTGTTAAGGTTATAAACAGTATGTTTTAATGAATGAAAGAAATAGTTTCTTTAAATTCCTTTAAAATGTTTTACATACATATGTAATATAATGTTTTAAACAAAACTCTTGTTTGTAACAGTTTGTTTTAAAACTTTTTAAATATGTTTTTTGTAAATTAAGTTAATTTGGACCAATGTTGTTTAAAACGAAATGTTTTATTAGTATACTAATAAAACATATATATACTCCAGTACCGTAAAACGGGGTGAATAGAAAAAATTTATATGTTTTTAATGTTTCAAGTTATCATACTCAAGTATTTTAAAATAATATTAAACATTTGCACTGCTTATAAATTCCTTAGAGACCTACTGTTAATTTTTTTTTAAATGTCAGTCTTAATTGTAACAAATTTTTTTGGTTTTTTAAATATAATTTTTAAATAAATATGTTCAAGATTCTGTGACTCCAGTTGTACCATTTCTAAATGGTTTGACAAGTTGTCACTGACAACCTCCATTAACAGTTTGAAATATCTTCCACATTTTGGAATTGTCCTGATAACAATATTTACTAGAAACGTATCAATTAGAGCACGCAATTATTCACTGTCAAAAACCCTCGTTATATCTATAGGTCAGTGATTTTCTCTGTAAGTATTTACAGAGGATATTTTTGTTGACAAACATTTATCTTGCGAAAATTTCACGGTGGCCCTCGGCAGGGGTTCGCCTATTTCACACAATGTTAGCGATCCTAGTTAAAAATGTAATTCTGTGCAGGGGGTGAACAAGAAAACGTGGTTGTGGGTGTTCTGCCATTATTTTCCAAAACTAACTCGACTGGGTCACAGTTGGGCGCAAACAAAAGCAAATTGCAATCATTACCTGAAATTAGGATGTAAAGCCCAGGTAAGGAGATTATGCTGTGTTTGTGTTTGTTTGAGGATGAGCCTTTGTTAAGTTTCGTTATACGTGTGCAATGTTTACAGGGATGACTTTATAGCAACAATATATCTAAGATGAAGGGGCGGATTCAAACTACAACCTTAATTACTTGTTTTAATACCTCACAAACATCTGAACGAAGGCGTAAATAGTAAAAATAATGGTTTTTGGAAATACAGGACAATTTTGCTGCATTGGATTTTATAACAGAAAACATTTTTCTATTGATATTTTTGGTTCGGATCCTAAATGTGAGAAACAGTTGAGGTCTTTTTTGTTTTAAGATATTCTGGTTTATAAAAATTTACATTATAGTGGACATAAAGACGTAATATTTTAGAATATCGTTTATCCACAGCTATCTATTATTGAGTTAAAAATAATTCTTATAATTTCTATCAAAAATAATCTAAATGTATATTTTGTATTCATAACTCTACATGACAACAGATTGATGTAAATAACAAGAATGTGCGACATTTTCATTATCATAATTATTTTTAATATTATAATATTTTGAACTCAAATAAAAAATACTAAAACATTGGTTTGATATTCGTTGGTTTTGTTTTGAAAGAATTCAAAATATAATAATCCCCTAATAAATGTAAATTTGTAACTATAATTTGTAAAAGCAATTTTAAATTTATTATTTATTATCCTAAACGACAATGATTTTTCCCTTATACTTGCGGCGCAAAACAAATGTTTAATAGTTATTAATTGTATCATTTATTCGCACATAAAATTTTGTATAATTTGCCAAATATACCAATAATTGCAAATATGCGGTGGTTGTGCAAAACGATTTTGTAACATTAATTTTCTAAATTATAGTCATTAAACCAACATTTATCGGTTTTAATACAACGGTAATATATTTCCAAACGATTTAACTGTTTTTACAAAAATGTTTTCCACTACATTCTCAAATTACTAAAATAATACCCATTTATATACGTACATGTGTTTTGGCAATTAAAAAACAGTAATTAATTAAGTACATGTTTTTTATACTCCCACCTTTAAAACGCCTATTATCGTACATGTTTCCATCACACCAAGTGACCTTTTAAAGTTGTGCCTTATGGCGTTTTAGTCACGGGCTGACGCGTCATGACGTTAGCAACCGGTTTTTAGTCACAGGCTAAAGTTAGATTTAAGTTAGTAGACAGTTGTCAAATGTCATACAATTGTTAAAATAAAGTGCCCTTCTTGTAAAATAATACAAAATGTCTAAATTATTTATTATCCCAATACAAAAATACTAAGCATTAAATTGTTTCTCAACGACAATATTTGAAAAGTTTATATGAACATTTTACTGACCTTTTAATTTCGCCGGCAGTAAACTAGATATAACCTAAATTCGGGTTTGGACTCGTAAAGTGCTCATAAAACATTTTCTTCACTTTCACTGTGAAAATTGTTGTTAATACATTTTTAAGGAATACATTTCGATTTATAACATATAAAAATTACATTTGACACAGATTCCCCTATTGTTTTATAGATGTCGCTCTATACAAATATTTAATTTAAACTATTTTTAGATAATAATAATAAGTATTTGTCGTAAAAAAAAATATAGTATGCAACTCGTTTATAAACTTTTCTAGACACTCATTAATTTAAATTTAATTCGTGTCTAAAATGGCGTTTATCAAAGTTGATACATAATCTACGACTACTACGTAAATTGTCAAACAGTACTGTCAACTTGGCATGTAATTAGATCATACTGTGCTCAATCAGAGTGCTGTTCTCACAAACATTTACCCTGTGTCGCCACCAAGGAAAATAAAAATTCCCTAGCACATCAGTTATGGTAATATATATTATATACAGGGTGTCCCACAATTAATGCGACAAAATGAAGGTGTATTATCTAAAGACCCCCAGGAATTCCAGAAAATTGTTTAAAAAATTCTTTCTTCATTATTTAATAAGATACAGGGGAGTCATATTTTCTTTATAAGGCAACATTGAATAGTTTAATTCTTAATCATCATGACAACAAACAACAATGTTACAAAATGCCAAATTTAAATGTCAAAATTTGTTACTTTAAGTTATAGGTTATTTATTTTACGTCAGACTGGATAGAAAAAATACAGGGAGTCCCTTGCTAAATTATGGGACACCCTGTATATATTAGGGTGCTTCAAAAAATAAAATTTAATTTTTAATTTTTTTTTCCTCACCAAATATGGGCGTCTCAGCTCAACTCTAAGAGGTCGCTGTTTTTATTTTAGTTTCCCTTTTAATTAACATGGGAAAAAATAATTTTATGTTTGGAATTTTATACCTCTGTATCAAAGTAACTTATGGCAATGATCATTGCAGTTTCTTATAAAAAATGTAACGTTCTACAAAAAAGCTCTCTTATTATTGATTTCTTCTAGAGTTATTCGAGGTCAAAGTTTGATAACAAAAAATTTTCTGTTTTTTTTATGGTAGCAGACAGGAGGTGAAAGGGGGCAAAACAAGGCAGCGGGGGGGCAAAATGGGGTACCCAAAAAATGAGCTTATGAAAAGTTTTCCAAAATTGTACCATCCTTTTTCTTGCTCTACAGGCTCAGAATAATTATTTTCGATTAAAAGCGTGAACTTGTGAGTCAATTTTCAAATAATTTAGAAACCGAAAAAAACAATCTAAAAAAAAACTGCAATGATCATTGCCATAAGTTACTTTGATACATAGGTATATAATTCCAAACATAAAATTATTTTTTCCCATGTTAATTAAATGGGAAACTAAAATAAAAACAGCGACCTCATAGAGTTGCGCTGGAACGCCCATATTTGGTGAGGATTTTTTTATATTAAATTTGAGAGGGTAAATGAATGCAGTCTTAGATAAAGTATATTAAATTAAGCGAGATGTAAAGCAATTACGCGACTCGCGGCGTTACACACTTGCCGCAAGCGGTTCCGTGTGCAAAATGCTACTTACATCTCTTGTAATATAATATACTCATATACAATAATTTTGGGTGTAATTATTAACTCACGTCTAGAGAAGGACGGTTAAAGAAATTCCATTGTTGCCACATTCTCAAATTAATGTTAATGTTGACATAAAAAACATTTGTGTGCGGAAGTAATGAAATATGTATTTATTTATAATAGAATATCATTTGTTAGTGGCACATTTTATTATTTAAAAATGTAAATTACCTAAAAAATTTAAAAAAGTTGTAAAGTAGCCGGGTATCGATCCCGGTACCTCTCGCCTTGTGAGCTACGCAGCCTGATACTAAAAGTTAATGTTTGGGCAATTTTAATTAAACAACACTCCTGCGCGCAGGGAATTGTGCTTAAAGTCCGCCTGAGCTAGTTAATCATAAGTTTTGTATAAAAGATGTATTTCTCATTATTTAATTTTTTTAGGAAGTAATAAAAAATTAATAGCTTTGCAACAAGGCATCACGCAGAGTCATAGAAAAATAGACGATAGTTGTGTTAGATATTTTAAGCATTTTTAAAGAGATTTAAGAACATACCGTTGACATTTTTTTCAAACAATAACAAAATTTGCCAGGTACATCTTTCCTATAGCAAGGTGATTTTAATAGGAACAACCCTATTAACACCCCTGACATAGTTTTATTTTGGCCTTAAAATAGAACCATCATACCATGCAAGAGTTGGGATATGTGATTTCTCGGTTATTATAGTTTATAGTTTTCTAGTACTTTCTACTACTGTAGCAATAAAACCAATTTCCACTGGGGCTAGGCGGTATTTACAGATCACAAGTTTTATTTTTCGTGTTCTCTAAACAATGCCTCTGGCTTATATTTCATTCCGTATCACATTTATGTAAAAGGGTAATGGTTTAACATTGATAACATTTAAAAAACATGTGTTTACCGCATTAAATTAATAATGCAGTACTTACCTGCCTGCGTCCTTACAAACATTAATTAACTTTGCCAACTGCAAAGTGATCCAACGATACGAGAATAGAATTATTTGCGATATCAAATTTATTTCACCCGCATTAAAGGTGTCCGTTAGAAATAGGTGTAATTTATACCTGATAATATACTCAAGTGCATTAATTTATTTCTTCCTTTCAAAAGTTAATTGCACTAGCTAATAACCATTACACGTGTACGTAATAGCCAGGCTATTGCGGTATGGGGGTGATCATAGAGGACGTGTTTTATTTTCAATTTACACATTAAAAACACATAATTAAAATAAAATATTATCAAAATAACGATGTGCAAAAGCCTTCCATATTTATCAAATTTTCGCCTACACCCAATATTGAAAGAATTTTGCGATTTTGAGTAGTATTAGTCCACAATGTTTATCAATTAAATTTTAAATACAGCACATAAAAATTAAAGGAAAATTTAGTCTCTCATTATTATTTGCAACTTCCATATAAAAAGTTTATTGATACCTAGTGTTTAGTTTTTTTTGCAAAGATTTATTTTGGATAGACTTTAAAGGTCAAAAATAGTATCATTAATTTTTTTTAGCCCCCATCTTTCTCTTCAATTTTATTGTGAAAAACTCCTTCTATATCGGATTTAAATGCTTGTTAGCTCATTTTCAATAAATGAATTTCGATTTTTCCAAAAAAACATTTTTTTAACACGGCAATTTTGACAGATCAATCTGTCAACACGTTTTGATTTTAAAAGCCTTAGGGTCAAGCATCTTTTAATCTTTAAAAAAACTATGACAAAAAGTGAATTTCGTGCCTTTATTTATAGTTTTTAATGGCGTTTATGCAAAATAGTGGAGTCAAAGTCACTATGAGGACTCTGAACCACTATAAAAAATTGGTTTGGCGAATTCCGTCATGGTCTTACAAAGAAAAATAATGCTGAACGTTCTGGACGGCTAAATAAGGCAACATCAACCCAGAAATAATCAGACAAGTCTTATTGGAAGATCAGAGGGCCAATGTGGGCCAAGACCGCAGGCATTTCAACTTAATTACGATTTTGCATAAACATTTACATTTATAAACGTCCTTATTTGGCAAAGAAAAAATCCCCTAGATAATTCCCCAGCTAACAAAGCCGCTATAACCATTGAACGAATCAAGGAATTAGGTTATCGCATCTTCCTTATTCTCCAGATTTGACCTCCTGTTACTTTTTTCTTTTTTTAGTAACTGAAAAAATCGTTGTCTGAGAAAAGATATGCCTTAAATTCTGAAGTAATCGACGCTGTAGATGCATTTTTGACGAAAAAGAGCAAACGTTCTATTCTGATGAAATAAAGAAGTTAGAGTATCGTTGAAATAAATTTATTAAGCTAAAAAGATATTATGTTGAAGAATAAAACTTAATTTGGCCCAAAAGATTGCATTTTCAGACTAATTCAAACGACCTATTAATATGCCCTCGTATGGTGATATATTATTAAATGTCCAGTTTGGTTTATTATTATAGGATACACATACAATGTATATATATTATTTTGCATGTATGTCATACCTGCAAAATAATATGTAGCTTATAATTTCTAGTAGGATATTTCTAAACATAAAAGTCATTTGTGTTTTCATGTCCACACTTCGCCCATCGACAATGCGAATAAACAATTCAATTAATCATTTCCTGAACGAGTAGGTAATGCAATGACAATATTAAAAATTGAAAACATTTCAATTAACTTTCGTTTCGGTACTGTCAAGATGATAAGTTGTAAGTTGCAAGTATGTTGACAATAACTTATTGATTCGATTCATTTGGGACCTAACTAACACTTTGCCAACATGTGGCCACTCAATACTGTGACTGACCATTATGTTCTGTCGGATTATTGCGGATTTTCTTTCAGAAAATACAGATTTTAATGCCTTCGGGACTGGATTTTCTTTGTTACAATATTTGAAAGAAATAAGCTATTCCTAATGACAATATCTATTAAAATGGTTAATTATTTTATAAAAATTATAATTTATAATATAAATTAAGGGTTTGGTGGAAAAGGTTTATAAAATATAGATATCTAGAAAATTTGGAGATATGGACCAACAATATTATAGCATGTAAGTACTATAATAGATGTTAAAAAGATTTTAATTACCTGAGAAATGAAAGAAAACAGTTTTCTAGTTTACAAGCTCTGTATGAAATAGTTATTTGTTTTACAAGTGTTGTAAAGCGACTTTTTCATGCGAGTGTTTAAGTTGCTCACAAGGCCGTCAGGCCGAGTGTGCACTAACACGAGCTTGAAGAAAGCTTTTCTTACAAGTAAAACACTACGACCCTTTTATTTTTTATTATATTTAAATACAAAACAAAATAACCTAAAAACGTGTTTGACAGCTGTTAAAATTACTTGCATCTTATTCTTTTAATTTTTAAGGTATAAGATACTTAAAATCAATAAAAATTAGAATTTAGTATACAAACACAATTAATTGTATTCTAATTGATATTTAAACATACCTATACAATTACAATACAAATTTTGAAACGAATGTCACGATGCTGTCAATTTCTTTTCACACAGAAATATCACTTTACATTCGTGTTTTGCCTTGCCAATGAAAAGATTCATTTTCTAAGCAACGATGCCAATACGAAATGTGACTTTTACATAGTGGTCCTAGAAAAAATGTCACGGCTTACTCTCTAAAAATGAATTAGTCAAAAATGACTAAATTACTAGTTATTAGTGTCTGCTTTTTCACTTGTACCATGGTTAACCATGAAATACCATGGTATATCAAAATTTAACAAAATCCGAAAATACCGTCAAAAATTATGAAAGTGGAGCAGTTTTTGAGATATAGTTAATTCCATATTTTATGAAAAATTGACTATATCTCAAAAACTGTGTTGCTTTTTTAACTTTTGACGACATTTTCGGATTTAGGGGACAATTTTACATAAGAATTGGCATTTAAATTTTGGGATACCATGGTATCCCATGGTTAATCATGGTACAAGTGAAAAAGCAGCCACTAATAAATATTAAATTAGTTATTTTTGACTAATTCATTTTTAGAGAGTATATACTATATAATATATTAAGGTAACTAACAAAATAGTATGTAATAAATAAATAAATAGTAAGTGGAAGAAGAGTGAACTACGTAGTGTAGTGCACTGAACTTCGCCTTTTGTTTGTAATATGTTTTTACAATCCATTATTATTATTATTATTATTATTAACGAAAAATCTAAATTTAATTAAATAATACATTTTTTTACTTATATATATAATGAGGTTGTTAATTGACCTAGATGATGCGATTTGACGCTGTTGAACTATATTTTGTGGGGTTATGTTAAAGCATAGTATGTAAAATATCGTTCATAAATTTAAGTAGGAAATTCAAGCATTAAGATAAATAAAAATATGCCCTTAAAGGGCCGATTTGTTAGATATTTTGTTTTATATATGTATAATTGTATTTAACTATACCACTTACTATAATAAAGAATTTATTCTCTTCATAATTAAGTATTGTTTTATTTAATAACAAAACCCTTATTGAAACACATTTTATAATTATAACATAAAAAATGTGAGAAATGTTTTCGCTTATCTATATCGGTGATTTCGCTTTTGGTAGTTTGCCATGATCTTTTGACCCGTGGCAGTTGGCCGGAGCTGAGCCATCATCAAACGGGCAACAAGAACGGCAACAACAACACAACAGCAACAATTATACGAAATAAACAAAGTGATGTCTCAGTGTTTTGTTTTTCCCTATTGTTTCATTGTTTGCGCATAGCCGGTCGTGAGAGTGAGCTTGGCGGGGGCCCCCGTGATTTATAGGGGCACGCGGGGAATGCAGCCGCCGGGCGCCAACAGGGGCGCCCGGTCCTGTCTCCCGCTCTCCCCCAACTTCGGCGCTTTTTTCTCGCTGCGACGGCCGCGCGTACAGCTCCTGCTGTCCGCTGATGGACTAGTTCGGAATTTCCATTGTTTTACCAACCTTTATTGTTGTCACGGTACTTTCAGTAGGAATTCGCTAAATTCATGCACTTTAAATCGGAAATCACGTCTTTAAAACGTACACGCATGTGCTTGCTTAACTCTAAAAAACAAGGCAAATAAACTAATTGTAATAAAAAATAATCGTTACCAAACAGGATTAAAATATATAAATATTTTTCTTCCCACTTTATAATATAGTGGAATTTTACCGCCTACATAGGGACGAGAAGTAGGTTTTTCTACGGCTAGGCTTGCGAAAAACCCACACATGGCTAGGCAGAAAAATATAATATTATTGTTCACTTAAATCTATAGCTTACGATGATCTGTAACTATAATGCTTATAGAATCGTAAAAGTGGCAATTCTGGGATGTTATCTGTAAATGTCTAATTTAAAGTAGCATAAACGAACTACTGCAACTTCACGCCTATTTACTTACGATCAAACATAACCTATATTTTTATATGTATTATTTGGTTTATCCACAGTTTATCGGTTTTCATTTATGTATCAGCATATAATATAATACAAAAAGTAAGAAATTTAAACTGGTTGAGGAATAAAATGAGGTAAGATAATTTTACATTTAAAAGAACATATAGGTAATATATAATGAATAAAATTGTTAGTGCGTTGAGTGAAGAAGTCAATCAATGGTTAGTGGTAACGCAAAAGCAGCAAAGAGAAAAAGATAAAAAAACAGCACTCCTCAACAGTTGAACTATATTTGGATGTAATGGATGGAGATTATCCATTGGGCCAACCATGGCAGGATAAATTTGAACAAGGAGCAAAAAAACAAAAAAAAAATTTTTGAGCTTATTAAAAACCATTTAGAAAATTATATAAAGCTGAAAAAAGAACAATTAGGATTTGAAAAGATTAAATTTTTAAATCAAAATTTTGATATATGACCTATTAATTTTTGACTAATTAGAATATTTATTTATTTTGTTGTTTATTTCTTTTTTGGACCGAGTAGGCTGTGGTTTATTATTTTTAAGAATATTATTTTATTTTATTTTCATATGTAAAATAAAAATATAATGTTTTTGTACCTATTAATACAATTATTGTTTTATTTAGTCAAAATTGAAATTATTTCTAATGTAGTTGGGCCAGGCTGCTTGTCCCAATTGATACATATTACCATTATCGTATCCCCATTGACATAATTAAATATATTCATCTTTTTAATCTTTAAAATAGCTTGACATAACCTAAGAAAAACAAACTGTAACTAGCAACGATTGGGAAACACCCGATCGTAAATATTTACGATTCTATAAGATTTTCTGTAAGCTACAGGAAGCGCAGAATTGCAAATTGTCTATAAGCTTATAGAAAGTTACAGATTTGCTTTTAAGATATAGATGCTTACAGATGTGCGCAGAATTGACCTTTCAGACTCGCTAAAGCTTGCCTGTGCATTTCTTTATTCAACCTGGAAAAATGCCACTTTACTGCCTAGGTCTACATGTATTGTAAACAATTTACTATTTCTTTTTCTACTCCTATTACAGAATATGACCGTGAAATTACATATATTCCTTGAAGTGACGGAATAAACACTAGTGGCGACATCTCTGTGTTTATTATCTAACAACTTTTAGACCGATCCAACCTCACTTTCTTCCAATTAAATTATTTTTCTGTGGTATTTTTTGAAAACGTAGAAAAAGTTTAGTCTGAAACACATATTCCAAACTTGTTCCAGAATATACTATTCTACGCTATTATGAAGGATAATTTTACCATATCCAAAAGGACAAACAAATAGGTGTGTAGAAAAATCACTTTAATGTGGCAGTGGCAGTGGTTTATAAAAAATTCAATTTAACAACTTTTTTTATTTATTTTTTATTTTTGGATAAACCAATAGGTTTAGGTGAAACAAAATTCAAGAATACTTTTGATTTTTTTTACGAGCCCTCAAAGTTGAATGTTTTTAAAACAGTCAATTTTTTAAGAAGTTACGCGTATGTTTAACACCTTATATCTTTAAAACCACCTTTAAATGCACATTTGTTGAAAGCAAATGTTTAAAATTGTTTATTAATCCATGTCAATTTAAACAATAAATATTACTTTAATCAAAAGTAATTAAGTTCTAATGGGAAATTTTGTAAAAAAAAAATTATTAGTCAAATAACTACTAGCCAGTTACAGGGTGTTCTCTGCGCCAAGTTTTAGATAAATTCTTTCATTATGTGCAAACCAAAATTAGGTGCCCCTAAATGCAATTACAATTTTTGTAGTGCGCGGGCCTTACATTTATAAGGTTACACTGTAACCTAATAACTCTGCGTACTGCAGTGATGGGCAAGTACCCGGTATTGAAATTTGGGTAAATACCCAAGGTATGTATCCGGTATGTACCCAATCGATAAATTCAGTAGAGTTACCGCGAGACGAGACGAGACGAGATAAGGCCTTGTCTCGTCTCGTCTCGAAATTTCGAGATAACATTTTTCGAGACGAGACGAGACAAGTCCGAGACGAGACGAGACAAGGCCTTATCTCGTCTCGTCTCGTTTTGTCTCGTTTGTCTCGAATTGTTTTGGTTTTTTGGTTTATCTCAATTTAATTTTGAATTATCGGATAAATTCAATAAAAAATGTCTTACTCAAAAAACAAAAAAGATATAAGCTCTTAAAAGTGGGATAAACTAAAATGATAACGCAGTTATTCGCCTCACTCTTAATAGATCCACGTCACAAATTGGAAACCTTTTCAATGACTTTCTGTGGTGCAGAATTGAAAAATAAATCATACCAAAAATTTGAAACAATTTATTGTGAAAAATACGCACCGACTAGGCCAATTCCACCTATACAAGAAACTGAAGAACAATCTGGCTCAGATGAAGACATGGATAATGAATTTTTATTCAAAAAGGCTACTCCTCAATCCGAAACTGAAGAGTTTTGGAAACAAGAACTAAACGCATACTTTTATTCAGAGAGAGCATCAAAAGGGGAAATATTGATGGAATGGTGGAAAAGAAATGAAGTAAATTATCCACACATTTCAAAGATGGCAAGAGATCTATTAAGTATTACCGAAACAAGCGTTCCTTCAGAACGCCTTTTTTCAAAAGCTGCATTAGTAGTCACTGAACTTCGGAATCGACCTAATGCTGAGTCGGCTCGTTCATTATTATGTCTTAATTCATGGTACACTTATAGGTACGTTAAAAGATAAGCTAAACTTTGATTAGTGAAACTTACCTAGTCCTATACTTACCCCATGCAGTAATACCTAAATATTTTTTAATGATTTAGGATTTTTTTTAGTTACCTATTTCCCTGTAATGTGATATTCGTCCTAACAATTTTAATGATATATTTAATATTTATTTTCAGTTTAGTGTTTAATGATTTATTTTGTTTATTATAAAATACATTTATTTGGTTTCTTTTTTACTGTTTATTCTCTATAAGGTATGTATGTATGTCCTCGAAAACACCATGCAGTTTTTGAATAAAGGTTTTATATTTTATTACAAGTTTTATTTTAACAATTTATATGCACTTATTACCAGCTCATACCCTATAATGCTGTTATTATCATTCGTTTAAAGCGTATTAAGTCATTAAAATATTTCGAATATGTCTCGAATATGTCTCGTCTCGTCTCGTCTCGCCTTGTCTCGAAGGATGTTATCTCGTCTCGTCTCGTCTCGAAATTCGAGACAAAATGCTCTCGAGACGAGACAAAATGGCTTCGAGACGAGACGAGACGAGACGAGACGTCTCGTGTCTCGTGTCTCGCGGCACCTCTAAAATTCAGGGTTTATTCAATTTGGTATTTACCATATACCCGGTATATGGTAAATACCAAAGTTAGCTACTTTGTTAATTTAAGGTAGTTTAACAAATTGTAGTTAAATTAAGAATAAAAATTAATTGAATAAATCGACATAAAACGAAAAATAATGTTAAAAAATACATGTTAATTGAAACAAAATCAATACAAAAAACATAAGTTAAACAAAACAAAAATATTTTTTATAAATATTAATGCCTAATGCATTATTTTTAAATTAAAAAATATGTATGTATAAATTATATGTAATTTTCGACTGGGACTGGGACTGGGACTCAGTATTATTTTTGCGCATTATTTTCTTTTTGAAAAAAGAAAATTGGTAACCACCCAGAAAAAAATAAAGAATGGTTAAGAAATACAATAAAGTTGAAATTAAAGGAACCTCATACAGAATTTCAACCAGGCCCATCCGGGGTTGGAAGACCCAGCAAAGAGTACATGGATTGTTCGGATAGAGCCAAAAGATATAAGGTCCAGCATTTAAAGGAATTAGTTGATATAAATCTAATTATGGATGCCGCAAAATCACCCGAGAAGTTTTCTAACAAGTCATATATGACCAATAAGCAAGCATTGGCATTGATAATAGACGCGCAATTATCCAGAAGTCAATACAAATTGATTAGAAATTCTAAGTACCAAGGATTTTAATCATGACATATTTCTACCATATTACAAAGTTCTTGAAGCCAAAAAGGAATGTTATCCCGGTGACATACGAGTTTTCGAAACTAGTGCGCAGGTGAATTTACAAGTCTTCTGGACCCTACATCAAAAAGGATTTTGGAAGGTATTGACGCAGAAGACAGTTCATGCCTTTGGTTAGTAAGTGGGGAAGTGATGGTGCGTCTGGTCAATCTCAATATAACCAGTCAAATATCCAGGAAGAATCCTTAGATACTAGTATCTAAAGCTCTGAGACCATTTGGAATAATAATCTACCATCATCCCCCAGGTAGTACTAAGTACTAAGGAGTCCCGGAAAAGGTTTTGGAGACTTACAATTCAATTAGGGACCAAATTTTCAAGTTAAATAATACAGAAGTTACTATATCTGGAAAATCTTTTACTGTCAAACACAAATTGGATTTTACCATACCATATGCCTAAGGATTTAAAAAAAAATCAAGTGCAACCGGACAGCAATAAATAAAGACATATTTCATCGTTTGTTAATTTCTTCGGACCCTGTAATAACTTTAAATAGAACAAATATAAAAATTGTAAATTACGACATAGATATGGGAGTCAAAGATTTATTTTTTTCTTAACTAATTTTGTTTGTTATATCTACCAATAAAATGAAAAATAATAATTGACTTCGACCTTAACAAATAAAGAAATTTATTTTAAAATATCTTTATTTGGTTTATTTAACAATTGTTAACTTTACGTTAATGATTTAAATATTGTTTGTATAACAATAAATAATATCAAAATAATTAAAAAATAAATAAATAATAATTATTGTTTATCAAATAATAATTAAACATATTAATAAAATAAATAAAAAATAGTTTTCACCAAAGGACGTTATCTTAAATTTAAAAAATTGATTTCCGATCCTGATCGATGTTTTTGCCTCTCCAGCAATTTCAGCTGAGCGAAAAGAGGTCCTTGTTTCCTTCATATATGTTAAATTGAAATTTTGACAGTAAGTTTTTTTAATTTTACATGTATGTCATCTACAATATGCTGCATGTAAAAGTCCATTGCTATCGATTTAATATTATTATTATTTTACTGCCTAGGTAGTCTTGAGTATTTTGTAAGCCTAACCGTAGAAATATCTACTTTCTCGTCCCCATGGAGGCGGTAAAATTCAACTTTATCATAGAGTTGGAAGTAAATATTTTAAGTAATCTTTAGGAGTTTTATTAAAAACATGATTTATATTTTTTTAAATTAAATTTAATTCTTTTTATTTTTTATATCTTTTAAATTAAATATAAAGCTCAGTCTCGTCCCAGCCCTCGAGTGAGTAAGTCGATGTAGCAGAGTCAGAGAGTAAACGTAAAACGTTAAAACCATAACCAACAAATAAGCCGTCATAGTGCAAACAACTATAGTGTAACAATTACAGTGAGTACAGACTACTCTACGGTCAATTAGTTAAGGGCCAAGTGAAAAGGAAGAGTGAAGTGACAAGTGCAAAAGAACATAGTGAAACGGTCAAAAGAGTTAAGTGTTAAGTGACAAGAAAGATTTAAGTGACAAGTGTCAGTGCCTGAGCGGTCGCACCATCTGTCAACAGGACGATTTTCACTGGCCAAACAAAAGAGGCCAAACAAGGAAGGAACAGGCCACCTGCAAATAATTGCTAAGTATCCTCAACTCATCCGCATGACCTAACACATAATTTGCAAATTAAACTAAACAAGGCACATTGCCTAATCCCTACAAAAAAACAATAATCATCGGCAACAAAATAAAATAAAAAGTTAATTTTCCAAGAAAAAAACAAACAGCCGATCGCGGACACACACCAAAGTTGAACAGGGCAATAAAGCTGTCAACAAAACAATTCAAGTATAACAAACCGAGACCAAATAAATTTGACACTTAAAACATAAATAACACATAAACTAAGAAAACATAAACAAAGTAAAAAAAGCACTCTAATCAAACTCCAATATTTTGTAAACACTTTAGACTTTATAGTCGTGGCCTCTCCGGAAGATAATCTACACAACGGTAATCGTACCAGCGGCAACATACGGCCTAAACACCTGCGCTCTAACTAAAGCAAACAGACAAAAATTACGCAAACTTGAACGGAAGATCATTATACTACTAACGACAGACTTACCCGACTACCATGTACAACATCCCAGCGACCTGCTAATGGGAAAAACATTACCAAAAGGGTAAGAGTAGCCCAATTAAAATACTGGGCCCACGTCACTCGTAGACAACGCAACAACATACTACAAGCCACCCTTAAACTAGATCTTAAAGACAAAAAAGTCGGGAGACATTTCATGACACGTTAGTACAAAACATGCACTTCTCACAAATTAACAAGACCAGTTGGGAGCAACTAAGCAACAATAAAAATAAAATAAAATAAACAACCGACACACTTTACCAAGTTCAGGAACTATCCGACACGGACAATGACAATAATGAACAAGACGAAGACCTCGACTAGGAAACTACACCCCTGCAGCGTAATAACAACTCCCCAACTCCAAATAGTAATCCCAAATGTTTGGAGTAATACTAATCGACTGGTCTAGGGGGATTCCGCGTCGTACTTAGTTTTAAGTCGGCGTAATAGAGTAATTGCATCAAAAATGAAAATCTCTAAAAACCTTTTTATTGTAATCTAGAGGTAAAAACACATTGCAAAAATATTTTTTTATATTCTAAAAGTTCAACCCGGCCCCAAAATATCAAATTGAAAAAAGGGACTTTTCAAACGTTCCGAACTCCCGCCATATTGCATGACGTCATAAAGCTACACCTGTGTCAGAAATCAAGATGTCAACAAATAATAAACACCGATAAAGTTTATGTTTAACATGGAAAACGCGAAACCAAAACGGTGATAAACCTTTTCCCAGGAGTTTTCCAGGTTGTATTTGTACAACAAGGCACAAAACAATATTTACAAACAATTTTTGTTTTCGCGTTTTCCATGTTAAACATAAACTTTATCGATGTTTATTATTTGTTGACATCTTGATTTCTGACACTGGTGTAGGTTTATGACGTCATGCAATATGGCGGGAGTTCGGAACGTTTGAAAAGTACCTTTTTTTCAATTTGATATTTTGGGGCCGGGTTGAACTTTTGGAATATAAAAAAATATTTTTGAAATGTGTTTTTACCTCTAGATTACATTAAAAAGGTTTTTAGGGATTTTCATTTTTGATGCAATTACTCTATTGTCCCCCAAAAACCAACACCCTCTCGTCCCTCCTCCATACCCCACTGAGCGTATAGCATAGGCTCGGCGAACCCGGGAATGGCTATTAAAACTATTCGCCTCTCGCTCTCGAGCCCCAAATAGGGGACAGTACGGAACGCAATGGACATTCGCACCCAGCAAACACGGGTGAAGCCGTGCAGTTGCTGGGGAAGAACAAAAATCGGCGTAAGCACACATAGGCCTGTACGGGGTTCGAGAGTCATATACTCATATACTCATACTCATACTTTTAAATTAAATATAAAGCTCTTAATATTTTTTTCATAACTCTCATACCGTTGAAGAGATTTTGATTCGGTACAGGTACCTGTACTTACAAAGTAGACCCTCAACACGGGGGTTGCTTCACTTCTCTGTATCTATTTTTATAACTTCTAGACTCGGTTCAAAGTAATGATTATTAATGATGGTAATAATAAAAAACGATGCGCACTAAATAAGTCACAACAAAAACGTTTTAATGGCAAATTCCAACCCAACAAACAATTAAACATACGATTTACAAATAAATTTATTTAAAAACTGTTCAATATAAGAATTTTTCAGTATATAGTAACAATCCACCATCCTTTAAAAGTTGTATCCAGCCAGTAACAATATAAGGTCCAAAGAGATTGCCATTATACATACATCCGGAACCTCACATTGATACTCGTGATGGAAATTGCATGGTTGTGGAAATTCCCAATCCCGCGTCGAGTGAAACATGTTCATAAGACATTATTAAAAATTATCGTCATTTTGAACCGAGTCCACAAACCACCTACCATTCTTCCTTCTTTATCTTCTGGAATAAGCCCTGAACTGGTTAAAGATAAAATGATCTATGGTCCTGTTTTAATACACAATGAATAATAGTTTTGAGAATTGTAATGGTTCTAGTCATTTTTTTCTGACTGGTGATTACTTGATTAGAGTTACGATGATGAGGTGCAAACTTTAATCCTTGCATCACAAATAGGTTGTGCACATTTTCAAAGACTGTCTGTCGTTTATTTGGAAATTACCTTTGATATTTTTTAACTGCTTGCAAACGCGTTCCCATCACAAAATCCATAAACGAAGTAAATATCGGCGTATTCTTGATTTTTAAATCAAAAAGGCATTTTAAAGTTCAACAATACTGACAAGTATTAATTATCTCAAACCCAAGCCATCGACTACTTTGTTGATTATTTTTATAGGTTATTGTTGATTATATTTATAGGCGGCTATTTAGGTATTACAGCATTACCTGTGTTTTGTGGATCAAAATTTTCACCCCGGTTGGTAAATCTTGCCTAGGAGGTCGTGGATGACGGTGTCGATGGTTAAGGCCACTCCCAGAATTTTGTCGCCGGGCCGGGCCATACGCCCAATTTAGACTAGTGGAGTAAGAGACAAGGGGGAAAACATTTTGGTTTTTGAGGAACAAAAACTAACCCAAAACTATTTACCTGGTGGATTCTTTGTTAGTTCAAGTTTGCGGATATTGTATAAAAATTTAGTATTATTATTATTTGGGTATTGTAAGGTCATGCAATTTTGGTAAATTTTACTCATCCGATTCATGCAGTCTTGGACTTCGGGTGAATTGATAGGCAGGTGTGATGAAATTGTTCCTTAACACCGACCGCCCACCTTTGCACTTGTGGTAGTACAGGAAATGATTCGTTGAAACTAATCGTTTCACTCACACCATCTTTCACAGGTAAAACACTAGGGGACCAGGAGGAGGTACCGCACGCAATTTGCACTATTTTTTGCACGTGTTGAATCGTTATTGATTTTTTTATTTTTATTTTTTATTTTGAACAAATTTAGCTGTGCTGTCACTATGAAAGTACGAACGCTTTAAGCGAGACCTTGAGGTGCGGAAAACATATCTATGGGCATAAAAAATAGGACGGGAAAAGTAAAAAAACCTACATCTACGCCACTGGGCAATTTAAATGAAAGTTACTTGCGTCAAGTAATGAGTATCTATTTTATAAGTACTTGTATCAAATTTGGTAATAAACACTTTTATGGTAAAAAATATTTTTAAAACTAAACTTTGAAGGGGTGTATAGGAACATTTTAGAAAAAAATAATATTATACATGTCGATTTATTTTTCGTTGAACCATCGAATGGTGTATAACAGCCTGTTATTAACAGGTACTATAACCTGGACCACCCTGTATATTATTATATGTATTTAAAAAAAATAATAAAGTTTTTTCTCACTTTTAATGTCTCATAATAATGGATAAAACAGATGAGTATCTATATTCAAAAGGTCATCTGTAGGGTTGGGACAGTTGAAATTTTCAAATGAAAATTTCAACTTTGAAAGTTTCAAACTTGAAATATTTTATTTAGTTGGAAAAGTGAAATTTTTAAAAATTTCAAAATTAATTTGTAAATTAAATCAGACTTTAAATTTTTTTTAAAAGTCATGATTAATTTAAACTTTTACTTTTGCTATAATTGCATCGAAAAACGGATAAAAAATGCCTTTGGCTTATAAAATTTTGATGAAGTTTCTTTAATTTTCGTAAAATTTCAGTAAAATATTTAAAAATAATAAATATATATATATAAATATAAAACAATGAAAGTGGCACAATCTCATTAGCTTACCAAAAAGTGCTATATCTCTTTTAGTTTTATTAATTTTAAAAATATTTTAAAAGGAAATCTCAAGAAGTTTGTGGTAAACATAGGTATTTACTATTTATATTATTGGGGCAGAGGCCCACAGAGGGGTAGGAGGTAAGAGAGGCAATTTGCCATGGTCCCCGAGTGGGCTTATTTCAATATTAATATATTACACTTAAAGTAATTGAAATTTATTGAAAGTTTCAATAAATTTCATGAAATTTCAGAAATTTAGGAAATTTTAATAAATTTCATAAAAGTCATGAAAATTTCAAGTTAAATTTCAAGTACAAGCAAAAAGTGAAATTTTCCCAACCCCAGTCGTCTGTATTTAAAATAATGCAACATGTTTCTTGGATTGACAAACAATAGTTCTAAAGAAGTTTGATGATTTTTTTAAATCGCCCAAATGGTTGTTTTCAATGAAACAAATTCTTTATAAAACCTTTTAAGTCATGTGCACGTGAAATATTTTTTTATTTTATTTTCAATTATTATTTAAAATAAAGTAAAAAAGGGTTGGCAAGCATAGCTTGAAGACTAAAACAAATGGTTAAAATGTTATTTTATGAAGGATGTTATTTTTTTTAAATAACATTGGTGTGGACATCCTGGTACTGTGATAGAAAATCCCCTATAATTGCATATAACATATTAATTTTTAACGATAACATAAACGTATGCAAACATTATTTTGTTTCAATTATAACTATAATAATAACATTACAATAATTAAATCATTGTTATGATATTTTACAATACAATTATTTACTAAAACTAGTAATTTTGTACTTAATTATATCACTATATTTAAATTATATTTAATAAATCTTTTCAAACAATAAAAAATTTGTAGGTAAAAACCATAACTTAGTCCTACATTAAATTTAAATCCTAATCTTTTAATTTTTATAATCCTTCGTAAAGTTAATAGTGTTTACAAAGCAAATACCGCAAGAGGCGTTTCCTGGTAATTTAATAAATAAACTTCGTGAGTGCCTCATCTCCAGATGCGCGCCTTTAATTGACATTGTTACAATTTTAATAGGCAAATACCTTAAACAAACTCTTTGATTCGAAACGTTTAAACAATAATAAAAATAAATTTCCACATCAACAGTCTGTCAGGCCGGAAACAAGTCATCAATTATTCTCTCCCGACAAAGATTATTAAAATTTAGCGGCACTGCAAAATTCACATACAGCCGCAAAACGTCTATCTGTCAGATATTATTCAACGGTTGCATCTACTGATTTAATCAAGTGGTTTAAGGCATTACTAAATCATTTGTTTAAGATTTCTAGAATTCATGAAGCAAAATGCATTCGCCATTTCTTGAATAACTAACAAGGAGGAATCCCTATTAAGGAAAAAAGCCTGAGACTAAAACAAAAACTTTTAAAAAGTTAAACAAACAAAAGAGATTGACAATCAAAAGCCGACTGACTCAATTAGGTATTTTTTCAGATCCGTTTAAAAAGAGTTTACTTAAATCTAAAATTCCTTTCTTGAAAAACCATTCACAACAAAGGCGATTGACGATTAAAATTGACACTGATTGATACAAAAGTATCTGAAAAAGGGTTTTAAGTAAATTTAATAGATTTCTAAAATAAATTTTGTAAAGGGAAATTATAATGGTTTTAATTTAATAAGCGATTACATATTTTATTAATAGTTGTCATGCATTCCAAAAGAAAATTATGAGTATGTTTATTATCCTTTAATTTACAGCTGATATTTATTAACCATAACTGCTCATAAATCAAGTAATTTATGGTTCAATATTATTTACTGCTTCTATATTACATTCATTGATAAAAACGAGTTATGGTTTTAACTATGAATGAAAATATATTTTTTTTACTTTGGTAGCATCTTAGGCATCCGAAAATATCTGACTGTAAATAATTGCTTCTTAACACGATATACGATGCATGAGCCTATAGCATATTTATTTATTTGAAATAGTATTTTGCTACCGAATTTATAAGTATTGATTTCAAAGTATGGTAAATTTTTAAAACAGGTTTTATAGCCATTATTATTTTTCTTTGTAGGAGAAAAAATAACCATAACTTTTTGACAATGGATTGTAAAGGATTTCGTTTTGTTGATTTGGAATCTATGAACAAGGTCATTCAATAAATGATCTGAATTAACTGATGTTCCTGCAGTCACGGGTAAACTACTGACATGTGCTTGCATCAGGGATGCCAACTTTTTGAATTCGATAGTCCGTACCGCGTAATTCAAATTACCGTACTATAGCTCGCAGGATCGTACTTACTAAATGGGGGTGCGAATTTTTTGGAATAAAAAGGAGAGTAATATTTTGTGAAAATTATGGATATTTAAAAAAAAAATATCTTGTTTTAACCTTCATAGGTTTGTTAAGAAATAATTTATTAAAAAAAATTAAAAAACATAACAATATAATATATATATTATAAAATATAATATATATATTATAAAATATAATATATATATTATAAAATATAATATACAGTGTGGAACTCACTTAGGGAATAAAATTCGTTATTCGTTGAGAAAAGATTTTTATGAAAAACGCTCGGACACGTAAACTTTACTTTTTTATTCCAAATCTTATAATGATAATTTTAAATTTTATGCCCCCTCCATTTCCCACCCCCCGCACATTAGGCACCATTATCTTAAATAACAACCCCACTTTTTTTCATCGAAAATTGATTGAATTTTTTGAGTACGACGATACCACATAAATAATAATAAACGGTATAAACACTAATTTAACAACAAAATAAATAGTTCACCAACAAGGACAGGCTCAAAAATACAAGAACAGCACAGAAGATAAGAAGAACGATCCTATCAATAGTCAATACAGACCATATGGTGGCATTCCACTACATACACTACAGGGCCGGCTTTATCTATTTTGTATATTAATATTTATATTTTTAAATTAAATTTGGAAAAAAAGTAAGAATGCAAAGATATAAATTAAATGAAAACGGTATAAACACTAATTTAGCAATAAAATAAATAAAGAATATACAAGGTTGGTAGCCGGAGTAAGCAAAGAACTAACATACTCACCCCCATTCACGAATACCAATTGAATGGGGTTACTACTAAGGCCTAGGTTGAGGAGGATTCCGGATTGTACTTAGTTTTGGGTCAGTTCAATGTCCTCCAAAAACCCTTCCTAAACTGGACGTATGGCCCGACCCGGCTGACAAAAGTCCGGGAGCGGCCTTAACTTTTGACCTGTCATCCACGACCTCCTAGGGTGGAACTACCAGCCGGCATAAAAACTTCGGATCCAACAAACACAGGTAATGCTGTGATTTGGCGGGATACGCAGGAGAACGAAAAGGAGGTACAATAACCCCGGGAGATTAGTGGATGACAATATATCTGGGGCCTGCCATACGTTCCCATACTCATACTCATACTCACGACGATACCACATAAGTAGGGTTTAGTAACTATAATTTTCAATACAGGGTTTCAATATTTAAAAATTACAAGTATGCATTTTTTATTGTTATTCTATGATTTAGTTTCTTGTGTTGTGGCTTTCGGTATTTACATAGATATTCATGTTTTTTCGCTTTGTTATTGTTTTTTGTTAATGCCATTTTTTGCGTTTGTCCTTTTTGCATTGTTTACATTTTTTGCATTGTTTAAATTTTTATTATTAATGAAACATTTTGCGCTTTACTTATTGAAGTATTTTGTTAGATCCAAGTATCAGTTAATATTTTAGTTAAAAAATGCGACACTTGACAGAAACTCTGCGAATAGAAATATTAATGATGATTAGTTACGGTGATATGTGCAGATCCCAACAGCAAGATGCAAACCTTTTTCATGGAAAATACCCAGATTTACCACCACTTTCTCAGGCAACTGTGTCTAAAATACATGCACAATTTCGTGAATATGGACACGTTAAACCATTACGCAGGACGCCTCATTTTATTGATGAAAATGTGAAAGTTAATATTTTATTAGCTTTTCAAGAAGATCCAACAACTTCTACGCATCAGTTTGCACGTGAAAACGACGTTAGTCATTCGACCGTTTTAAGATGTGTAAAAGCCAAAAAAATGCATCCATATAAACTACAATGCGTACAAGAATTGATTGATGGTGATTCTGATAGAAGATTACAATTTTGCGAGCAAATGCAGATATTCTTTTTTCTGATGAATCAACATTTCTATTAAATGGCGAGGTAAATAGACAAAATTGCAGGTACTGGGCAGGAGAAAATCCCCACTGGATGCGACAAAGTCATACCCAACGTCCTCAGAAAATCAACGTTTGGGCTGGTATTGTTGTTGATCATGTGGTGGGACCTATTTTCATTGAAAATCTTAACGGGGCAAGATATCTGGATATGCTAAGAGAACAAGTTGTCCCAACTTTAGCAGAGTTGTTTCCAAGTCCATTGGAACCTAATCTTCCCAATGAAAGGATATGGCTTCAACAAGACGGTGCCCCACCCCACTATGCTCTTCCTGTACGGAATTATTTAAACGACACCTTTCCACACAGGTGGATCGGAAGAAGAGGTTTTATAGAATGGCCAGCAAGATCACCGGATCTAACACCTCTAGACTTTTTTCTATGCGGATATCTAAAAAACAGGGTGTTTAAAACACAACCTGCTAATTTAGATGAATTAAGAAACAGAATTACTGAAGAAATTAGGAACATAACACCGGAGGTTTTAAACAGAGTGCGGGAACAATTTCACAGTAGTGACTAAAGTGTCAGGAAGTGGACGGGGGACATTTTGATCATTTATAAGATTGAAGAACAGTTTATTTTTGAATTTTTAATTAATTTTAAAATAAAAAGTTTAGTTTTTTAATTTGTCATTATACACTGAAAGAAATATATGTTTGTTTTAGCAATGTATGTGGTAGTCCATATATGAAACATAAAATATATTTACCTTAACCATTTTTATATTTGCCTTAACCATATTATGTTAAAACTAAATATAAAAATGTTTAAGGTAAATATATTTTATGTGGTAGTCCACATACATTGCTAAAACAAACATATATTTCTTTCAGTGTATTTCCACCCTGTATTATATGGTATCGTCATACTCAAAAAAATCAATTATCGATGAAAAAAAGTGGGGTTGTTATTTAAGAAAAGGGTGCCTAATGTGCGGGGGGGGAAATGGTGGGGGCATAAAATTTAAAACTATCATTATAAGATTTGGAATAAAAAGTTTACGTGTCCGAGCGTTTTTCATAAAAATCTTTTCTCAACGAATAACGAATTTTATTCCATAAGTGAGTTCCACACTGTACCTATATATTATAAAATACATATTACAAAAAACTTAATCTCCAAAAACAAAATCATCATCTATAGATGATGATTTTGTAGTGTTTGCTTAGTCTCTCCCACCTTTACGGTTTAGCTTCCCGTTACCGGGCTCTTGTGCAGAGGGCTTGAATCACCCTAATCGTCCAACAAGGGCACTTTAGTAGACAAGGAGCTCCACCAGAGGTCAGTAAGCGCCATGAAACTTATAAAATAATAAACATATACAAATTTTTATCATAAGTTTTGTACCTACATTTTTAACTTAAGTTTTGTAAATATATTTTTAAAATTTAGAATTTTTTGCTTGTAATTTGAATGTTGGGAATACCCATATACCTATAACTATACTGCCGTGCTAAGCTAAAAGGACGTATCTGCAATATCTGGTAGTAAAGGAAGAAGAACATTTTAATTTTTAAAAACAATAAAGAATGACGTTTTTTCTACTACCAAAAAATGCCGTTCTAAGACCAAACGTCATATCTGCAATATATGGTAGTTAAGCAAAAAAGGGAATACCGTACTTTTTACGTACGGTAATGAGTCTGGTCCCTACACCGTACCGTACCGTACAATTAGGTACCTGAAATTACCGTACGAATGGCAACCCTGGCTTGCATGCACATGTGCATGTGCCCAGGGCCGGCGACAATAGCGGTGCTCGCGGGCTCAAGCACCACACGTAAAGAAAAATGGTGGTGCCTGGGATACACACCAACGCCCTCTACAAATTTACGGTTGAAGGCTTCAACTTGAAGCTGAGGAATCCAAAGTTTAAAGCAGCGGTTCTCAAACTTTTTTTTTCGGGTACCATTCATGTGCAATGTGGATTAATCGAGTACCACCGAACTAAATAAAACAAGTTGTGCTGCGTGTACGTATTTATTGAACTTGTAGTTTAATAATAAATATTGATAACCGTCAAACAGAACCAATTTTTATAGTATTACAACAATTTGTCAGAACAAAACAAAATACGCATGACTCGTCACGATTTTAAAATGAGCAGGGGATTACCCGTTTAATAAACACCAACAACAGTGTTGCCATTTACAATATAAAATGTGGAAAATGATAGATTTTCAATAAAATTGAGCCAACGATAATTTTATTTGAAGGCAAGTACATCTATTATCTATTCGCGTACCACCTTTGGATGCCTTACGTACCACTTGTGGTACGCGTACCACGGTTTGAGAACCGCTGGTTTAAAGTATCAAAGTCGGTCGGTATAGTATGTATAAAGGCCGATTCTCACATAGCGACGCGGCGCTACGCGACGCGATGCTTCAAAATCGCGCCCTATTGTCGCTCCAGGAAGCGACAAAATTTTGTCGCGTCGCTATGTGGGAATTGTCTCCATTACAGGGTGAGTTTTTTAACTTGAAACTTTAAAAATATCTGGCGTAATAAGCACTGTCGAAAAAACTATATAAACTAAATTTAATCATTCCGGGGGGGGGGATATATAAGTGCTAAAATTAGTAGTGTGATATGAGTTTGATAATTAAATTGACTAAAAATCTATTCCAATTTTATTTTGTTCTCCTTCGCGCAACCCCCAAGGAAAAGAACACCCACACCCCCCATCCATTAACCACTGCTACCAACCAACTGTAGATGAGCACCACACGTCAAAATGAAAAGCTGCCGGCCCTGCATGTGCCAAAATCGGACGCGAAACGGACAGTCTGCCCTGGATTTGGAGGCTATATTTAAAGGGACGACACCTTAGTATTTAAGATCAGATTAATAATACACATTAGACCTATGCCGGTATTTTATCTAGGTCTAGATAAAAAAAAAACTAAAATATTTTTTACCAAAAGTCATCCTTAAATATAATTTTTGTATTTTAGGCGTTCGACAGTACTTATCAAATGATGATTTATTTTATTACCTCTTTGATAGTTGCCGAGGCTTTCCGGCACACTTCTAAAACATTCCTTTGAAGGCAAGCCATTAAAGGACTGTTTTAGAATAGCGAAAAATAAACGTTTTATTTCTGGATTTTACGGACTGGGTAAAATTGTTCTTGAGTAGTTACATTTGCATAGTGTGTGCATGAGGTAAGCTAATAAAAAAGTTAAGAACTGCAGTTGTGTACGAAAATATAATATTAAATAAAAATCTAGTTGCAGAATATATCTTAGTGGATATGCTAAACGTAAGGAAGGAATCAGTTCTAACCCAATTACACAATTTGCTTAAAATATAATGGTAATATAAATAATTTTGAAAGTAAAGTTAATATAATAAATAATAGGTTTTTGTTTGCATTTTTTATATTTTGCTAGTTTTTAAGTGTATATCATAAGCTCAAAAACTAACAAAACAAAAAATCCAAACTACTTTACCATTTATAAATTTTAAAGAATGTTCTTGCATTTTTTTAACTTTTGTTAGTTTTTGTGCTTAACCTATTACCTATTATTATTCGCTAAAAAATAACATACATTAAAAAAAATTAAATATTTATAAAAAATGCTGATTTATTGTAGTAAGTAAAGACATGAAAATGGAGAATTAAATAATATCATTAACAATTTTAATATTAATTTTTACTTTATGAAAACTGTAGCATACTAATTTATGTAGGTACCAAATGGCATTTTGGAAAATATAAAATAAAATTACAATTTAGTATCATTTAATTTGGTTTATTGTTTTTAATAACATTTTTCATTTATACAAATGTTTTTCAAAATTTTAAACTTGTGTTTTACCAATTTTCATGTTTTGCTAATTTTTGAGCGCTCTGTAGGTATTTTTACAAACAGAATAATTTTTGAACATGATATATTCCCTCTCTTATAAAAAGTTTGTGTCCAAATGTCATCTGGATTTAATGCCTGACCCTTATTGAGAAAAGATTGTAAAGCCATATAAAAGTAGCATACGGCTGCACCATATGACACAGTGACCCTAAGTGACAATAGTATCGTAATCCCAAAAATAATGGTGCTGTTTACCCCTCTCGGTAATCTCGTTTGGGATTTTATCAGACCTAAAACTTTGTCAATGAGGTTTTAAAGAGAGCTTTGAAGATAAAATAATAAATTATTTATATACGATAATGATGAAGTACTTTTTAATTGGAAGGATAGTTAAGTTAACTATTTTTGAATAAATGAGTACTTAATAGATTTAACACTGTATAAATAGAACAAAATTTTATTTATATTATACACTAATTTAGTATTTTTTTGCCCAACAACACGGAGAGAACTGTTTTGGGTATGGTAACAGTTCGTTTTTTATTCGGAATGTGACGTCAAAAATTTGGGAGATTAGTTGGAAATTTATAGGAACCCTAAATTTATAACTGGTAGAAGTAGAGTAGAACATACTAGTTTAGTGGAGAAAATAATTGTGGTTATGTTATGTCAAATGTTAAATATACCTAAGTTGTTAAACAATGCAATAACTTTTGATGATTTCATAGGTGACTTTACGGCCCAAAACAGGCAAATTTGCACTCCCATCATACAAATACATGTAAAATCTATTCAAATCCAAGCTGGACTAAACAAAAACGCCCAGACGCGTGATAACTCGTTTCTATTGGTCGATTCTGATGGTGTGACTCGGATTGTGAGCTCTTATTGGTCGATTCGGAGGATTGTGTTTACATTTAGTCCAGCTTGGATTTGAATAGACTTTAGGTATGTTTATTATACGTACCTACCAAAATATTTTAAACGTGCACGTTTTAAATATGTTGACAGCTAATTGAATCATTTTGTGGTATTTTTGCATTTGCAATTTTATATTAAAATTTTAAATCATAACATAACATGATAAAATTAAGTAAATAAACAATTTTACACTTATATTTTATTAAAAATGTATTATAACAAAACCCAATTTTTATATATATTATATTTTTCTCGAGTTTTTAGTTCTTTAATCAATAAAATTATTTCGAGGTTAGAGATTCTTTAAGTTTTTTAAAATCTGAGCAATGAAACCTTCGTAATTTACCATACTAAATTACTAAGGTTTCATTGCTCAGATTTTAAGAAACTCTAACCACAAAATAATTTTTCATCACAAAAATTGTTATTCCATGTAAAAATAATACTCCCTTATAAACCCTTTTTATATTTTTCTGCTTTTCGAGAAATTGTGAGATGAAATTTACGATCAAATCCATTAATTAAATTTTTACCCTCACCATTCTCATAAATGTTAACTAATGATATCTTACACACTTCTGGATAGTAAGTCGCTTCAAGGCAAAAAAAGCAAGTGTTAATAATATCGATGCTGTAAGGGAAAGTTTGAATGAGAATGTTAAGGTGTCCGTTGTGCGCCGTTCTCAGTATTTGGGCCTTTCATCGATGTCTACGTGGGACATTTTGAAAAAATATTTGGGCGTACATCCATATAAAATAAATAAATAAATAAATAAACGACTTAAAAGCCAACATTACCCGAGTTATTCATGACATACAGATAAACTTGTTGGAAAAAGTGATAGCAAATTGGGTTTGCCGTGTAGACTCTTTGAACTGCAGCCGAGGCGGCCATCTTACTGACCTCTTATTTCAAAACATAATGTCATGAATTTTTCTACAAAATAAAACAAACACCATGAAATAATGTTTACTTGTTTTCATTTCATGGCAATTTAAAGTTCTATCAATCTTATTGGTAGACCCTTTATTTAAAATTTACACTTTTGGGTTCCCGAAAACCTGAAAAAGCAATTCTAATATCGAATTTGGATCTAGCATATTAAAAGCCCTTGTAAAAAATATAGATATTACTGACTTAGAAATGTCAACTTAAGCTAGATAAAAAATGTTAAATTTAGATAAATAGATAAAACTTGGATTAGGCTTTAATTAATTTTAATATTTGTATATCTAGATTTTTAACAAATCTGTTAGGATTGTTAGGAATCTCTTTTTCCGGCTTTAAAAATAGCAGTGTAGATTGTCAATTTTTTCTTTAAAAATCTAAATTTCTGCCTTGTAAATGGAGTAACGCACTTTTAAATCCGATATAAAAGCAGTTTTTCACAGTGAAAGTGAAGTGTTTTTATGGGTACTTCACCCAAAATTATTAGTGTTTAATCGGAAAATCCCTACTAGTTTGCTGCCGGCGAAAAAGTTTTTAAACTTTTTAAAGTTTGTTAAGAAACTATTTAATAATTTAGTATTCTTGACATTTGACAATTGTCATTTGACATTTGACAGTTAACTGTCAACTAAATTCAGCCCGTGCCTAAGAAAGCCCGAAAGCCACTGTTGCTAACTTTACCCTTGACTAAAAGGCTATAAAGTCACAGCTTGTCTATGTGTAATTAAAAGATCACTTATTGTCATGAAAACATCACTTATTGTCATGAAAACATGTACTATAATGGGCGTTTTAAAGGTGGAAGTAGAAAATGTATCTTAACTTTAAGCTAAACAATTCATTGCTAAAACTAAATTAGTAGCTACAATTATTGTTATTTTTACAACAAAATTTCAAAAGACCTATTACTTACTAGAAACAAGAGAGATATGGAAAGAGCGATTGTTATTGAATGGTTTAAGTAATTCGACCGCAGGTAATGTAAAAAGAAAAATAATTTTTCAAGACGGGCGTCGTCGTTATTTTTGTGTTTACGATGGTACCCGCCGACCGAGATATTACAGTACCACAATTGATAACCCGTAGTGTTTACAGGCACTGCGTATTATAATAAATATCGGTGCAGGTCTAAATCTTAATTTGGTCGGTTATGTTCGCATTGACATTTTTCGTATTTTATGGCTTATTTTGGAGCGGCTAGGTGAACAATAGGGGGCACTTCCTTCCTCACATGGGGCCCTCCACAGGGTTCGGACAAGAATCTCACGAACCAAGACGCTGGACGCTACCCAATCTCCCTGTCAACAAAGTTTTTTTCTTCTATTTGTGTAGATACTGTTTCTGCAATAATAGATTTAATCTACTAAAATGTAAGACTTTAAATATTGCTAGACAAAACAAATTCTTACATAAACTTAAAAAATCTCTAAAACATTAAACTATAGTATCAATTTACCCCATGGGATGCACCTGAAAAGTCATGACTTATATATATTAATATTGACTATAATAGTCAATAATTGCAATTATTGACTATTATAGTCATTATTCAATCACGTTTATTCATGTTTTTTAATTTACATACTTTTAAAAATATACATTTCTACGTTAAATGACCTTAAATGGATTTTGTGCATACTTTATAACAATTTAAAAATTTAAGATATTTTTCAAAAAAATATTTTTTCTACTCCCACTTTTAAAATGCCCTTTATCGTACATGTTTCCATGACACTAAGTGACCTTTTAAATACACATTGACAAGTTGTGACCTTATGGCGCTTTAGTCACGGGCTGAAGTTAGCAACAGGTTTTTAGTCACGGGCTGAAGTTAGTTTTTAGTTAGTTGACTCAAATGTCATACAATCGTTAAAATATATTGCCTTTCTTGTAAAATAATACTAAATGTGAAAATTATTTTATTATCTCAATACAAAAATACAGAAGCATTAAATAGTTTCTCAACGCCAATATTTGAAAAGTTTATATGAACATTGTACTGACCTTTTAATTTCGCCGGCAGTAAACTATGACTTAAATTCGGGCACGGACTCCACTGTAAAGTGCTCATAAAACATTTTCTTTACTTTTACTGTGAAAAACTGTAAATTTTCAAGAAATACATTTCGATTTATAACCTTTATAATTGTGTTTATAAAATGTAAAAATTTGACATTTGACGGTGACACACAGATTCCCCTATAGGGAACAATATATTGTTTCATAGATGGCGCTCAATACAAATTTGTGATTTAAATCATTTTAAGATAATAATAAATATTTGTCATAGAAAAAGTATAGTATGCACCTCGTTTATAAACTTTTCTATCATGGCATTTATCAAACTTGATACATAATATACCATAAATTTAGTTTAGTATTCAGTAAACACTGTGATTTAAACCAATCGGGTTTAAAAATAGGAGAAGGCGACTATGATAACTTTTAAAATTGGTCAAAAGTGAGATGAACCATTTGACAGATGTCAGATTTTATTTATTTAGTTTTGAAAATCAAATTATCTACTTATTGTTGTAAAGAAAGTATAGTATTACACTCGAGATTATGCGGATGATTTAAGTCTCTCGTCTGGCGACTCGAGACGCAAACCTTATCCTCGTGAATAATTTCTTGTTTTTAATACCTAATATACTATTATTAACATAGGTAATATGAAAACAAAATTAAAGTTGGTATTGGAAATATGTACGATGTGTGGTTATTTTTATTTATTCTTTAAATATTATGTTACAATTTGAGAATATTTTATAAATAACAAAAAGTCCATTCTTTATACAATATACCTATTAAAATCTCATACTTTGACTCATGTCTTATATTAATGATACAAACGCTCATGACAAGTTTCGGTTATAAAATGCATTTAAAGGCCACAAGCTCAAACTAAAATAATATCTGACTAATTGGGTTGACAGTGAAAACTATTAATTAAAATCCTTGCAACCGTTTGGGTAAAGTGTCAAAAAGTGGCAGATTTTATTTGGACGATTAGAACCATGTCTGGCGTCGGTTTTAAGTCCAGACATACCTCCCACTCGTAGATTTCGAGTCTGCATAAATTCCAAAAACGATATTACGTTACAATCGGCTTGACATTATGGTCAATCACTGTAGGCCTTTGTTTCTAAAAGATAGGGAGCCGTTATTTATTGCAATTGTCGGACGGAGGAACTGATATGGTTAGAGGACATTATTTTCGCTGACGGCAAAACAACTGTTACAGCTGCTTGTTTTACATGTGTACTTTAGTCTTATTGAGATTGCCTACTGACTAACCATGACGTTTTATGTAGTTTTAATATTTTTTATCAGAAACTTACATATTATTTAAAGTGCTGCAACCACAGACCTGTGGATGTAACATACAATTCTATTTGTTCTACAGGGCATTATTATAATAGTATAATTTAAGATTTTTAATGATGTTTATAGCAATTTTTCTCCTGACAATGAGTTTTAGTCACTCAGAAACTCATTTAGACATAGACACAGTTTCGGTAAAAAGTGATCATCATATTCGGGAAAAATAGAAATTTGTTATTGGGGTGTATTTTTTTCGACAATTACATGTCTCCTTGAAAAAATAATTCAGTAGATATTCTTTCCTTCTATGGATTTTTAACAATATGGTTCATATAATATATTCAATATATTAAATCTTAGAATTGCATTTTTATTTCTATTAAATTATTGTGACAGTAGGTATTTAAAAAACGTGACGGGGTTGTATAACATACAAATAAGTCATATTCCTCTGGGCTGCCTAATGTTACAAAAAATTCTGCCGTATTGAACTAGATAAAAACAAGTGTTTGTATTTTACTAAAGCATAGAATTTAAAAAATAAAATTTGATTTTGCATGAAAAATAATAAAGTAATTAAGTAAAACATTTTTGAAACGGAGTTGTTTTGGGGACACTTCTGGGGCCAAAACTTTAAATTCCCTAAAAAGGCAAGTTATTCTTTGATGCACAGTTTGTTTCTGGAATATACCATATAACAAATAAAATTGGCTGATACATAATATACTATTCAAAAAGTTTACAAAATTATGTATTTGTTATTGCAATGTATATGCATATATGTAGTAAGTATATTACACATGTATGTATATTTGCGAAAGTGTGTTTGTTTGCCTTTCAGGTAGCAACGAAGCAACTGATCGACGTTATTTTTTACATTTTTAAGAATACTCCGAAGTGCATTTTTGCAAAATCAAAAAACAAATCAAATGTAAATGCATTTTTAAAGTGTGCGTGAGTACTAATACATAACAAGTACAAAATTAGTACAGCACAGCTCTGGTAGAAATCTACAGTAAATCCTCTTTTGTTATTTTAGGAAAAGTAAAATAGTATATTATGTATCAAGTTTTATAATATATAATTTAATAAAAACCAGTGCGTAGAGGAGTTTATATAACGAATTGCTTTCTACGACCAACACAAATAAGAATTTAAAAACAATTTTAATTGTTAAATATTTTACATCAAACGAATTTAACCTCACTTTTAATAAAGCTAACTTCAGCCCGTGACTAAAATTCCCTAAAGCCACTATTGATAACTTCAGCACGTGACTAAAACACCATAAAGCATGTTATTGTGAATGTATATAAATATAATTATTTTTTCCAGAAATACTAAATGTGGTATCGTTTTGAAGTGGTATAAATAACAGACATTGTATACATTACTTGAATAATTTCTAGATAATTTTCTTGTAACAGTTTTCCAAGTCCCGAGTTAATTGCGTGGTCGTTAAGATAAAATTGACGTGAAATAAAATTATGGTTTGCTCTTATAATCAATATTCCCCGAATGGTAAATTAACTGAGAAAATAAAGGCCTAATTAACATTGTATTTTTAGGGATAATGGCTTCTAAATTGCTGTTTGGAAGGAGACGTCCAGTAAATGGAGTGTTTGGCCTTTTAGTCGACTTTTTTTAATGAATTTTATTTGAATTTATGTCGCGTTTATTTACGTCGTTAGATTTGGGGGAATGTTTTTAAAGGGGTATTTAATTAACATTTATGCATTTATTTTTTTCCTTATAAAAGTTATTGAGCAAAGGTGTTGCTAATGTCTTCAGCTGTTTTAATAATCTTAACACTTGCTTCCAGTTTATATTAAAACTTGTCAAGATTTTTAATTAAAACGAAATTAATCCTGTAGTGATTAAATAGGATTTGATTGATGTTCTATTACTTAAGTGACGGTGGAGTGAAGCAAGAAGCATTTGATAAATTGTCCCAGTAATTGATTTCCCTATAATTATTCAAAACTTCCCCATCTGTGCATTGACATATCGATTTTAAAAATAAAAAATGAAAAACCTAAACTTAATATACCTACATAGTAATAGTAAAGTGAAGCAATAATATTATGTACTTTCAATGAATTAAATTAAACAAAATATTTCGGTTCTTTTTCGAAAAAAGTATACTTTTAATAATCAACAATCGAGTTTTTATAATATTTTTCAATAAAGCTATGTAACAATTTTTTTTTTATATCTATGGTAACAGAATATCATTATAAGTATATAATAGTCATTTGTTTTTCTGATATGTCAAAATTTTGACATACCCTTTACACCAAAGACATTTTGTGCCTATAAAAATATTTTTTTATTATTACTTTTATAAAATTTATTTGACAGATAAGGGTTTTGATTTTTGAGGTTAAGTTTTTTAACAATGTTTTGCCTTTAAAATTTAATTCCAAAGAGACATTATGCACCCGGCTTACTAAAACCAGGTTTTAATAGTGAAAAAAATGCAATAAGGTATATATTTTTTAAAGGTTAAGTTTTATATAAATTGTTCTATATGTTTTTTGGGATTAACTATTTGCCTTTAAAATTTAATTCCAAATATGTGAACAATATTGAAATCATATTTATGTAAGTATGTATCAACTGTCTGTAAAAAATAGCTGTAATTTATTGTTTATATATTATTATAAGTGACAACAATATTAACATTGATTGTCTTCTTCTAATTTTTCATTGTTTAACTAGTGATACAATATCCTCATTTTTTCATTGTTTTCGAGCGGATAATGTCTCAATTTTGTGTGAGTGTGGAACAAAATAAATTGTTTAGGTATGTTTTCACAAATAAATCTTCCAACCAGGGTAAAACCAGGTGAAAAATCTAGTTTAATTGATCACTGTATAGTTGGATTTAAAAATAATAAAATGCATAAAAAACTTAATCTCAGTCCATATATATTGGAAACTGCCATAACCGATCACTATCCAATCTTTTTAAGTATTAGTAATTATCACATTAAAAAAAAACTGTCCAATCAAAATAAAACACACGAGTTTAAAAAAATTGACTATACATCACTCAATAACAAACTTAAAGATGAAGATTGGTTAGACACATTCCAAAATAAGGATTCAGAATCTGCATATACTAATTTTATATCAAAACTTAAGCATCACATTAACTCAAGTACAAGCATTGTTAAAATAAACAATATAAAAAATAAATTAAAGCCATGGATAACGAATGGTTTAATTACATCAATTAGGCAAAGGGACAAATTAAAAAAAACAATTACTAAAAAAATATAGTACAGAGTTACACTCGCAATATAAATTATATAGAAATTATTTAAATAAACTAATTTACAGCACAAAAAATGAATTTTACAAAAATGAATTATGCAAAGCTAACAATAACTATAAAAAAATTTGGAATGTGATTGACCAAGTGTCAAACCGCGAAAAAGATAAAAAAATTGAAAATTTTAATATTGTTAATAATGAAGGAATTTATATAAAAAGTAATGTACAAAAGGCCAATTATTTTAATGATTTTTTTGCTAATATTGGTAATACAATGATAAACACAATAAACAAGAAAAAAAATAATTTACATATAAGACAAACTACTTTTACCTCATCGATGTTTCTAAATCCAATAACAGGTGACGAAGTTATCAAACATATACATAAATTAAAAAATAATTCATCTGCGGGCCCTGATGGTCTAAAAGCAAAAATACTAAAAAATATATGTGAATATATTTATAAACCCCTGTGTCATATTCTAAATCTCATTCTTGACACACAAAAGATACCCCTAGCCTTAAAAGAATCGGTTATAACCCCCATATACAAATCAAATGATAGAACATTAGCAACAAATTATAGACCAATTTCTGTTATTAGCTCTTTTGCAAAGGTTTTTGAACAATGTTTAAAGACCCGTCTCATGAATTACGTAGAAAATAAAAACATTTTAAGCGTCAAACAATTTGGTTTTAGAAAAAATATAAGTACTGAAAATGCTATTATTGAATTAACAAAGTCTATATTGGATAAATTAAACTCAAGTAAAAGTGTTCTAGCTGTATTCCTGGACTTAGCTAAAGCCTTTGATACAGTGGATCACAACATTTTAATAGACAGACTGAACAAAATTGGAATAAGAGGTGTTGCTTTAAATATATTTAAAAACTATTTGCTTAACCGAAACCAGCGTGTCAAAATTAAAAACTGTCTAAGTGAACCCATTACTGTTAACAGGGGTGTGCCCCAGGGCACAGTACTGGGGCCAATTTTATTCTTGATATACATCAATACCATTTATGATATATTAGACTTTTCAGGAAACATAATATCTTACGCAGATGATACAGTCATAATTTTTTCAGGTAATACATGGGGCGAAACGTTTTCTAAGGCTGAGAAAGGAATGAAATTAATTAAATATTGGCTTGATGGGAGTTTGCTTAGCCTGAATATAGATAAGACAACGTACATAACTTTTACTTTAACAGCAGCTCGTCAATTGGAAAATACAAACTTAAAAATCCTTAACGAAAACTGCAATACACAAAATTGTATATGTCCAACTATTAAACGATCAGATAATACTAAATATCTTGGAGTTATGATTGATAAAAATTTGAAATGGAATGCACATGTGTCTTATCTACAGAACAGGCTGAGAAAAACCATAAAAACATTCTTTCAACTTAGAGATGTACTTAGTAAAAGTCTAATTTTAAGTGTATTTAAATCAATTATAGAATCTTTACTTCGCTATTGTATTTGTATATGGGGGGGCCTGCAGGATAACATAATCAAGAATCTGGAAGTTACTCTTAACTTGTTATTACGAATTATTTTAAAAAAACCCAGAACATATAGTACAAATTTAATGTTTAAAGAAAATAATTTACCAACAATTAGACAAATATTTGTATATCAAGTTATCCTGTGGACCCATAAAAATAAAACCATTCCAACATCAAACTATACACTAAAAACCAGATCTACCACAAATCAACATTTATCCATACCTTTATTTAAAAAAACAAATACTCAGAGATACTTATTTTACTTTGGGCCAAAGTTTTATAATGTTTTACCACCAGAACTAAAAACTATGAAAAGCCTTAAAATATTTAAAACACAGTTAAAATCTTTTATTATAAATAATTACATAAATTTTAAAAAAATCATAGACGAAGTTATAAAATAATACGAGTATATTATAATAATACTAATCCACAGGTCTGATTATATTTAAATAACTTATTCTCTTGACTCTCCGCATTGTCTACTCCCCTCCCCCTTGCCCCTGCTCTTTTCAACTATAATTTTTATTATTATTATCTATTTGTTATTTAATTTGATTTAAGTCATTTATTTATGATATGTATGTGTATTAATATAAAATATAAATCCGCACACAAATATAAAACATTTAGGCGGATTAAAACGACTGTATAAATATGTTTTGTAATAATGATTGAATAAATAAATAAATGAAAATGAATTGAATTAGGGATTGCAATCCAGCAGGGTTTTTAATTCAGCTTAAAAATTTAATATTTAAAAAAAATATATTAAAATTTTTAATTTTAGTAAAAACCTATATTAGGTACTAATTATTTGAAAAAAAAATAATAAAATTTTAATCCGACAGCAATAACTTTCTGTATAACATAGGTTTTTTTATTGATAAATTTGCTAAAAAACTCATTTGCTAGCTATATTATACTAAATTACCATTAGAAATATGTAAACCTAAATAAATAAATAAATACTAAATAATTTTTACAGGCCTGAAAAACTTTTATGAAGAAAAATATTGCACTATTTCGTATACGAGTGTACTAAAAATTGAAATATACAATTTTTATTTATTATGCGATTTTAACCGGATTTGTTTTAAACTGTAGATCTTGATAAACTGTATTTTGGGAGCAAAAGACGCCATATTAATACAAAATACAAGGCCTGCTATGTCAGTTTTTAAGAGTATTAAGAGCGATTTTTTTAAACAAAATCTAAGCACGGCACTGAATTCACTACCCCTCAAAAGTACCCTAAACTAAATTTTATTAAAAAAATTTAAGAAAAAAAAATGCAGAATAAGAATTACAAAAATTTATTTTGTCAAGTTATCCATGAAAAAACATTAAAATAAAATTAAACTTTTATTAATAGTACCATGTTAATATTAGTTTAATTTTATTTCAATGTTTTTTTCATGGATAACTTGACAAAATAAATTTTTGTAGTTATTTTTGTGCATTTTTTTTCTTAAAATTTTTCAATAAAATTTAGTATAGGATAGTTTTGAGAGGTGGTGAATCCAGTGCCGTGCTTATATTTTGTTTAAAAAAATCGCTAATATGAATTCTTAAAAATTTACTTTTAAAAACTGACCTACTAGTATTAATGTGGCGTCTTTTGCTCCAAAAATACAGTTTATCAAGAACTACACTTTAAAACAAATCCGGTTAAAATCGCACAATAAATAAAGATTTTACAGGGGTGAGTCGCAAACAAATGGGTCACACTGTATATATTTCAATTTTTAGTACACTCTTTTAAACCCCGTAATATGAATTATATCTACTTGACAATTAAATATATGTAGAACATTAAACTGATTTCTACTTTAAAAGCTTAAACAAAATTAATGTAAAGATTATATTTATTATTTTGTATAATAATTAATATGAATTACATCTACTTGACAATTAAATATATGTAGAACATTCAACTGAATTCTACTTTAAAAGCTAAAACAAAATTAATGTAAAGATTATATTTATTATTTTTTATAATAATTAATATTACAAGTTTTGTGTTTTTTGGTTTCCAATTAAACTACTGTAATGCAATGTAATATTTATATTTAAATTAAAATAAAAATTCAGTCAAATTACTCACAATTCCTCACAATAAAAAACCCGGGCCACAGCGGTGCCAAAAAGACACCTATTTAGCATAAAACTTTATCAAGCGAGAGCGAAAAGTGCAGTGTAGACAGGGTTAGCACATGCCGCCAGCGTGACAAAACGGTAAGGTCTTGTAGGAACAAACTTAAAAGGATGTTTAAAAATAAGCGCAGTAGTTGTTTATTATATTTTGGAATATTTGTGATTAAGCCAATGCTACATTTACTTTATTCCGCTGGCCAGCAGTCGTGGCGACCATTTTTTGAATGTTATATTTTTCAAGTAATCGCCCTATTTGACCCTTACATTAAAATAAATTTATTTGCAATTTTTTAGTTCTCACGTAGGGCAAAAATAATAAATAAAAGTTTTTTAATATAAATAATTTTTTTACAGGCAGGAAATTTTGTATTATCATTCCTTGAATTAATTTAATTCTAATTTTAATAAATTTTACGAGTATCCTCATAAAAGATACACTAAAAGCTTTTGTTATGTGGCTTGGTTATCTTTATCTCATTTAACCCGTAAAAATAGTGTTCACATATATGTTGAATTTATTATGATAATAAAGCAAAAGTGACCGTAAACTTTTTTGGGGTCCAGATTCTCTATCGCAATTGCCAATATTGTTTATTGAATCATTCGATTTTAACTGCCGATATTTTTTATTGGTCCCGGTCGATGTAATGGCCGATTAATGCTTTAGTAATGGTTAGTTTATGGCTTCACTATATTATAAATTAACAAATTAAATAATTAATTAGCCGTTATAATAATTATACACAATATGTATTTAATTTCGTTTTCAAACATTTAATTTAGATTATTTTAATTATAACCAGATATATATTATTAATAATATTTAAATTAATAACAAATTAAAATATTGTTTATGCACTATATAATATTAGTAATATTATATTACACCATTGTAAACATTGATGATCTATAATTTATTTATAAAATGTAAATTTTATTTGCTTCAATTTCTACCATTTTTTGGAAATACGCGTTTTTAAGTGTTTTGAGTGTTAAATATATGAAAGAAGGTCCTAGTCTAGAACTAGAATTTTAAAAGTGATACCTACTTAAAAGGGAAATATCACAGTATATAATTGTTATAAAATTCGCTGTAAGCCTTTTTAAACGTTTCGAAATAGCAATATTTTTATTTTTGGTTAAAATTTCTTTTTGTTTCTATTTCATAAAGGTACATTTTTTTAGTTTGAGATAAACCTATTTCGGAGATATAAAAACGATTTTTTATTTGACCCCATTCCTATAAGTAGCTGTGTCAGTGAGCATATGAGCAAAATACAGTTTTAAAGAAAAACATTGGTGGTTATTTTATTTTTTTGTAAATAATACTTTGTACATAAAATATTTTGATATACCAATTTGGTTAAGATATATAATGGACCAAATGCATGTAACGTTCTAAAAGTAAAAGTATTACAAAAAGTTTTTTTTTAATATGTAGGTACATTTTAAAATATTAAAGTACCTATAAGTTCTGTAATATATTTTCTTAATATTCTTTGTACTTTATACTATTTAGATGACAAATATTTTTAATGTCTGAACTATTACACCTTATAGGAATAAGAAAAAGAATATCGCATGAAAAGCTGTATATGGAATCTGCCAAAACCTTTTTACATAAATAAATTTTAAATTGATAGGAGATCTTTTAAAATTAATATTGTTATAATAAAATATTTTTAAACCGGATCAAAAAATCAAAACACCCTTCAAAAAAACTTTTCTTAAACATTATTAAATTAGTTATTAAAATGATATAAAAAATAAAAACATTTTAGTTAGAATAATCTTTTTACAGATCTTCATAATTTTCATGATAAAGGTTGGAATCCAGTATAAAATTTATTTCTTCATTTATAATTAAACTAAACGATTAAAGCTAATTATAATTAGTAAAAGGATATAAGTAGTAGTAGTATAAGAAGACCTAAATAAAGAGAAAAATCAAAAGCTTTAACTACCCAACACTATAAAGAAATGTTTGTTGTTATTCGATTACAGCCGTCTCGGTATATATAGAAAATACAAATAAATTAAGGACGAAAAACATTTCAGAAACCATTAGGCGTTCACACTGTCCGAAATTTATGGCATGGTGGTTGGTACCGCGTTTAATGGCCATAATGTAATTAAATAAGAGAAACAGAAACCGAAACGACGATTCGTGGCGCCAGACGTGGACTTGGTCTACGAAGGTGGGTCCAACAAACTGGCCGCGGACTCTCCGGTAATGTTCCGAACGTTATAAAATACTAAAATGCCAATAAAATTCGAGAAAAACCCCACCATATAAATCTACTTCAAACTTAAACCAAAATTCCACTGCTCGTTCACTTCTTTTTTTCTTATTTAATTTTGAACATTCGTGAACTTTAGGCTTGAAATGGTCATAAATTCTTAACAATAGCTATTTGTGTATTAAGAGCGCAAAGTGATTCATTGCCGCTCTGAGCAAGAAGTTTGACGCGTAGCGGAGCGCTGCTATCTCGCGAGAGCGGCAATGTCACTGCGCTCGAATTACACACAGGATTTTTTCTACAACCGGTGTTTCTATAAGAATGTTTGGTAAAAATTAATAATTATTTATAACCTTAAATTTGACGCTTGTGTCAAAAGTCGCAAATACACTCAACGTTTCTTTATTATGGTTTCCATGGTAACTAAGCGAGAGCAAAGTAAAAAAACGCTCGCTCCTCGGAAAAGTGCAACTTTGCGCTTTCTTTTGGAAGCGCAAATTAGTACTTTTTACTTTGTTGTAGAAAAAATATTATACTTACTTGTTACAGCTGCTCTTACTTATTTTTTGTTATCTGCAAAAACTATCAGTTTCAGGTTAATATCCCAAAGATCCATTCCGAGCTATACGTTATCTTAAAGTGGACATTAAAAATTTTGCATTAAAAGATAGGTAAGTGGTACTGACCCATCCAGGTAAAAATAATGACCATTGGCTAATACAAAACATTATCTTGACAACACAAGTAATAAGATAAAAGTTGTTAAAAAATAAACCAGACATTTGTCTTAGCAATGTCTCTAGGCTGATGCTTACAGGTAGGGTTGGGCAAATTTCACTTTTTGCTTGTACTTTAAATTTCACTTGAAATTTTCATGACATTCATGGAGTTTATTAAAATTTCCTAAATTTCCTGAAATTTATGAAATTTATTGAAACTTTCAATAAATTTCAATCACTTTAAGTGTAATATATTAATATTGAAATAAGCCCACTCGGGGACCATGGCAAATTGCCTCTCTTACCTCCTACCCCTCTGTGGCCCCTGTACCAATAATATAAATAGTAAATACCTATGTTACCACAAATTTCTTGAGATTTCCTTTTAAAATATTTTTAAAATTACTAAAACTAAAAGAGATATAGCACTTTTTGGTAAGCTAATGAGATTGTGCCACCCACTTTCATTATTTTATATTTATATATATATTTATTATTTTTAAATATTTTACTGAAATTTTACGAAAATTAAAGAAACTTCATCAAAATTTTATGAGCCAAAGGCATTTTTTATCCGTTTTCCAAAGCAATTATAGCAAAAGTAAAATTTTAAATTAATCATGACTTTTAAAAAAATTTTAAAGTCTGATTTAATTTACAAATTAAATTGGTAACTGAATTAAATTATTTAAATTAATTTATGCATATAAGTAACAATAATTACTTATAGTGTATTCAAATCCAAGCCGAAAAACCGAAAAACGCCCAGACGCTTGATTTGATATTTTTAAAAATTTCACTTTTCCAACTAAATGAAATATTTCAAGTTTAAAACTTCAACTGTAGGTAATTTTTTATAAACTTTAGATAATAATAAAATTTTGAACCTTTATTTTAAGATTTACTGGGGTCTTAAAAACCAAACACTGTTACAATTGTAAAGCTTCGTTATTGGCTAATTAAATTTACAAAGGGATGGATGTTTTAAGAGGTCTTTCGAGATAACGATGTTTTTAAGATAATGCAAGACAAGCATGTCTCGTTTAGATTATGGGACAGTTATAAATGTTTTCGTTCTCTTATCTTTAAAATAATAAAATACTTTTATTTTACGTTGCTTGGTCAGTGTTTATTGAAAGTTGTTTTTAAAACCTAACCAAAAGACATTGGTCATAAAGTAAAGGTGTGTTTCGAGGGCAACAATACTCTGACTTTTTCATTACTTTAGAATATAACTATTGCTCTTTTTCTTTAAAAATGCATCTCGTCACAAATTCGGATAATCCGTAGGATTCCCAGCCTAATTCCTTGATTTTGCAAACTTGATTATTGTCTTTGCCAAACGAGGAGATTTTTTATGAAAATCTTCATGCAAAATCGTAACAGCCGATCCAGTTTGAGATACCTAATGTTAATTGTTCCAATAATATATAAATATTGCGCCATCTATTGCAAATTACAATGACTTGATAATATACCCTCGTAAAACAATATTTAGCCAAACTTGTTTTATTTTAATGGAATTTTTATATAAAATTTTAATTATTAATCTTGACAAGATTTTTTAGTTTTGGGTATTACATAAATGATTAATTTTAATTTGCTTGTCTTTAAAATACTCAAAAATTCAAAATACATTAAAATTTTAAAATTTAATGAAAAAATAGGTTTTAAACTTTATATCCAACTCGTTGGATATGTTTTACATTTAATAATTTAAATAAATACTAATAATAATAATAAATATATTATATCGTCTGGCTTTATTTTTTAAATTTAAAAAAACTCAAATAATAAGAAAAAATAATTATTAATAATTATATTAATTAATAATACCGACATATCGGACTAAGGGGACATCCATTAATTACGTGAGATAAAAAGAGGGGGGAGGGGTCTAGCAAAATCTCATCAAATCTCATGTTAAGGGTGGGGGGTCATTTCAAACCTCACGTCAACTTTTCGGTTCAAAGAATATAAGTATTATAATTCAAATTTGTCAAAAAAAAGTAATCAATTTTTTTTGGGTTTATCATGTTGTCCGCAATGAAAGATAATGGCTAGAATCTCACGTGAGGGATAGTGGGGGTTTACCACATCTCACCAAATCTCACCAAGGAGGAGGGAGGGGTCCAAATTATCAGAAGTCCCCTAAACAATTAAAATTTAATTTACTTATAATTTTACTTAAACCGTGTGTCTCTTTCTAGATAAATTAGTTGATTGGTGTGGTTTACAACCAAAATGTACTTTTGATGCCATTTGTTTATAAATAATAATAATAATAATAATAATAATAATACTCTTTATTTAAAAAAAATAATTCCACAAATACAGATTATAATCTGTATTAGTGAAATTATTTTTTTTTAAATAAAGAGTATTATTATTATTATTATAATTTATAATAATTATAATTATAATGATTATTAATAAAAATAGTGTCACAAAAAACTATAAATACACAGGAAATCAGGGGATTTCCTGTAGGTATTTGAAAATATTATATGGTTCCAAACTAATTAAAAAATCCCAGACCTTGCGTTTAAAAATTTTAACTGAGTTTATCACAGATTTTATTTCATTTGGCATTTAATACCCATATATAGAGCATCTTTACAATCCAATTTGAGAAAAAAGTTTTTGACGTAAAATATTAACAACTGAGGGTTTTTTTGGTTAAAACCTTTTCACCTATTTCGTTGATCAATAAATTACTACTGTTTTTTTATTTAAATTAAAAATATGACAGTGTGATGTCGCTGTTGCTATTTCTTAGGCTGACGATACTGTTTCTATTTTTGTTAGTATTTCAAAATTTGTTTTTGTTTTTTTACCCATGTGTTTTTATTTAAGTTTTTTAAGACAGACAGCAAAATTTAAATGCAAGATGGATAATGGATAACAATGGCTAATGGATAACAAACTAAAATGGTATCAAGTGTTTTGTTTAAAGCGAATTTTTTTGGAAAGGTAAAATCACACAAAAATTGACCCCTCCTAAACGAAATCCTGGATCTGCGCCTTAAAAAAATACCACTTTTTGATTATTTTGCTGAGAAGTGGTCATTTTTGAAGACTTTGAACTGCTTTTAAAATATTAATATTTACAAAACAATCACATTATTTCATAAGAAGACTAGGGGCCCCATTTTATTTTACCGCCTCGGGCCCCCGACGGGTTTAGTCCGCCACTGAAGATTGGTTTTAGAGCTGGATTTTTTTACTTGTTATGCGTTAATTTTGATGCGCAGTGTATTTGTAAGTTCCAGATATATTATATATATTCGTATATTTAAAAAAATTAAAAAACGAATTTATGTTTTTAAGTTTCGCAGTTTGAGTTAAGATTGCTTTGATATTTTCTTTGTTTTGTTTTTTAATATATTTTTTTAATTTATAATGGTTTAGTAGGGCAGAATAATACCTCCCGGGTGTCGTGGAAATTTATTCGTATTAAGACCAAATTAACATCATGTAGCTTCACCCTCCTATACACCCACGAGCCGCCACTGAGATATACTGTAGTTGGGTAAATTTTTTATCTGGTTTTATGTATCGTTATATTTCAGTCACCTTATTTAAATATTAAAGCGATTTTTTTAATGCTTAAGCATTTGTTTACTTTTTAGTACGTCCAGTAAACTATCCTGTGCAGCATATTGTGCGATTACTGTGGCAAGTTGCTGGGCAAGTAGAGGACGCCCTGAAGAGTAATTCACACAGAGACAGTAATGCTGCGATGGCTGAGATAGTGGACATTAACTGAGACACTGTGCAATGTTAATTAACCGGTAATTAAATTTTTAATTAATACTTTATATCAGTTTACGCCGCGCATAAGTGCCGATCGTATTATGCGTTCTATCAGTGACACTGTCGTAAATTGTCTCCTGGATTCCTTCGGCTAATTAACTACAAAATGCCATAATTAGGATTATTAAAATTTAATGTTCTCACAATAAAATTATTAACGTCTTAAACTTGTATCATTAACACGTAGTTGCAAAGTAGTTACATTACTTAAGTTATAATTACATATAAAAGCCGGGCAAGTTTACTTGACGATGATGCTAAGACAATGTTTTTTTAATAACCCGCTGTAAAATAGTTTATTTTTTATGGTGGTCGTTTTCAACTACCTACTGACTTTTACAGTACTCAGAGACGCTGCTTTACTCTATAAAGTAGTTGTAAGATCATATAGACGGCAGAGCCGGCCGTAGATTTGTCTTTTAGGATATAAGACATTTTTACTTATAAGTAAATGTAAATGGAATTAAGTTAGAAATTTAAAAATTATGAAGCATATACTTTGCAATTCTATTAAAACAAGTTTGTTAACGTATAGGTACGTACACATTTTTTTGAAAAACCGAAATTTTAGCAAATTTGCATTGGCTAAAATTGTTGTAAACCGTAAACGTTTTTTTTTGTTAAATATAAATTAAATGGTAAATTTTATCATATTATAAACAAAAAAGTGAGGTGGTAAATGATAAATGGTATGGTATTATCATTAAAACCAGAAAATGGGCTTTTCTCGTACTAGCCTTTAAGACGCGAATATTTTTTAATTTTACCCCTCTGAAAACAATATTTTTACAGTAAACATAGCTTAAACTATAGTTTTCTTAAATATAGAATAATATGACAAAATGAGAAGTTTAATATTTTTCTTATAGAATTATAATTTTTAAACACATAATCCCAGATTGTCCTAAGAAAAAATACTCCTCTTTTCTTAATAAATTATATATTTACTAAATTCTAGCTACGACCCTGAGTATTTACCTTAGCAAAACCTACACATAATAAAATCCTTTTAATCCAATTAAAGGAATCATATTATCTTAATTTTTTATTGCTTTCGAGTTTAAATTTTAATACTTTATTGTTTTTCAGTGTCAAAAATTAATAGTATTTAATTATGACTAATTCTTAAACATTAACAACATTTTTAATGGAAAAAACATGTCCCAGTGACACACCAAAGGGAAGCAAAAACAGGTCATCAATTATTGAAGTTTATGGAGACATTGTTTTGTGGTAGTATGGGAAAATAGAATGCCCATTGGGTGCATTGTTTACTTTATGTGAAATTTGACATTGTAGTATTGTTAACTTAATGGCGACACGATTTTCCGTAATGGAAAAGTGATTTTTATGAGGGCAATAAATATATAGCATGTTATTTAATATAAAATTAATACGTTTCAGATTAAATAGCATTTTATAGTGGATAAACGTATTTTTTTATTACAAATAAAATATTAAATACATTAAAGTAAAATGTATATATTTTTATATAATAATCGCAATTGCAACTTGAGTTGCGTATTTAAGTTTAAATTAATTTGATTTTTTTTGGAAACAAAAAGCATATTATAGACCCTAAGCTTCCTACGCCTGCTTAGGAAGCTCATATTATAGCCAAGCACTAGTCGAGGCAGTAGAATATGTTCGAGGCAATTAATATGCTTTCGCCGTCGCGTTCTATACATTTTTTATAAGCCTTTCATTAGGGCATTTCTTTTTTAATTTTTGATTTTTAGATTATGTTTAAAGAACAAATTGAATTAAATAATATTAAATTTATTTTACCTCCGCCGTACAATAATAACATTGTTCAGCGATTTGGAACAATTTGACTTTTAAAGTTCAATATTTGAACTACACGCGTGTACAAAAAAAATTATCTTGATCTTTTGGTAATTTTATGATATCAATCAGTAAATAATTTAAATTTAAAGTTTTGCCTAAAATGTATTTTAAAAATGTATTTTTTGTAACTTTTTAAATAATTTAAATGGTAGAGTTTGTACAGTGAATTTTTACCTTGCGTTATCAATCTAGAATAGAAAAGTCTAGGATAGAATTCTAAGATGTCTTTAAGAAACTTATGACGCGAGGTGTTTTACGCCGAAAAAACTATATTTGAAAACGCATCATGACGTCATGATAATCAGATATAACGTAGTGCATGATAGAAAATTGAAATTTGAAAACGCATCATGACGTCATGATAATCAGATATAACGTAGTGCATGATAGAAAAACCTCGATTCTACTGTTAGTGGCAGATCTAACCTCAATTTTACTGAAAGTAACGGTTACCTAACTTCAATTGTACAGAAAGTGGCAGATATATAACCTCAATTTTACGATTTTTTGTTATTCATGCCAGTAAATCGACTAGCGCTCGTCGGATTTATATTTTATTTTAATATTGGTAAAATTTTATTTAAATAAAAATCCAGAATGCATATCATATTTTTTGTTCCAAATGTTTTAGGAGGCGAGTATGTTGTTTTAAAATAACTTTTGCAGTACTACGTGGAATTTAATATTTTTTTAATATGTAGGTTACTAGTAAAGTTTTCTTAAAATGGAAACTTTAAATCACATTCGGCTTATTTAGTTTGCCAGGGACGGACTGGCTCTAACAGAGTAATGCTACATATTCTGGGACACCCTCTATATATTATATTATATACAATTATAATGTTTTGGTAATAACTTGAGATAACATTTTTTCCGCCAAAAAGTTATAAAACCCATAATAAAAAATTAAAAGTCCATATTTTTTGTGATTAAATATGGTTTATTTCTGTGGGTGAAAGGCATGGGTATAAGTCAAAAAAATCCATTTTTAGTAGTGCCTTAAACGTGTTCGTATTAATTTAGGAAATACATGTATGGTTAGCGGGTATACCCTTTTGCCAGCACATGTCATATGCTAGCAAAAGGGTATACTCGCTATCCATAAATATATTTCCTGAATTAATACGTACACGTTTCAGTTTCTACCGAAAAATTGCTTTTTTTGACATGCCTTTTACCCACAGATTTTATTTAATTAATCATACCTAGAACAGGTAAAAAAATTGTCATTTTAATAAAAGCATTTAGTTTTTTATTAAGGAACACGCTTAATTAAACGTATTTTGTAGGTAGGTACCAATTAAGAAATTTTTTTTATATTTCGTTGTACCTAATAATAAGATTTTTTGACGCAAAACGGTATTTTTTGACCTTATAAGGTCAAAAAATACCGCAGTATAGTGCGACTTTCTTATAGTTTATCACAGCTCCAACACAGATACTGATCCTAGAATTAGGTGTTTGTAATACTATTTTGATTAAATCTACTTTAAATAAAAATTTCCCGGCGCATTCGCCATTTAACAAGATTTGAAAAATGTTTTTATTAATTCCAGTGAGCTAGTGTTAATTGTAGACCTGTATGTTTTTAAGTTAAAATTTGATGAGGCAGCTGGTTATTGTAGGAAGTTCTCATGAGTAGAAAACAATCTTGTTTTTTAGGAAACGCCCTAATATGCTTATTATTTTGTTTGTCTGAAACGTGAATTTTTTGACAAAATCTGAAATCTGAAATATATACCTGTTTTTGTTATCTTTAGTATTTTGATGACGTTTTTTGGCACAATTAAAAAAAAACGTTGACATATTCCTTAAGTACATTTGATTTTAAGTAATATTACAAAACAAGAATTCGCTAAATTTTAAAAAATTGCCCGGTAAAAAATATATTTGCATGACCAACATCGGCTTTATTGAACAAAGGCTTAATGTAATTAGAGTCATACGAAAAAATTTGTAAACCAACAATAAATTAAAACAATGGGTTACCATTTTTTAACAATAAAAAAAAAATAGGTTACTTAAAAATTTATTTAATTTTCTTGTAGCCCCGTGGTATTAATTTTAATTATGAAAACACAATCCGTTGAAAGGAAAGTGCATGCGGTGGTTGGTGGAAAGGTTCTGCATGATGCCGATTTTATTGTTGATGCTGGCGTCATCCACTTGAAACAATAGCGGATCGCGTGTATGCATCGTTATCGCATCAAAGAGGAGAGACCCACGTGAAAAAGTCGGTCGGGTTCCCCCCGAAAAGTTGCCTAATTGATGTGTCGTTTTTGTTTTGCTTAATGCCGGGCGAGGACATGGTTTGGCCATTAAAACGTCCAGTGTATCGTAGTCCGATCTGTGTTGGATAGATGATGGGCCGAAAGACAAATTAACCACGACCTGACTCTCCTCCGCTGCTGCACCGGACCAGACGATAACGTTTTCGTTCATGTTTTTCAAAGGGTATATCAATGAAATGCACTATCAAAATTATTATCTGGGATCTACTAAATTGTGGTTTGATGTCCGGTTATTTTTTTTTGACTGCATAAAAAAGTGTGAAGCGCTTACCGTGATTCATGTAAAAAAATTGTGGGCGTATCATTTATTTATACATGATGCTTAGTAAGAAAAAACATTCATTATATTAAAAATTATACAAGAGTTCATTGATTATATTTTATAGGTATTCTGCAGTTCTTTACTTTAAAAACTTTATTATAAAAAAATCATCACTTTGGTATAAAAAGTATTATCAAAATTTAGTTCCAAATGCAAATTTCTATTAGATTTATTAATATGAACATTAATATAACCGCAACTGTATATACTATTTTACTAAATTGAAATTGGTATTAAAATGTTTTATCTTCAAGCGGTCTATTATTTAAAATTTACTATTAACAAAACTCACTACATACTTGATTACCGCATAGACTGTAAAAATATTTTATACCAATCGAGTTTTTTACATAACTGTCAGATCTACTCAACCACACTTTTAACTTTTGATAATTAATATTCGGCTGAGAAGTGTTATTTTGTGCTTCGCTCAATGGGGTTGAGACATGCAATTAAAATATTTAAAATCTACGCATACGAGTTTGTTATTACTGTCTCTACAATAATTTCAAAACGCTTCGATGACCTTGAAGAGAGCGCATGACGTCACGATGTTATAACATATGTCAAGAAATGCGAATAAATCCAACATCTGTTTCTGAGTTATGTTCAATATCCTTCAAAGTATTTATCGTTTAAAAATCAAGGTAAAGTAAATACTACATACCTCTAGTCTGGAGGTGAAAATTTTTAGTTTTAAAAATAATTTTATCTATTTTGCGTTCATAATGACTTCATTATAACACCCAAAATTTGGATTTTATAGGTTGGCTATACTTAAAACAGCATACTGGTAAAATAATATTTTGCATATTGATTATAATATTTTTATAATTTTACTAGTACTAGTACCTACGAGACTTTTCTGGAAAGAAATTTGTTTTATCATTAACAGCCGCTTATTGTAAATAAGTAAATTAAGGACGGCATGGCGAATCGATTTTGACATTAACTATCAAACCAATGACTGTGATACCAACTATCTAAAGTCAAATTCGACCAAATTAAATATAAGGTATACAGTAATTTTTTTTATAGAGTTTTTGCAAAATCGATAAAATAGCATAAAGAACTCATCTCATAAGACCTTTTTTCGCACTCGTCCATTATAAATTGTCCGCGTGCGACAAAATGACGTCTTATGACATTAGTTCTTTAACGTACTATTTTGAACTTTATACTAAAATGGTTATTCCAAAAATAGTTAATTATGTCAAGGCTTTTTGTGACGAGCTCAAAGCCGCTTATTGTAAATAAGTAAATTAAGGACGGCTTGGCGAATCGATTTTGACATTAACTATCAAACCAATGACTGTGATACCAACTATCTAAAGTCAAATTCGACCAAATTAAATATAAGGTATACAGTAATTTTTTTTATAGAGTTTTTGCAAAATCGATAAAATAGCATAAAGAACTCATCTCATAAGACCTTTTTTCGCACTCGTCCATTATAAATTGTTCGCGTGCGACAAAATGACGTCTTATGACATTAGTTCTTTAACGTACTATTTTGAACTTTATACTAAAATGGTTATTCCAAAAATAGTTAATTATGTCAAGGCTTTTTGTGACGAGCTCAAAATGACAGCGAACCACAAAAAGGCACTTCTTCGTCGAATCGCATACGATGTTTTATCTTCAAGGCCTAATTACCTACAAAAATTGTTTCCAAGCCTCCCTGAACATCTGCTTGTAGATTTTCTTCCGTTTAGAAATTTGTTTTCTTTCGGCCGATTTGTTTTCTGATGATTGTGAGGCTAGTGAATTGTCACCATCATCATCTTCCTCAACACATGGAGGATCATCAAGATCACTATCTTGGTGATGATGACCGTAGTAACAGTGGCCCTGATGGTGACTTTCGCGGTGTAGAGACAGTCGAGCTCGCAGCTGAGGCTGGTGACGCTTTGTTTTTTTATGACAAATCTACAACAAGGTAAATGATAAGGCTTTATGCAATACAAACTGAGTTCAGTTGTGTAATTATTTAGGAAGTTCAGGTAATAAAGAGCAAAAAATACTAACCTGTCCATTACATCATGGTTGTGCATCTTCACCATAGATAATAAATCATAAATCTTTACTATACAAAAACTTGTCCGCTGAGAAGTTTAGACTACGCTTGCCAGAGGCGCTTTTGTCGCCAAAGTTGTTTTTGTCACCGAGACTACCGATGTCATAATGACAGTTGTCATAATAATTAGACATGCAAAAGCAAGGGAATTAGTGTAAAAATGCATCGATTTCACAAAAACGATAAGGTATGTCTAGCTTGTTGCCCAAATAACTAAAAATATGTTGATTCTCTAAGCACCAAGTTTTCAAACTTTTCTTGTTGTTATATTTATAAATTTATTTTATCTTATGGAATGGAATAGTTATAGTAAATTTAAAAGTAAACTACGTACACGTCATCAATCAGCTGATCGGGCACGGTTGTCAATGTGATGCTAAAATCCTTGCATCAAGGGAAAGTGGTAGTGCAACTACAGGGCGATAGATGGCGTTTACATGAATAATACCAAAATGTCAAAAGTCTGAGTTTTTATAACCTATATGATGCACCGCCAAAAGTATGTTTTTAGCCATTTTTAAAGACATTTTCTGATATAAAACCCAAAAATTTTGCCATCTAAAGTCAGTCTCTGGTATATATATTATTATTTTATGTATCCAACATATATTTTGTTAAATATTCTAATATATAATTAATAATAATCCCATTTACCTCTCTAACAGCTGTTAAAGGCAACAAAGGTCCATTATTATCCCGTTCTGCCTCAAAATAGCGTATTAAGGATGACACCAACTCTTGACTCCGGCTATTTAAATGCTTCGGCATTTTAAATATATTAAACACAAAAAAAACGAGATATAACAAACACAAAAACGGCAATGAAAACTTAAACGATATAAAATAACACAAACAACAAACAAAATAAACGAAATAATACACGAATTAAACGAAATATTCAAAAACACAACTGACAGCTTCGAAATTCTAAAACGTCAAATTCTTTTTTATGTGTCATTTAAATATGAAATATTTGAATGTAAATATGACAACATCTTAATTGTTGCCAACTAAAGATGTTTAAAATGCATTCAAATATTCAATTAAAGACTTCGATTTAGTCATTTAGTGTTGGTACCAATGCGTAAAATTTTTGTTTTATTGATGACGTGTACGTAGTTTACTTTTAAATTTACTATAGATAAGTTTATATGATGTAGAATGATTTTAAGTTGTGTTTTAAATATTTGCGTTTAGTTATATATTTTTTAACTTTTTGACAAATTAAATAATAATTACAAGAATGTAGTTTTATTATTCTTTTTTTACTTTCACTAGAAAAATATTGGAATTATTTATCTAGTGGAAGTACCATTCAGTACAAAAATTTAAACAATAACTTGAATATCTATTTTTGACTACCCCCCTAGAGGGCGCAGTAGTCATAGAAGAAAACTTTAATACTAAGTTGCCTATCACCGAACCTATCCCTTGTCTATACATTACATTTACTTTTACATCACAGATTTACAGGTTACATGTGTGTATTCAGGGTAATGAACTTTAGACTTAACGTTTGAGTTTTGACTTTTGACATTTCCTACGTTGCCAACAATAAGAAAAACTGTTGCTAGAAATTGTGTCATTTTTGATTTTTTTTTTCTTTTTTCCAATTGAAGGCAATTTAAATTAAATTGTACTGGAGTTGTCAAAGAGGTTCTGATGTACTAGCTATTTTTTTGTACTAGAAAACTACCATTGTACTAAAAATCACACCTCTGTCCGATACACATAATCTTGACTATATATTGGCCTTAATGTGGTTTTAATATTGGCATAATAATTACAAAACATTTTTTATAAATTGGAATTTATTTTTATTTTATTTTAAAATATAAAAAACAACAGGTTAACAAACCAAATGTTATTAAATAAGCAACGCCCATTAAGAGTCTTCCTCCAGGTTGCTGTTGTTGTGGTTTAGTGCTTTCCATCTTTCAGCTCTCCCACCAAGACTGGGGGTCTTTTGCGCCCGTTAGACTCGAACCAAGTTCATCCGTAAATTCTTTTTTAGCAAATTCAATCGGATTTGAATCGGATCCAAGACATTATTTTTTTAGAACATCTGTAAAAATGTACAATGTGGTTCAGTGAAATTTCATAAGATAAAATATAGAAATACCTTTAAGAATTTGAAGCTTAAAATGTTGTCTTCACAGCGTTAAAGTTTATGGCCCCCTCTCTGATCATTACGCTTTTGAGCATATTATTATTATGTTATTCATAAGATGAAATTTCTTATTCACACAATAAGAAAAGGTGCCTTCCTAAAACATAAAAAATACTAAAAAGCTTTAAAACCTTCAAACTTATTTTTATAAGTAGTTGTGATCGAGAGGTTGAGGCGTCAAACAAGAAAAAACAAAACATTATCAAGAGCTGTAAAAATATCCTTAAGCAATCAATTCCTCTATAAGCGCAAAAACAGGACGCCGAGTTTATCCTGTGTTTGCGCCGCAAATCGGATTCCGAGCACTGGTTTGCGGTAGTACGCGTTTGTCAACTGTATCGGCCACCAGTACCCTTCTGACGAATTTGCCTTGGTGTCATCAATACTCTGAAAATGCGTGCGGGATGACATTCAACTGATTTTTGGCACAAAACTGACCAATAGACAAAGCTGAGTGTGCGGGCGCATTGTCTTGGTGCAAGAACCATGAGTTGTCTAGCCACTCTAGTCTCTTATTCAGATTTTTTCACATAACAAAACGCCTTTCTGTAAAAGTTTTTCCTGGTTTCACACTAAATTTTACGTTGCCTTGTTGCTCCAGAAATTCTCACAAGATATTAACAATCCAAAAACACCTAATGCTTAAGGCAGTGCTGCCAACCGCATATCACTAAATATCTTTGTTCGGTTATTTTCTGAACAGACTTCGTTTATAATAGCCAAACACATAGGTACCTTTTTGAATTATCGAACATATAAATTGCGTAAGAAAAGGTTATATTTAGATGCAAAAATTGGATTTTAAGGTTTAAAATGCTTTTATTTACTCGTATATTAGGAGAGAAATAAACTCATAATGCATCTGGGCGCTTTTACCTTAGCGTTTAAGCGGGCTTTCTTTTTTTGCTCGTAAAATCTATATTCTGCCGAGCGCGTGACATATATTTAAGAATTTTTTAGTGATAGCAAAATTCGACTTACTTTCACTTATATAAGCAGTCGTGGCCGAGCGGTTAAGGCGTCTGACTAGAAATCAGATTCCCTCTGGGAGCGTAGGTTCGAATCCTACCGACTGCGTACATATTTTGTAAAAGAATTTACGGTAAAACCGGTTTATACAAATATCAAATTTAGTGTAAATGTGGTTTCATGGATCATTATTCATTAAAACAAATTGATTGATCGAGTAAAAGTTAAGAGCAAGTACTTTAAAAACTTTTTGATTATTTTTGTTTCTTAACAAAAAATCCAACATACACTATTACACAAAAATTGCTATTATGTGATGCTCTCCAAGAAAGGTACCTAGTAGAGAAATGGTTTAAGTTTTAATTGTTTTTATAATTTTTTAAGAGGATCATCCGAATGGTGGGTTGATTTGAGTGGTTCGTACTCTTTGTTTTTAATTGCGGATCAAGACGTGCGTTGAAAAAAAAACAAACACTCTGCAGGTCTAAGTCCTGGCCGTCGTTTTGTTGGTTTGTACTGTAAAAATGTATTCTTACATGAAGGTGAGGTAAGTAGGAACCGTTTTTTTATTCAGACTTAAATATATTTTTTGATCGCAAAATTTGTTACTTTCACTTGCATTAGCAGTCGTGGCCGAGCGGTTAAGGCGTCTGACTAGAAATCAGATTCCCTCTGGGAGCGTAGGTTCGAATCCTACCGACTGCGTACATATTTTGAAAAAATATTTACGATAAAACCGGTTTTTTAAAATATCCCACCAAATGTGGTTTCAATTGAGCATTAAAAAAATTTAAGTTACATTTAGATGCAGAAATTAGATTTTAAGGTTTAAAATGCTTTTATTAACTCGTATATTAGAAGAGAGATAAACCCATAATGAATCTGTGCGCTTTTACCAGAGCGTTTAAGCGAGCTTGCTTTTTTTAATCGTAAAATCTATATTCTGCCAAGCGCGTCACATATATTTAAGAATTTTTTAGTGATAGCAAAATTCGACTTACTTTCGAAAATTTTGAAATTTCACTTATATAAGCAGTCGTGGCCGAGCGGTTAAGGCGTCTGACTAGAAATCAGATTCCCTCTGGGAGCGTAGGTTCGAATCCTACCGACTGCGTACATATTTTGGAAAAGAATTTACGGTAAAACCGGTTTTTAAAAACATTGTGGCTCCCGTCCCGAGGCGGGACTTAAGTTCAGTCCCGATTGACGTCATAATTTTAAGATTTGTTATGTTATAATAAAATAATAATAATAATAAATTGTACCTGTATACATGTTAAGGGCACTTTAGTTACGTCATAAAACCAAACCAACCCAAACTCAACAACACAACCCAACCGACCCCGCCCCATTGGGCCCCCCCGCCCCATTGAGCAAAAAACCCAACTAAAATGGGCAAATTTATGTTACGATAAAAATAAAACACTTTTTAACAAAGAAACAACAAATTTATAAAATAAAAAAAATAAAAAAAGTTTGACAACTTCTAGTGGGGTCGAACCCGGTACCTCTCGCATGCCAAGCGACCGCCCTACCATCTAAGCCATCGAGCTTGACACAAATTATAAAATCTCGGGGAATAAAAACGGATTTACAGTGTGTGACGTCAATCGGGACTAAACTTAAGTCCCGCCTCGGGACGGGAGCCACATCGTTTTAAAAATATCAAATTTAGTGTAACTGTAGTTTTAATGGATGTTTATTCATTAAAACAAATTGATTGATCGAGTAAAAGTTAAGACCAAGTACTTTAAAAACGTTTTGAATATTTTTGTTTCTTAACAAAAAATCCAACCTACAGTCTTACACAAAAATTGCTATTATGTGATGCTCTCCAAGAAAGATACCAAAAGTGACTAACTTCTAGCCGGTGCCCCAACATTGATCCCGACTGGACAAAGAATTTATTATATATTATACAATGCATCATTATCATTTAAAATTGGCGGCACAACAATAATATAATAATAAATTGTACCTGTATACATGTTAAGGGCACGTTAGTTACGTAATAAAACCAAACCAACCCAAACTCAACAACACAACCCAACCGACCCCGCCCCATTGGCCCCCCCCGCCCCATTGAGCAAAAAACCCAACTAAAATGGGCAAATTTATGTTACGATAAAAATAAAACACTTTTTAACAAAGGAACAACAAATTTATGAAATAAAAAAGTAAAAAAAATTCGACAACTTCTGAGTATCGAACCCGGGACCTCTCGCATGCAAAGCAAACGCCCTACCATCTAAGCTATCTAGCTTGACAACAAATATTGTATGTTCGGGGAACAAAACAGGATTATTATTATGACGTCACGTTATAAGGCGGTTCGTGCCAGCACGTGAGAAGTCGGGATCGATGTTGGGTCACCGACTAGAAGTTTCTCCAAAAGTGTATTCAAATCCAAGCTGGACTAGACAGAAACGCCCAGGCGCATGATAACTTGTTCTTATTGGTCGATTCTGATGGTGTGACTCGGATTGTGAGTTCTTATTGGTCGATTCGGAGGATTGTGTTTACATTTAGTCGAGCTTGGATTTGAATACACTTTAATAGAAAAATGGTTTAAGTTTTAATTGTTTTTATTATTTTTAAGATAATCATTCGAATGGTGGGTTGATTTGAGTGCTTCGTACTCTTTGTTTTTAATTGCGGATCATCAAGATGTGCGTTGAAAAAAAAAACTGATACTCTGCAGGTCAAGTCCTGGCCGTCGTGTTGTTGGTTTGTACTGTAAAAATGTATTCTTACATGAAGGTTTTTTTATTCAGACTTAAATATATTGTTTGATCGCAAAATTTGTTACTTTTACTTTCATTAGCAGTCGTGGCCGAGCGGTTAAGGCGTCTGACTAGAAATCAGATTCCCTCTGGGAGCGTAGGTTCGAATCCTAACGACTGCGTACCTACATATTTTGGAAAAATATTTACGATAAAACCGGTTTTTAAAAATATCCCACCAAATGTGGTTTCAATTGATCATTAAAAAATTTTGAGTAAGGTACTTAATGTCAGGGCCGATCCTGGCGAGCCTGGACGCAACATTTCTCAATAAGAACAGTTAGACTGCAAAATATCTCAATTTTTGTAATTTTGTTAGTTAGGTCCCTTCGTGAGAAAGGCGACGATATATATATATATATATATATATATATATATATATATATATATATATATATCCAGTAAAAAGCCAAATTGCTTATATGTGACGTGCTTGGATGTCATTCCACGGTCGCTCTTTCGTTCTTCCGTTAAAATTATTTTCAATTAAAATTAAATAATTTATAATGATCGAAAAATTTTACTTATTTTTATAAGTCGTCGTGACCGAGTGGTTAGGGAGTCTGACAAGAAGAAAACGAATGTTCCATTTTATATTTTCAAGAGCTTTCAAAAGGTCCAAAAACAGTACAACACCGAGTTCATTTGGTTTGCGCTCAAAAAAGGTGTCTAGTGGAAAAATGGTTTAAGTTTTAATTGTTTTTATTACTTTTTGAGATGATCATTTGAATGGTGGGTTGATTCGAGTGGTTGGTACGCTTTGTTTATAATTGGGGATCACCAATATGTGTTGGAAAAAATAGAGGCTCTGCGGGCCGTCGTTTTGTTGGTTGGTACGGTAAAAATGTATTCTTACATAAAGGTAAGGTAAGGAGGAACCCGTTTTTTTAATTGAGACTTAAATATATTTATTGATTCCAAAATTTGACTTACTTTCACTTGCATTGGCAGTCGTGGCCGAGCGGTTAAGGCGTCTGACTAGAAATCAGATTCCCTCTGGGAGCGTAGGTTCGAATCCTACCGACTGCGTACATATTTTGGAAAAATATTTACGATAAAACCGGTTTTCAAAAACATCAAACCAAATGTGGTATAATTGATCATTAAAACAGGTACTTAAAGTACTAAAAATATGATCTCCCGGTATCTTAGAAAGGCTAAAAAGTGTAGATCAAGCGTTTTTCATTAAAATAACACCACAATGACAGTTTTAGCATGGAAACGTAGCCCCAAATTTAAAATTTAAAACATAAATTAAAATGCCCAAACAAATTGAATGCTCCCATAATTTTCTAAAAAATGTATGTTCCACTAACTTTAAAGTAAATATCCTGTAAATACGTAAAATAATACGTAGATGACGACTTTATAGCTAGTTAATCAAGTGCTTTTTCTATAACTTATTTAAATATCGAACAATTTAAATGAAATGTAAAATTACTTAAAAAATTAAAAAAAAAGCCATAGGATACAGTAGTACATATATTTTGTACATAAATAATTTCACAACCCTTTACATTACCCCTTACATTTATCTGAAAATGCTCCAAACATGCATTACTTACCTAAAACGAGCCTTAGAATACAGAGGTACATATATTTTTACCTAACCTATTTACATCAATCCTTTATGGTTTGAAAATTTACATTTACTTGAAAATGCTCCAAAAAAGTATTACTTACCAACCTAAAAAGAGCCGAAGAATACATCATGTGGCAACAGAGCTTGGCTGTATGTTGCAGTTTTTGGTTTAATTCAAAAAGTTCAGTTATTATGGTTTTTAATTTTTGGAAAATTGATTAGCGTTGTAAGTTCGACTTCGGATACACAAGGTATATCTAAATAATGCGATTTTTTGAACGCACGCAGTATATGCAAAAAATTATTTTATTACTCATGTGTTAATTTATCACTGGCTGAGGTAAAATAAATTCAAAACAAGAGCAGAATTAACTGGAATTGTAAAAACTGCGCCAATAATGGCGATGGTATCAATGAATTAAAAGCTTTAGTATTAGCTCTTCAAAAAGAAATAAAAACCCTAAAAAGTTTCAAAACTGATACGTCAAATCACTCAAACCTAGATTTTGAAGATATAATCTTTAAAATCAACGAACGTAACGCTAGGAAGCGCAATCTTATTTTTTTTTGGAATCAAAGAGGATAACAATTTAAGCAAGGACGAAAATAACAAAAAAATATACTGAGTGTGTTAAAGCCATAATTCAAAATTATATATATATATATATATATATATATAATGAGATACCACTTAATAATATAAACCAATAAGGCTTGGTAAATTCGACGGCACGAAAACCAACTCAAGACTAGTTAAGCTGGTGTTAGAAAATAAAGGCTACGTTCATAAAGTAATTCAGAAAGCCAAAAAACTTAAGAACCTTCAAATATTTATTATGACCGTACTCCTAGACAAATTCAATTATTTCTCACAGTTAAAACGGAGCTGGATCGCAGAGTTGCTGAAGGTGAAACCAACTCGAAAATTAAGCATGTTAATGGTAAACCACAAATAGTAAATTTTAACTAATAAGGTCCAACGGAATTTTAAACAACTTTCAAATCTATACACAGAATGTTAGAGGACTAAACTCCAAAGTTACATAATTTTATTATTTGGTTACATTAAATGACTTCGACTTCATTGCCCTTAAAGAGACCTGGCTAAATTGATGTGTGTAGCTCAGAGCTGTTTCCGGAGTGCTATAACGTTTTTCGCAAAGATAGACGTTTTATTGAAACCAATTTATCGCGTGGTGGTGGTGTGCTTTTAGCTTGTAAAGACTTTTTTAGTATTTCTTGTTTAGATCTCAATGAAAGTAACTATCCCGAGTCAAAATTTAAATCGTAATTTAAACCTACTTTGACCTACCAAAACTGATTTAAAACCTGGTTAGTCTGTTTACTCCAATTTAGCACTAGAACAACCGAATTAATCTTAATTTGAACCTATTTAAACCGATTTAAACCTCTAATAAAATTTTTGGTTTAAATTTAAACGTAATTAGAACCGAAAAATCGGGAAAATGGACTTATCTGCCATGTTTTAGGTCATAAGTTGGTTATCTTTAGGCGAATATAAAACCGTTTAAGACGGAAATTGTCAGACTTAAGGTTTAAATTACGATCTTAATTTTGACTCGGGATGTGTGCTCTTTAATAGATATTTTGGGCTGTAAAATTCAAATCGAACAGAAACCCGTATTTATGTTATTTATATACCTTCGCAAGTATCAAACCAGGATGTTCAATCGTTTTTCGACTTTTTTGAAAACTTATTAATTTGGCAACAAAATTAAAATTAAAATCTCCGATGATTATTAAATCATCGGAGATTTTAATGTTCCAATTTTTATAAAGGCGAAACTAAATCTAACATTGTTAATAATTCTTTAAACTTCCTTAACCTACGACAGCTTAACGTAGTACTCAACAACTATAGTAAATTTAAAAGTAAACTACGTACACGTCATCAATCAGCTGATCGGGCACGGTTGTCAATGTGATGCTAAAATCCTTGCATCAAGGGCAAGTGGTAGTGCAACTACAGGGCGATAGATGGCGTTTACATGAATAATACCAAAATGTCAAAAGTCTGAGTTTTTATAACCTATATGATGCACCGCCAAAAGTATGTTTTTAGCCATTTTTAAAGACATTTTCTGATATAAAACCCAAAAATTTTGCCATCTAAAGTCAGTCTCTGGTATATATATTATTATTTCATGTATCCAACATATATTTTGTTAAATATTCTAATATATAATTAATTATAATCCTATTTACCTCTCTAACAGCTGTTAAAGGTAACAAAGGTCCATTATTATCCCGTTCTGCCTCAAAATAGCGTATTAAGGATGACACCAACTCTTGACTCCGACTATTTAAATGCTTCGGCATTTTAAATATAGGAAACACAAAAAAAACGATATATAACAAACACAAAAACGGCAATGAAAACTTAAACGATATAAAATAACACAAACAACAAACAAAATAAACGAAATAATACACGAATTAAACGAAATATTCAAAAACACAACTGACAGCTTCGAAATTCTAAAACGTCAAATTCTTTTTTATGTGTCATTTAAATATGAAAAATTTGAATGTAAACATGACAACATCACAATTGTTGCCAACTTAATTTGGTTAAAATGCATTCAAATATTCAATTACAGACTTCGATTTAGTCATTTAGTGTTGGTACCAATGCGTAAAATTTTTGTTTTATTAATGACGTGTACGTAGTTTACTTTTAAATTTACTATATAACAAAATGTTGGGTTTAGTAATGACAACGCCATTAGTTACAGAAGACAATTTTCACTTATTATAAATTATCAAATAACCACATCTAAAACATTTATGTTTTCAAGTAATGTAATTCATAAAACCCATAATTTCAAAAAAGCCAATTTTAACTTACTTTACGATGCTTTATTAGATTTGGACTGGCAATTTTTATCTGGTTTTGCCGATGTTAATGAAATGTGTGAACAGTTCTACAATAAATTATTTACCCTTTTGGGGACATATGTTCCCACCTATAAAACTAGAAAAGCTCAGTACCCGATTTGGTATAATAGTTACTTAAAACTTAAAACTAAAATTAAATTACTATAACCTCTATAAAAAATCTAAAAGTAACTTTTATTACCAAGAGTTTTCTTGGATGAGAGCCTTGATTAAAAGAAAAGTCTCTTATGCTTACAATCTGGGATTCTTAAATTGAAATTCTAATTCAACATACATGTTTTTAATGAAACAAACAACTAACGCATTATTATGTTTGATTGAGAAATAGTTTTACTATATCCCTTAAAATAAGTTTTACATTGTAGTGTATTTAAAAACATTGATTTAAAGTAAAACTCTTTACTTTTTACGTTTTTACTAATTTGCTGTGTTGTAATAACACATTGCATTCGGTTCGTTTGAACATTAATTGACTATCCCGTTTTTTAAACCCAGTAGCCCAAACATAAAACATGACCACACGCAAAAATGAAACAAATTTTGATGAATTTTCTTGGAATTTTGCGAACACGAGTAGCAGAATAAGAGTAAAACACCCTAATGACCTCAATAAAGTGACTTAAGAGCTCGGGCGCTCAAATTTCAGTACGCCACCTTTTCAATGTCCAATACGCGAGAATTACTGGCCTCTAATAACCGAGACCAAATGGCCTTTAGCTTCGTTAGCTAAGATGGTTTTCTGGCGCCAAATAAACCATGAATTTTAGCAAAAGTACGAAATGACAATAAAAACTAAAGTAAAAGTGCAACTTAAAATTAAAATTCTCTAATGGCTTGAATTGGAGTTCTTTAAAGTTCCCAATAAAGATTTAAAATGTAAATCAGTTACTTAGTACTAAAACATAACCAATTTTAATTATACTTCCATTTAGGTCCATAAAAAATCCAATATCGGAGATAATGTATGTCCACAGTCCATTAACAAGAGCGTCCTTAATTTCCAGTATCAAAACAAGAAACGTTATTACGAGTTATAAAATCGAAAAGCTGTTCTACATGTAAGAAAACCAGGTTGATAATCTTTAAACTCTTGTTTCCAAGACGAAATACACTTCGTTTTAAATAATCAACATTCGTTCGTCGAGATTAAATTAATTTAATGGAAATTAAAAATATAACAAAATAGGTACCTTAACAATATTTGAAATGATTTTATAATAATAATGCTTTAGTTTTAAATGTATGTTTTATGTATGTCATTATACACGTATTATAATACTTAAAGATAATACATATGCAAATAGTTAACCTTGTAAAAAAGCGCGTGTTTAAACAACTTAATACTGATAAATGTTACTTATTAAATCATATTTGACATTTATTATTTAAATATGGATTTATAAAGAATTTTAATATTTTTTGGTGATCGCAAATTTGATAAAACTTTTACCTGCATAAGCAGTCGTGGCCGAGCGGTTAAGGCGTCTGACTAGAAATCAGATTCCCTCTGGGAGCGTAGGTTCGAATCCTACCGACTGCGTACATATTTTGGAAAAATATTTACGATAAAACCGGTTTTCAAAAATATCCCACCAAATGTGGTTTCAATTGATCATTAAAAAAATTTGAGTAAGGTAGGTACTTAAAGTACTAAAAATGTGATCTCCAGAGGGCCAATTTTTGACCGTTGAAAGCGTTCGCAAATGTACGATTTGTAACAAATCTCATTTTTGAGCCATCGCATCTTTGGGTATACGCAAATTTTCATACGTTTTACTGCGAGCGGCAAAATACTCGCTAAATGCATTTACATGTCACAAACGTATACGTTATGTGCATGGAAATATGGTTAAGTGTCTTTTGCACACCCAGTTTTTAATTTTTATTTTTGAAACTCAGCCCTATGTAATATTATAACATAGTTATTATGAAAGAACAACTCAAGACTCAAATTTTGTTATACAATATTTAATGTTTATGATTAGTGTTGCCGCGAGACGAGACGAGACGAGAGAAGGCCTTCTCTCGTCTCGTCTCGTTATGCGAGATAAAATGGGTCTCTCGTCTCGACGATAGGACTCTTCTATCGCTCGAGAGAGCCTTTCTCTCGTCTCGTCTCGTCTCGTCTCGTCTTTCGTGATTTATATCAGCTATAAAATGTTTTTGAGACACCCTGTATAAAAGTGTTTTTTCAAGATGAATCTTCTTATTTATACATACCATGGTATTTACTTTTTTTCAAAATAAAGTGTTAAGTCCATTCTAGGATATACTCTGCAGGGCCATATTAACCATTATGCAGTATAGGCAATTGCCTTAGGCGCCAAGAAGAAATACATTTCTTATAGGCGCCTTGTCCCCAACCAACTTAAAAAATTTAAAAAATGGTTTTACAAATATGAAACAAATAAACAATATACAATTATGAGTAGGTACGGTAGAGTACCAAATAATCATTTTTAAAAAATGCGGCTTCCTTTGTAATAACGCGGTGTCAAGCTCTTTAAGCGTGTGCCGCACTGAAGCGCGTTCCGAAAGAAATTCGCTTCTGTTTTTATGCCCTACACAAATTTATTTCAGATGAAATTAATCAGTAGTTAGGTAGTTATGTTAGATAGCTGTTTGTCTTCGATAGTGTAAATTTGCTATATGTTTTAAGGTAGGTACCTACCTATTTATGAAATGTTAATATTAAACATTTAGTAAACCTACATCTTACAAAGAAATTTAGGGAATTAAAGTTGTTTTACATTTTTTTAAATACTTACTATTTTAGTACATCTTTAATAAAACTTTAGGACCCCCATTAATAATAAAGAGGTAGCAAGAGCAGAATTTCAAAGATATTTAGACGGAGAAAGGGCTAGTCGAGATACCAATATTTTAAAATGGTGGGCTAACCATAAAGAAATATTTCCAAATCTTGCTGGAATGGCTAGGGATATACTCGCCATACCTGCAACCAGTGTTCCTGCTGAAAGACTCTTTTCGAAAGCAGGACTCGTAATAAGAAAACATAGGAACCGTCTTAATGATGAATCAGCGAGAACACTTTTATGTTTAAATTCTTGGTATCCATGTAGCCTTAAAAAAAATATATTTGCTAATATATAAATATTTTGGATTTTTATATTTTCCTTATATGTACATATTTTTTTTCAACTTAACTTAGTTTTTTTTATCAACCCTTTTAGTATTAAAAGATTTTTTTCGTTCATAAATAAATTTTTATATTATATGTAGTGATGCCGCGAGACGAGACGAGACGAGAAAAGTCCTTCTCTCGTCTCGTCTCGTGAAGCGAGAGAAAATGGGTCTCTTGTCTCGTCGAGAATACTCTTTTCTCGCTGGAGTGCTCGCTGGAGTGCCTTTCTCTCGTCTCGTCTCGTTTCTCTCGTGGTAAAAGTACCTAATTATGAATACAAAAATTATTTGGAATGAAATACGAATTCGTTTATATTTTTTTATATAGAAATTTAAACTGGAAATAAAAAAAAATGTGTGCCAAGACCACACTAATAAAGTAAGACTTTTTACGCCGAAAATGTCGCGCATTTGAATCAAATGGTTGGATCTATGTGGAGTAGTTACATCTAGTATAGGTTTCTTTTAACTTGAGACAGCTCAATATCTCGTGAAATACGCATTTCACAGAAAAATGTCTTAAATAAAAGGTTAATGTGACCAAAGGGGGGTAACTTTAGAAAGTCAAATGGAATGACCCTTTTTTTTACAGATTTTGGTAGTACATAAAAAAATGAATAACTTTTATTTAAAACTTTTTCAATTTATCAACAGATGGCGCTGTAATTCAAAATTTAAGAAAATTGGGTTTCCTTATAAAATAAATTATTTGAAACGTTTGAAAAACAAAAATTAACATTAAATCAACAATAGTCGGCTCTGAAAACAATTTATAACAAATGTTCAAAATGTCATCCTTTCATTTCGACACATTTTTGAATGCAGGTAATGAATTCTGGCTTCACCTGTCCTCCCAAGTTGTAGAATTGCAGCGTAAACTTTTTCTTTCAAGTAACCCCACAGAAGGAAGTCTGGCAGATCGTTTTCTAAAATTTCGAAATGGAAGGACGACATTTCGAACATTTGTTATAAATTGTTTTCAGAGCCGACTATTGTTGATTTAATGTTAATTTTTGTTTTTCAAACGTTTCAAATAATACATTTTACAAGGAAACCAATTTTTCTTAAATTTTGAATTACAGCTCCATCTGTTGATAAATTGAAAAAGTTTTAAATAAAAGTTATTCATTTTTTTATGTACTACCAAAATCTGTAAAAAAGGGTTATCCCATTTTACTCTCCAAAGTTACCCCCCGTTTCACCCTTAAGGAGGGGTAGAGGGGGTGGCTAGCGGTAGCACCAAATAATGTCCCCTTTGGTCACATTAACCTTTTATTTAAAAAATTTTTCCGTGAAATGCGTATTTCTCGGGATATTGAGCTGTCTCATGTTAAAAGAAACACCCTGTATCGGCGCAGTAGTTTTCAATGGATCAAATCATTTAATCCATCTATCTGAAAACTACTGCGCATATATGATGTAACTACTCCACATAGATCCAACCATCTTGTACCTACTGCGCATGTCCGTCATTTTGAATCCGCAATTTTGTTTTTTTTAATGGATATCAAATTCTTAATCAGGGACCCCATAAATATGTGAATACTAAATTTTACCCAAACCATTAAAGCCGAACGACGAATTTTCGTCATATTGGATCAGCCATTTTATTAAAAAAAAAATGGATATCAAATTTGTAATCAGGCCCTCAAAAACCACATGTTGTTGATAAGTTTATTGAATAAGAAATGCTTATTAAGCATACGGTTTTTTTTAATAGTATAAGGAGTGCCATAGATGTGCTTATACAGGGTAAATTTTAAAAATTATTATTATTTTATAAGTAATTTTTTCTTGGTTAACGTTAAGTTGTGTTATAAAATAATACAACGTTAACAAGGAACAAATTTTGTTTATTATGAAATGCAAATAATGTTCTTATTGGTCTAAATAAATATCGACATTTATGTGCAAAATTATAATTTTTATGTAAAAAAAATTGTTTACTTATTACCGGAATAATCGAGAGAACGAGAGAGATCGAGAGAAACGAGAAATTCTCGAGCGAGAGAGGGCATTCTCTCGTCTCGTCTCGAGCCTTTTTTCGAGAGGCGAGAATCTCTCGTATCGGCGGCATCACTAATTATATGTTGCATTCATATTTCTGTAAAAATTAGTGTTTATTATTATAAGCTATTTTTCGTTAATAAATAATTTTTTATGTTATGTGTTGCAATTATTTTTTTGTGTCTTCAAAATAAAAATTAGTGTTATTATGTTAATATAAAGAATCAATAGTGTAGTGAAAAAAGCAATCTTTTTAAATTACCGTCCTATTCTCTTTTTTACTTAATATACTATTGAAAATAAAAATCTTAAAACTTCTGAAAATAAAAATATATTTTGTTTATGTAAAAGCACCGGTATTAATTTTAAACGATGTATCGTATACTACATTTTTATAAATTTCTGATTATAGGTATACCTATATATGATTATACTTCTAACGCAAATATTATTATGATTATACTTCTAACGCAAATATTTAGAATTTACAATAGGGTAAAGTGGGGTGAGATGGCCAGCCGGGAGAGATGACCAAGAGCTAAAACTCAATAACTTGTCGATCGATGGCGCTGCGTGTCCTACCCGGCGACAAACGTTTATGTGTAAGCACGGCCGGTGTGATTTCGACCACGTCAAAGTGACATTAAAGCACTCAGAAAATAAAAATACTATCGAGTCCTTGTGAAATTATATGATAGTTTCTTACTACCTACTACTGTGAATGTGTAGAATTAAATTTACCGGTGATTTTAACATATTAGGTGAGTACGATGTTCATTCGATTGTTTTAACCTCTAAAAACTATTAAAAGGATGCAGTGGATTTTGTTTGTCACGCTGGCCATCTCTTCCTAGCATTCGGAAGAGATGGCCACCAAATTGTTGGGATAGATGGCCATTTAATTTTTGCTTCTATTTCTTTACAGTTTAGCGTCCTTTCGGCTTTAATGCAAAAAAATGCCAACAAAATATATCAGAAAGAATTCAAATCGTGGAAACTATACTCAAGAAAATTTAAGGCTAGCAATTGAAGCTGTCAGAAACGGTTCTTCTGTAAACGGAACCTCAAAAACGTATGGCATCCCTAGGAAGACCCTTGAAAGAAAAGTGAAGAATAATGTTTTCACGACTGGTAAAATGGGACCTGACAGCATGTTGGGGTTTCCCTTATTGCATTGGCCAACTAACCCCACTGAACTGGGATAGATGGCCACGTACGACATATTTTTATAAATAATAAAAAAAAAAATTGACAAGTATTTTGACCCTATTTATTTACATACCTGTTGAGATGATAGTTAAGCTGTTGCAAAAAAAATATGTCATAATCCTAACCATTATAAAAAACTTACAGGCACATATTTTGCAAAACGGTGGCCATCTCACCCCCCTTTACCCTATAAGTACCGGGTAAAATTTCGTTTACTTACATGTGCTATTAAAAACATGTTTTTGTAACAAATTTCTATGTTTTTTTGAAATAAACGCACAATACAGAGACCTTTAAACTTCTTTAACTAGCAGATTTTTCATCTGAATTTTCCATATTTTTTAAAATAAAAAACAAACTTATTTTATTTTCAGAATTTTTGCTCTCTGAAGAATCATCCAAAAACAATTTTTTAAATCAACAGATTTCTAAATAACAAAAATTCACACCAAAAGCCAGAGACGAAAATTAAAATTTTCCGCTTATGAATAATTTCCGAAAAAAAATGTTCAGTACTTTAATAAGCATCTGATTTCAAGTTAACGAAAGATAAGCCACAGTACATGTTGTCAAGGAAGGAATATATGACAATTTTTGCATACCTTTTATTAAAAAAAAAAACAGTACATAAATTTTAGCTTAACTCTATAATAGGTCAATACGAACAGATGGTATTTAAAAAACCAACATTTTTTGCTCGAGAGAACGAGAGAAACGAGAATCTCTCGACGAGAGAGGGACTCTCTCTCGTCACGTCTCGAGCTTTCATTCGAGAGAAAATATCTCTCTCGTCTCGTCGAGAGAGGGCGAGACGAGACGAGAGGCGAGAATCTCTCGTCTCGGCGGCAACACTATTTATGATTGTTAAAACCACAAAAATTTTAAGCTTAAGTTTGAAAGTGAGCTAAAGCCACCCGTGTTTACGGTATTGTTTTTTAAAATTTGCCCTTGGGTATGGGAGGGATATTTTTTTTTTTAAATTTGAGTTTGTGATGTAATGAAAGTTTGAAAGTTAGCTAAAGCCACCCGTGTTTACGGTATTGTTTTTTAAAATTTGCACTTGGGTATAGGAGGGATATTTTTTTTTAAATTTGAGTTTGAGATGTAATGAAAGTTTTTCAAAATTTGTGGTTAATATTGAAGATTTTTTAATTTGAGCTTTTGGGGTTTTATTTCATTATTCATTTAGATGTGGAAGAGATGATTTTTCACAATTAGCGGGTTTCGGTTGTCTTGAAAATTCGCGCCTAGGAGTGATGAATCCATTAATATTCCTAGATGCAATAGCTAAAGTTACATAAATCAAGTGGTTACAACCACCTATAACTATGGGATAAAGTCCACCAGTGAGATTTAAAAACAAAAAATTATAAAGAAAACGAACTAATGTGGTATAAATTACTGAGGACATTGAATCATATAACTGTTTTGTTAAACCATTATACAATGAAATATACAATAAATAAATAAAATTTAAAAAAAAATAGTTCAAACGCACCCCAATTTAAAACGTTGCCTGATTTATCATTCGCATAAATGCGAAGACTTAACTTGGGCTTATTTTGTTTTGCGCATGGCGTTCAAAAATTGATAAATAGAAACGTATACGATTTATGTCGTGCGCAACTGAGAGTATACGCAAATAAACGTACACTCTTCAAAAATTGGCCCCCAGGTATCTTACAAAGGCTAGAAAGTCTAGATCAAGTAGTATTATTAAAAAAAAAGTTTCCATCAATATTAATACAAAAATAAACAAATTTCCTTTTTAATTCTTCTTAAATTTAGGCATTTTTAGAGTTTTATATTTATGCTCATTCGAAGGCCCACTCTTTTTCCCATAAATGATGTTTCCGGCATAATGGTGAACGAAAAATGAATTAAAGGGTTGAAACAAACTGAACGCGCTAATCAGGGCGCGTGGTACGCCGCGGCGTTTTCTTGTAAAAAGGGTTGTAATTTTTACATTTCGTGACATTGGTTTTTATTGAATTTAAATTCTTGAAACTCAAAAACCTTGTTTGTTTTTTATCCAGTTATACATTAGTGACATGGAGTTTCATCATGTAAAGGTCGAAACAATAAAATATTTATTAAAAGTCCCAAACATAGGGTCCTAAATGAATTGACATTTTTTATTTGTTGTCACCATAATATGGTGACACAATAAATAATCAATGTGTGGTATATTAGTTACTAAGAACAGTCACAAACTCACAGTTAAATTCAGTTAAAAACTAAATTATACTTATATACATTAAACGTACAAAAATAAGCTTTTTAAGTATTTACTTGTAAAAAAGTTATACTAACATTCAATAATAAATACAGGGTGTCCCAAAATTGACACCAGTGCTTTTGGGATTTTATTCAGGGGGCTAAAACAAATTGAAAATTAAGAGTGGCCCCTTTTTACAGAAATATCAACTTTTTACGATTTTAATTTATCTATCTTGTTAAATCTAGAAAAATAACTGTCAGATTAAAAAAATATATATTATTTTATTCTTTTAACAACGTAAGGGGACTTTTTTTAAGGGGATTTCTGAATGAAAATTTACACTTATTATTATATAATTATAATATTGTTTATTTTGGCCCAGAAATATACTATTAAGCCCGCTGCACAATAGCCCGGTAACGGGAACGGAAACGGGAACGGGAATCTTAAGCCCGCTGCACAATAGCCCGGTAACGGGAACGGGAATCTTAACATTAAAGGTGGGAGAGACTAAAAAGCCACTGTTGATAGATAGGGTTTGCTGAGTCTCTCCCACCTTTACCGTTTAGGTTCCTGTTCCCGATCTCGTTACCGGGCTGTTGTGCAGCGGGCTTTAACAATAAAGGTGGGAGAGACTAAAAAACCACTGTTGATAGATAGGGTTCGCTGAGTCTCTCCCACCTTTACCGTTTAGTTTCCCGTTCCCGTTACCGGGCTGTTGTGCAGCGGGCTTTAAACATAAGAAAAAGAAAATGAAATGGAGGAACAAAAGGGCAACAACATAAGTATTTCAAATTGAATATACATATTATAATATATTATTAACAGTTTTTGCCAATAATACAATTTTAAAAGACATTTTTTAAAAATCAAACATACATACTGTGCTCTAAAGCAAAAACAGGTACAGTGCATGTCATTTTAAATATTTTTGGTTCAAATTGTTTTTATCATTTGCAATATTTATTTAAAAAATAATTAAAAATAGAATCTGCAAAAAATGCCCCAAAATTGCAACAGCTAAATTTTAAAATTTTCTTTATGAAAGTAACAGTTGAGCCATTCCACGCGTGACGGATGGGATAGTTGCCGTGTTTTTATTTACAAAATAATGTTGTTCTATTGTATTGCCAATGTCAAATTTTTATAAATGGTTCTAAACTGGAGCTGTTTAACAAGGTTTTTATTTGGCAAAATTGGGTATCGTGATTGACTGTCCAATTCCTTAAAAACTAATAATTTAAAGCGTAATGGTCGGGACTTTGCAATAGTCCCGACCGTTACGCTTTAAATTATTAATTTTTAAGGAATTGGACAGTCAATCACGATACCTAATTTTGCCAAATAAAAACCTTGTTAAACAGCTTTTGTTTAGAGCTATTTATAAAAATTTGACATTGGTAATATGGTGGAACAATATTATTTTGTAAATAAAAACACGGCGGCTGTCCTATCCGTTAAGCGTGGAATGGCCCAGTTATTAAAGTTTGGATACCTATGTTTTTCAATGTAAATTATTAGACGAGCAAGGGTGTAGTCAAGATTTTGTTTAGGGGGGCAGGAAAGGGTAAACTAATAGCATGCTACAAAAAGTTTCGAGACTCCACTTGCAAGTTTATACCCATTTTATAGTACAATTTTTGAGAATAGCTCCCTCTTTTTGTTTAAGAAAGTATATTCTAAAATTCTGAACCCATAATTTACAACATACATACATATATGTATACTACGTTATCAAGCATTAACTAACATATCCTCTAGAGTTTCTTTCTTAATTTTTTATATTTTTGTAACAAATTTTAAATGTCTTTTTCCTCTTATTGTCTTCTGCATCATTGCATTTATTTTTCAAAACATTTTCCTAAATGCCTAAAAAGGTGTTATTGTTACCTGTAAAAGAAAAGGTAAAAAGCATTGCCTTTTATAAACAAGTTTAGTATTCCTATAACTATAATATAGAGGAAGTGAGGGTATTTTGGAATAGTAGTTTAAAAAAAAATAGCAAAAAATTTAAATTTAAATTATTTCGATTAAAATAAATAACATGTCCAAGATCTACATTTGTACTATGCCATACGAAAATTTTAAACTATTTAAAATACTTTAAAAGGATTTTTTCACTAATGAAAAAAAAAGTGTAAAAAATCTCTCTTTACGTAACATGAAGTTAATTTGGAATACCACCAATTTGGAATATTTCAAAGTAGCAGCAAATGTTTTATATTAAAAAGGTTAATAAAACATTTTAAAAAGGTAACCAAATATTAATTAAAAGAGAAAATTGGATTGATTATCAAATATTACAAAAAATGAATATAATTTGGAATATTTAAAATTTGCATTATTTATAGTATTCCAAATTAGCAATATAAAGACCTACGCCATAATATGTAAAAAAAAGTAAATGCTTTAACATATCGAAAAAGTACAATTAACAACTAAAAATATAACCCTTTACTTACCTGAGGATACAATTTAAGTTAATTTAAAGATAAAAATCGAAGCTATGATTGCCGATTTAATTACCACTAAAAAAGTTTTAGTTACCCCACAAATAATTTTTCACATGTGTTTGCCCTTTAACATAAATCAAAATATCTACAAAATCACATGTCCACAAAATACAGGCTATTCTAGTAGTTTATTTCATATTTAACGAGATGGCGCTAAGCATAGCCTCAATATTTAAGTATTCCAAATTACCAACAGTATTCCGAATTACCCCCACTTCCTCTACTTATAATATAATTAATTAATCTTTTATAGCACAAACACTTAAATTTAAATTTTTACCAACTTTAACAAAATTTCTTCGTTCTTTTCAGAGGCTTTTACTACAAATTTACTTACAACAGAACACATTGCAAACTGTGAACATAACACAATTGTGGATAAAACAGATTGCCGTAATACTCTTCGAACCAAGTTTTTGTCAATAATAAAGTTTTGTTAGTCGTAAATGTATTTATTATTTAATAATACATTTTATAAATGTATTAATCTTATAATGTAATAAACACAAATTTAAGTATATGTGATTTAACCCATAAATCTTACTGTCATTTACTATGTTGGCCAATTGGTTCCAAGTTAAATCAGTAGATTTGCGTAAATCAGTTAATATAAATAAATAAACGTTTCTGCATACGGCCCTAAGACATTATATTGTTACATTTAAAAAAAATGCAGTTTTTTAAATTAAAAAAAATGCATAGAACCGGTAGAGTTGGCCCACCGCGTGAGTCGACTTGATCAAATAACTTCGACAACACCAACATTTACCCATTCATTCCGGCATACTTGTGACCTTCAATACGTTCTTACATCTCTATGTGAAAATTGTGGCTTTTACTTGATTAATAGGTTAGTTATTCATGCAAAAAGTTTTGTTATTGTCAAGAAATTGTTCATGCCTTGGAGTCAAACAATTACTGATTATTACGTTTTTTATTGAAATATCTGTATACGTATAATTTCGGCAGTTATTTGAAGTTATGCTTACATGTTGGTTGCCTATATATTGCTTCAGAACTTGCAAATATCGAATGGGCCAACTCTCCCGTCAAATTCGGGTGACATGGTCCTATTGAATTTGGGAGAGATGGCCCGGTATTTAAATTTGTTCATTTCTAACCTAGGTACTTTTTAGCCATGCCTACGCAATATAAAAGAAAATGCACCAAACCTCGATGTTTTCGGAGCAAGGAGCAAATGCTGCAGATGCGGTTCGAACGAGACAAATGGGAGTATCCGAAGCTGCTCGATCATTTAATATATCTCCACCGAAACTAAGAAAGTGACTAAAAAGTTAACCAAAATAGGCTTGGGTGGTGGGTTTTGTGTGTTGGGACCAGAAAATGAATATAAAATTAAAGCACAAATTTTTAAATTACAAAATAACGGTTTTGTTCCTACAAAGTACTCAGTGAGAAAAAAAAAGTGGGAATCCCCTTAATCAATTCTCTCAGTCATTGTCCTCTGATGATTCTGACATTTATCTTTAAGAATCAAGTAAGCAAATAGAGAAGGAAAATAAAAATGAGTGTGTAGGTTGCGGAGAAAAATACATATCTACCTTAAAGAAGGATGATTGGCTTCAATGCGTTGTAACCATTGCAATGGATTGGTTTCATGAGGGTTGCTCAAAGTATGAAAACTTGTGGTAAAGTAATCTCTAAAAAACGCAAATAAAATCATTAAAATATTTTAAAGTCTCCATGTCACCCATCTACATAGGCCATCTCACCCGAATTATTGGGGTGAGGTGATTTTTTCACCTTTTCCAAATTATTTTTTATAAGTTTGTTTAAGTTTTTATAAGTTACAAGAATATGTTATTATTTATAAAACACGTTAATAAATACATTACATTTTTTTCAATAAACTATTTAAACGATTTACTCATTTAAAAAAATGTTGGCCAACTCAATGTGTAGGTATTTTTCGTAGTTTAAAAATACTTGTGTTATCTGTTTCCTATATTTTCAGATACAAATTCCCATGAACCTTGCATAACACCAACATAAATCCTTGTCGGAATAAATAACACTAAATAAAAAATATATGTAAAAGCTTTTTAAAAATTGCGAACACATTATTTTTTATGAAATATACTTTTTTATTCGCGATGATAATATACTTTAACCCTTTAGAGTGTGCCGCGTAATGTGAGTTACATGTAAACCATTATCGCGCATTACTTTTAAAAATACGCCACAACTCATACTCGCGAATCTCTGTAGACATGTGTAAAACACAGATATTAACAACATATTTCAATACGGGAAATCCGATGTGATAAACGACCTGTCAATAAAATCTGTTGTAATGTATGTATGAGTGTTACACATTTACAATATTTAAATTTCACTACATTTTATTTTATTTAACAATATACTTACATATATGTATATATAAATTGTAAATCTTGAGAAAGTGGACAATAATTCAAAAACCAATTAAGTGTTAAGTCGCCATTGTCAAGACTGGATGCACGAATTTTAAGTATTAGTATAAGGTTAGGTTTATCTGACAATAAAAATACCCCAAATATAGATGCTTTAAGTATATCCAAAGCAACAAAAACTTTTTTCTTGGGTCCAATAGTTCCACTAGATGTGGAAAAAGCTATAATGCGGACGACAAAAAAGCCAACTCCTGGGGTGGACGAAGTGGTAAGGTTTTAAATTTTGTTAAGGAATGTCTATCTGTGCCTTTATGTCATTTAATTAATGAATCGTTTGTAACCGGTGAGTATCCAAGAATATTGAAAATCTTGAAGTGTGTTCCTGTGTTTAAAAACAAAGGTTACAATATGGATCCCAAAAATTACCAATCAATCTGCCTTCAAAGTCAATTTGCCAAAATTATAGATTATTTGTTTTACAATCAAGTAAGCAGTTTTTTGGAATCAAATAAACTCTTAGTAAATAACCAACATGGTTTCAGAAAAAACAAGTCAACAGCCACTGCTGTCTCGGATGCAGTGTCATTTATATTCAAAGCCTTAAACAATAATAAATATACAGTAGGCCTTTTTTTTTACTTAAGTAGAGCCTTAGATACAGTAGAGAATAAACTCCTGCTGCACAAGCTCCATTGTACCGGTATCCGAGGTGTCTCTCATGACTGGGCCTCTTCGTATCTTAAGGAAAGAAAAAGGTGGTTGTGATAGGTGACAAAACATCCACCTGCAAAAATCTTAGTCTTGGCGTTCCACAGGGATCCATATTGGGACCTTTGTTTTTCATAGTATTTATGAACGATATTTCTTGCTTATCCTCCATAAATAATAAAATTGTCTTCTATGCAGATGACACTAACATAATTCTTAAAGAAAACAGCATTGATAGCTTAGCAAAATCTGCAACAGACTCTTCTGAGCAATTTTATGTTTGGTGTAGAAATAATGGAATATTAATAAATACCAAGAAAATTTTTCAAATGAGATGCAAAAAAATCCAACTAATAACTTTGATATTCTTATAAAATTTAGTCATAACCTTATAGGAGTAGATAATAATATTAAGTTCCTAAGAATATCATTGGATCCAAAATTAACTTGGGAGAACCATATACAGGCTCTCGATAAAAAACTTAGTTCTGTTTGCTTCTATCTTTAGGACAGTGTATCGTATGAAGTCTTAAGGCTAATGTAGGTACTTTGGACTTTTCCAAAGCCCTTTACACTATGGACTTATCTTTTGGGGTTTGTCAGCACATTTAAACAACATTTTTATTAGATAAAAAAGGTTTTAAGAACTATGGATGGTAAGGCTCTAACATATTAATGCAAATTGATGTTTAAAAAATATAAAATACTTACGCTTCCATGTCTCTTTATTTTAAATTTAATGTTATATGTGTCCATGATAATGTTGATAACTTTTCTAAGAATAACGAAATTCATAATTACAATACCAGAGAGAGAAATAATATTAGACTTCCATTTTACAAACATCCCACACTTATCAGGGTATAAAATGTTATAACAAAATGTACAATATTATCATCGAATGTAAGAGTAGAATTGTTCTAAAGAAAAGATTAACAGAAATATTTCATGATAAAATGCATTACAATATTGAACATTTTTTTAATGATTCTTTTTAAAATGTGCTTTATATTTTAGATTTGCGTTCTTTTATTTATTCTTTTTCATCATATTTTATGTAAATTCTTATTCACATTGTGTTTTTTTTGACTAGTCACATAAACATGTATTTTATGCTTAAATGTACCTGGTTTGATTGATGAATAAATATTATTATTATTATACAATTATAATGTTGTCTTAAATAATATAACATAAGATCAGTTAATAAATAATAGGTCAAATACACATTGAAGTAAAAAACTGGAATGAGACTACAAAGTTTTCTTAACTTTCTATTTTTTAAGTGAAACTTCATTTATTTTAACAGCTTGTCAAAATTTGCCAAGTGTACCAAGAATAGCATCATAATAAATAAAAATAAAACTTAAAAAGTTTTGCGAAATTCGAAGTTTTTCTAGAGTTATTGCTATATGACTTTTTTTTTGCAAATTGGTCATTATTTATTTGAAATTTTTTAAATAATGAGAATAAACGAGACCATATTTTGATTTAATTTTTGTATTGCTCCGATAATTGTAATTTGTTAAACATATAAACAATTTATTTAAACAAATAAGAGTTACCTATATATGTCATAACACCGAGAAGTGAGTCTTCTCGTACTCAGCTCCTAGTTGAATGCCGATGAATAGCAGAGGCCTACAATTGAGCAAAGCACAAAAAACACTTCTTAGCCCCATGGCATGGAACATTTTATCCTCAAGGCATAATTTTATTTGTTAAAAAATATATAAAACGTATAATTAAATTAAATTAAAAATTAAATGATTTTATAAAAAATAACATAGAAAGAAAAATTATGGAAACTTGCATAGAGTCACAAATTACGGATGTGTTTTCCCACAACAAAAAGCACACGTCAAAATATTAAATACTAAAAATAATGTAGGGGACATTACGTTTGCAAACTGGGCCACCTAATATTACAGTAGATGCATATTTTTCCCCAGAAGCGCAGATTGAAAATCCATTTTCAATTGCACATAAAATTAATTTGTTTGCAGCATCAAAAGAAAATTTGCCCAATTTGCGATAATAAGTGTAAAAGATATTTATGTGATAGTTTTTTGAATAAACACATATTATCTTATCTATCGCAAAAATTATACTACTTTTATTTAAGGTATGGCTGTACCCTAATGTAGTATTTCAGGGTTAGGCCACGATTATGAAAATTACGACACGAGCTGTAGGCGAGTGTCTTAATAACCATTAAATGTAAGATGCATACACAATTTTTTCTATGACTCCTATCCATAAACTAAGTGTATAATTTTTCGTATGCTTTTGCTGATTTTGCGAAAATCAAATTAATTGCAAATCTTGTGGCCTATTTTAAAATATTTGGTAGTAAATTCCCAATTTTACTCTCATTGTCACAAATTTTCACTAACTATTTTCAAAGTGAACAAATTTAAGGAATTGATTGCGTATTTATTGTATATCTAATAGTACAATGAAAATTTGAAACACTTGGCAAATTTAGACAATCTGTCTAAATAAAAGAAGTTTACTTCAAAAAGGAAGGAGATGAAAAATATACACGTCATAACGTGTATAAGGCTGCGCGTATCGCCTCTCGACATATAAACACGCATAACTATCGATCATATGCATGTTTCCGAGTTTGTTTCATCAAAATCTTCGTTATTAAACATACTATTTAAATCGACGGAGAAGTTACAACAAAATATATTTGTTTATATATATATATTATTATTATTATTATTATTATATATATTATAATAATTCTTGCTAATGTCAATACTTTTCTTGCAAAATTATTGTAACTATTTTTATTTTATAGAATAAACAAATGAAAGTATGGGCCGGAACCCATATGCGGCACCAGCCAAGAATCGTCCAGAAAAAAAACTGGACTGGACAGAACTACAACACAAACAATATTGGGAAAGCCTGTCTGGTCTGGAGCATTCGAAAGCACTTTTGGACAATCCATCTGCTGACGGGCAGAAACCAATGAGAACATATACCAGGACCCAACTAAAGAAAGCATTAAGCCTTCTTACAGGCCATGCTCCATTCAAAAAACACCTTCACATAATGGGGATGACAGATGACCCTTTGTGTAGAGGATGCGAAGAAGAAGAGGAAACACCTCTTCACATTATGTGTCAATGTGAGGGATTCAACACCTTAAGAAGAACAGACCTGGGAGAGTCTAAACTCACACCAGAACTTTTAAAATTACTCCCACTGCCTCGGCTACTGCGCTTCATAGAAGCAACGGAGCTAGAGCTATGGAAGTAATACCATTTAGGGCACAATAGGATTGCGAAAGCAAACCGCAGTGCAGGGCTTTGAACCACCTAACGGGGGAGTTATAGTGGGTATACGTCAATAGACGGAGTCCCACACTACTCGGGGCCCGAAGAGGAACCAAATGATCGAAAAGAAATTCTCCGCCGGCCAAAGAAAAAAAAATACGTTAACAAAATTAGCACAAAGAATTCCACAGATCGGCAGATATAAATTAACTACCGAAACAGTGAAAAAAAAATTAATTAACAATAAATTTGAAAGAAATTGAAAATTCGTAAAATTCTTCTAGGATTATTTTAGCAACGTAATAATCTTGGGAATTATTAAATTTGAGTCACGACCCACCAAAAAAATAGTGGCCAACTCGACAAATTTTGACTAAATATCACAATTACATTAAACCGATCTTATACTACGGTTTCAGGCGCCGAAATGTTTACTGAAATGACCGGATGGTCAAAAAGAAGAATAAGAAAAATAAGAATGATTTAATTTTCCTGGAAAAGGGTGCTGTATATATATTTTTATATTTAGATAGTTTAAAGATTTTTATAATGCTTTTAAACTTATACCAAATTGAACATTGCATACTATAGTATAAAAATTTAGTTTTAAAAAACTTTTTAAACAATATGGTTTATAAACCTATACATACAATTTTAGTAAATTAAAGGGGCAAGTGGATGAAGAATTTAAGTAACATTTTTAATAATAAATATTATAATATCTTTCAAATAAAATATAACATGACACCTTCAAACAAAAAATATTGTAATTGCAATACCAAACTAATTTTTAATTACAATTACAATATTTTCTGTCCTTTATTATTAAAATTGTTACTTAATCCCTTAATCCACTTGCCCCTACAATTAACAGTTATTTCTTGCAAGCTGCTTATCCAATACCGTTTAAACTGTAAATGTATTTACTTAATATACATATATATTTAAAATATTTATATAAACATTCATAAAAATTCTCTCAAATATTAATCAAATCTTTCCAAGAAAGTTGGAATACCAACATATTCCCCTCTTCCTTTTTTCTTTTGAAATGCCGCTAAGCGCTTCTAAAAGCTTCTCATTATCCCTTTTTACTTACAATAAAATTGTTAATTGTAATTTTTTAAGAACGGATTATACTTTGTTCTTTACTAATTAAGAACAATAAAGTATAAATGAAGACATGCATTAAATTTTTCTCATGACGGATTATGATGTGACCTCACATCTTGTTTTATGAATGAAAAATAGCACTACGTACGTAGAAATTCTATTTTTCCTGAAACGGCTATTTTGTTTAGGAATTTTAATTGCTGAATCTTGTTGCCTATTATCCATTAAATGGACTTCCTTTAAAGCAAAAACATTGTAGTCCAGCTCCTTAATTATTATAAATACTTCCAAGAAAAAACATCTCAAGGAGATCAGATCGGATGTTCACTAAAACAGGTAGCTCATCTCAAGGGGAACAAAATACTTTTATTGAAATGACATGTTATTTAAAATGTTTGGGTTTTCGTTAAGTCTTATAAAACAGAAGATTTTCGATTGATTAAAACAATGAACAAATTAAGCTTTTTATGGAAGCGGAAAAGTTCTTCGTACATTACCTACTCTGAGCGTGTCTTTAAGCATCTTCAGTCACCCTTATGACTTGACTTAAAATCACTTTCTAAAATAGACTATAGATTATATGAAAAGTATAGCGGTCGGCAGGTTTCTTGCTATTATTTAATTTTAAATCACATTTTTGAACCTTGGCAATGTCCCCATCACCGAAATTCCACACATATCAACTTGGCACGTAAATAATTTCTGTAATATGTCAGGATAATTAATTTGCTAAATAATCTTGTCTACATTTATTTAGCGGTATCGCACAAGTTTATTGCAAATGCCATTCGTTATAGCAAAATAAATTTGCTCAAGATCAAAACAAAGCAGTTAATTTTAACTGAGAGGACTTTAGCGCTTAACATTTAAATATACTAGATGACATAGATATTTATTTGTCTAGAACTATATTTAATCTAAAGAATTTTCATTAATACCAAAACTAACATTTACTACGTATATCTTTCAGCGCGAAAAATGTGTAAATTGTTTATACTTGTTTAGAGTAAATAGATAGTCATGACACTTTTTTAAAAAAAATTACAAATAAACCTCATCACTCCTACTACACTATGTATAGAATGTTTCTTCTGATAACTTGATATTTTTAATTTTTTAATTATTTAAAACCATCTGTAAACCCTCGGGCTTCCTAAAATAAAAATAATTTAAAGAAAATTTAATATGTTCATGTTCATTGTCATGGTATTTGTGGAGATGTAAACAAAAAATAAGTCGTTTATGTTAAGTCCTGATTAACTGCGAAAATATCGATCGCATGACATGGCACTCCACTCGTTCTCTGTTATCTATACATTCGATTTCATTGCATTTTAATTTATTTGCGGGCAATCTTTATCGTTTTACAGAGATGCATGCAGTTTTTAAGTGTGTGTACATCTGCTGATATGCAAATGTTCGACAAGAATGATTTAGAGATATTATTTTAATGCATGTATGACATTCCTTGTTTTGTCCGGTATCAAGAACTAGCGGAAATAGCATTAATTAAGTTTTTAACAAAAATTAACGTGAAATATTTTTAATCTTTGCAAAACAAAAGTGTACCTATTAGATCATAAACACTAATCTTAATGATCATCGGTTCCAATTAAGCATGGTCACAACATGTCCTTACCGAGATCCTGGCTAAGTTTAATGGTCAATAAATAACCCGTTGATCTCTTCTAAAACCAGGCAGTCGGTTTTATCAATAAAAGGCTTTCCGACAAATTAGCATTTTTCAAATATCAATGAGGTGAAGTTTACCCTTTTAAACTAGCAATGCGGATTTAAGGACAATTAAAATCAATAGATAAACATTCTAAAATGCGATGAAAATACAATCAAAAAGTAAAGGACAATGTTTTTATATTAAACGAACTTTGAGAAATTAACTTTATGGCTTGCCAAAATTTTCGAGCGAATTTTTAAGATATTCATTTCATATCTGGTAGGTATACGAGGTGTGTTCAGAAAATAACGGGAATTGTTAAATTTCGCGGGTTCGGAGGGTACGGTTGTCATAAAATTTTCTTTATTATGTTGGTATACATGCCCCCGAAGTATGATAAAAACTTTAGCTGTTTTCATTGTTTACTTTGTCTGTGGCAGCCGCTAAGGTTAGACGTGTTTTATGAGCTTGGCGATTTTTCGTTCGTTAAAAGAAATTTGTATCCAATTTTGCTTAAAAAAATAAAATAAATTCTGTGAAATGTTAACAAAGTCCTATAGTGAGTCTGCTATAAGTAAAACAATAGTTTACAAGTGGTATAAGAGTTTCCAAGATGGCCGTGAAGACGTTAAAGATGACGAACGCCCCAGACGCACAAGCACATTAACAACCGATAAAAACATGGAAAAAGTGGAATAAATGGTTATAAACCATCAGAGAAGTCGCGGATGATGTTGGTATATCGATTGGCTCATCCCATGAAATTTTTTCGAATGTTTTGGGTATGAAATGCGTGGCAGCAAAATTTGTTCTAAAATTGTTAAATTTTGAACAATATTTTTGGCCAAAAAGAATACTGTAATGATGCTCCAGCCTCCATATTCGCCAGACATGCCTCTGTCTGACTTTTTCCTATTCCCAAAAATAAAGAGAACCTTAAAGGGCCGTCGTTTTGCAAGCATAGATGACATTAAAAGCGCATCGCTGAAAGAACTAAATGCTATCCCAAAGATCGAGTTTCAAACACTTCTCTCTTTATTTCCGAGAGTAAACGATTTAGCCACACTAATTCTTTAACCGCACTAGCCGCACTTATAAATTCAGCCTCCGTTGTCGATTGGGCAACACATTGTTGTCTTTTACATTGCCAGGTGATCGCTGCTCCTCCGAATTTGCACACCATTCCCGACGTTGATTTCCTGCTTCCAGGATCTCCTGCGTAGTCTGCATCACAATAAGCCTCAAACGTATTGTCCTTGTTATAAAGTAGACCCATATGTTGCGTACCTTTTATATACCGCAAAATTCTCTTAACCAACTGACAATGCGCTACTGTTGGTTTGTCCAAAACCCTTGAAGCCACATTAATAGCAAAGGCTAAATCAGGTCGAGTCACCATTTGTAGGTACATAATATTACCCACTGCCCAGAAAAACGGACCTGTTGTTATTTTGGATGAGGTTGCAATGAGTTATTTATTAAAAGTAAAGAAAAGTTTATTTATAATAAAATGAATAAAAGCGACTTGACTCTATGCCCGGTACAGGCCAACTGTTTTACAAAAAGGTCCTTATTAAGTAAGAATACTGTCTTACTCTAAAGTGGCACTTGTGTGCATAAAACCATCTGTGAAAGGTTTTATGACACTTGTTTCACTACTATCTTATCTAACTGAGGGTTGAGTTTTCTATAAGTATTATTGACATGTAAAGAACTGCAATTAATCTTAACACTCTCTCTAAAACTTGACCCTCAATAAACCATGTTAAATTATGACACATACAAGCAAACGCAAAAATCTTAAAAGTACTTAAATAAAGAAACAAACAAAGTAATAGCAATTAGCATAATCCTAACTTATTTCTAAGAATTTCAAACCTTGGTTTGGCCAACGGTTTTGTAAAAATATCAGCTACCTGATATTCAGATGATACGTAACTAACGCTAATCTCATTCTTTAAGTACATATCTCTAATAAAATTATATCTAACATCAATGTGCTTAGTGCGTTGATGAAACTCAGGATTTTTTATAAGCTTAATAGCACTCATATTATCTATTAGTAAAACACTAGTTTCAAACACTTCTCTCTTTATTTCCGAGAGTAAACGATTTAGCCACACTAATTCTTTAACCGCACTAGCCGCACTTATAAATTCAGCCTCCGTTGTCGATTGGGCAACACATTGTTGTCTTTTACATGCGAAGGAATGCATTTATTCCAATTTGATATAAAGACTGCATTTTTATACGGGACATTAAGTGAAGAGGTATACATGCATCAACCAGAAGGCTATACAGACGGGACACAAAAGGTGTGTAAATTAATAAAAAGTTTATACGGGTTAAAACAAGCACCGAGGTGTTGGAACAAACATTTTACTGAATTTTTAAAGTACTGTAATTTAAAAGAAAGTGCTTCGGATCCGTGTTTGTATTTTAAAGAGTCGAAAAATGAAAGACTTTTAGTGGTGCTGTATGTTGATGATGGACTGATAGCTGCGTCAAATAGTGATGAAGCTGTGGGGCTGTTAAATCAGTTAAAAACAAAGTTTGAAGCTACAACAACGGCGAATGTGAGCAATTTTTTGGGAATAGAAATTACTCAAACTAAAAATGAAATATTTGCCAGTCAACAAAGGTACTCACAGAAGGTGTTAGAGCGGTTTAATATGCTGGAAGCAAGTCCAGTTAGTACCCCAATAGCAACCGGTTGGAATTTCGATGAGTCTAAATCGAACATCGGCGATTTTCCTTATCGCGAGGCAGTGGGTAATATTATGTACCTACAAATGGTGACTCGACCTGATTTAGCCTTTGCTATTAATGTGGCTTCAAGGGTTTTGGACAAACCAACAGTAGCGCATTGTCAGTTGGTTAAGAGAATTTTGCGGTATATAAAAGGTACGCAACATATGGGTCTACTTTATAACAAGGACAATACGTTTGAGGCTTATTGTGATGCAGACTACGCAGGAGATCCTGGAAGCAGGAAATCAACGTCGGGAATGGTGTGCAAATTCGGAAGTATTATTGACATGTAAAGAACTGCAATTAATCTTAACAAGAAGTGTTTCGAGTATTGGAAGAAGAGATGGCACATGTGCATAATAACCAATGGGAATTATTTTGAAGGCGACAACATTAATGTAGACAAATAAATAAATATTTGTTTCAAAAAATGAAAATTCTCGATATTTTCTGAACACACCTCGTACCTACGAGATATGAAATTAATATCTTAAAAATTTGCTTATAATATTTGAATTTTTTCATTTAATTAAAGCAAACTATATTGTTAACCTGAGAATAACTAACAAAAACAAAGAATTGTAAGTTCTCCCCTGATACAACCTGAATATATAACAGAATTAGCACACGTTATTATTAAAATATCATCAATTATTAATATTAACAACATTTTCTTATATTAAATTAAGACTTGTATTCTTAATTAAACACATTTTTAACCATGCATAGCTAAATTTCATTAAAATTCCTAGGTGTACCCAGGGATATAAAACAAGCATATTTGATTTTGTTCTTGTTGATTTATTTATCAATGTTTGGTTGAGTTTTAATTAGTTTATGTGACAAATAACTTTCATTGATACGATTATCTATAGAAAGTATCTGTCGGATAAATTAACTTAAACTTAACAAGAGATTAATAAACCACCCCTTAATTAGTTATTAGTTATTAGTAATTCTTAAACCAAAATTACTAAGTAAAAGATTTTTATGCAAAATACAAGTTTTATTTTAAGAAAATAATGTATGAACTACGAGTAAATTCTATACACAAAAATAACCTATTTTCCTAGGATGGAAATTAGTTAGCATTAATAAAAGAGTGCCAACGGACAATTATAATTGCACACTGGAAGTCATTCATTGTGATGTAACTATGCGTAATAAATATATTTAGGTGGTTATAGGTAAGTAGTGATTTAACGAAAATGTCTGTAACAGATGTCAATAGTAAACTTTTCGGAAGCAGAAAAGAAGCGGATACGGAAGAGGAAATATAAATACTTTAAAAAACAATAATTTAGCCGGTTTTTATCCGGGCAATCTATTGCGATGCTCTTCGTATATGAGACCAGCTCTGCTAAATAATTGTTCACTGGCTGCACTTCTGGAAGGAGCTGACAAATTATTTGTCACAAATACTGCCGCTGACGTTTGTATCTAGGATGGGGCACAACTCGTTGAAGGCTGATTTTGATTCTCAATTTTTATTGCCAGAAAGAAATAACAGAGTGATAACTAAGAAACATAAACGTTGTACATCGCACCTACTGGCTAGTTGCCCCACCTCACCCGCGCCGCTCTATTATTTAGCCAACAAACTTGCTTATCGGTGATATCGCCATTTATAAAAGGTTTCTATAAGCATACGCTATAATAAATGCGGAACCAGAAGCAGAAGCGAATTTGAAAAAGTATACAGAACTTCCGCAGTTTCGGAAGCGGAAGCAGATGTGTGTTGCAACACTAATTACAAGTATTATTTTGAACTTTTCTGTATCTGTCGACTAATGAATCAGAATCATACAATATCCGGCAACAAGGGCTTTAGTCACTTTATTTAACTATTAATTTTATATATTTTTTGTATTAGATGTTGGATATTTTTGTTATGAAGCCAGTTTCATTTTTGTGCTATTTTAGGCTTAAATTGAACCATTTGCCTACTGCAGAACTGGTTTTTTAATATCTTCGTTCATTACTTTTTTACAATTTTATATTAGTGTTTGCTGTGCGAAGAAAGCAGGCGCTTCCATAAATTAATTTAAAAATAATCAAATACTTCAACCGACTTAAACAGTTCAAAACAAAAATGCGTTTAAAAATATAACAAGGGAGAGTGCTGTTCGAAACTGCTAAGAACACGAACAGATAAGTACCAGAGCTTAAAATCGCAAGATTTAATTCGCAATCTTTACTGATAAGCTGTCTTGTATTATCTAACAACCTTATAGGAGTCCTAAGTAGCATAAACATAAATGTTGGTGCAGGAATGCAATCAAAACGTAGTCCTTACATGGGTAAATTATATTAAACTGGAAATAGAACAAAAAATGCAGTGAGGCAGGTGTCACAAAATAAACAGTGGTTTTGAAGCTCAGTAGATTGCAGTCATGGTAAACAGACTAGAGGCTCAGTGACAAATTAACGATCTTCGCACAGAGGGGTAAATAGTTTGAGCATATCTGCTTCCTAAATGTTCAGCTTAGTAAAAATACACTTGTTGAATACGTCTGAATCTTATTTTATGTCAGTATTTGGATTGAGCAGTCGAATCTTTCTTAAAGCCAGCTAGCAAATACCGTAATATCCGACGCGGAAGAGGAACAGGATACAATCACTGTGATTGTATCCTGTTCCTCTGTTCCTCTGATTGAATCACATAAGAACAAAAAACAGTACACGACAAATAAACGATAGGCCCCTACAGCAAATTAACAACACCGAGCTGCAAGCATGACCCCCAAATGCTCCCTAGCTCCCTAACCCTCTGGGCCTATAGTCCGGCCCGGCGCCATTTCGGGAAGAGAACATACAAACTTTGGTGGACAACCGCATACATCAAACACAGGTAAGGTGTGCTGTTATATTCATGTTAATTATCGTATAATTGTTTGCTGTCTAAATGGGTACATTCAATTCTTTTGTATAAACTTAATCCTTTATATTTTTGTATTCAACTTCCTTCAACAACTTGTGCCTTAAAAATTAAAAACATAATATGTTATGTGGATCCATAACATATATTTTTTTAAATTTTAATTCACCTATACTCCAGTTGTGAGATCACACGAAATCATGCGAAAGTGGGGGGAGCTACGCAAAATCGTATAAAAGTTTACAAAAGGAAATTCTCGAAACAAGGGATTGATCATTTGTGATTTTATCTACTCCTACATTGACGAGCTGTGACTTTATGGCATTTTATTGACGGGCTGAAGTTAACAACAGTGGCTTTTCGACATTTTACGTCACGGGCTGAAGTTAGCTTTATTATAAATTGGGAAAAAGTGAGGTTAAATTCTGGTGACAGTTGACACAAAATTTTAACAAATAAAATTGGCTTTAAATTCTGTTTTGTGTTCGTCGTAGATAAAGCATAGTATGCAACTCGTTTATAAACTTCTCTAGACACTCGTTTTTATTAAACACTCGCTCGCAAGCTTCGCTCGTGCTTAATTAAACTCGTAACTAAAATGGCGTTTATAAAACTTGATACATAATATACTATTTTCGGGCGAAGTGAACATCTCTTGGTGGGAAGTAGACGAACGTGTGAATATTAGACAATCGCCACATAAATATAATCTTAAAAGTAGAGTGTCTTATTTGTAATTTTTAAACAATGAATTTTGACGAAATTGTATGAAACAATTTTATAAATGATCTTGAAGATGCAGAAGAACAAAATTGATAAATAACGCGATTGCAACAATAGGTTGGTAAGCCAAATTTGATCGAGATGAAATTCTAAAACAATCCGTGCACTTGCTACCGAATTTGATTGGCTACGAAATGCGACAACGCCGCAAAATGTTTCTCACCTGAAATCTCCCATCACATACTTTCGAGAATACGACTTTTCGGTATCAATGATACCGTATCATTCGATGACGGTTGGATGTGAAATATCCCATCACCGAAGTGATCTTTCGCTTCGCTTATTTTGGAGTATAGCGCCCCATATCTGACGCGCTTCGGGAAAAGAAACCTTAGGTCCAAAATTTCTAGGGTAGAGGCGATTGAAGCGCAGCATAGGCGATTGTGTAGTAAGGTACGACAATTTTTGAGATAAACAAAAAATTATAATTATTGGACTTTTCAAAATAATCTCGAAAATTATTTTGTGGACCTAACTTTATATTATATCTTAAGATTATCTGTTTTCAGTATGGCTTAGTTTGGTAAAATATTTTAAATATATTAAACTTTGGTGAAATTTAATAAAATCATCCAAATCTTTTTAAATCAAAACATGATAAATAAAAATAACAATAGTTCTGGATAGAAATTTTGTTGACCAGCTTAATCATTAGTAAATAAAAGGATGTATGGAAATGGCTTTTATCGATACATGAGATGCAATACTTAAAAAATTTTGTTTATTTTGTAGACTAGTGCAGTAAATAATAATTCGCATTGGTCGGTAAAGTTTTGTAAACGCCGCCTATCGCCAATAAATAACCAAGCACGTCTGCATTTTACACCGCACCTGCATTTAAACGAAAACTCCAACTACAACAACCGAGCCGATAGTTCAATAAACAACGTAAAAAATGTTAAAACCACAACGGTTATCAATTATCATTTATTAAATGGCAATGTTAAAACAGCTGTACAGTTATAAATTACAAAATTAATAAATCAAATCGAACAGGAATTTATTAATCGTCTATCCACTGCCACCTATAGAGACGAACACGAAACAAACCCTAAGCAATAAACAAGAAAACGTCGATGGCTGGTTGCAATTGTCCGACGCGCTTATATGTCTAAGCCAACTTTACTTAAGCACTTGTCAGCCGGTCTTATCCAATGATGCAGCCAGTTAGATATCATGTGACCTGTAGGAGGGAATTAAATCGAACGAGATTTATAATCCTGCACCGTGGTCTAGTTGAAATTACCGCTTTTAATGAATCTTCAACCAACCACGCCATTTTATTAAAGACACTTATTTAACTATAATCCATTCCATTTAAGAATAAAGTGTTGAGTTGAATAGGACGCTTAAAATTGTGGTTTTATTTACACAGGCCAAAATTTAAAAAACCTCTCTGTCTAATACGTTGGATCAGTGGCGGCTCGTGGCAGTAAAATTTGTGAGTTCTGCCAGTGGGGTTTAAAAAAATGTGGCGCAGTGGGCATTTAATTAAATGGTACCTACAGTTAATTAATTAAATCATAATTAAATCATACACCACATTCATTCTTACAAAAGAATACAACAACAAACACATTAATACACCGAATTAACAGTCTTCTAGTTAAAATATCAAACGTGAACGCGAAGCGAAAAACAAACGACCGGGAAGTAGGAACTGTATGTTGGTGCAGCTCCGGTTTGGCTTAAATTTCACTATCTTAACCTAGGACCCAGAGCGGCGCGGAGCGAAATTACGGTATTGAAATGGGAGCCAGAACTCGAAATTGGCCCAGCTTTGTTGTATTATAAGCGTTAAGCGTTAGAGACCTTTACCGGTCGTTTGGATGACTGTAGTGGCCAAGTACGGCGAATGTTTATAATAAAAACTTTTTATGCAGCCATGCGTTTGAAATATTCACACACTGTCGCACTTAAATATTAAAAAATTAGTCAAGTAATAAGAAAATTTTGGGAGTTCCGCAGCTCTGCAGCCCTTATGCACTAGCCGCCCCTGCGTTGGATATTGATGTAACGTAGTTCTCATGCACTGAATATTTTCTTAGACAGCGTTGTTATGGCTTCTAAAAACAAATTTACAAACTGACATTATAATATTATACAATAAGCAAGAGTTCTTATATTATTTAAATAATAAAATTATATTATATTAGCTTTTGTCGTAAATTTGTGAATAATATTTTAATTATAATTTTTTTATTTTTAAGAAATTGAATTGTAATTAATGAAAATTATTTTCTAATATGTTTCCAATCGAGACTTTCTATAAACATAATACTTTATGACTGCGAGCAAAGACTAAAACTTCGTTTTATAGTATTTGTTAATATATTTAAAGAATCTGGTTGGAATAGTTTTTAAAATTCTAAAAGATTTCATCAAAGCGATCTAGTAAAACTTAAAAGCGCACACTTCTTTTGAATCCTGTAGTGTTTCTTTTCATTAATACGAATTGTTATTGCTCATAAAGTTTTTTATAAATTAATCTAAAAGTAGAAACAAGCAGTTTACATAAGATCCTTAATATGACCTAACTTTATTATTTAACTGATACAACAATTATTAAATGTATGTATGCAAATAGAATATTGTCAACGGTCCAAAAAGCACATAAATTATTTTAGTTACATAAACTAAGGACCAACTTCGATGTAACGCCAAGTAAATGATTTAAATTTTAGTCCGTTTGAAATATTCAATAAGGCAGAGTAGTCACCATTCATTATCCATAGCGGGGGCATTTAAAATTTACAATTTCGTGTTGTAGAAATAGACCCTCAATATTCTGCTTATTGATTAACCATAGTATGTATAATAGAAAAGTCATGTGTCAATTAAATCAAATTTTAATGCTTCTAGCACCCACAGTTAATTTAATTATTTTGATCGTGCTCTATGGAATTTAAGAAAATGAATTAGTATTGAGTTATTGTCTATACAACATTTTTAACTTATTAATTACTTTTAAAATCACATATTTACTACCTAGGTTTTTGATTTTTTCATACAGATTGTCTTTGGGGTACAGATATATGAATTATTACATTGTAATTAAAACCTTTTTTAAATTAATACTAAAACTAGAAAATTAAAAATAGTCATTCGTCCTTCTGTTATAAGGGTATTTCATAGTTAAAAAATAAAAAAATAGTCCTTCGTCCTTTCGTTATAAGAGTATTTCATAGTTTAAAATTCTGTCTTGTTAAAATATATTAAATAAAACATGTCAGTAAATCTTAATATTTCACTCCGCTGATCTGTTAAGTCCTAAACGAAGTTTATGGTGCTATCATTGAGTAAAGAACTTCCTTACTCAATGGTGCTATTCTCTAAGGAAATGTTAATAATAACACAGTACGACAAAATTTGATTTTTGGTCCCTCCCATGAAAAATTTCTACAGATTCTAAAAATAGAGTTAAAAAAATGATACCCGTGTCTCGGCGTTTTTTCACATCACGTCATAATTTTTTTTTAAGGGCTATCCAATAAAATGTTATTCACACTATTCGCGACATAATTTAATAGACTCGATAACAGCTGGACTGCATAGTTAAAAATATATATATTTACTAAATGGATAGGCAACCATTATAGATGCATTTTAAAATTATTTTAATCTTATACAGAGTTTTGCACATTTATATATATATCAAACGGTTTATTTTTAAACCAAGTAACAAAATGTTTCAATTTTAAGCCAATCAAAATGCTTTAAAGTCGGGTGATTACAATTTTTATTTATTCAATTTTTTGTAAAAATTGAGCTTTGTTGAATTAACATTTAAAAAAAAATTAAAAGATATTTAAATAAATTGATTCAAGTCTTAAAGCAAGTGTACCTAAAACATATTTAATTTAAGTAAAAAAAATTATTTAAGTATAATTTGGCTTCAACCCGTCGCGACGTACCGAACACGCATCTGACCAGTGTTATTTCTGCATGTCAAAATTAAAAAGTTTTTGATTTCGGTACAATTTTAGAGAGAAAATTGATTACGCCGATGTAGAATCCGTCATTCTCGCAAGAGTGCGATCTGAAGATTATCCAACTGCTCCTTCAGAAAACATATGTGAGGATAAAAGTAAAAGGCCTTTAACACCCAGTACAACCATTTTTTCCGAGATGGAATCTGAATTTATTCCCTGTAGTTCGGGTTATAAAGTACATTTTATAACACAGGACATGAAAGTACATATGTCACTGAAAATACATTTTCTCCATGCTCATTTGGACTATTTTCCACCAAATTTGGGCGATTTTAGTGACGAACATGGCGAACGTTTTCACCAAGACATTTTAACAATTGAAAAACGCTTCAAGGGAAAAGACGTCATGCATTTGCTGGGTGAATATTGCTGGTCAATTGTTCGAGATTCTGAAGCAACATACAGCCTGTTCAGAATAAAACCGAATATATCTATATATATATATATGGGGCGTGGCCTCGCCTCCCTCCAAGGCGCGACACAGTTGCTTGTGTGATAAACGACATGACGAAAGGTCGAGCAGGTAAGGACTTAAAAAATTAAAAGATAATAATGCAAAAAATCTCATTAGCGATGCAGTCTATTTGCTTAGCTACTGTGTCGCGCGTTGGAGGGAGGCGAGGCCACGCCCCATATATATAAATATAGATATATTCGGTTTTAGTCTGAACGAGCTGTATAATCGTCAAACTAAACGACCAAGATTTTATTCCAATATGTATTGAATATAAGATAAATACAAAAATGTGTTTCATTAAAAAAAAATAAAAAAAAAATATTTAAAAAAAATCAAAATATAAACTTTTTTTATATTTGTTTTTTGTATTGTGTAAAAACATACAATATTTACAAAAAAATATATTTTTAACCGAGTAAAAAATGTACAATCTGTATAAGCATAAATAATAGGAATGACGGCTTAACATTTTTTTATGACGTGATCTCGTGAAACTGTGAGACACAGGTACGTTTTTTTTACCTCTATTTTCAAAATCTGCTAAAATTTTTCATGGGAGGGAAATCGTGTTGTACTGTGTAATATAATGTTAACTGTTTTTTATCAAGATATTTGGGTTTTTGGCATAATATTATGTAAACATAATGTTATTAACATTATGTTGCTAACAGAGCGGAAATGTTCTTAGATAATAGCAAACATAGCATTATGTTATTTTAACAGACAGTTAACATTATGTTATCATTAACATTTCCTTTAAGATTAACACCATTAGTCTGAGTAAGAGCTTTTTATTTGTGTTAAATAACTAAATAATAAAAATCATCTGATACAGCAAAATAACATTTTTCTACTACCATACTTTAATTTGTTTATTAGACATTTCCTACGTGTACTATAATAAGATCCATTATGATACAAATTTTTAATTACAATACAGATTTTTAACCAATAGAAATGCAATATTACCCAAAAGAAATGCGATACACGGCAATATTCTGTTAAAAATAGTGACCATGTACGATAGTGATTGTAAAATTGAAAATTTGACCCCGCCAGAAATTGTAACAGGCCGCAAAATCCGCAAACAACCCGTAAAACCAGTAAAAAGGACGAAATATTAACTGTTAATTTTCCACTTTATTATTATAGTCGTAGAAAAATAGTGCATTCAACTACCATTTAATAGGCTATTAAGACACTCGCACTCATTATGACATGAGCCAAAGGCTTTACAGTCATCATTAAATGAGTCAGGTCATACCAAAACTCACCTTATCCACTTTGTTAAATTTGTGGTATACTGAAAAAAACTGTTTAAAAGACTTTGAAGCAGATAAATACTTAAGCCATTATTTTACTTGAAATCAATACTAAAGTAAGCCTTAAAATAATGGCTTAAGTATTTATCTGCTTCAAAGTCTTTTAAACAGTTTTTTAAGTTTGGTAAAAATTTAACAAAGTGGATAAGGTGAGTTTTGGTATGACCCGACTCATTTAATGATGGCTGTAAAGCCTTTGGCGGCTGGTGGATTTTGGGTACACCCATATCTCAGTTATTAGCCCATGTCTAATAACTGAGATATGGGTGTACCCAAAATCCACAACCCACATCAAATTTATATGAGTTTACAATGACATTTTATAGACAAGTTCTGCGCAAGCAGAATTTAAATTGAAGTTTGCGAAAGAAAAGTTAGTTTTTAAATGTGCCCCCCCCATCCTCCTGCTCCACCAAATTAAGATAATTTAAATTAACGTGCTACAATATTTAATTCACTGCAATTTATCGACAAATTTCAAATTTTATTAAAAAATTTCAAGAATTACAGGTTTTATACCATTTTAACGAGGAATCCTTTGATTTTATCCTTGGCCATTGGATATTTTCTTTTCTCCCTTGAAGGCTCTTGTTTAAAATATTAATTACTGTCCGCATATCGCCCGCGACAAATTTGCACAGATTTTTCGATCAGTTTAGTCTTAATAGAAAGACAATTAAATACATCGTCATTGAAATCACTGACATGGTTTTATTACGATGGGTAGTCGCCAGATTTTTTTTACTTGTAAAAGAAGGTTGAAAAACACTGTAGTAAACGATAGAGCTTAGGTGCTCCCTTATTTTGAGAGGATTAATTGTCAAATTCGCGGTCTTTTTGAGGAGAAATTGAAAGTGATTAAAATATATTTTTGTAGTAATTTCAAAACAATAAATAGATAATTTTCAGTGACGGCTTTTTTCTTACTTAATTTTTTAGTCACATACACAAACATATTGTGATGCAGCCAAAATAAATTTAAATGTGTCAGTGAAATTTTTTAGTCGGGAAAGTAAATAATGAAGATTTGAAGAGAAATTCGTATCGTTATCGTCATACCTATTTAATGATTTTGTAAAATTTATTTATTTGCTGAATTTCACATTTGTTGTAGTTTTATTTAGGAAAAACTTGTTTTCTATAGGTATATTCTATAAAACTCATTCAGGTAAATATTACCTACTTGATTAAAAAATTTCCATTAACATTAAACTCAATAAAACGGGTTTTTAATAAAGAACTTGTTCAAACTGTCTTGAGGCATTTGTATTCTCACCTAAAACTTCCGTTTTAAGTGCCACTATACCGGACACGTGCATATTTATATGTTAGTGGGTACACAGGTATGTATGAACAACTTCCGTTTGTTTGAACACAATTGACAACATTTAATCATTAAAGTTTCAAATTACTACTGAATAATGTTATTTACCTATATAAATATCCAATTGGTCAGTGTATAAAACTAAAATTTTACCTGTGTACATAAATTTGAATATAATAGTATATTATGTATTAAGTTTACGAATTTTAATTAGGCACCAGCGAGCTTGCAAGCGAGTATTTAATTAAATGAGTGCCTAGAAAAGTTTATAAACTTTTTTTTTACCACAAATACTCATTATTATCTAAAAATGATTTAGATTAAATATTTGTATAGTGATATCTATAAAAAAATAGAGTACCCAACTCGCGTAATTTGGGAATCTGTATTACCAGTTAAAATGTCAAATATGTATGTGTAAATCAAAACTTAATCCTTAAAAATAGACTAACAACCGTTTAAATGATGATAGAAGCAGTTTTTTACAGTGGAATTAAAGATAATGTTTTATGGGCACTTCACGAAATTTTTAATGTTTTCAATTAAATCTAGTATACTGCCGACAAAATCAAAAGGTCAGTATAAACTTGCATATAAACTTTTCATATTTTTGTATTAAGGTAATAAAATAATTTTCACAATATTATTTTACAAGAAAGGTACTTCATTTTAACGATTGTATAACATTTGACTACTGCCAATTAACTTAAAACTAACTTCCCGTGACTAAAACGCCATAAAGCCACAACTTGTCAATGTGTATTTAAAAGATCACTTAGTATCATGGAAACATACCCTCGATTTGTGAGTTCCTACGTTTGTTGATAATTGGGACTGATGAGGCCCCACTTTCTGTATAGGTGGGGTAGGTATTTCTTGTTAATAATTTATGTAATTTCTACACAGATACTGCCAGTCATATCTAACACTTTTAAGAAATTAAGTTAAAGGAATTTTCGTGGTTGCTGTGAGGTTTTAAATCACCATTTTATTATATACAGGGTGGTCCAAAACCTTTAATAATTTGTAAATTAATAAAAACCGTTAAAATTGTCAGAAATTCTTTGGAATTTGGTAATGTTTTCACACTGTGTCTACTTTACAACACCTTTATTAAATCAAAAATAGAGTATGCAAGTATAATATGGAATCCCTCATATGAGATACATTCTGATTCACTTGAAAACTTACAGCGTCGCTTTCTTAAACTCCTTATGGCGGGTTTACGAGTCACTCGCGTGCGTTTGAGGTTTGCGTGCGTTTCCTGGGCCTTCGCGTCAACGCGTTATTCCTGACGCGACCCCATTTATGAGTTTCAAAGGCGCGCGTTTGCTCACCTTCAAACGTCAGCTGGTTCCTCAGTGCTTGTGTTTTGATTTCGTCTGATATGTCTCATACTTTGGGAAAATGGACCCATTTTTAATTCGCCGAACCGCAATATTAATGAATTTAGCTCGTCTGCTAATTTTACGGCTGATGCCATTGGCTGGCCATGTCACGTGATATCGGCTTCAACGCGCGCGATCTTTTTACGGTGTAAAGTTTTTTCCCCGGATAAAAACCAAGACGCGTCAAACTGGCTGAGATTTGGCGCACGCGTCCTTTTAACGCACGCGAGGTCACTTATAAACGATCCCATTGCCCACCATGAGTTAAAACCATCGCGCGCGTTGGCTAGCTCGCGTAAACGCGACCTCCAAACGCACGCGAGTGACTCGTAAACCCGCCATTAGTTTCAGAATTGATGGGTTTTACCCACCTGTGGGATTTTCTCGAGCAATATTATTAAAAAGGTTTAATTTTGAAAGTTTGGAGGACCGCAGAATAAAAGCATCTTTAGTATTTTTGTTTAAAGTCATAAATAATTATATCGACTGCCCTTATCTTTTAAGTAAATTGTATTTAAGAGTTCCTCGTGTTACTGCAAGAAATAATTTTACCTTTTATTTGCCAGGTGCAAAAACAAATGTTTTAAAATTTTCTCCAGTACACTTTATGTGTGATAAATACAATGACTTGCAAGACAGTTTTGATATTTTTTCATGCAATTTGCAAACAATAAGAAACTTAATTTTAAATACCTAATTTATTTATTCTTTTTTGCATTGTGCTTTTTATTGTTCTGTACTTATATAAGTTTGTAGAATATTTCAACTGTTTTTATTATAACTTTTTTTTTTCATGTGATATATTTAGTTTAGGTTAATATCTCATCTTGTAATTGGTACAAGGACTGTAAGATGATGTAAATAAATAAATAAATAAATAAATATTACTTTTTTTTTAAACTTATTTTGAAAACACAATGGTATTAAAAATACAATATGTTGGAGTTGCATATATTTTTTTGAATTTTTTTTTTATCATATGCCGTCTAGTTTTTTATCGAAGTTTTTGGTGAACATTTTGAGCAAGTCCTCTAATTATTTAAATTTAGTTATTAAGGAGATTCTTCTAAATGAATAAGGCACTTCCTGCTTGTTCTTATTCATTTAGAAGAACCTCTTTAATATATAAACATACCACTGCTACAATGTATTAAATAATAAATAGTATATTATGTATCAAGTTTGATAAACGCCATTTTATACACAAATTTAATTTAGCGAGCTTGCGAGCGAGTGCTTAAATTAATGAGTGTACAGAAAAGTTTATAAACGAGGTGCATACTATACTTTTTCTACGACAAATACTTATTATTATCTTAAAATGATTTAAATAAAAAATTTGTATAGAGCGCTATCTATGAAACAATAGGGGAATCCGTGTGTCACCGTCAAATGTCAAATTTCATAAACACAGATTATAAAGGTTATAAATCGAAATGTATTTCTTGAAAATTAACAGTTTTTCATAGTGAAAGTAAAGAAAATGCTTTATGAGCATATTTCAGTAAAGTCCGTGCCCGAATTTAAGTTATAGTTTACTGCCGGCGAAATTAAAAGGTCAGTACAATGTTCATATAAACTTTTTAATATTGGCGTTAAGAAACTATTTAATACTTTTGTATTTTTGTATTGAGATAATAAAATAATTTTCACATTTAGTATTATTTTACAAGAAAGGCACATTATTTTAACGATTGTATGACATTTGACAACTGTCAACTAACTTAAAACTAACTTCAGCCCGTGAGTAAAAACCTGTTGCTATCTTCAGCCCGTGACTAAAACGCCATAAAGCCACAACTTGTCAATGTGTATTTAAAAGGTCACTTAGTGTCATGGAAACATGTACGATAAAGGGCGTTTTAAAGGTGGGAGTAGAAAAACAAATTTAAATTTAGGTTTCTGTTCTAAAATAATTCTTTGTAGTTTTATTTTTAATTGTTTTTTCTGTAGTAAAATATTTTTAATGATATTTTTAATTTAGTTTATTTCAAAATAAACAGTCTTAATTTTTTGTTATAAATTACTAATATTGAATTAATTAAGTAAAATTTTACGTTTTACCATTTCTTGAATTAAGTTGTTAATTTCAGATATGTAAAAAAATGATTAAACTATGGGCGTACTTTTTATAATCCAAAAAGACAAAACTAGATGGTATATGGGAAATACTGTGAAAAGATAAATTTCACGAAAAAACATCTAGTGGACTTTTTTTCGTAAATCAGCTGCTTATTTTAAAATTGTAGAGATTTTTTATCATTGGCGTATTTTTTTAGATATTATCACCCCCGTCGTGACGCCACTGCTTGTAGTATTAAAACGAATTTAATGCCTATGTATGATACCTAATAAAAAAAAACCAGACTCACCAAATTTCAATTAAATATGTTCTTTTGTTTTGGAGGAATTATTTTGTTTTTAAATATATGCAATATGAAAATTATAATACGCTTGACTTTTTTTTTAATGATTTAACTCATAACTATAGCATCATAAAATATAATGACTTTTAAATTCCATATTTTAGATTAAATGTGAATTTAAATGCACCACAGTATCTAGGTCTTCGTGCATTTAAACCATTTACCTCAATTAAAGTCTTTAGATTTAATTAAAACCTAATAAAACCTAATGCAACAAAAAATAAAATATTAATTTTACTATTTGCAACATCACTTTTATCGTTATGACAAGTCGTCAGAAATAAAAATATATTTTTGAGATGTGTTCTTTGGGATTAAATGAAATATTTTAATTTTGATGTATAATTGAAGGTCCAAGTTGATGAAGGGATGCTCCTCAAATATGGTAGATTTAGCATTTAGATTTAGTTACACTTTGCTTGTGAAGATGCCAACATCGTTGGCGAAAAGCACTTTGTGTTTCGTTTAGGGCGTGTTTATTAATTTTTGTTTAAATTTTAGTTAGTTTATCTTTATCCGAGCATTTAAATTCAAGCATTAACTACAAAAATTGACCCTCCTAAACGAAATACTGGATACGCGCCTGCATGTGCACATTGTATTTTAGGACCATGCGTAGGATTTTCTCCAGGGGGGTTATCAAATTTCATAAAAAAAAAATATATTTTAAGGTTATTTTTAAGTATTTAAAGTGAAATATTTCATAAGAGAATATATATTTATAGCTTTGATTTTTAAGTAAAATTTCATAAAAAAATATGTATATTTAGGTTTTTTCGTATTTTAAGCGAAAATTATAATTTAAAACCCTCCTAGAACCCCTTGCGCAAGGGCCTGGTTTCTAGTGTTTGTAAAGTGTGTATTTATTTAGCATTGCACCCTAAAAAATGTTGCGCAAAGTATCTGGTAAATAAATTAAAAATAAATAGTAACATCACATATAAGAATACACAAATTAAAATGTATTCTTCATTTTAAAATTAACAATCTTGTTTAACAATTATAAATTGCTGCTTTGGAGTTACCAAAACAAGTTTAAAGTTTGTTAATTAAGAAAATATTAAAAGTTATATACGCCATTAATATGGGTTTATGTCTGTTTTAACTAAATAACCATTTACACAGGCAATAAATAAATCTAATTTGTATAACTATAAAATTATGATGTAAATACGATTAATATTATTAATTGTTATGACATATTTGGACAACTTTATAAATTATAAATTAAAATGAGTTTTAATAACGCACCATGGTATAAATTTAAAAAAATACATTTAATATACTGTAGTTAAATACAAATAATAAAATATATTTTGTTTTTACAAAAATGGCCAATTATTCATGTTGTAAATATAATTTTTGGTTCAACTTCAACAATGCGAAGGAGAGTGGAAAGTTACACGTGTACTAATAAAAAATGTCATCTTCTTCGACATGTAAAATATTTTTTGAATCAGTTAATTACCTAGTTTAAGAGCAACAAGGTAATGTATGTCAAAACATTTTTAGAGCTAAAAGGATTTTTCCCATATTTCTTTAAAAAAATTTGGAAAATCCTTTTTAAAAAATTTGCCTGTCGATATTACATAAATGATAAAGGCAAAACAAAATTAAATTCCTTACATATTATTTTTCGTGTACTAAAACTTATAACTTGAAGCCCAGTACGTAGGAGATTAATTCTCCACCTTTAAAATAGAAACAGGTGTCCACACCGACTATTTGGACATGTGAAGAAAGAATTACCCACACATTAAATTAATATATGAACATTAAATTTTACTTACAACAAAAATAAAAAATAACTTATTTGACACGATATTTGTCATGTCCACATTAACTCACAACTTTGTTAGAAGTTAAAATCATTATTTTAAATATTTTTTAAATACTTTGTTGTATATTTTTAAAGATCAAACTAAGCATAATATTTGATTTGTTTATTATTTTCTAATATTATAATTATTTAAAAGTATACTTAAAAAGGATTTTTTTAATTGCTTATATTTTTTTAAATATTTGTTATATGGCAAGCCGTTTTACTATTTAATGTAAAATTTTTATACAATTAAAAAAAGAATTGGGCTAGGAATATAAAATTTACCGTATTTATAATAGTTACAATTTCCATTATGGATTATTTCAAATTTAGTTGTACACAAATAGTAAATGGGACAACTTTGTAAAATTAATTTTAATTTATTTTTAATGTATCTACATCTTTTTTTATCTTTAAATAATTGGGTTCAATTTTTATGATGCCTTATTACAATTACATCAATTTTTCTGAAACAATACCTGCCATGCACCTGTTGAATTCATCGTCAAAAATTATTATAACTATATGAAAATAAAATGTCACAAGAAATAACTCCATATTGCAAAGGTGTTAAAGTTCAATTTTAATTCAATGAATTATTTTTTAATAGATGCACAAATATTTTAATTTTTATTTTAAGTTGCAATGTTCTTCATATAATAATGTTAATTCAACTATTTAAAACGATGTAAAATATAATTGGGTCAGAATTTCTCAAACGGGCCACCTGAATTAGGTCAAAATTAGTTTTTGTTTGTAGATACATTTTTTTGATAGTATTTTACATCACTAACACAAATCCTAAAGGATTTTGTAAAAAAAAAATTTTCAATTGACATATTCATGATATTAAAAGTCAAAGTTTTTAATAATTAAAAAATAAAAAAATTCATTATGGCTGAACTAATTATCCGATTCCAACGATATAACTAGCGTTGGAATCTTGTTTTGACATAGATTCTTTGTTATTTTTTTCAATTGTCCTATTTTCATTTAGGTCGATTTTTTTTGTTTTTTTTATACCAAATTCGGAAATAATTGCCTTCTGCGCCAGCTATCGACTCGAGAAAAAAAACACATATACTCCAATCATTTCTCGAAATTATGCTGCTGAGAAAAAAAATGGCCCGCAGGTTGACAAAAAGTTATTCGTCCTTTTGTGGCCGCGCGCGGTGTCAGCTCACGCTCCGAACCGTGTACGCTGTACGCGCTTGTGACGCGACGTCTTACGGTGGTCTGGAACCTGCGGGCCATTTTTTTTCTCAGCAGCATAATTTAGAAAAATGATTGGAGTATATGAGGTTTTTTTTTCGAGTCGATAGCTGGCGCAGAAGCCAATTATTTCCGAATTTGTTATAAAAAAAACAAAAAAAAATCGACCTAAATGAAAATTGTTCAATTGAAAAAAATAACAAAGAATCTATGTCAAAACAAGATTCCAACGCTAGTTAAATCGTTGGAATCGGATAATTAGTTTAGCCATAATGATTTTTTTTTATTTTTTAATTACTAAAAACTTTTACTTTTAATATCATGAATATGTCAATTGAAAATTTTTTTTTTACAAAATCCTTTAGGATTTGTGTTAGTGATGTAAAATACTATCGAAAAAATGTATCTACAATCAAAAACTAATTTTGACCTAATTCAGGTGGCCCGTTTGAGAAATTCTGACCCAATTTTAATGTCTAAAATTAAAATTATGTGTACATAATTTTAATTCAATTAAAATTATGCACACCATACTTCTACGAGCATTGGTCTACTTTATTTAAAAATTTTATAATATTTATATATTATTTGATTTCTTTATTATTTTCATATTTTATAATTATTTAAAAGTATACTTAAAAAGGATTTTTTTAATTGCTTATATATTTTTACATAACTTTTTTTTATGGGCTCCTACGAGCTTAGGTCTACTTTATTTAAAATTTATACGCCTAAAACTGTCTTCTTTTAAAATAATGTCACCAAAATGGGGAAACAAAAAGCCACTTTTTAAGTAGGTATAATTACTTTTGTAGCGTGACATAAATTAAAGTAGGGGGAACGGAACTGAAGATGTCAGCTGCCACGATTTATTTATTACATAGTATGTAAACTTGAACAATATTGAGATTCTACACGTTTTTTACAAACTTAGTTTTTTTAACGTTCAAACATATGCTAAATGAAGTATGCTATATTTTCCGGTAGTTTTGTTGAGGAGCCGAATTCTTATGTTGATTTTTTGTAATTTTTATTTAACTGCCATGATGATATACTTATAGCCTAGACGAATACATCTGTATTTTAATGGTTCACATTTAAGGAAAAGTAGTTTAATTAATTTAAAAATAGAGTTACATAAATATTTTTGCATAATACAAATTTATTTTCTTGAAGCATAATTATTTTATTTATAATTATTTGCCTTAAATTTAAATAACATATAATCAAACATTTATCATTTAAATGACACTGGCCAAAATATTAGTTTAATTGGCACATAAATATAATAAACGTGACAGTTTAGGCAATTTGTGTTAGGAAATGGCATGAAAAAAATTTAAAAAAATAATACTTTAGAATATTCATAACCGACTAATACTTATTCTTTTCCAATATTTTTTTAAAAGATGTATAAAATATTAAAAAATAAAAATTAACTTTGTCCTTTATTACTAAAAATTGTCAATAAGCCCTTTTGACTTATATAGGTAATTAAATTAAATTTTATTTATCTAGTTATAAGTAACCCAAATAAAAACAATTGTCTTTTATTTGAGTATTTTAAAATACCTACTTTATAAAAATATCATAAACATGTCTAACTATTCAAATATAATGGAATAGGTTTTAATAACGATCATTCCATTATATTTGAATAGTTAAACTTAAACCTAAAATTTAAAAAATAGTGGATAAAAAAATGGAAATTTTATATTTAAAATTTAAAAAATGTTAATCCTAATTGAGGAGCAACCGCGCAAAATGTATTAAGCTGCAGTGGCGTGCCAAATTGGTCGAGAGCTTCCCTGCAAAATTTGAGGTGGGCCCCCAATTAATCACCTTATTTTTGCTGTTCAAAAACCAATAAGCATTTATTTAAATTGATTTTTTTTAACTTAACTATTTTGATAGTTACTAGATTTGGATGTGGTTCTTTACAAAAGCCCCTACAGTCTGAAGCATTTACGTTTACGTTTTTATCGGTTTTGAAAAAAAAACGAAAAAAACAAAAAAAATGTATCTGAATAAAAAACGTTATGTTACCAAGTTATGTCGAAGGGGAAATCTTCCAAATATCCCTAGATAGTCCAGTGTTGCCGGATCTTCTAGACGAGAATGGCAGATTGATAATTTGGGTTGGACATAGTCAACATAATGGTTTATTATTGCATATTGCAAAACTGTTAACAAAAAATTACATGGCACTTCTATTTTTTGTAAATGTCTTTTAAGTAAACTCTACTACAACCTAGAGTGATTTCAACATTTTCTCATAGCGACTAATATCGTGCCCAAACCTCCTTAAGAGCTAACAGAGATTGAGAAACCTGTTTAGAAAATTATAATCGGATATTTTAGAAAAAAGGCAAGAATTTTAGAAAAAATATAAAAATAAACTGAAGAAATATTTTTGTAAAATTAAAGTGAATATTAATATTTCTAGATCCAGTTTAATTTACTTTTACTAACATTAACTTTTAAAGTCCTGAAAATTAACTTTTCGCTAGATAGACTTGAAAATTTAAAGACTGTTCAGCATTGAAAACATCATACTACCACTTATTAAATTTTCGTAAAAATTTTATTTAAAAACTGTTCAGCATTGAAAACATCATACTACCACTTATTAAATTTTCGTAAAAATTTTATTTAAATTATCCCTCCGATCAGTGATAGTCCCGGGTAAACTGGGACATAACTTATGCCGTATAAGGTTCTAATGGACTACGATACTAAGGTTATAAGTATGCTCATAATATGTTTAATTATATGTCTGTACTTTATGGTTATATAAGTGTCCAATGGTATACAAATATATGGAAACAGAAAAAATTGAGCAGATGAATTTTCTGATTTATTTGGTATTTTATGTAATAATTGTAGAAGGAGCAGCTTCGGCTGGTGGCCCATGGGCAGATAATTAATGGGAATGTTCGGCACAAACCTTACTGACTTAAATACCCATTTAAGGTTTCAAGGTTTTTCACTTCCCTTCCTTGAATTATATACCTTATGTCTAGTTTACCTTGAAAATGCATTTCCATATAAAAAAATGCGAAATGGTGCTCGAATTGGTCTAAAACTTATTTTAATCAATTCAGAATCTTGCTTTTATAGAATAATACAGCTACACGTTTTAAGCGATTGATAACAGAAAATTGTTGGCTCACAAAGTTGTAAAAAGTCCCTAGGGACCTTATTACTAATCGAAGGGTTAATGCTATTATTTACCATAATGTTCATTTTGGTTAAATATTTTCTTGACAAATCCACGATAGGCCACTGATAGATCTAGCTTTACCATCCGCTTGTTTGATATACCAAAGTTATTTTGATTTTCGTAGTAAACTTTCTCTTTTATGGTATTGCACAATGTTTGCATATAGGTATCCAAATTGATCGGCTAATAATATAAATGCAGTTGGTACGGGCAGCTACATATCAAAATGATGCACGCCGAACTAGGTGGCCAATAATTCAGTCGTAACATAGAGCACGGAATGTTTACATGGATATTGCTATCTAGCGCACATCTACACGTATAATTTCCCCGATGCATACATATTTATGAAGGTTGGGTGTCGTTTTCCCAGGTGGAGGGCTTGTGGCGCAGATATCCGCTACTCCATACCTCAACGGGACCGTCATAATTCTGTCCACGCCGCACGATTTCCACTCTCTTCTTGCCGTGTTTTGTGCCCGAGTACAAGACACCACAACCAGGGCTCTGTCTACAGTCTACCAAACCCTGTTTTGTTTTCTACTAGACGATGTTTCAATTTTCACTCCAATGATTTCCATACTAAATAATTTACGATGGTGGGTCTTGTTATGGTTTAGATAAACAGTAACACCAAACACCCACACAGTCTTCCTCTGAGTGTCTATTTTATGATGTATTAATACATTAATTAATAGAATGTTTAAATACAATTTAAAGTTTGAACATTTTTAGTGACATGATAAAAAGGTGCTCTTAAATTTATTATACGAAAATATTCTAATTTTGACAATTTAACACTTTAAGATTGTAAAAATAGAATTTGTAAATAATTGATTAACTTTGTATAGTCTTTCTTAATTTTGCTCTCTATGCTGCCCAATCTGTATTAAATTTTTATATATAATAAAAGGTGTTACTGGAGTTACTGGAACTTTTTATTTTCTCGGTTTTATTGTTGTATTTAAAATTGTATGAAAAGTATTTGCAAATTGGTATCCGTATCGGAAATTATATATATTGTAAGCTGTGGTACGATCAGCGAATTTTCATTTGTAGAAAAAATAAATTGCATTAAATTTTAAATGTTTCCGAAATGTTTTATTAAATTAAACTAAATAAGCAATATTGCTTTTTGTCAGACTATTATAAACAAAAACAAGGGTTGTGTGGTATTTGTAGATTTCCTATAGGTTTTCAATTGAGAAAGTGGCTCAGTCTTAAACTGTGGAGAAAAAATATCTCTCTCTCCACGTTTACTGTCCAATGAGACGACGAGATTTCAATTTTCTCAGCGGTAGTATTTATTATTACTATGACGATTATACAGTGGTGAATTATTTTTTTAAATAATTGATACTTTTATATGTCATGGAATATGTGGTATATGATAATTACACACAATTGTACAAAATTCTTTAGTAAAATTGGAAAAAGTATATCGTTTAACTCTTGAGAAATGACCATTTTCATTCATCCTCAGGGAAATGGCCATCGTAAAACAATATACCATACCAAAATGGTCATAAAGACGTAGAAAATGATGAGCGCCTTGGACCCCCCAGTGCAATCACAATCGATGGAAACGGAAAAAAGGAAATAATTAATAAGTACCTACCTACAAATTAAACTTAATTTTCGTGTATCAATGCGAAAAAAGCCTGACCTTGTGCCAATGATAATTTCTACACACACTCCATTTCTTGTTTGTGAAGTGTGCTTTGAAAAGTCCCATATTGGTGAGACATGGCCGCATATGCCTTTAATAATAATAAGAATAATTTATTGCCAGAAGATCACAACGTGACATAAGCATTGTCATATAAACATAAACATAATATGGTACTAGAAAAAGAAAAATGTTTCCTTTACATGCATGAATATAAACATTTAGAAGGAACAAAAATAAACATAAAAAGAATAATTAAGTGGTACAATTTCAAATCTATAGATGAATAAATAGATAATATACAGTACAGTTGTCCCTGAATGGCCAAAATCAGAAATGTTTTAAGGATTAAAAGAATGCTGGTGTAATTTTTTTCCTCAAAATGGTGAGCGATCAGACCAGCTAGTGTAAAAAAGCTGCAGAGCTGCAGCAAGTTTTTTGATAATATGAAAATATTAAACAAAATTTTGACGTAATCATCCTATATTTTGAAACCAAAATTTTTTAATTTTATTTAGGTATAATTTTTATCCATGGTGAAAAATGTTTAGTCTATCTATGAAAATGCAGCGTTTGCGGGTATGGCTTTTGTTTTTAAGTAATTTAAGTATTTTTTTTGAGCCAAGATTATTTTAAAGCCTAACTATAATTTGGCACATTGATTAAAAAAAACAAGCTAAATGGGGGCACTCGGTTAATTTTCAAAATATAAATATTTTCATATTTGACATAGATCGGGGGTTCACTCATTTTGCTTGTTTTTTTTTTGAAAATTAAAGTACTCAGCTTTGAAAAACTTACTCATAATAAAATAAACAACTTAGGTCAAAAAATGTTGTATGCTTTTATTGCTACCGTTTTTGCCCCAGCTCAAATATTATAAATTTTTATGTTTGTCATGGCTCTGTGGCAGTGAAAGGATTTTTTTAATAATTTTTTTAACAAAACGTTTATTTTGTACATCAGTAACTGTTCCAAAATTGGACCCTTTCATTTTCAAAGAAGACAAACCTAATTTTGTAAAAGTTAATTGTCCTAAAAAAAATAACATCTTGGCTCAAAAAAAAAAAATTAAACCGTTTTCCCCCTCCCTCTGAATATTATAATTTTGGAGGCTTTGGAAGCGGTGGAAGGAATTAAAAAAAATATTTTTTTTCACCAAAATGTTCATTTTTACCAGTATTCTATATACAGGCGTTTTCATTTTTAAAAATATTCATATTTCGCACCACCCTACTGTAGAGGCAGAAATAAATTTGTCTTCCTTTGAAAGAATTAAAACGTTTTTAATAAGTACCTACTAACTAGGTGGTAATCGGCATAGTTATGCCACAATATCGACTAATTGCTTTAAAACGTCTATCATTAGAGCAAAAACAAGGGTTATTAAAAAGTGTGCTTTGAAAAGAAAATTGTGTTAGGAAAAATTAATAAATAACTAAATACCAAAGTATTTATTAGTATTTGTATTTCATGTTGTACCTACACCATGAAGTTTTCGCAAACATTAGTTTTTTTTTAAATTTTTATTTTTAATAGGTATCTATGCTCTGCAGAACTGCCTCTTTAACAGATCGCGAGCCGTCACGTTTGCAGACAAACTTATATATTTAGAACATTTGTAGAAATCACAAAAACCAGAAAAAATATATAAAAAATAAAATTATAATTATAATTTTATTAACGACAAATTATTTAATACAGTCATGAGTACTAGCTAACAATGGATTTTTGTGCTAAATCCAAATGAGCAACGTATAAAAATATTATGTATTAACGGCATTTTAAGTTCTGTAAGCACTTGACAATGGTGATAAATTATAATTTATTAATTTTATGACAAATTCATGTTTGTACATATACTGTATTCACTCTTTAAATTCATATAAGAAATTCTGCACCAAGTAAAACAAACCAGCCAATAACTACTCGAGCCGTCTAACTGTTCCAGGACAATGCAACTATAAACATAAAACATATCACGTCAAAACGTTGCATACAAAGCCATTGTTAACTTTCATGTTTGAAACAATTTCTCTGTGTTTATTGTTTTATTGTTCAAACATGCACATACGCTAATATAATGGACAGATAATCTATTAAACGTGAAATAAATCCATTTGTATTTTTTTTTAATAGTTGTACTGTTGGGTTACGAGATATTGGAAGTAGATTATGTAGTAAATTACTAAATAATTAAATCCAGTCATGCAAAGTTAAATTAATCTATTAACGGGAACTATTTACCTACCATACCAAATATTTGATTAAATTTATTTTATAATATGTAAATAAGGTAAGCAGCTATAATTTTTTTTATTTTTTATTTTAACCACTAAGTCGATGGATTGATGTATTCTACTTAATTTTACTTACACTGTTCAAAATTTCATGACCATTTTAACACCAAATTAACACCATATATGGTCTATATCGATACAAACCAAAATGGTGTTAAATAGGGTTGTAAAGGTTGTAAAGGTAAAGGGAAACTAGTAATACATCAACATTGGTTTACACTTGGATTTTATTCTCGTCATACCTTTACTTTGGTATCCCCGTCCCATTGCATTACATATACATTAGCAATTAGTGGGTCAGTGCTTAGGTTGCAATATTTCGTACAGCGCACCACAGGGTTCGTTGGTCCGGTGTAAATTCAAATACTAAAATAGTGTTAATTTAACTTTCACACAGTATTAAAATAAATTTTACCTGGTGTAAATTGAACTCCTTTTCAGTGTTAAATATTATGTGTTTGTGGTCAAATTAAATCATATATGATTAGTATACTACACAGAAAAAAGGAAAAAAAAGGAAACAGGAAGTTCCTTGACGCATTACTAGTACTAGTACTATAGTACTAGTACTATAGTATATTACCAGTGGTATTATTCCAGAAAATGGAACCTTCAACCCGCTAGAGATAATGTTTTTAGTTCGTTCCACTAACTTAAAATACTTCAAGTATTGACAGCTGTTTCCACCTATTTAAGGTCTACACCTTTTCCAATTGTATTTCAGAAAGCGTCAAATGTATTTTAGAAAACGTCAAATATATTTCAGAAAGCGCCCAATGTATTTCATAATAGTCAAATGTATTTCGGAATGCGTTAAATGTAGTTCGAAATAGTCAAATGTATTTTAGAAAGCATCAAATGAATTTCAAAATGGTAAAATGTATTTTAGAAAGCGTCAAATGCATTTCAGAAAGTGCCAAATGTATTTCAGAATAATCAAATGTATTTCGGAATGCTTTAAATGTATTTCAGAAAGCATCAAATGTATTTCAGAATAGTGACAATATATATTTTGGAAGCTTTTTAATTGATGCATGGTTAGTGTGTAGAGAATATACCTACAACATAAATTTATATAAACGAAAATTATTAAGTATTATTATTATTATTATTATTATATAAAAAATGTATTTACTACATACATATTAATATTATTACTATATAATACATAGTTATAAATGTGGAGGTGCATTCCAAAATTATTTTAAAATATTTTGTTCGGGTAAAAAAATGACACGATTTCTGTGCAGTGGCGGACACGGAATTTTAAAAGTCCTAATTTTGTTATCCATGTACAAATCTGTAAATAGCAAAGATACAATATTGAATACCAAATTGCATACAACATTTATATCTTTAATGCACAATTTTATTTGTTAAAGGATACAAAAAACGTACATTTATAATAATAATTATAATTATTAAATTAATTATTTGGAAATGAGGTTAAGTTATCGAATTATTGCCTTTTTTACAGACTAGGAGGTAAAAAACTTTACCCGATTTCGGCCTAGACAATTATTCAGGGAGCCTACACAAGAAGTATGAACTTCATGTAAACAAATGGCTTCCCAAAATAAGAGGGCGCTAAAAGAGAAGTAGGGCATGTCTCAACTATGAAGCAGGCTGCATTCTTGTTAGTACAAAGGGACATTACATCTACATAAAAAGTTTGTACTCCTTGTGTACATAGTGTGATAATCAATCACTGTAACATTGTACTAAATGTTAAACAGTAAAAAAGTTTAAATAATATGTACATAAAACACTAAAAACCGAGGGGTAAACCACTGATTTTTTTAAATTAAAAATCGCTTACGAAATAACGGCTAAGGATAACAATAATAAGGGTAGTCATGCGCAACGCGTCGCTAAGCCCTGATTAGGCACCGATTAAGCAAGTTTTCCTTATTGATAACGACTGATAAGGAAAAAAATCTTAACACAACGTCCACTAATATTGAACGTTGGTATCTAAGATTTTAAAGTGGATTACCTCTCGCTAAAAACAATTAAAAAGTTTGAAACAAATTTAGTATTTTTTTCCATTTTTTTATGTAGTAGGATAAAATTAAAAAAAAATACAATTTATTAATATCAGGTTTTATAAACGCCATTTTAGTTTCGAGTTTTATTAGGCACGAGCGAAGCTTGCGAGCGAGTGTTTAATAAAAAAGAGTGTCCAATTTTATTTATTAAAAATTTTACATCTGTCAACTTTCAACGGATTTAACCTCACTTTCCACTTTAGCCCGTGACTAAAATGCTCAAAAGCCACTGTTGCTAACAGCCTGTGACTAAAACGCCATAAAGTCAGTCACAGCTTATTAATGGGGGAGTAGATAAATATATTTAATGCGCATTCTGACTATTCTAAAATACATTTGACGCTTTCTGAAATACATATGACGCTTTCTAAAATACATTTGACTATTCTGAAATATATGTGACGCTTTCTGAAATACATTTGACTATTCTGAAATACATTTGATGCTTTTTGAAATACATTTGACTATTCTGAAATACATTTAACGAATTCCGAAATACATTTGACTATTATGAAATACATTTAACGCTTTCTGAATTACATTTGACTATTCTGAAATACATTTGAGACTTTCTGAAATACAATTGGAAAACGCGTTCTGAAATACATTTGACGCTTTCTAAAATACATTTGTCGCTTTCTGAAATATATTTAACCCGTTCTGAAATACATTTGACGCTTTCTGAAATACATTGGGCGCTTTCTGAAATACATTTGATGCTTTCTGAAATACATTTGATTATTCTGAAATACATAGTACGCATTATGAAATACATTTGACTATTCCGAAAAACATTTAACGCTTTCTGAAATACATTTGACAATTCTGAAATATATTTGTCGGTTTCTGAATGTATTTGACTCATAATTAACGAACGCTGGAGCGCTATCATAGCCGCTGGGTATATATATATATATATTTATATAAAAAATATATATTAAAAAGGGTATGTAGGGTTATAGTGACGTTACAAGTCAAATAAACCTTAAATTTAATGCTGCGTCAATATACGACGCAACATTACACCTGAATTATGCAAAAGCTTATTAATTACCTCGGACACAATCTACTGCCTCGGCTATAATATGAGCTCATCCCATAAGACGTTTTCTGCACTACAAAACTCGCTCCTTTGCTCGTTGCTCCGCCCGTCCGAGAAATGATGACGTCTTATGACTTTGGTTCTTTAATATACTAGGTCTGTGGGTAAAAGGCATAAGGGGATAAGTCAAAAAAAGCAATTTTTCAGCAGAGCCTTAAACGTGTTCCCATTAATTCAGGAAATATATTTATGGTTAGCGGTTATACCCTTTTGGTAGCATATGACATGTGCTACCAAAAGGGTATACCCACTAACCAAATATATATTTCCTAAGGTAATGCGAACGCGTTTAAGGCTCCACTGAAAAATTGCTTGTTTTGACTTATCCCCTTATGCCTTTTACCCACAGAGGTAATATTTTAATAAAATATAATATAATGAAACTCCCAATATTTATAAAATATGTATGTAGTGTTTTGTCACATTCTTGAAACATTTATGGTTATAAATAACATTATGTTGCCTTCAGGATCATGTATTTGAGGTTCATGGATAAAATGTACATTTTTTTTCTAAGCATTACTTTTTAACATCTAAAAATTTATCAAGCAACACGATTGAGCGATTATATTTAAATTGTTTGGTGTGATTTAAATAGACTTGGAAAAGTTTATTTTGAACGATTAAGGCAAAAGTCAGCGGTATACTCGTACGTGTAAAAAAACTGTACTATTTACGCGATCTAACAAGCAGGAGATAAATAAATTTTACAAGGTATTTTTCGGTTCTTTCTTTTGTCAACCGTTTATGTGAATTCTCGTCGTGACAAAACATAAATAGTGAAAATATACGAGAGCGGTTTCTTTTTACGTTTCGCTGTTTGACAAATATCCAAAACATATTTGCCTACACTGCTTTCATAAGTTTTCGGGCGAGTTATGATGTTGGACGCACCGCAAAAAGTCGAAAAAATGATCTGTTAACAGAGGCGGGCTGAGTGTTAAAAGATTTATATTTAATTTTTCTTAAACATTTTTGGTATATCATCTCCATGACTTTTATATTTTGATTTATGACCGTTTTTACTTTTAACTTTTCAATTTATTTTTGTACTATGTTGATATAACAAAAGTTAGGTTTGCAAAACTGTTCTACGACAATTGAAGGGGTAAGTGGATGAGGGGTATAAGTAAAAATTTTAATAACATAGGACAAAAAATATTGTTACTATAATAAAAAATAAATTTGGTATTGGAATAACAACATTTTTGTTTGAAGGTGCCATGTAAGATTTAGGTTTAAAAGGAACAAACAATATTGTGACTTGACGTGATAAATTTGGTATTGCAATTACAATATTTTGTGTTTTATTATTAAAAATGATAATTAACCTCATCATCCACTACAATTATGTATCAATTATTATGTAACGGCCGCTATAATTTTAAGATCTCAATTTCATCAAAATATTATATTTTTTAACAATTGAGAAAGTAATCCATTTCCATTGGGATCAAATATGGCGGGCTGAAGGCGTGTGGAGTAATTCATCCGAATGGAAATGGCCATTTATAAAGAATTAAACGCTATACTTTATTAATTTAAATATTACTACAAACACAGATTCATGGTATCATTCGATAGTGGAGAAAGAAATAAATAATTGAAAACTATTTTGTCCATAGTTTAAGACTGAGCCAATTTTTTAATTAAATTCAACGTATACAAAATGTATATAAAATTTAAATTTTCTTTAATATATTTAGAAAAAAGCAATTTCTTCATATTTAAACTTCTTTCTTGGTGACCAAAAGCCTTAATGGTCTCTGTATCAATGTACCATTTTGACCAGCATACCCGAAATCCAATTTTGCCCCTCCTGGATCGAAAAGTCATCTATGTTAAATAGTTTTTCATTGAGCGAACCGTATCCCACGAGCACCAAAACGAACTGCGTATTTAAACAAAATTCAACTTTCTTAGTTTTATTTAATTAACGGACCCAAATAACAAACGGCGCAGTTGTGATAAATTTTATTTTTATAAATAAAATGGCAATTAAAGAAAATTGATAAAAATCTTTAAAACCTGATATAATAGCGAAAAGAGAAATTCTAACCTAAAAGTATCACGAAATATATACATCGTATACGATGAATTAAGTTTTTACCCAATTCAAATTTAACTAAGGGTTTCTTAAAGAGGAGTAATTGGAAAACAATTAAAAAGAAAGACAGTACATACATTTCAAGGGATTAGTGAGTTTTGTGGGGAAAATACTTTGTAATATAATAATATACAAATTAGATATCAGTCGATATGTTAATAACACCAAACCTGATTTAATAAAGCAATTCTATGGTCGAATTTGAATTCAACACATTAAAACCTTTCGAAATAATAGTTTGGTTTCTTGTCAAAAATTGTATAGAACTGTATTAATAATGTAGAAAATGTTATGCTCCAAAAATCTATGGTTTATAAAAATTATTAAATTATTTGTAAGGATATTTGATTGTATTTTTGGTACGTCCCTGTTTTGGCAAGTGAATCTCGAAAAGTCGAGACACATGCTCGGTGAAGAAGAAACATTCCCAGAGACAAGAATTATTAAGAAATTCAAATGTCTACTAATTTAGTGAATCTTTGTAACGCGACAGGTGGCGCGGGCACACGGGACGCATTCGATTATTAATTTTACTACGCCAGATGAACATTCCCTCTTTATTATGCAGGCAGAAACTAATGATTTTACGAAAGAACACAAAATCATTTTAATTCGTTAACGTGTTAATTATAAATTTCTTATAGGGGTGTGAATGTCACAACATCTCATAAAGAGATCTTAAAACAGGGTCTACCCTCCAGCAATTAGAAGGGTGCCAAGGAGCGACACTTGCTTCGATAATTATTAGCTATTTAATTAATGCGTTTACTCTCTGATGTATATAAATTAGTCTTAGTTATTAAGAAGTTGCCACTCGACAACTCAATCTTAAAAGGGACTCAGAAGGGGCTTAGTGTAAAGTTTAGAGTTAAAGTTTTGGAAACCTATTTATATTGAGAGAAATCACATCTATATAATCATATTATGTAGTATCAAATTGAATAAATGGAACACCATAATGTAAAACTAAAACGGTTCTTTAAAGGATATAAGATCGATTATTTCCACCTTTTAAATTTCATCACACTAGTTATTAGTCTATAAATGTTGTAAAAAAAATAGATAAATATTTGGGAAAAATACAGTGCTTCTTATTTTTAATACATTACATTTAATAAGTAATTACGCTGTTTTACAAGGATTTTGCAAGTCTGGGGTATCTTTTTCGTGTATAGGGCAATTTTGCGTTTTTGATGATTCTTGGTTTTATTATCATTTAAACTGAATTATCATTACCATTACACGAGGTATAAATAAGTCTTACTTTTACTTAAAGCAAATAATATTGCCCAAGTGTTAAGCTATATCTAAGGCTTTTTGACTCATTTATTCAAAAGATATCGTCGAAAAGGTCAAGAAGCTAATCTAACGAAAACCTATGTCGAACTTCAACGTCGATAATTAGTACAACTGGATAAAATAACCCCAATGTTGTAGGAAATTTAATAACGAACATTTTTATATTAAGACTTAAAAATTGTTTAATCTTCACGTTTATTTTTGCAAAAATTGGTTTTTGACATTGTAAAATGTCAAGTTAAAAAAACAAATTATATCATTGCAGACTCAGTGATGATATCATAGGATGCATGCATATGTTTTCACAGTGAGTTCACATTGACATCATGAGTGAGTCAGATCGAAATCATTAGTGATTCAGTTTTGACGTATTGAAGACGCCGGGTATCGATCTTGGTACCTCTCGCATACCACAATCCACACAACAAGGTCTGTTCTTTAGCTTAAAAATTTAAACCAAAATCGGTGCAGTTGTGCGCACCTACGTCATCAAACACTTGCCGCCATCTTGTCGCGGGTATTTTAAAATCCCCGAAATAGAAGTTTGATACCGGCCGTTATCGTAGTTTAAATTCCCCGAAATTATAGTTATTATATTATTATTATTATTATATTATAGTTTGTTTGTTCATAGGTTCTATGGTTTATTATAGAAACAAATTTTGGAACAAAATATAACCTCTAATCTGTCAAAATTAAAAATATATATTTATGTATTTTACCAGTTAATTTAAACTTTTTTAAGGTTTTTACTTGCCCTTTTTTTACTTTTTATACCAAGAGTTATAAAAAAACGTCCTAATATTTTAGAATTAGAATTTACTTACCGGTACTGGTTAAACACAAGATTTGCACAATTGAGGTTCAAAAAGGTACACTACACCTTTTCCAATTGTATTTCAGAAAGCGTCAAATGTATTTCAGAAAACGTCAAATATATTTCAGAAAGCGCCCAATGTATTTCATAATAGTCAAATGTATTTCGGAATGCGTTAAATGTAGTTCGAAATAGTCAAATGTATTTTAGAAAGCATCAAATGAATTTCAAAATAGTAAAATGTATTTTAGAAAGCGTCAAATGCATTTCAGAAAGTGTCAAATGTATTTCAGAATAATCAAATGTATTTCGGAATGCTTTAAATGTATTTCAGAAAGCATCAAATGTATTTCAGAATAGTGAAAATATATATTTTGGAAGCTTTTTAATTGATAGCATTTTTAGTGTGTAAAGAATATACCTACAACATAAATTTATATGAGTATGAGTATAAGTATGGGAACGTATGGCAAGCCCCAGATATATTGTCATCCACTGATCTCCCGGGGTTATATTACCCCCTTTCCGTTCTCCTGCGTATCCCGCCAAATCACAGCATTACCTGTGTTTGTTGGATCCGAAGTTTTTACGCCGACTGGTAGATCCTCCCTAGGAGTTCGTGGATGACAGTGTCAAAGGTTAAGGCAGCTCCCGGGATTTTTGTCAGCCGGGTCGGGCCATACGTACAGTTTAGGAAGGGTTTTTGGAGGACATTGAACTGACCCAAAACTAAGTACAATCCGGAATCCTCCTCAACCTAGGCCTTAGTAGTATCCCCATTCAATTGGTATTCGTGAATGGGGGTGGGTATGTTAGTTTTTTGCTTACTCCGGCTACCAACCTTGTATATTCTTTATTTATTTTATTGCTATATTAGTGTTCATACCGTTTTCATTTATTTATATCTTTGCCTTCTTACTTATTTTTTTTCAAATTAATTTAAAAATAAAAATATTAATATACAAAATAGATAAAGCCGGCCCTGTGGTGTATCGCATCAATATTTGAAACCCGGCCCCTATGTCAGGCGTGCAACGCATGCCTCAATAGATGGCCTACCACTTCATTTTCACGTGGGGGCTTTGCCCATTTACTTTCTCCATCCTCCAAGCTTTGCTTGCGTGAGCTTATGTGTATATTATATAATATATATAATACAATAATATAATATTGCGACGCACCCACTTGATTTCCCTTCACACACGCACGCTGCCCTCTGCAATGATCAATTGTTGCCTGGTTTCCTGTTAAATTAGTATCTATATAAATTCAATATAAATATCAATTAGTCAATACCAATATCAACCAATCAATCAATTAATCAATATTAACGTTAATATCAGTATTAACCAACTAATCAATCAATATTAATACTAATATCAATATCTATAATGCCAATATCAACCTCAACATTAATACCAACAATATTACCATCAATACCAATACCAATATTATATCAATATCAATCAATCAATTAATTTATTAATTAATTAATTAATCACTTTATGTAAATACCAATCTTCAAAATAGAGCCGGCCCTGTAGTGCATATAGTGGAATGCGGCCTTATGGCCTGCTTGGCTCTTGAGTTCTGTGTATTAGTTTGGCTTTGATTTATGGGTGTGACCCTAAATTTATTTATGATAAATTTTTGTCTTCTTGCTTGAATTGGTTTATTTACTTACGCCTTTTACGCTGGTTGTTTACGTTTGTCTACTATGAGAAAATTAGGTTGTTTATTTAACAGTTACGGAAACAGTGTTGCCAACCCTACCGAATTTTCGGTAGATCTACCGATTTCTGAAAAATTCTACCGATCTACCGATAGACATCAATATTCTACCGAAAATCTAAATCTTGCAATAATCCAAATAAATAACGTTTTTTTAGATTAAATTGCATAAAAATATTATACTTAGACAACAGTATTATATATTTTTTACTAGTATGTGATTAAAAATGATTTTACCAACATCATTTGTACAAAAGTCGCACTACGATGTCATGTAAAAAGTAAGCGGCGTTTGTTCTCTTGATTTATGTATATTATTAATTTTTTTGTGATTGTATTACAACATACAACATAAATTTATATAAACGAAAATTATTAAGTATTATTATTATTATTATATAAAAAATGTATTTACTACATACATATTAATATATATATTACATACATAGTTATAAATGTGGAGGTGCATTCCAAAACTCGGCTTACCCATATTAGGTGATTTTGAGCAAAATGTCAAAAACCGTGAGTACTAACACATGAGGCGTCTACTTGCAATAGTGGCTACATCCTTATTTTATCAAAATTAATCTAACAGTAGAAAACCATATTATAAGATGTGCCTGTCACGTGAAAAACTTAAATTATTTTAAAAGCGGTTAGATCCCGCTAAAAAGTACGTTTAAATTTTGGAATATTTTGCAAAAGCGGCCACATCCATTGTAGAGTTTGTTTCAGTAGCGGCTACTTCCAAATTACAGGTTTTTAACATCTGCAAAGTATCGCAGTCACCATATGTCACTGTTGTGTAAATATATATATTTACACAACAGTGGCAGTTTCACATTGAGGTGTATCAGCTAGAGGTAGGGTTGCCAACCGTCCTATATTCAATAGGACAACCTTATATTTCACGCTTGTGTCCTATATTGTTCTATATGTCCTATTTTGTCCTATATTTCATCAATTTGTCCTATATGTCCTATATCTCAAAAACTAGATTTGTAGAATTTAGGTATGCGTTTTTGAATACGCTTAGGAAAATTAAATAAAAATAAAAAACACACTTTTGAAAAAATCCGATAGCTATGAAAATAGAGTATACAAAAGCATTTTAAAACCATTAACATGTAGTGGTCAATTAATTTGGGCCACAAAATTCTCTAATTAAAACGTTACGTTAAAGCATTTTGAGGGTCAAATTCGTTGACCACGATATTTGAATGTTTTAAAATGATTTTTTGTTCTCAACTCTATTTCGCCAACTTTGTTATTTAACTCGCTTGATTTCCACAGCGACGATATTATACGGGTGTCCGGAAAAAGCCCCACCTACGCCATACGACACTCTAGGGTGTTTATTTTAAGTATAAAAAACTACTTTTTTCCGACGAGTAGTTTTCGATTTATTAGGCATTTAAGTTTAAAAAACTCGACAACGCTGTTTTCCTAAGCCCATTTATGAGACATATAAAGGTGGTTATGAAAACAAAATTAATGCATTTACAGAGAGCTGAAATAATTTTTGAAGCAAACATCAGAAAATACATTTTTCAATCGTTAATTATCGACAATTGAAAAGTGTATTTTCTGATGTTTGCTTCAAAAAATGTATCCTAACTTTGTTTTGATTATAAATAAGCCTTGGTTATAATATTTTGGTTGGTTAAAATATAGTTTTCGCAAGGTTTTTTTTTTGTTTTTATAGAATTATATTAAAAATTAAGCACATATTTTAATATAATTCTAGAATACGATTTGGAGTTAAAATTTCATCGATTTAGTCGCCGCGGCTAATGTTTTCCGTTCCGACAAACCGATTTTTGACATTTGGAATTAATGACGCCAACGGAGAACATTCGCCACGGCGACTATATTTATAAATAAACCTATTATTTATAACTAAAAAGTTAAAGAATATACCCCTTATTATAAATAATTTTTAACTTTTTCTTTTTGACACGCGTTAACAAAATTGTTTTTTACCCTTTTATATAAATAAACAATCTTAAAATATTTATAATTTTTAAACCCTCATAACTAAAAAACGAAAAAAAAAATTAAATTTATTTTATACTTAAAGTAACCCTCCTACAGCGTGATATGGCGTAGATCCGCCCTGTATATTTTTATGCCTTATAAATTATTTTATTTATTTGTTTTATGTTATTATATATTATGTTATTATATATGTTTAATAAACATTGTTTATATTATTATTTTATGTTTTTGACTAAATAGTCTATTGTTTTTTTATAAAGAAATGAAATATGCTGTATTTTTAAATTATTAAATATATAAATATTTGTGTACCTTACTTGTTACTTGGAATCAACATAAAAATATAAGTAATTGAAAAATATTAGAAAAAAATTGAAAAAATAAACGCTTAGGTTAAGTACTCTTTTAAGTACATTCTAAATTTTAATCTATGGGCTGTTTGCTGCCTAACCTAAATCGGACCAAGACAGCCGACGTCCTATATTTTTATTTACAATAGTTGGTAACCCTAGCTAGAGGTGTGCCATAGTCAAAAATTCGACCATCGATATTTTCGATATGATAGTTTTGTGCTATCGATACATCTATATAAAGTTTTTACAGACTAGGAGGTAAATTTACATAAAGTTACATTTGTTTACATGAAGTTCATGAACTTCATGTAAACAAATGGCTTCCCAAAATAAGAGGGCGCTAAAAGAGAAGTAGGGAATGTCTCAACTATGAAGCAGGCTGCATTCTTGTTAGTACAAAGGGACATTACATCTACATAAAAAGTTTGTACTCCTTGTGTACATAGTGTGATAATCAATCACTGTAACATTGTACTAAATGTTAAACAGTAAAAAAGTTTAAATAATATGTACATAAAACACTAAAAACCGAGGGGTAAACCACTGATTTTTTAAAATTAAAAATCGCTTACGAAATAACGGCTAAGGATAACAATAATAAGGGTAGTCATGCGCAACGCGTCGCTAAGCCCTGATTAAGCACCGATTAAGCAAGTTTTCCTTATTGATAACGACTGATAAGGAAAAAAAACTCAACACAACGTCCACTAATATTGAACGTTGGTATCTAAGATTTTAAAGTGGATTACCTCTCGCTAAAAACAATTAAAAAGTTTGAAACAAATTCAGTATTTTTTTTTCCTTTTTTTTAGTAGAATAAAATTTAAAAAAAATACAATTTATTAATATCAAGTTTTATAAACGCCATTTTAGTTACGAGTTTTATTAGGCACGAGCGAAGCTTGCGAGCGAGTGTTTAATAAAAAAGAGTGTCCAATTTTATTTATTAAAAATTCAACGGATTTAACCTCATTTTCCACTTTAGCCCGTGACTAAAATGCTCAAAAGCCACTGTTGCTAACTTCAGCCCGTGACTAAAACGCCATAAAGTCAGTCACAGCTTATTAATGGGGAGTAGATAAATATATTTAATGCGCATTCTGACTATTCTAAATACATTTGACGCTTTCTGAAATACATATGACGCTTTCTAAAATACATTTGACTGTTCTGAAATATATGTGACGCTTTCTGAAATACATTTGACTATTCTGAAATACATTGGATGCTTTTTGAAATACATTTGACTATTCTGAAATACATTTAACGAATTCCGAAATACATTTGACTATTATGAAATTCATTTAACGCTTTCTGAATTACATTTGACTATTCTGAAATACATTTGAGGCTTTCTGAAATACAATTGGAAAACGCGTTCTGAAATACATTTGACGCTTTCTAAAATACATTTGTCGCTTTCTGAAATATATTTATCCCGTTCTGAAATACATTTGACGCTTTCTGAAATACATTGGGCGCTTTCTGAAATACATTTGATACTTTCTGAAATACATTTGATTATTCTGAAATAAATTGTACGCATTATGAAATACATTTGACTATTCTGAAAAACATTTAACGCTTTCTGAAATACATTTGAAAATTCTGAAATATATTTGTCAGTTTTTGAAATTCATTTGACGCTTTCTGAAATACAATTGGAAAAGGTGTAGTACAGTCAAAACACAAATAAACAACTAAATAACTGGTTCAAACACCTAACAACGTTTATAAGTCTGTATTAAGGCAAATAAGGCACAAAATTAAACCAAATCAAAATCTACCCGCTTAAACGTAAACAAACAATATGGCGGCAAGTATTTTGTGATTTTCAGTCTCCGCGAACTGCTAAAGAACAGACCTTGTTGTGTGGATTGTGCGCTCTACTATCTGAGCCACGTTGCAACGTGGCTCAGATGGTAGAGCTAGAGTGGACGTTGTGTTGTGATTTTTGTCCGTATCAGTCGTTATCAATAAGGAAAACTTGCTTAATCAGTGCTTAGCGACGCGTTGCGCTTGTTATTGTTATCCGTAAAATAACGATTTTTTAATGTATCAAAAACTAAGTACCTGTCAGGACTTAATCCTGTTTACCATTGGAAAAATCAAAAAAACGTAGGCAAAAAATATTTAACGTGTTTAAAAAAAAAGTGTACTTAATACAGTTTGGGTCTGGAGTACAGATATGCATTTTGAGCTATATCACCCTTATGTCACAAACGAAAATAATTGATTTTACATTAAGTTCATTTAGAGATCAATAAGTGAATTCTGACTTAGTGAGCTAAAATGATGGAAATCATCAGGTAATTTTTGAATGAAAATCACGATTGTTATGTGGGTTATGAAGTAATTTCACGTCTTAAATAAAATTACTACTACTACAACTTTTTTGTGTTAATCTTGATTAATAATTATTTTATTATTAAATTATATTAATGTTATAATTAAACAAGGGCTTAAGCAGTACTTTAAGACCAGCAAGGATAGGTCCTAGTAGCGTACTAATCAACCAAGCTCCATTTATAAACCTCAATTGAATGGGGTTATTACTAAATTTCTGGTTGAGGGGGACTCCGGATTATACTGTTTTGGGTCAGTTTAATGTCCCTCAAAAACCAATAGTATATTACACTACAAGGGCCTAAAGTTGAATTTTCGAGATTTTAATGTTTGGCCCGTGTGGTGTATACCTTCATCGTAGTACTTACTTTCGTCCCTAATAGCAGGGACGAAAGTTTACCTCGGTCGAAAGTACGTCCTTTCGTCCCTAATAGCACAGGGAGTAAATGTTAAACTTTCGTACCTGCTATTAGGGACGAAAGTAAGTACTTTAGAACAAGGTATGAAGAAAAATGTTTTTCTTTATACCTTGTTCGAAAGTACTTACTTTTGTCCCTATTGCAGGGACGAAAGTACGGATCCACCAAACACAGGTAATGCTGTGCAGTGGTGGAATACGTAGGAAAACGGAAAGGGGGTAAACTAACCCTGGCTGACCTCCTTTTTTTCTCATTTTTTCTTATTACAGGTCTGCTCACTTTTATTTTTGAAAACTTAAATTGTATTAAAATTTTAATCAACATTTAATAAATTTGATCGTTAAAACCCTCTAAAATAAATAATATTATTAATAAATAAAAAACTAAGTTTTAATCAAAAACCTTTATTCATTATGACATAATGTTTTAATCATGATTTCAGGCATATATGGGGAGACTGCGAGGCGCATTCTAAAGGTCCAATTTTAGACAACATTTTTGTTGAATATTCGCTTTCAAGTTCTAAAAATTTGCATATATCAAATCACATGATTTCGGTGGCCAAGGCACTGGTCTATTTGGCGAAATAATTTTGTCGTTTAATCGAGTGCAAAATAAGTCAATGGTTTGTTGGGCAGTATAGCATATGGTGCCATTCTGCTTAAACCACATTATGGAAGAAATAATTATTCATCATTGTCCGGTAACCTTTGGCCCTTAACTATAACGCGAACTCCGGCCTCATTATAAAATGTACTAATAACGCCATCGTAAAGACCACACCAAACAGTGCACTTTTTGTGTGTTACGGCTTTGAGTTCTGTAGTAAAGTGTATGTGGTACGAAATGTATCCACAACAAGATAGCAAGCTCAATTGGTGCATTATGTCTACGTGATCAGGTAATCCTCTATAGAAGCGCTTCGCAAATAGAAGAAGTATAAGAAGAAGCAAATAAGTTTGGAAAGATTTCTTCGTCTTTGAAAGAAAGTAGTCTTCTGGTCTAAATTCTGTTTGGGAGTACCTAACACCATGATGGCTTAAAAATTACTGATACATTTCGTGAAAGCGCAGTTTTTGTATAATTCAAGCTTGAATTCCATTAATGGAAATTATCTAGATCATTTTTAAGCACAAGCGGCATTTGGGGAGAATATTTTTTGAGTAAAAATACCTAATAAAAATGCATAAAATAGTAACTTTATATCAAACAAAATAAACAAAAATATAACTAACTAGGTATATTGTAATAATAACTATTTATACTTTTAACCGTGTTTTTTCTTCTTAAATATCATCAAAATGATTATTTTAAAGTTTTGTGCTAAAACTGGCTTTGACGTCTTTGATTTACAATAAATCAAACCGTTGGAATTTTTTAATTTTCACTTATTAATTTAGTGCTTCAAAAAATTTTTTTTTTCGCTCTTACCCTCTCAAATGTTTTTATTTAATATAAAAAAAATCCTCACCAAATATGGGCGTTCCAGCTCAACTCTAAGAGGTCGCTGTTTTTAATTTAGTTTCCCATTGAATTAACATGGGAAAAAATTAATTTATGTTTGGAATTTTATATGTCTGTATCAAAGTAACTTATGGCAATGATCATTGCAGTTTCTTATTTAAAATTTAACGCTCTACAAAAAAGGTCTCTTATTATTTTTCGATAAATTGATTTCTTCTAGAGTTATTCGAGGTCAAAGTTTGATTAACATTAAATTTTCCGTTTTTTTTTTAATTTTATGGTTTAATTAGCAGACGGGAGGTGAAAGGGGACAAAAATTTTTTTTGAAGCACCCTACTGAACATAAATGTCAAAATATTGTCAAAAATTACAGCACTGATTAAAAGATATAAAAAACTTTTTAAATATCGAGGGCGTCATATCTGAAGGGCGTAAGCGCCACCATCGTCGGAGTTGGGTTTTTTGGGCGTATGGGCTTATTGGTTCATACGCCTAAATAAAATGGGTTGATATAGAGTGCTGATGTTCACGAATCTATACGCCCTTCTGATATATCAAGCGGACTGATTTTTTTTTAATTTCATAGCGTGAAAATCGTACGAGTTCTGCATGTTGATTAATGATTTTTGTATATAGGAAAAACTTTAAAAGTTAATGACTCCTCTTCTCTTTTTTGCACTTGTACGCTTTTGCTTCTTACCCCTTTATATATTATATAATTGTCTGTACCTACATGCGTAAAGTATAAAAGTAAGACAATATATTTTGTCTATTTCGATGCTACTACGAGTTCTTCGACGCATCGTTTTTATTGCTACTAAGATCTTAGAAGAATCGACATTAGGGATTTTCTATTTCATACTGTTGGCAACCCTTTTAATGACGTTTTATTTTGACTGACATTAAATATTTAATTTTGACATTTTGCTTCACCTCAAATGTATCAACATATAATAGGAACTTGTTGGTTTTTTAAATTTATTTAATTTTATTGATAAATTATGGTCTAAATAGACAAAATAGTAAGAAAAACTCGTGTTACAAAGAGTTATTGTGATACTCTTACTATTGCCACACTCCACTTCGCGGTCGTGAGGCAAAATAACATTGTATTGTATGTATCATTGTAACACTCATTTTACAATATACAATAATTCCAAATAACAAATTTAAATGCAAGATTTTTTCCTTTAATGTTTTTAATTTCAAAAAGTTAATAAAGCCTCAGGTAATATTTCTGCTCACCCAAGCATTTAAATATTTATCTTATTTTCTGCAATGTCCTCGAGGACATCTTGGTAAAATTATTCAACAAAATTTTCCATGACGCCTGGTGTATAACTTGACGTCTCCTGATTCAGAACACGAAGCAAATGCGGAACTGTAGTAAGTTTTCGACCAGGCAATATGTCTCGTTTTAGTTCGTTCTAAGCAGCGGAAAGTTCTAAACAGTCGACGTACTGAATTAACAAGTTGTTTTAATAAAATCCAACCCTTCCTGGGGCCTCTGTTGCTGCAGAATTGTCGTCAAACGCTTGGGAAATCTTTGAGCATAAATCAAAACTTCAGTTCATTCCCTTACCTCTTCCCGCTCTGCCCCGTCTTTCTTCCTGATGCTCCTTGGCGCATTTCCCATTAGTCGAGCGTTTCTCTTTTTATTATGCATTTGTTCAACTGTTTGGAATATTAAATTTAATGTGTGCACCTTACGTGTTGCTCTTTTCTTGCAAATTTTGCACAATTTACGCAAAGTTGCTTTATGAAACTTCATAGAACCTAACTTTTAACACTGCTTAATTTCGGTACATAAAATGCTACACCTACATTTTATTTCCTTTACCAAATTAAGTTTTGCTCATAAGATTGTTATTAATATTCATATAAATCCATGATAATTAGATAATCTATGGAAGTCCCCACACTTATTTGATGCATAAAATAATAATTTGTAAAAAATAAATTATTATAAAAATAATAATAATTATTTATAAAAAATCTTAAAAACGAGCCATCCTTTTAAATACAAATATCTGTTATTCGATTGAATTGAAAAATTATTCCAATCAGATAGGCACTTGTCCACTCAAACTAAACTTAAACGATGAGATTTCCTGTTTACCACCAAAATAAATTGTCACTATGTTCACATATTTAATCCCCCATTTCCGTTTTTCGTAACTCTTTCGCAGTACAATCATATCAGTTGTTACACCTGGAACGATTATTTAAACACTCCTGCAAAAATTTTGATCCTATCTTATGTTAATTAGTATTATTTATTTTCTTTTGAGACTTGCACGCGCTATTTTCATTGTGAATCGACGTTATTTATTGCGGTTTTGCGAAATTAAATGTACACACACCTTAAAAAGGTATTTTAAGTAATAACTTTATAAAACGTACCTATTCAGTTATTAAACTAACGTAAAATTACAGTATGCAAACAAATGTGGTAAAACAATATCTATTATAGAAATCAATTAAAATAAACTAAATAGGTCATAAATAAAGCATTTAACATTTTTTTCAAGCATACAAAAATCATTATTGAATAATGTTAACTTGACCTAAAAATGATGCGACAAAATCTTAAAAAATTATTTAATTAATCTTCGCTTTGAAAAGAATTTATATAAAATAAATTAAAATTTTATGTAAACACACGTGAATGTTGTCCAATCATTGTACTTCAATGGTGAATGGGTATTTTGTTAAAGCCACTGGACGTTAATACTTGTAGTGGCTTAATAATAATTATAATGCATATATTGTCCAGGATTATTAATGATCAGTAACTTGCAAATTGAAAGAAGAAAAAGTTTCGTGATTATTGCTTATATTTTTCAAACCAAATGGATGTTATTTTCAAAGACAGGAAAATTAACTTCTATATTTTTCACAGCAAATAATTTTTATTTACAAATCGTTAATTTTTCATTGATTTCATCACTTAATCAATTTGTGAATATTTATGCATTTTCTGTTTTAATACTTACTGTGGTAGTTTTCTTTACTTAAAAAAAATAAAAATTGTTCGCCGAAAATAACTTTTATTTTCATGTTTACATTATTGAGAAAATATAAATCATCGCGGTTTATTTAAAAAAATCTTCATACAATCCATACATTTGTGGGTAGGTAGGTTTACTGAATAACACAAAATAATTGAATTTATTAAATTGTCTTTTTACAGTTCTCGTCAAAAATTATTTTCTCTCCCTTAGTTACGGTCGCCACAGGAGCCCCCCGCGGAGACCGGAGATCAGGGCTAACAAAAGCGAAAACGGCGGCTGGATCGTGTCACGTAGGGACGCTGGAATGGTACGGGTCCACACTCACACGAATTCCGGAGCCTTTGTATTGGATGGTGATGGTCTTGGCATCTCTACGTTTGATTTTATGGACCGCTGTATAGGAGATGCATGGATCTTCGCAAGGTGTCATCCAGCAGAAAAACGTGAAAACATTTTGTAAGGTCATGGAAGATAAAAATTTTAGGGGTAGGCGGAGTTCAGACATGCGCTGTCGCAGGCGTAAAACATAGCTGGCAGCATCCTCTTGGCGTTGGGGTCCGACAGGGCGAGCCAAAAATTCTCCGGCAAGCGAAGTGGCCGTAGATGAGTTCAGCTGGAGAAGCGTGTAGGTGTGTAGGAGTCCAAGCAACACTATTGGAAGAGCTTCTCAGCAAGATGCGCGGGGGTGGCACATGACCGCTGCCTTGAGCTGACGGTGAAATCGTTCAACGAGGCCATTGGCGCTGGGATGGTAACTGCAGGTGCGAGATTGTTTGATGCCAAAAACAACATTGAGAGCTCGGAACAGGGCAGATTCGAATTGGCGGCCTTAATCGGAACTGATGCGTGCAGGAGAGCCAAAATGCGACTTCTTCGGCAGGGATGGTTTGAAGAGGGTAGACTTCGGGCCATCTGGTGTACCTATCTACCGCAGTGAGACAGTATCGATAGGGGCCGGCTGGAGGAAGGTGACCAATAATGTCAATATGCACGTGCTCGAATCTGGAAGAAGGCAGGTCAAATTTTCCTTGCGGTGCATGTGTGTGCCGTGAAACTTTGGCACGCTGGCAGTGTTGGCAAGCACGAGCCCAGGTACAGCAGTCCTGATGTACACGTGGCCAAACGAAGCACTATGAGACAAGTTTTGCCGATGTTCTCGCACCAGGATAGCTGAGGTTGTGCAGAGATCCAAACACTGGGCGCAGCGGCGCGCCTTAGCAATGCAGGGATGTAGGGTCGTTGCAACGGCGTAGCTGTATCGCAGTAAAGTTGGAAATTGGATCCAGGCACGTTAACAAGCTGAAGTTGGAGAGCCGTCTCATTGATAAACAGTTCTGCAGCTCTGTGTCATCTTCTTGATGACGGGCAATCATATGGGGTTCTACAGCCGGAGCACTGGTTAGCGCGTCGACACAAGAGAAGGCGTCAGCGACGATGTTGGCGGATCCATCAACGTGTTGAATGTCATTCGTAAACTGTGCAATGTAAGACAGTTGAATCTTCTGCACTGGAGGTAATTTGTCGCGACGTTGATCCATTGTGTAGGCCAAAGGCTTGTGATCTGTGTAGATCGAGGATATGACGAAAATGGCAGACAGCTATAATAAGCTGGCCAATCTGATTGTCGTGGAGTAAGCTTCTGAGAGAAGAATGCCAGTGGTTGCCAGGAGTCGTCAACACGCTGTTGAAGAGCGGCACCAATGGATGTACTGGAGGCGTCACAGAAAAGAACAAGCTGGGCGTCGTGATCTGGGTGCGTCAGAACCGTAGCCTTTGCCAGGTTAGCTTTGCAGGCGGTGAAGGCGTGGTCCAGGTCCGGTGTCGTTCACAAGCTGGTTGCCTCGAAGTTTGGACAGGGCGGTGTGGAGGGGCGCCTGACGCTTTGCCGCGGAAGGTAGGAACCGGCGATAAAAATTTATCATGCCCAGAATACGACGCAGACCTTTTGCTGCGGATGAGGGAGGGAAGTTCCGGAGGGCGTCAATTCTATCTGGAAGAGGCCTGGTACCTGCAGTGGAGACTTATTATCCAAGAAACATTGCTGGTTTATTCAGTACACTTTTTTCACGTTGACTAGGATACCATTTTTCATGTTCGTCAGAATCTTGTGAGAAAACCTGAATATCGTCAGAATTCCAATCCGAAGACGACTTCATCTATAAAGCGTTGGAATCTCTGTCCGGCGTTCGCAGCCCAAACGACATAAATGGAAACTCAAACAGGCCAAAAGGTGTTGTGATGGCTGTTTTCGGAATGTCCTCGACGTTGACGGGAATCTGGGTGTATGCCTTGACGAGATTAATGATGGAATATGGAATCCACGAAGTTGATATGTGAAATCGTGGATGTGTCGCACTGGATATCTGTCCGGTACGGTTCTGACGTTAAGGCCACGGTAGTCGCCACAGGGTCTCCAACCGTCTGGTTTCTTTGGAACCATGTGCAGGGGAGAAGACCAGGGTCCATCTGAGCAGCGGGCCTTTCCTTCACGGAGCATGGCATCGAATTCAGCTTTAGCCAATACTAGGCGATCAGGGGCAAGACGTCGAGGGTCGAGTCGTTTTAATATAGTGCAACGTAGAATGGCGGACCTCTCGGAACGTTCCAGCAGGGCGAATAGGCGCAGGAAACTCTGACAGGATGGAATTGCCAGGCGACTCGGGAATAATGGCCTTGATGCAGACTTGGTGAATGCTGACTGACTGGCAAGGAGTGAAGATGCCAGTGACGCTGTCGATAAGGCATTTATTGCGGAAGTCAGGTAGAAGTCCGAAATGCGATCCAAGGATAGGAACACTCACGTCGGGGATGACAAAATTCAAAACCAAGGCATGTCGAAGTCTAAAATTTAAATTTAGTGTTAAAACGCCATAGGTATTGATGATGGAGTTGTTGGCAGCACGCAGTTCGTAGCTGACACGGCATCGACGATCGGCGAGAAAAGTCCGAGGAAAACAACAAATGTCGGAGCTTGTGTCTAATAAAAATGTATGTTTTGTAGTACGGTCTAAAACCAGGGGGGCGGCGTCCTCCGGTAGGGCAGCCGGCTACCGCCGTCACTGACTGCCGTTGGAGTTTGTTGAAATGAACGAACAGGGTTGGGTGCACTTGGTGGCATGATTGCCAAAACGTCGGTGATACCAACAGACGGTTCTGGATGTGGAATTGGCAGACAAAGAACTGTTGCGACGATCACCCGATGAAGTGTGGTTTCGTGACCGAGAGTGACGGTTAATTGATTTTATCTCGATCTGCATTTCAGAAATCTGACGTAAAAGTTCGTCCAACAGCTGGGAAAATGGGTCGGATACGGTTGCAGGCGGAGTAGAAATGGCATGGACCGCACCAGACGTGGAGGATGTGAGTAGTGGTGTATTAGGCTGTACCTCTATAATCTTGTCAGCTGTGATAGCAAGTGTGTCGGTGCTGAGGCCGGTTTGTCCATTTTGAGTCTGAAGAATCCCCTGGACGTGGACAGGAAGACGCTGCATCCACACGGTGCGAAGAAGGTTATCATGGACTGTGGCGCAACCTACCAAGGAACCCAGATGACGGAGAAACTGGTAAGGAGTACGATCGCCAAGCTCCTTTTCTATTAAAAGCTGGCGCACACGACGCTCTTCTGACACTGACATGCGGCGAATAATTTCTGTCTTTAATGTGGTATATGGTGTGTCAGCAGGTGGGTTGGTAATTAAATCTTCAACCTCATTTGCGTACCTTTCATCCAGGTGTGAAATCACGTAAGAATATTTGGTTTTTTCCCGGGTGATATGGGCGATCATGAATTGTGCTTCGATCTGAGCAAACCAGGGGTTCGGCTTGGGCCTTCCAGAAGGGCGGAAGCTTCACAGTAACGCGATGAATTTCTGAGGAAGGTGGCTTAGTTGCTTGACAAACCTGTTTTTTTCCTTCGTCTTGCTGACTTAATTTCTGTTCTTGCTGCTGCTACAGTTGCAACAGCTGAGCTTAATTTTGTTTTTGAAGCTCTTCCAGTTGCTCTTGTAGAGCCTCCATCACGCAATCACCAACCGAATACGATGCGCGAAACGCGACGGACAAAAGTCAACTTGGGCACAAAAACAGTCAGGGCACTATTGCTCTTATCGGGGTCACCACTGTGGGTCGGTAGGTTTACCAAATAACACAAAATAATTCACTTAATAATAATTGAATTTATTGAATTGTCTTTTTACAGTTCTTGTCAAAAATTGATTTATTTTCTCTCCCTTAGTTACGGTCACCACAAATTATTTTTTAAATTTTAAATATTTTTGATCTGCTTAGCTGAAAATAATGTGTGATTTAATATTTGTAAAACCAAAAACGTTACTCCAAAAATGTACTTAAGGCGATGTACTTTTTCTGCCATTAAGGCATTTGGCATAACTTTATCGAAATGTTATTTTGCCCTTAAAAGTTTTTTTACTTTAAACTCTGATATTATTTTTGGCATAGATATATTTTTGTATCGATAGTACCATTTTTTAAATACTACAAATACTAAATTAAACTGGTATAATATATCAACTTAATAAAAAAACCCGATTCCAAATAAAAAAATTAACTGTAAATGTATAGTCTATAAAAGTTTTTTGTACAATTGAATCATAATAAACAAGTTCAAACGCGTGGCTTACTAGACAAAACTAGCGTAAGACCACGTTGGACTCATGACATTATTGTTATCTAGGTAGTCTAGGTAATACAAATTAAAGTATAATAGTTTGATTTCTATAAATGGTTCATTAAGCAAGTGATGTAAATATCTTTATCTACGCCAGTGAGATAAGAACTTCTTATCCCTCATTTTGAGTGAGATAAGAAGTTCATTAACGCACGCGTTTTTCTCTGTTTTTAACCAATCAAATAAAAAAGTCAAAATGTCAAAATAACCCTAAATTAAGTCTTAGAAAAAAATAATTACCGTTTATTTTTTCATTTAGAGGCGTAGATAAAATTTGTTAAATATACGTGTGATAACGCTTTATTAACGTACTTTTGCGATTGCCCAACTCGTGCTACGCACTCGTTGGGCAAATTTCGCATGCGTACGTTAATAAAGCTCTTATCCCACTTATATCGTAAATAACTATTATCCGAAATCGGCAGTAAAGTAAAAGAAATCGGCGATAACTGCAGTAAAGTAGAACGTTACTGCCAATTTAATACGAGTATTATATGCAACCGATTATACATTTTAAGAGGTCGATTGGACCCTTTCATAAAATATGGTTTAATAAAAATAATAAGTTAATTTTATTAATTAGATTAAAAAATCGCCGCGGCGAGCTAATATAATATCTAGGGATGGGATTTTAGTTATTTTACCTTTTTTCAACCGATATAACTATTTGAAAACCAATAATGCCAAAATGTATTTTAAAAGATTTTCTTTTATATGAACCTAACTTGTTTTCACCTTTTTAACCTTTTTTGGAGGTTTTTGCTTTAAACTACCTTTTCTATACTTTTTTTACCTATTTTTTTCACTTGTTTTCACCTTTTTTTACCTTTTTTGGAGGTTTTTGCTTTAAACTACCTTTCTATACTTTTGTTACATATTTTTTAATTTGTCAGTTTATTTTCACCTATTTGTTACCTATTTTTACGTATTTTAACTTATTTTATTTTTTTGTGTTCTTTTTAAATTTTGCGCCAATATTTTATCCAGGGTGTGCAACTCAACGGTATATAATTTTTTCTTATGGTCACAGACTGCATGTAACAGTAACTTTCTTTACAGATACCTTCTTTGTAGCAAGCTTATGTTCTGTCATAGAACTTCTGTGTAGTAAGTGTCACTCAGTGAAATAGTTTATTGTGGGTATGTTCTGTGTTTGGGTATGCGGCTAAACAAAATTATAAACGAGACTTGAACTTTTAATGTTTTTTTTTACCTAAAATGCTGTTTTTTAACCTAAAATGCTTTTTTTAGTACCTTTTTAGTTACCTATTTTTCAGTTTTTAGTACCTAAATATACCATTTTTAATAATAACCGTCGCAACAAACACTACACGTAGACACTTCCTACATTCAAATGACATTTGATTTAATCAATATTAATTATTATAGTATTATTAAATGTGATTTCGGATAAAATTTAATATGCACCTCGGCATTAAAGTCATTTTTTATAAAAAATACGCAGTAAGCCTTGATACATAAATAACTATATATATCACCCTGCTTTTAGCATATGTATTAAAACTTACCTATGTTGAAATGATGAATGGTTTAATTATATTTCATCTCAGTTTTCATTTTTTGATCTTTAAATTTACTTTACTTTAGCAAAAAGTATCTTTCTTCGGTTTGTAAGAACAGTGGAAATTTAAATTCACATCTTGAATTATATAATATTATTACTAATTCTTTATTTTTATTAATTTCCGGATTAGTTTATTTTATAACATTAGTACTATTAGTATTAAAAATAATGGAGTTAATTTAAAACTGTATTCTAAATTTTTCTTTCATTTTTAATATTTTTTTTAGTTGGAAACCTAAAGAACAAATTTTAAACTAATATAATGTCCAAATGCTAAACTAGGTATATAATATATTATGATAAAAATAATTAAGAATGTGGTGTTGATGGTTAGGCAGCAAGTGGTACACGGAAAAGAACCTTGTGGTGCACATCTCTGCAGCATCTAAGAGATACAAAAACCGGATTCCACGGGGACCAGTTTCTTACTCTTCAATTACTTCCGGCGCACTCACAAACCAGATAATCACTCACACCTGACGTGCAATCACAAAAAGGCGTTTACTAGAACCCAAACGCTAATGAGATAATTCCTCCCATCGCGCGAGAACGGTACGCGATTGGTCGGAACCCGGTACCGCGAGGTTAGTCGAAAAAACAACAGGCCCGTACCATGTTCGAGATTTTCTTGATTCTTCTAATGCTGACTTTAAATCGTGAGCTGTCCATTAATAAGGAACGTGTACATCGTTGCAACGTTTGTGATCGGCATCCAAACTAAGCGGCACATGCTGTAATTTCATACCATATTTAGGAAAAATTCTTAATTGGGCTCATTTAAAATAAAAACAGAAACATACAGTGAATTTTAAGATTTCAAGGGAAATTAAAAGAAATTAGTTTTTCTTATATTTATTGTTAAATAGCTACTGGCGGATTTAACACATCATCTTGTTAATGTTACATACCTACTATTTATTTATATTCACAAAAATTTTTAGGGCAAATCTATAAAGTGTTTCACATTTTACCAAAGTTACAAAGAAATAAAACATAATAATATTATCGTAAGAGGGATGATCCCATATGATTCCTATTATTGTAAGGTACCAGCAGAAGAGTGCCAAAAAATATACAAGGAAATAAATGGATCCTTTGTGTGGAAAAAGCAATAAATGTTTTCAAATATTACGTTATGCGATTTTCGACCTCTTTCCTTCCTGATCGTCATACAAGTCACAAAATGTACAACGTAAAAAATTTAAATTTTATCAAAAAAATTTAAATAAATATTTGTATAAGTCTAACCTGACCTCACAGTTAATGACCCCTCTTCCTCTCATCACACAAAGTGTCCGATGCCCCTCCCCCTAGAGCGTGAAGTAATATGTGAACGACCCTTATAAAAATGTATCATTCCAACATAATATATTATTAATAAAATTTTAAAAACCCTTTATCTTATAGAATAAATAAAATTTTGAACTGTTCTACTTTTTTAACTTTTGACGACATTTTCGGATTCAGGGGACAATTTTACATAAGAATTGGCTGTTAAAATTTGGGATACCATGTTATTCCATGGTTAACCATGGTACAAGTGAAAAAGCAGCCACTAATAACTATTAAATTAGTCATTTTTAACTAATTCATTTTTAGAGAGTATGGCATTTTAAAAGTAAAAAGGAAAGAAAATTATCACGAGAAACGAGGAAATTCTGTATCAAAGAAAATGTTCCTTATGGTTGAAGATGGTCCAAGAAAGGTTTTCACGATGCATGACAATCCGCCTTAAACCTGGTTAATTTCATTACAGTTTGACCTAAAAACTATGATCTATATGTTAGCTGAAACTAGGTAATGATGCAAGAAGGTAAAAAAGTATCTTTTTAATTATAGATTCTTTGGAGCAGCATCAATCAACTGAGCTAGATTTTTAGGAATTAAAAATTAAACTTTGGTCTGTTCATCCATTCCATGTAATAAACCTTTAGGTTACTCTTGCGTCAGATTAAGTTTAGTACTGGTTTTATTTAATAGGAATAGTATACAAGAATAGTTTACACAAATCAGGTACAAAGTGAGTACATCAGTATTTTTCCCTTGAATATTGTAAAACTCCTTTGTTAAAAATTCTTACTATAGATTTACCTTTTCCCATTAGTAATAGGCTATTACCTAGAACAATTCTCCTTAGAACATTGTTTTACAAGAAAACTAAAGCATTAGAAAAAAAACCTTTTATTTTGGCAGATCACTAAAAAAATTATAGGTATTAAAAACGGTAAACAAATTTAATTGTATTATCTTTTAGACATTTACAGGTTTACAATTTCTATAATATTCATATTTCCAATGAGAGTACCTGATAAAATAATTTAGCAAAGAGAATTCAGTAAGATAATAATTTTTTCAAGCCTATACGCTAAAGAAGTATAGCTAGTAGCGCCACCACTCGGCTGTTGTCATCGTAACAAAAGTAGAACTTTTGATAATCAGCTCTCAAACGAGTGTGTTACAAACGAGTGTTTTTGAGAATAAAGCCAGAAAATGTTAAAAAAAACCGTGGCACGATTTGTTGTGTTGTTGTCAACAACTTGTTGAGTGTATTTAGAGAGGAAATCCAAATAAGTTGTCTAAATTAAAACAGCATTTAGCATTATTAAAAGCGTTGATTAAGAATTCTTTAAAGTCTCCACTCAACGGTAAAATACCATTATGTTATGTATTATATATAATATTGTGTTCCCATGAATTCGTAGGTATATTTTGTTGTTTAAAATGCAGTTGTCGGCGTTTTTTAGAAAACTCAAATATAAAAATGGTTGAATTTAAGGTTATGTTATGCAAACATTATTTTTTAATAATTTGTTAAAAATGTCCAAACTTAAATATAAATTAAATTAGGAAAAGTTATTATTAGTTAATTATGCACCAACAAATGTACTTACCGAATTGGATCCTTTGGCAAAACATGAAAATGAAACGATTTAGTTCTTGAATTTTATTTACAAAAATTATTAAAAACACAATAATTAACCATGATCCATTAACGTAACATAACTATAAGCATTTAAGGGTTGAGTTTCTTAATCAATGATATAAAGAATAATCAATCGAAATCGAGTACTAAACCAGTTTTTTAGTTTTTTCCTTGCAACGTAAAACACAAATAACGTGCGCGATTTAGCTGTGCAATTGAACAAAATTTGTCGAGTAAGACTTCTGCCTTCCTCTCTTTTGTGAAAAAACTACCTACCTATTTATTTAAAAATGAGTTGACAATTCTTAAATTCACGCAATGCTTTTGAAGTCCACCAGATGGCGGGCGCGTTGCGAAAACCCGATATTCTTTAGCGTAGGGTCAGAATTTCTCAAACGGGCCACCTGAATTAGGTCAAAATTAGTTTTTGATTGTAGATACATTTTTTCGATAGTATTTTACATCACTAACACAAATCCTAAAGGATTTTGTAAAAAAAAAAATTTCAATTGACATATTCATGATATTAAAAGTAAAAGTTTTTAGTATTTAAAAAATAAAAAAAAATCATTATGGCTAAACTAATTATCCGATTCCAACGATTTAACTAGCGTTGGAATCTTGTTTTGACATAGATTCTTTGTTATTTTTTTCAATTGTACAATTTTCATTTAGGTCGATTTTTTTTTGTTTTTTTTATAACAAATTCGGAAATAATTGGCTTCTGCGCCAGCTATCGACTCGAAAAAAAAAACACATATACTCCAATCATTTTTCGAAATTATGCTGCTGAGAAAAAAAATGGCCCGCAGGTTCCAGACCACCGTAAGACGTCGCGTCACAAGCGCGAACAGCGTACACGGTTCGGAGCGTGAGCTGACACCGCGCGCGGCCACAAAAGGACGAATAACTTTTTGTCAACCTGCGGGCCATTTTTTTTCTCAGCAGCATAATTTCGAGAAATGATTGGAGTATATGTGTTTTTTTTCTCGAGTCGATAGCTGGCGCAGAAGGCAATTATTTCCGAATTTGGTATAAAAAAAACAAAAAAAAATCGACCTAAATGAAAATAGGACAATTGAAAAAAATAACAAAGAATCTATGTCAAAACAAGATTCCAACGCTAGTTATATCGTTGGAATCGGATAATTAGTTCAGCCATAATGAATTTTTTTATTTTTTAATTATTAAAAACTTTGACTTTTAATATCATGAATATGTCAATTGAAAATTTTTTTTTTACAAAATCCTTTAGGATTTGAGTTAGTGATGTAAAATACTATCAAAAAAATGTATCTACAAACAAAAACTAATTTTGACCTAATTCAGGTGGCCCGTTTGAGAAATTCTGACCCCGTATTAATTTTTAATAAAAAAAATTCTATAATAAGTGGTTTTATCTATTGCATTTAATATTGGGCTCGGCTATAATATAATCGCTTTCTGTGCCTGTTAGATAATGTACTATTATCGGCAATTGTAAAAGATTAAAGCAAACGTATGCATATAATAGTAGAAATGAGTATTTTTGCGCTGAGCTCAAAAGATTGCAGCAATTGAGCAAAGCACAAAAAGACCTTCTCCTCCGAATAACATATAGATACTATTTTTTTTTCTAACAAAAACTAAAAAACTAACTTAAATGAATGAGTCTGTCAATGACAGTCTATAAATGACAGATACTTTTTACAAGGCATAGGCGGAGAATAAACTAAAGAAATAGGTAAAAAAAAATATATAAATATTCTTTTAATTTACCCGCGTAGTTAATTGTGCCGCTTCATCTAAATTATTTATTGTATTAAGGAATACATACATATAATGATTATAATCATTATTTAGAAAAATCTACCGAGTTGATTTTTGCTCATGCTAAATTGATAATAAAGCTCACAAGTGTTTAATTGAAATGAAACAATTAATTTTAATACACAAAGTGGGCCAAAATGTAACACTTTATAGGAGGAGGCTACAAATTTTTAAAATTGCGTCTCCTGTCAGCGTGACGTTTACGTTTGTGTTCATTAAAAAAGTAAAATTTACAAGTACAAGTAATGGAGCGCTATACTTCTCAAGAACGTGGAAAAATTGTAACAATGTTTTTGAAGAATAATTCAGTTATTTTAACGCAACGCGGATTTCGACGCAGATTTCTCCTGCATCCAGCTCCAACTGGACAAACAATTCAACGCCATGCCAGACGTCAATATTATTTATGCCACAGACCATTGAAGCCTTAAAGAACAACATCCGTCAGAAAACAGGCAACATATCACCAGAAATATTGACAAAAATCATGAAGAATACGATAAAAAGAGCTAAATTATGTATTAACTCTGGAGGTGCCCATTTGACGGACATCATTTTTGGTATATAAGGGAACAAAACTTCAAAGGTTCATCTGTTTTTCATTTCAGGAAAAAAAATATTACCAAAGCAAATAGGATGATTCTTTTTGGCCCACCTTGTAATAATGGTATGTATTATTGACAATTGCCAAAATGGAAATTGTGGTGATCAGATAAGAATTTCTATTGGAATAGATATAAGATAATATTAAATATGAAACTTCAGGCTTTAAAAGTACTTTTTCGACTCCTATAGGATATATTACGGAATTTGACCCTTCTAATATCACTTTTATCTATGGAATGACATATATTCCGTAAAGTGTTACAGAATGAAATATTCTATCATCTATCACTTTTTAAAACATGGTGTTGATCTAGCCTTATATTTTTCTATGTTATTTTTTGAAAACGTAGAAAAAGTATAGTCTGAAACACGTTTGGAATTGCATATTCCAATATGCTGTATTCCAAACTTGTTACAGAATATACTATTTTATTGTGAAATTAATATTGCCATAATCTTATTCAGGGGTCTAATATCAGCACACTCCATTTAAGTAGGTAACATTTTCATAAATTCAATCATTTTCATTTTTTCTTAATCATTTCAACTGGAAAAAAATTTTGATAAATGTGATGGAATTTGCCAATAAAAAATATTGGAATTTGCTGTGTTTGATATTAGACCCTTGAATTATACTGGGATCCTGTGTTTTTCAATTAGGAAATGGAAACCCTATAATGTACCATATATGGTACAGAAAAAAAGGTTTAGTTAGCCCAACTATTATTTGTTTCATTTAACTAAATATGTTGTTTCAATAGAGCCAACCAAACATTTAGTTATTTTAACAACCGCATTTGGTTAAATTTTACAACTATATATTTGGTTGAAACAAACATTTATATAGTTAAAGTGACCTTTACCTACCAGTCCAATGTACTAAATACATTTGGTTGAATTGACTAAATATAATTTGTTACCCTAACTAGGTTAACGGCTTGGTACAACTTACCCATATCGTTTGGGGAATTTATATACCTAACAATATAAATAAGATCTTGAAATGTTTGGAGTAGAAAATTTTTTTTAAGCCATTTTCTTATATTCTTTAAAAAACAGGAAGGTCCTTGACGCATTACTAGTATAATACCAGAGGTATTATTCCAGATAATTAAACTTCAAGTATTGACAGCTGTTCAATGTCTCTTTAGTATCGAACAACTTGTAGTGTCATACCACAGCAAAGGACTACCTCACCTTATATACTCTTCATGTAAGTCAACAGAGGCGAGATTTAAGAACATCACGCGATCCACACCGCCTTTGCCGCGACCGGTACATACTATGCAACCAGGAATGCACGGGAAGTTGTTTTAGTCATTTTAACAGAGTGCTTAAGGTTGAAGTAACTCTTATTTTACAAAAAACATATTTAGTAAACTGAACCATACAGCGGGTTGGTTTCACTAAAGTTTTCTAGGTTAATTTAACCAATTTAAAAAAATAAAATGACTATCTGGTTTAGTACCGTTAAACTAATCTTTGTTTATATTAACCTTCCCACAGTTGATTTAAATAAATATGGGTCAACTAAATTAATATAGTTAAATTAACCATTCCTTTTTTTCTGTGTACTATTAATTTTACTAAAACCTGAAAATACAATGTATAAAATATAAATACATTTTTGTAGTATCTTTAGGTTACTTTAAATAACTAAATTGATTTTTTTCGGGGGAAGATAATTTTATGGTAAATTACATTGCCTCGGCAATTCGTCTGTGTCGTAAAATGCGTTTTTCATCAAAATAATTTGTAAATATTATTTAAAGTACTACACAGAGTAAAGTAATCTCTTGATTTTACTATATTTGGCTTGGCTCAAATAAATTATTTATTTCGATATCTTCAGGAAGGTACTTATTTAGTGGAAAACTTGGGTTTATTTGACTTTTTAAACAGATATTTGGTTAATACAAATAAATATCTAGTTGACTTTTTATCTCAGGTTTATCTCAGGTTTATAAACTATAGTAGAAGCTTGCTTAAAGAAACAAAATCTACATCCAAACAATTTAATTAATTGCTCTAAATAAATATTTTTTTACCATTAATCACAACAAAGTTGTTTTCAAGAAACTTATGATTTTCAACCAAATAATAGTATTTTCTTATTGTAAACAACAAGTTACTACGAATAAGAAAATTTTACTTCATACAAGAAAATCTGTTTCAAATAAATGCATTTTCTTAAGATTACTTTTCTCTGTGTAAACTTTAATACTATAAAGCATGCTCACTGGGCATTGCCCACCAACTAAAACACTTTTTTCCAGTTTATAACAAAATATTAATTTTTCCCAAAATTAACTTTTTTTTTTAAATTTATTCAGAAGAAACCCTTTTTTGGGTAATCAGTTCATCCCGAAATGTTAAGTCTCTATACCTATAGGCACTTTTAAAAACATGGTGTTGATCTAGCCAAAAACAACAAAATCCGCGGATTTTTAAACTTTCTCAAATCTTCTGATTTAAAAACAGCTTTAAGTGCTCTCATTGCTCTCAGTATATTGCAATTAATTTACGCAAATAATTTGAAATATGCATTTCCATTTATTTATATTGTACTCTTTCCTTTGTGCTCTACAAGTTGTAAGAGAAGTTTTTGTAAATTAAAATTAATATAATATATTAATATAATAATATAATAATAATAATAATAATAATAATAATAATATAATATAATAATTATGTCCTTTTAGGTGTACAGCGTTTTCAATTATCTTTTTAGTGCTCTCTTAAAAATCATTTTTGGATAAAACTTTTTTTAGTTTGGTTACCTATATACTTCATTTCTTTATTTATTTTATCTTTGTAAAACATACGTTATCGCAAAGGGAATAAATTAAGGTAAACGGAATTAGTTTTGTTTTTGTTAAAACGAATGTCCAACTTAATGCTTATCTATTGTTAAGGAAGTGAAGCTAAAATGTCAAATAGCTAGTAGTAATTTATTTTAATTTTAATTCACTTTATTCGTATGGGCTCTGTCCAAACAACAAAGTAATTTACATGTTTTTGTATATTTTGACTTAGACTAGTTAGGTAACACCGTTTGAATAATAAAGAACATTGTCTGACAATAAAACAATAGATAATATATTTTCTTTGGTGGATTTCGTTAAACAGGGACAGTTCATATTATAAGGTTATTAGCATCACCTATGTACGTATGTTTCCTACCGAGTTAGTGTTTTTTGGTTGTTGTGTTTTCAAGTCGTTCCTGTTCCTAAAAAAAAGTTAAGGTAATGCAAATTTAATTAATTTAGTAAATTGTGTGCCTAAAAGATACCTACCTATATTATAATTTTTTTATTTTTTACTGAAATTTTAAACGTTTAATAGTTATTTATGTCATTAGGTCAAGAATTAAGCAAAGCCCAAAAATATCTTCCTGTCCGAATTGCATACAACAATTTATCTTTAAGGTCATAATTTTGTTAAACGATACATGAAACAATTATTACAAGAAGAAAGTAAGGTTAAATCAGTCTGACAAAAATTAAATTTTACTTGCCTCATAAAAGGTTTTATTTGCATATGCCATAATTAATCACTTCAGTGTCGATAACAATAAAGTATATGTAAAACATTAAATTTAATCGCTCAAATAATGTATCCATGCATTGGGAAAATAAAATATATATTATTTATTTTTTACTGTGATAGTTATTGGAAACCTAGGTATGTACAAGTTAATATGTATTTTTAGCTTAATTAAAAAAAAATTCTGACCAGTAGTCTAAAAAACCTTATATCCCACATATAAAAACGGTTGTCATAAAAAATATAAACGAAGCTTCTTTAGTGAGCTGGAGTTCAATATTATTAATATATTTAGACTTTTTATTTTAAAACGTCCGTAGAAATATTGTGACGGTGGATGGGGAGGGGGGGTTGTTTGAAGAACCGTCACGATTTGTCACGCCCAAGGGGGTAGGGTTTTTAAAAGCGTCACGTGAGAATGTATTGAAAATATTGCTTATTTGTTCCATCAGATTATTACAAAAAGAATCGAAACTAATATTTATCTACTCCTACATTGACGAGCTGTGACTTTAAGACGTTTTAGTCACGGGCTGAAGTTAGCAACAGTGGCTTTTGGGAATTTTAGTCACGGGCTGAAGTTAGATTTATTATAAATTAGGAAAAAGTAAGGTTAAATCCCTTAAAAATTGACAGATGCTAAATGTTTAACAAATAAAATTGGCTTTAAATTCTTCTTCGTAAATAAAGTATAGTATGCAACTAGTTTTATAAACTTCTTTAGACACTCGTTTTTATTAAACACTCGCTCGCAAGCTTCTCTCGTGCCTAATAAAACTCGTAACTAAAATGGCGTTTATAAAACTTGATACATAATATACCTACCTACTATTTTAGTATAAATTTATTTTATTTTACATGACCTTTCGGGAGGGGGGTCTTTACATCGTTACATTCTATCAGTGTTGTAACAGTTACAATATTTTCATTATCTAGCTACAGTTACAGTTACTTACCAAAATTTGTAACTAGATACAGATACAGATACATATTTTATTGCAGTAACTAGTTACAGATACAGTTACCTTCAAAAAGTATCTAGATACTTTAAGATACATACAAATTATTTTTTGCTTTAAAAAATTTAAAATAGAAATAAAAGGGAATTTTAAAGTGACAACAAAAATATACATGTTTATTATTTTTTTATTTTTTTTATAATATTTTATTTAAAATAACTTATTTTTTATAATATTTTTGTTTAATAAATAATAGTCGCAGTTTAATTAAAAATGTATCTTTGTATCTTAACACACCTAGTTACTTAGAATTTGTAACTAGTTACAGTTATAGTTACTAGATTGGGATAAGTAACTAGTTACACAAACAGATACATAAAAAGTATCTAGATACTGTATCTAGTTACTTGTAACTAGATACGTTACAACACTGCATTCTATCACGAGGAAGGGGGGGGGAAGTCAATATTTAGCGTCACGAGATTTATGGACGACCCCTTTGTGTTCTGACAGGACACTTTAACTGCATGACCTGCAAATGTATTAACACAAGTTATGATTGTTTTGCTACTGTCCACCCAAATGGGTGTACAGCAGACATTTGGTTATTGGCTTACGTAGAAGTTACCTGTTGGACCGCTGCGGGAAATATAAGCGTTCTATTAGATATTAGATATTAAATATAACGTTTTAATGGAACAAAGTTGGTCTGATTTCATTAAAGCTAAACAGGCAAACTCTTTTATGGACAGAACTGACCTCAACAACTAGAAAACATTTATACTATTAAACCTGATCACCATAAAAGGTATAATAAAGAACGTTTCTCTAGACTTCCCAATTAGGGAACTAAAAAATGCTGAAAGTCTCGCAAAAATCTTAAATTTAAGGAGAATAGCAAGGGGATAACAAGTTTGGAATACGGCATATTCCGCTCGAGTAAAAAGCTTGTTAGGCGAGCCGAAGGCGAGTTTCACGGTTTCACGAGAGCGGAGTAGGCAATTTCAAATGTGTTTCAGACTATACTTTTTCTACCTTTTTAAAAAATACTACAGAAAAATCATTTAATTTCGAGACAGTGAGGTTAGATCGGTTTAAAAGTTGTTAGATAAAAGACACAAAGATGGCGCCACTTTAAGGAATAAATGCAATTCCACATTAAAAAGTAATATTAGAACGGTCATATTCCGTAATAGGAGTAGAAAATATACTATTTTGCGATAAGTAATAGCTAAGTTATAGCTCTGGCAGTCACAAGGAGCTTATATAATTTCACCCTGGCACCATAGTGAAGAGAACTAGGGGTGTCAATCCGGGACCCCTTAAAAATTCCGATCCCGATAATCCCGGCATCAAAAGTCCCAATTCCGGGATCTTAGTAATAAGTTAAAAAGAAAAAAATATATATATTTTTTCAAGCGTATGACAATTTTCATATTATAATAAGTACTCATAACTTATGAGTCATAAGCATATACAGAAATACTTTTTTAATACATTTTTATACGCAGTACCTATAAAATTCAAATTATTATACACCGCCTTACAATAATGAAAATACATTAAAATTACATAGCAAGCAGGTTCTATCTATCGCGTTTAGCATAAAATCAGCAAAGAAAATGTAAAATTATAGGTCACTGTAGAATAAATTCATGTACATAACCTATATTATAACATATTTCATATTATTAAACGCTTGAAAAAAATAATAGGCGGGGAAAGCACATTAACTGCCACGCTCAGCGCTTTTCCGCCTGTTAGATAATGTACAATTTAATGGCATTCAAAATGCAAAATATGATTCAAAAACTCTCACGTTTCAGAGGTGGCTACAACGGAATTTAAAGACAAAATGCAAAGGCCGGTCGCAAAACTTAAACCTGAATTGGAAAAAATTTTCAGATAGAATAGAAAATAGCGATGACGAGGAGGTTTCCACATTTTACGAGCAGGGGGAAAAATCTTCTCGTCCCAATTGGAACTCACCAAGGTCTGATTGATAAAATAAATGAAATTAATTGTTAATGGGGGTAAACATGGGTAAAAAGTGCCTACGAATTCTTAAAAACCATTCCTACTAAAATTAAAGATTTATATTTTTTCGGGACTGATCCTCGGATCTCGGGATTAGTTAGTTACCTTTGGTCCCTAAAGTCCCGGGATTGGAAAAATGGCTCGGGATTGACACTCCTAGAGAGTACCCAATTGGGTGAACATTAGGGTGTTTCATTTTTCCAAAGATGTGATTTTCATACGACTTTGCTTACGCCCCGAGTCTCAGTGATGAAAAAGATATATATATATATATATATATATATATAGAAGATTGGATAATATTTAGGGGTGGCACACATTGACCACTTTTATCTCATACTAGTGAAATTTAGGTATCCGGAATTTTGTTGGAAAGGAATTTGTTTGAACCAGTTTTATTTTATTTGCAAGGTTATTTAATTTAAGATCATTTAATTTGTAAGGTAAAATACAACATTTCATTTTATTTGTAAGGTAAAATAATAATTGTTATTGTAGTTACATTAATCCATATTAATCTCTGCATTTATAAATAGGTATACCTAAATTGGTTTAAATTCCCTTACAAGAATTGACAACCTCAGTTATAGAACCGAAATTAAACTTTAAAATGGGAACCAAAAGAGGAATTTGGCTGCTAGAAAAGTTGCCTAGTGATGAGTTTTTAGGAGCGCGGCTCCCTTCAAAGGAACAAGTACTTTTAGTTTTTATTTACCATCACAAGGAAATGAAAGAAACACGTTCGGGTGCTGCTAAATCTACCAGTACTAAACTACAGGAAGTGTGGAGGAAAGCAAATATTCCTGTTAAGACGGAGGAGAATATCCGTGCTGGTATACAGAAACTGTACAATAGGGTGAGCCAAAAAAACTAACCTATCGGATTTATGGGTTAAAAAGAACCTACATACCGAGTAAAAAATTTCCCTGCAAGGCAAAATTTTTTGCTCAATTTTAAAAGGTGTCGGTGAGCATTTTAAGTTTTCCATTGAAATAACACGTAAAAAAATCTTTTTTCATTAAAAAGACTATAACTTTTGAACCGTTTGAGATAAAATTTTTTACGTCGCGGATTCTTGTAGAGCATAAAATTTCCCAAAGAATCTATACCAGGATTATTTTTTTTAATTCAAAAATTCGTATGTTTGAAAGCTTTGAAAAGTGTAAAAAATCACTAAAACTGAAATTTTATGCTCTACAAGAATCCACGACGTAAAAAATTTTATCTCAAACGGTTCAAAAGTTATAGTCTTTTTAATGAAAAAAGATTTTTTTACGTGTTATTTCAATGGAAAACTTAGAATGCTCACCGACACCTTTTAAAATTGAGCAAAAAATTTTGCCTTGCAGGGAAATTTTTTGCTCGGTATGTAGGTTAATTTTAACCCATAAATCCGATAGGGTAGTTTTTTTGGCTCACCCTACTGTACAAAGAATACAGAAATATGGGTAAAGAGAAATCAAGAAACACGGATAAAGCAAATGTGAGAAGGCAGATTTGGAAAGGTGACCTCGTCAAGTTATTTGACATTTCCCGGAAAAATGTGATGGAAATGTCTGGCGTATCACAAGAAGATAAAGAATTTCTTAGGTCACAAAGAGAAGATCGCATGAGTTCGTCAATGGGTGGAGTAGACAAGGTTTTCGCCTCGAAATTAAGTACTAAGTGTAGAAAAGAAGAAAAAAAAAGAATCATATAAGAATAAACATTACAAAGCTATCACTGAAATTAATAAAACAGTAATAATGAAAGACTTATCTTCATCATCATCAGCACCAAGTGACGAAGAGGCCGAGTTTTCACCTCCAGCAAAAAAAAATTACGTTCAATTCCTATTGAGGGTAGTCGAGCATCACAGACAAGTCGTCACTAAGCGAACAAAAGAAGGGATTGCATCGTTCAAAGTTGATTAATAACACATGTTTTGCCTAACACACTACTTATTAATATAAGTTTCTAGTTTTAATATTATTTTATTTTTGTGATTTCTAGTTTTCCCAATAAAAGTATTTAACATTGAAAAATCGTATTTTTGACTACCTTTAAAAAACTGTTCAAAGTGTGCCACCTCTAAATATTATCCAATCTTCTTGAAATTTGGCGTACATATATTTTACATCACGGAGACTCGGGGCGCGAGCAAAGTCTGCACAAATTTTACATTTGTAAAATTTTTAAATTTTATAAAGGTTGTAAATCGAAATTTATTTCTTGAAAATGGACAGTTTTTTACAGTGAAAGTAAATAAAATTTGTTATGAGCACTTTACAGTGGAGTCCGTGCCCGAATTTAAGTTATAGTTTACTGCCGGCGAAATTAAAAGGTCAGTACAATGTTCATATAAACTATTCAAATATTGGAGTTGAGAAACTATTTAAAACTTTTGTATTTTTGTATTGATATAATAACATAATTTTCACATTTAGTATTATTTTACAAGAAAGGCATGTTATTTTAACGATTGTATGACATTTGACAACTGTCAACTAACTTAAAACTAACTTCAGCCCGTGACTAAAAACCTGTTGCTAACTTCAGCCCGTGACTAAAACGCCGTTAAGCCACAACTTGTCAATGTGTATTTAAAAGGTCACTTAGTGTCATGGAAACATGTACGATAATGGTCGTTTTAAAGGTGGGAGTAGAAAAAATCATTTATTTGCATATCGCTATGCGGTTATGCATTGAATAAAGGAGTATCCAGTAGATCAGACAAAAATCTAAAGGTTTTTAATTATCCCGGGCCATTTTTGGTAGGGCTTAAATTAATCTTTGTCGAAAAATATCCACTCGTTGCTTAAGTTGATATAAAATCATTCATGGATTGATCTCATTATTAAGAGACACCCTGTATAAATATTTCAAATTTTTATAGCAGAAAATAAAAAATATGAAAGAGTAGCGATATGCAGCACATAATGGGATCAGTTTCTAGACCGAAACGCGCTCGTTTCGGCCAAATTTGTAGCAGGGAGTTGGTCTCTGGTATTTTATTTTTGTTATTTTAATCTTTTGAGAATATTTATCTATTTAAATAAAAGCATAAATAACAATATTAATTGTTTTCTAAAAACTTATCAAAAATAAAAGTTATACATATGTACATATGTATGTAATAATGATAATGATACAAAAGTTGTAATAATAAAATGATTAGGTACTTTTTTAAAGAAAATTGAACTTTATATTATAAACCACTAAATTCTTATTTATGCGTTAACTTAACTATGCTCCCCTCAAGAAAGCATAAAAATGCGTAAATTTTAACGATTTTGTTCTTGCTATAACATACTCGTAGCTATTTTTATATATCTCTCAAAAGGCAGCAAAAGTCAAATTTCCGTACATGACGAATATTGTACATGTCTCGTGGCAAATGGCGGCGATTTCTAAAGAATGTGTTGCTCTACTCGCTTCGCTCGTATCCAACTCTTCAGAATTTGCCCCCTTTCGCTACTCGATGTAATGTACAATGTATAATATAAGAGCTTAGGAAAACAGAGCGTTCCTATTTTTTAAACTTAAATGTTTAATTTAAAAATTACTTTCCCAAAAATTAAAGAAAAACCTAATACTTAAAATACACTTTTCTATAATGTGACATATCGTTAGTGTTTTCGGGACACCCTGTATATACAAGTAATCATATGTAAAGTAGAAAGCTAAATTTAAAAAATCGTAAAAAGTATATTTAAGATACCTACTTTACAAAATACATTGCTTTTTTCAGAGACTATTTTTTATAATTTATTTTCCATACAAAATACATTTTGTCATTCTCCATTGAGTAAGTGCTCTTCATTTAAAAATGTTATTAAGGCTAACCAATTAATGGCATTCATTTCAAATTCACCATATATTAAAAAATATATTAACTCATTCACATGCAAAACAACATTCACACAAATTTAACAAACAACACTAAATAGTATAACCAAAAATACCACAACAAAGGCAATATTGTTAAAAATCATCATCGGGCCTCTCTTCTCGCCATCCAACCACAGACTAAGTAAAAATCCGAATGAGAAGGTATAAAAGAAGCGGAGAAAAGAGGAGAAACGAAAGAAAATAATACCTCCCCCTTTTTATTGCCCCTACCACCCGACGCCAACACTTGACGGGAGTGTAACAAACTGAACATCACGTTGCATAGTGCTGCCACTTCAAACAACGATTATTTAACGGATATCGCTCGAACTTATTTATTGTTGTTACAAAAAATGCCCTGTTGCCATTGTTTAGAATTAAATTTAGTAAATAGGATTTTTATTTTTAGTCTCTGTACATTTAATTAAAAGCTACAATATAGATTATTTTTGTATAATAAATATTTAACAATATAATGTTTAATGTTTTTAATAAAATGTTTAAGTAAATATTTACCCAGGTAACATTGAGTAACGAAAACGTGACTGAATATGTCGCTATTTTCATTTATTTAAACAATTACGTGACTTCAAATCTTAACAGCAACTGTGACCGTAGTAGTGACCAAACCGCGCTAATTTGAAGTATCGAAATTGTAACGACTGCGATTTACTATTCTTAAACGAATTTGTCACAAATTATTGACGAACATGCAACAAATAAGATATGACGAATATGTCACGAGTTATTGTCGAATACGTAACGAATTATTGTCGAATGCGTAACGAATTATTGATGAATCTGTCACGAAAACTTTTACAGCAGTAGTGACTGATATCGTCCCCATTATCACATAAGAGTGTATCTCATATTTTACAATTTTTCAGGCAAGCATTTTAAATTATACAAAAAAAATCCAATGCATCCTTTATACATCATTATGTAAATTAAATGTGGAGACTTTTTTGTATAATTTTTAAAATGCTCTCCTGAAAATTGTAAAATATCAGATACACCCTAATGTGATAATGGGGACGATGTTTTTGATAAATAAAAAACGCTTTATGCTTTAGTATGTATTTAAAAAATGTAAGTAGGTACATATGTATGTAGCTAAATAAATACACAAATAAATAAAATTTCAAAAAATACAACAAAATAAAAATAGAATATACAAACTATAGTTATATAGTACATACTACTACATACATAATAGTGTATTTACATCTGTACTTCAGAATTAAACGTGTTGTCCATTGTTATGGTTAGTTTTAACTCTATTAAAAATTTTATATCTAAAAGTATCAATATCAACCATACCATTTTACTTTCCAGCAATAAACTAATATTTTTTCGGTGCATATTAAAATAATTACTTATTTTTTTCCGGTTACAATTTGAACAATTTCAATAGTATGACTTAATAACTTTTTATTCTGAGGTACAGATATACATATATATGTATAAACTATTAACTAAAATACAATATTAAATAAAAATGACATAAAAAAACCAAAATATGTATTCTAAAATAAAACAAAACTGTCTGTAAAGGTTCTTAAAAAAAATACAAAAAAAAATAAAATTTAAAAAAATAGAATCTTTAGACACTTTAAACCACTATTTTTCTTTCAATTCATTTCTCTGCAAAAAGAAATAAAATGCATAGTATAGACAATATATTGTCTATAGGGTCCATAACAGGGATGGAGAATCAATGGCATGCGTGCCCAAATGATTTTTTTCACAACCAAGCAAACAATTTGCACTTTTCCGAGGAGCAAGCATTCCTTTACTTTGTCGCTCGCCGAGCGACAAAGTAACCAAAACGCTCCCTACCAATGGTAACTTACCATGAAAACCATAATAACGAAACGTCTAGTATACACTGCGACTTTTGACACAGTAAAATTTGAGATTACCAACAATCCACACAACAAGATCTGTTCGATCTTGTAGTAAAAATACTAAAAATCACTGCAACACTGCACATCATAAGATGGCAGACATTTTTGTTGTTTACAATTCTTGTGCTTTGGGTTTGTACAGATTAATCGTTTTAAACGTTGTGTTTCTTACAGAGAGACTTGCAAGCCTTAAAAGAGACCTCAAAGTGGTAAGAACAATCATTTTACTCCTCTTTTGTAAAAAATAAACCTTATTCTAACAGGGCTGTCAAATGTCAATTTGAAGGTTAATTTATAACCCACAAATTAACCTTCAAATTGACATTTGATAGAATAAGGTTTATTTTTTACAAAAGAGGAGTAAAATGATTGTTTCACCACTTTGAGGTCTCAACATTTAAAACGATTATTAATCTGTACAAACCCAAAGCACAAGAATTGTAAACAACAAAAATGTCCGCCATCGTATGATGTGCAGTGTTGCAGTGATTTTTAGTATTTTTACTACGAGATCGAATAGACCTTGTTGTGTGGATTGTGAGATTACCAATAATTATTAATTGTTACTAAAAATTTGTATAAAAACACCGGTTGTAGAAAAAATCCTGTGTAATTCGAGCGCAAAGTGACATTGCCGATCTCGCGAGATAGCGACAATATATCACTTTGCGCTCTTAATACACAAATAGCTATTGTCGCGTACCTGGTAACCAGGTACCTACGCGAAAAAATCATTTGGGCATGACAGTCATTGGCGGGGGATATTAATCAATATATATATAGATTTACCTGTCCTGATTTAGCTCGGTCGTAAGTGTGTTGAAATATATATTTAATTTGTTGTTCAATTTCGCTTTGTGTAATATTATTCTGGGTTTCCAGAAGTACCTGAACAATAGCGCTAACTAAATGAGTTTTTTTAATACTAAACTTGTTGTTAGCACCAATCCAATTACACTTTTTTTGTGCTTCAATTGTAAAACAATATTTTATTATATTGGAAAGCGTGGTTTTAGCATCTTTACCTCCAATTCGCTTTAATTTGTAAATCTACAAAAAAACTTGTTGAAATATAACATCCAGTACATATTAATTTTATCTTACCAAATAAGATTTTTTGTCCTCTTCTTCTAGCACTTCTTCCAAAATTTTTAGATCATCTAGAGAAGACACTGGAATTAATTCTTGTAACAACTGCTCTGATTCCGGATTAACTGTTAAATGTGGTTTCTCCAAATTAATATGTTGAAGACACATCTTAACCGTTTCCCACTCCCGTTTACTTTGAATTATGAATCGCTCTGAAATTTAAACAAATAACTGTAAGTTTCTTCCTAATAAAAACCGCTGTTAATTTCCAAAAAAGACATTTAATACAATAAAAATAATAAATAAATTGGGTATTTTCATACTAATGAAAACTTTTAAGAAAATAAAAATATTTAAAAAATACATTTTTTTACATACCAATTAATTTCGTATTTTGGTTGACAGCATCATTCAAAATTTTAAGTTCCGATCTAAATTTGTTCAATTCTGAACTTATCAGTGTTTTCACTTCTAAAATTGAAGTTTTAATCAGTGAATCCTCATTAAGGTTCCTATTTAGTAAATTTTCTTTCTCTAATTGAAGTCCAATCTCTAATCCTATATGTTGTTTTAATTTTTTAGCAAAACTTTCTTTTACATTGAAAAGAGGAAAACCGTTACAATAAAAATATGTGCATAAAAATAACCAATATTTTTTATAATATTTTTAAGCATAAAAATGTTTTTTTTAATGCGATAGTTACATAAATAGCCTGAGAAAAATTTGCTACAAAATGAAATAAAAAACCGTAAACGAAATTTAAGATTACATAATCTAATCTAATTTAGATTAGACTTCAATGGGAAGAAGAGAGAAGTAAAATTTACTACCAAGGAACCATAAAGGAAAAAAAACCTTTATACCTTCACATTTACATAATGGTTCAAACGTGATATTAGCCATATTGATGATATCGCTATTGTCAAAACCTGTTGATTCAACATCGACCGCTGTTTGAACATTGTTAGTTGGTTGGGCATTAGCAATTGACTGAATCTTCTCTTTTTCAACCGGTTTTCCTGAAGTGAGGATTTTATCTGCTGCACTCTTCTCTTTTTCAACCAGTTTTTCCGGGGTAAGGGTTTTATCTGCTGCACTTAAGGGCGATAAACTTGGCAAATCATCAATATCAATATCTATATCTTTATAGTACTCATAGTCTGAATCTTGAGTGTTCTTCTTTTTACGACAATCATCACTACTTGTTTCAGAAGAGTCAGTTTTGTAAAGTAGTACATTGCATTTTTTGGAAGCCTCTTCATAAGTAGCTGAAAAAAAGTGTATTATATGGATATACCTACCTAGTATATAAAAAAAATTTAATAAATTATATAAGTTTAAAAAGGGTCTTACCAAAGGTGTTGTTTTTATATCGAGTTTTACATTTGTAGATTTTCCATGAAGGTTTAGGATCAAAATTTTTTTTGGCATAAGCCCTGGCCGTCTTACACCAGTAAACCTAAAAATAGTGATGGTAAGTAAATAATGTGTTTATTAACCAGCAGTGCTGGTCCAGCATATATATGAACAGTTTTTTTACCTGATCACCTTTAACCCATGAAGTCGGTACCACCTCCAGCTCCCCCGTCTCAAATTCAATGACTTTGAACATTATAGTGCGTTATCTGTAAGCGAATATAGGTCGGTTTATTACACAGTAAATTAAAAAAAAAACATTCATCAATCAATTTAAAATAATATGACTATACAGGGTGATTTAAAATTCCATGTACATATTTTAAGAGTGTATTTTTGTGGTCAAAATATGATTTTTTTTTTAATTTTAGGACACAAGTTTATAAGAAAAATATTATTATTTTGACCTCAATTATACGCTCTTAAAATATGTACTTTGAATTTTGGATCACTCTGTATTTAAACGCTATCGTAGTGCATTCCTATTTTCGTATTTCTAAGAATAAACTAGTTCTTACATTTTTTATTGAACAGTGTGATTTAGCGGTATAATAACGAAATTATTTCCATATGGTAAAACAACCATTTTTGAAACAACATCATTAAATTTGTAAGTCCCCTCATTATTAGTGAATGTTGGTAATCCAATAAAAAATTTTGTAGAATCGAATGGTCTCCTAAAAAAACTCTCCAAATGTACCATGGGAAAACCCGTAAATTGTTTGCTTTTTAAGTCAAAACTTCTTATTTTAATGATTGTATTATCTTTAAGTTGGGCATAATTATTTCCTTTCTTTAATGATAAAGAAAAATCAGCCAAGTAAATATGGTTTTTATTTCTTTGTATTTTCACATCGTCCAAATTTGCAGCATTTATTTCATGGATTCTGTTATATATTTGTTGTATAGAATTGGGAGCAGTTCTTAAAAGATGTTTGATATAACCCAAATAGTTTTCAAAAGGAAAAGCACTGAATGAATTTAAATCTCCACACCGTTCAACATCCTTTTGAATATGAATCAAGTTATGAACATTGTAGGTCATGTTACGAATTCCATATAGTGCAGAAAAGTTTTCAACGAAATAAAGAAGTAGCTGCCCTGCATATGCGTTGTACACTTGACAATATTTTGGGGACACAAGAATATAAATGGCCAAACTTAATGACATAAAGTGTTTATAGTAGTTCTCATTTAAAATACCCTTTAAACAGACAGGGCCAGTATATAAAAGAAAGTTCCTAAACTCCGTCGCTTTCCACTTCCGAAAATGTTTTAGACCACGAGATTTTCTATTAAATTCTATTGGCATGGAGTTGAAACACTTTTCTAAATTATTGGATATACTTTCTAAATCCCTGTAACTTAGCTTTCCTTTGCCCGGTTTACCATGCCAAATTTCAATTATTTTCTTTGTTACTCCCAAGCACACAAGATGCATGTAGTCCAAGGTAAAGTTAGCTACCATATCAATTGGTAAATTTTCCAAAATGGATTTTTCAGGTTTGTGGTGGTCTGGATGTAATCGTTGTCTAAACGAATTATCAGTGCGTAATGAACAACTGGTTTCAGAAAAAATTACAGTATTTTCATAACTACCTTTAACAGTGCATTTATGACAACTGTGGTAACCAGTGTGAGACTGAACTGCTGTAATTGCAGCTCTAGCAGGAGCATCACATATGAATGCATTTATTGTTATTGTGTATTCGGTTTCATTTATTAATACATTGTTTTCAATAATACTCTGCAGCTCTGTTACAAAAGGTCTCAGAAATTCATTCATTGACACTGGTTTACTTAGGCCTTCATACAAGCTTACTATAAAGGGTTTCCTTTTATTGGCAACTTCGACTATTTGACACAAAATTGGCCAAAAGCTTTTATTGCTATCACTAGCTATTGGCAACCCATCTATATTAAAGTTTAACTTAATGACATGATTAGATGTGGGTGGATAACGTTGTAGCTGTTGAATAAGACCAGATTCTAATCCAAAGTGCATAAATTTGCCATCCCCTAAACTTGTTAGTGTAAGTTTATTTGGGGTCGACAATAGGGTTCTAGAATCTCTTGGTAATTCACTGTGTCCATTTTTAATTAATATTGTTAGAAGTTCATTTAAATGGTTATGTCTAACTTGATTTTTAATAGCCCATGCAGTAAGTTGTTCTTTAAAAGTTTTATCAAAAATTACATCGTCATTGCTATTACTTTCAGAATTTAGCTCTAAATCTATACAATTATTACTGGTATCAATATTGATAACTTCATTTTTACTATCATCATTATCAGAAAATAAATTACTATAGTCATTTATCGTATTTTCTTCAGTAGACACAACTTGTTTTGGTTTAGGACTCGGTTCTTGTAAATTCTGATCACTTTTTAATTCGTTTAAAAATATTTTACTTGCTTGATAGGTTAATTCATATTGTCTCCGTTTTGATAATTGTCGTTTAGACATTTTCTTAAACGATTCTAAAAATAGCGGAAACAAAAACAACATAATAAAAATTAATAAATAAAAATCTTACCTTTTAAGGTTATATCCACAGCGGCTATCGTTGAACCACGTGTAGTAAACAACGCAAAAACTACCGGCAAGCGCCAAACAAAGGAAACTTCCTTAGTAGGTACTTGTACAAAACCGTCGAGCTATCCAATAAATTGCTCACACTTTCTGAATCATAGATTAGATAAAATGAATGTTTTCGAAGCTATATGGTTAAAATTTATCCATATAACAAGCATAAATTTATCTGTTTTTGTGATGTGCAAAGATTTTGTAACGTCTACAACACAGAACCACACCCAAACACTGAGCAAAGAAGTTTGACTGCGTAGATAAAGAAGACAGCCTTCTTTATCTGCGCAGTCAAACTTCTGAAGGCTGTGCCCTGGGAGCGGTGTTGTCATATTTCCTTTTCATGTCTAGTATTTACCACTTGAAAAAAATAAGTTCAAATAATTTTTAAATAAAATATGATTTATTCGTTTTGTTTTTTTTTAATTGTATTGATTTATATATGCAGATAAGTTATTTAGTTAAAATTTAATTATATTTTTTTACCAACAAATCGTACAACAATGTAAAGGAATGTCTATATTTTTTTAGTTGTATTGTAGTTGCATAAACATCACGTAAGATTCACTTAAAAATACGCCAAAACGTCACGAAGCCTTTATTATACTTTTCATTAAATAAAACTTAAATTTCGTCACGTATGTTACAAAAGTCTTATCGAAAAACACTTGTTTAAAATTTAAGGAAAGTATATAACTATATTGAGAGATTTAAAAATTCAGGCTTAAATTTTACAGCAAGTTTATGTCGATAAAACGTTATAAAGCCATGTCGTCACGTTATCGTCATCAACCAAAAATTGATAGTCACGTAATGTTACCTGGGTAACTTGTTCGTTTTACCGTTGAGTTAATATCTTCACTCAACGGTGTAACGATATCAGTCATATCTAGTTGCCTTTGACGCTTTTAGTTATTTTGCCGTCGGTATCTCGCCTACTTGATTTATCGCCGTTATGTTCTCACACTTAAACACGACGATAATTTTGTCGTATAAGTAAAATCTACTTGGCGTCCTACAAATAAAAAGTACATTCATAAATCATGTATGTGAAAAATGTTTCCATTTGACAGGTCAACTTGCAATAGCGTAGAACTTTCATGATGGATTTCTAATTAAAATTCATGCAATGTACATTGCATGAATCACACGTGTGATAAAATAAAAATAAAACTGTTTTCGCCATTATTGCATATCCATTGGATATGTCAATGACTACTGGATTTAACTTTCACTAAATCAATTATTTGACAAAAAATAGGTACTAATAGATGTTGTCAATGAATTTTTTCTATAAACTATGGATTAAAAAATAGTTTTAGTAATTTTTTACAATTTGAAATAACTTCATTCCTAACCATTAATTTTTTTAATAGATGTTTACCTATATTTTTTTAATAGATGTTTACCTATATTTTTATAAAACATTGTTTTACTTAGTGTTATAACAAGTGTTTTAGTACTATTGTACTAAAACAAATGGGAAAGATCCATTTTCATGTTCCAACAAATACAAATATGTATAAATTTATGATTTAAATAAAAATTTAAAAAAACTACTTACACAAAATAAATGCCAATCTTGAAAAGAATAAAACTTCTGAAAGATAGAAAAAGCATGATTAAAAAACATAATTATAAAAAATTATTTCATGGAAATGTTTTTATATATATAGGTATATTTATTTACAAATTTAATTATAAAATTTTAATCTTTAAAAATCTGTTATGAAGGTAAATGAGGCAAAGGCTGCGGTATTTTTAAAAAGGTACAAATAAAACAGTTATCCAATAGATGGCGCGATGTGCATTCATTTTTAATTTTTATATCTTCTGTATTAAATTTCTTAGACCGCCTATAAATCAAATAGGCACATGTATTTTTAATGGGGAGTATATTTTATCTAGAAATATTATGTATACATATAGGTACATATAGGTACATAATTAAAATACAAACAATACTTACTTAAATTAATTTGTTTATATTTAAATATATTTATATTTTAAATTAATTTATTTTTCAATTAGTGGGGCTTTATATAAATACTAATAATTTTGTATTTATATAGAATGTTAATAATAATAAATTTAAATTTGTATTGTTCTCGACAATATGAATTCATTTTTACAAGGCCTAGGTAATGAGTTCGTTACAATTTAAAATGTTATTTTGTTTTACATAAGAAGATAAACTAAAATAAAAACTTATTAGTGGCAATTTAAAACACAAGTTTTTTGAAATTATGTATTAATTCATTTTAACAAGGTCTAGACTCTAGATAATCAGCGCCTGTTATTTCATTTTAAATTTAGATAATATAGAACTTATTGGTAATTAGTAAAACAAACTATTGTTAAAAACTATAGTTTACCTAACCCTTTAAAAAATAGCTTTTTATTCTTTTTTTAAATAAATTTTTCATCTCACTGTGATCAATATTAAATTGGAAAATTTTAAATTTAAACCAAATTTATAAATTGGAACTGAAAACGGTTAAAAATATAATATGGAAATTATTTTGATGTTAGGTAGGTAGGTATTTGCCCTGTATCTAAATTTAAACATGTTATCGTGTATGAGACTAAATATGAAAGATTGGTAAGGTGAGGTGCATACACAAGAAGATCAGATGTCAGTTGTCGTAGAGAGACGAGCAGAGAGACGTTGGAGGCTATGAAAGAGAAGAAGAATTTATGAATCCATCCGTCTGAGTAGCGTGGAAGTAGGTATCGTATCGGTTTGTGTGTGACCGCGAGAAGTAAAATCGGGAGAAGGTTTGTCGGTTGTTGTGTGCGAGGTGCGAACAAGAAGCAGAAGCAGCGGACGTGCGACGTGGAGAGAGCGAGCGGTAGCGGTGACGGCGGCGGTGGCGGCGGCAGAACGGAGGAGAAGTGTAGAGAGAGCGAATATACACATTCACACGCGGTCGATCTATCAAACGTTTTGGATTGGGCGAGACAAGGGGGCGGGTCTAGGCGGTACCGGTGAGCGTGCTCTTCAATCCGACAGCAGCGGAGGGGAAAAAAGCGAGCGACTGGGTGGGGAGGGAAAAAGAAGTAGGGCGCAATTTTTAGTGGTGGTGGTATCAATCGGGGAGGCCACAAAAATTCCGTCTCAGAAAGAGCGGCACAGTCCCTGGAGGAAACCCCGCCACTAGCGACGATTTTTTTACGAATCGCCGCGACTACTGCGCTTGTGTGTTGTGTGATCGCGACAATTTGTCGCCGTTAAAAGAATTCCGTGACATCAGTAGTCGCGTTGTGTCGATGGCAAAAACAGGACTCATTTCCAGACGCTCTGACCGCAACAAAGAAACAGCCCCCCACTTCCCCGTGCCAGAGGCTTCCCACTCTGCTCCACCCACCGCAACACAATCGCAAAAATCAACATCGACAGAAAGAAGCAAACTCTTCTAACCGACCACCGCAATTATCACCTGGTGCTTGCCGCTTAGCTCCTTTGCTACGCTACGCTACCAATTCGGACGAACATCATAATCATCTATCACACGGACTCTTCTACTTATTTTGTAGACAACAGTGAATATCACGTGCTTCGTTCGTTTGTTGTTATAGTTTAACGGGGACTTAGTGCTTTTAACAATCGTACTCTTACTATACTCGTAGTTGATAGTTCAGTGTTTATAAACGACCGACACACGAGAAATTAGTGCGGGGTGTGCAAGGAAGCCATGCTTCCCTTGGCGACGACTCAGTGAGTGCTGTTGCTACTGGGACAATGTCCCAGTTTGCCTTCCGATCTTCTCCGAATACTCAGGTACCTATATTACATACTATTACTTAACACTTTTAGTACCACCCGCTAGATCAGCTCTTCACTATTACGGATAGTTTTTGCTTCGGCGCAATTGCGCAAGGCTCAAACTACTTTACTTACTATACATAAACAAATCCCATGTGTCGAGCCCTACGACCAACCGACCGCTCTTGTCCGCTCCTCCTTCTTGTTGCCTGCAACTTATGTTACAGGCTTTTGCCAATAAACTTAATTAACAAATTACCGCACTGTTCCAATACCCCTATTGAATTAAATAAGCTTTAAAAATTTTAATTTACCCATAACTTATGAGCGTGTATTGATGTGTATTTACTTGTGGCATTAAAAAAGTTATTGGAGCAAATTTAAAATATATGTTTTTATTTGTTTAATGCCTAAAAACTAAAAACTCATTTAAAATCAATATTTTTCCACATTTTTTGCAATAATACTGAAATATTTTTTATTTGCGATGATTAATGTTGTACATTTGACAAAACAAGAAGACGTAATGTTTTTGATAATTGGAAAATTGTAAAGGCACACGGAAACAACAAAAACATTCATTTTTTACATGCAATAAAATATCAATTTACTTATTTGAGAAAAATACCAACAACGACTGGCAGTGCGATATGAAAATTTTAACAGTAAAAGTTGTCGTAAAATTTTTATTGTGCAATTAGCAATGCACCGTAAAAATCAGATTTGCCGATTTATCAAATTAGCACGAAAAATAGTGTACCTAATATATCAAACGGGTAGTTAATGATAGTAATTTGAGGTGTGAACTGTGGGCGTTTCAAAAAGGAAGCTATAAAGAATAATCTACCTGACTCATCAAATGCCAACTTTACACTAGCACATGATACCTCTGGCTTAAACAAAGCCGCCTACTATTTTTCATCAAACTCAGCTGTTTCATTGATAACTAGATCTAAGAATAAACTGTTATCAATAGTTATATATAAGACACCTGTGTACGATATATGTTTTTTAAATTATTTTTGTAAATATAATAAAAAAACAACTTCTGTATTTTAAAATTCAGTATTAAAATTAATAGAATTTTATTAAGATGTTTCCAATGAAATGCTAATTTAAACTTTTTCGAACGGTTATTGAAAGACTAACTAAAAGTACTCTAAGCGAGAACAGCTTTTTTGAAACATTAACATATTATGTCCAAATGATCATAAATATTTATAAATGTTTCGATTAAAAATCCATTACTATATTCAGTGAGCATTAATTAATTAAATGTTGCATTTAGGCAAAAATTAACAGCTGTTTCGGTTTTAGTTTATTTTTTATTGTTGTGACAGCTATTTCCTCTTTGTAATGCGATAGTGATTGTTGTGGTGACTCTCAGGTAACGTATAATGTTTATAAATTAAACATGTTCCAAATTGGTATTATCATTTTAAGTTTTGATAATTCAAAGAATGCGAGAAAATCCTTGTCACCTATAGTTATAAACAATGATAAAAAACGGTGTTGGAAAAATAAAGAACTATTCATGTAGTTGGTTATTTAGTTGTTGACATGATGCGCAAGTTATTTCTTAATAGACACACTGTAAGTAAATATCGTTAAGTTCCTTAGTAAATGTAAATATTGTTAATTTTCTTTTAAATAAACATAATTAACCCAAAAATTATTCAGTTTATTAAAATTGAATTTTAAATTATTTTTTAATAGCCGAGAAAGTGCTTCTTGAAATATTTATATACGTGTTAAATATCGTAAATATAAACCTAAGTTTAACATTAATATTTTAAATTAATTTGCTTATATGTTTGTAAAAATAATTTTGTATCCGTAAAAAGTGGAATTGTTTATTAGAGCATTAATTGTCTAGCATACTCTCTTAAAATGAATTAATCAAAAATGACTAGTTGTCATAGCGAAAAAGAAGTTTTCGTCAACAGCAATTTTACATATTAATTAATAAATTGCTGTGGATTACACTTATTAGTGACTGCTTTTTCACTATGAAAACTAGGTAGTCATTTTTAGAGAGTAAATTTTTAAAGTGTTTAATTAAATTGCCCAAAACGAGTAGGTATATATTATTTAAAAAATATTATTTTTTAAAATTTTTAATTGAAAAAAATATATCCATATTTAGATAGGCATAGATTTTTTTATTTATTTATAATACATTATTTAAAAAATATTATTTTTAAAAATTTTTAATTGAAAAAAATATATCCATATTTAGATAGGCATAGATTTTTTTATTTATTTATAATACACAGCTATTTTAATTAGGTACCTATAAATAATTTTGATACATACATTTTTCTTTGACACAAAAACTATTTGTTGGCTTTATGTTGCTAAAATGGCCAAATTGTGTATTTTTATTTTGAAAGAAACTACCACCCATATTTTTGGGAGACACATTTTTTTATTGAAAAACATAACTAATTTATGTCTTCGATGTAAGATTTCCGATGAAAATCATTTATTTGACAAAAACGTGCCTTGTATGGTTCGAAACGGTCATAAACCAAACCGTTTTTGCACCGATGGGCATTTTTAATAACCAACTGCTGAATAATACATTAGATCGACTCAATCAAACATCTATATAAGTTAAACCATAGTTAGGCCATTATAAATGTAAATGCGATCAAGAGATTCAGGATTCCCGTACACTTTCATAAATATTAAACTCAATATGATACATTTTTTCACATTAATTAATGTTAACGACGGTACTGAATGTTTGCCTTAATATTAATTATTTTATGTGATACGTGTCGCATCCCAAGTGGCCTCATATTAGCTTCTAACTTGCGAAATCTCATGTAAAGTTAATTGGTGCATCCTCCAACAGCTAAGGAATTTTAGGTAAAAAATGGTATGTCGTTAATTAACACTGAAAGTTTGGCTTTAATGAAATAAACGTGTTTAAGTACATATAGTTCTTTTTATCTGTAACAGAAGTATAAATCAAACAGTTAATAATAATACAAATAAATAAAACTGCGGTTATTGGACATAAACAGTTTTACTGAGCATAAACCATTTATAACTGAGAAACGTTTAAAATCAAATAGAGCCTCATTATCTGCAAGCGTTGGACTGTAAACCATGCCCATTACATTAAACAATTATTATAAACGGAATTAATTCGCCATAATGGTGCTGTAAATAACGCAAATCAAATATCCTATGCTGCCGTGGACCACGACCAACAATCCATCAAAGACTTAAATACCACCCTACTGAATCTGAAAAGTATCGGACCATAAAGCTCGTCAGTGATTTATAATGATTTAATATTTATTTTGATGGGTGAAATTTGGCGTTACAAACACTCAAGGGAGGGTTGAACCGACATCTGCCCAAAGCTTCCTTCCTAGCCGAACCGGTGGGCTCGCAGCGCAGAGGTTTCGCCTTTTGTTATTTGAATTGGGTTTTTACTGCTCGCGTTGTTTGCCTCACCTTTATGAAACTTCTATATAAGCAAGTATTAATGTCTGGGGTGTGAACACTCCATTTATTAAGGTATTAGCAGGATCTTCTTGATGGGGTTTAAACCGTTAGCCTCTTTAAACAAATATTATTATCGTATTAGGGTTTGTTCTAAACACGATTTTAAACTCGGTACAGTAATACCTTGATTCATTTGAAAGCTTGATCAAAGATTAAATATCCTTGTTACTGTTTTTATCTTCAATAAATTTAACCTTACTGCCCAAATACAGTTATAATTTTTATTGAATATGCCTGAAAGAAATGTCCTTTTAGTTACTTCCTTCCTTGAAGGACCTTCAAATGATGAATGGATTATTCATTAAATCTTAAAGATATTTAAACCATATTTTTTATCCTATATTTCCTTACAATGAAAAACTAATCATTAATATGACAATTTACACATTAAGACATTACAATTGCACGTTTCTGAAATTTATATGGGTAATTCTCATAATTTTTTAGTTCAAATAAAGTTAGATAATTGGGAGGATGTCGTAAATTATTTGCATTACCCGAAGGGTCGTTTTTTACTACCATACCTCACATGAAGAACGTACAATTTTTGAGGAAGACAAATTCGTTCGTAATCATAAAATGGAATTATTCAATATGGAAATCCAGTGGATTCTAAAAACAGAGATTGCTGGGAGCAACAAATAACAAAACCATATTTGGCAAGGAGAAAAAAGGCAGATTTATTTTTAATAATGGCGCACGAAGAGCATCACACATGAGCGCGCATTAGGGGGTAAATAAGTAATGCGGTTATTTTAGTTCGCTGAACCAAGCATTCGAACACGATTCCAGCCCTTAAGGCCCACTAGCTACGGGCTACTTTCTCATGCGATCCCCCCAGACACGGCACTGTAATTTGAGATAATTTCACGTCGATTCTCCCCGTACGGGGAGATCTTCAAGGGTAGATAGTGTTTGACGATTAAATGATAGGTGGGAAAATGGCCCTGGGTGGCGTGGTGGTGTGCACGCCCTTTACGCAAATTTCCATGGCAATAGAGGAATTAATTAAACTTGTATATGAGCCAGGGAAACTAAATGAAACATCCTCGATAACCCCATTATTACTCTCCACTTATTATTCGCCTTGTTGTTTCAATGGTGAATATATTCAGATTTAAGATATTTTACATTTTCAACGAAATATCATTAGCATTCAATAAATAGTTTATTTTATATATAAGGTTTCCACTATGAAGAGAAATCTTAATATATCAATTTTTGGGCTAAATAAAAATACATTTAATGGATAAAAAACACAATTTAAATATCGTAAAGATTGTAAATCTAAGTAGTTAAACTTGGATCAGCTCGTATACAATTTTTTTTAACTTTTCATGTTAAATTTTGCTATATTTTTACAAGAAGTTATTCAAAAAATGTGTCCAAAACCTTTATCAAAACAGTTTCTTCTCTTCCAGAGTGCAGTATCTTCGGGTCCTAGTCAATCGTCGCCTCCACCACCATCAAGTATGGCAGTTACTTCTTCAGCCCCGACTCCTGGAAGTCCTCCCGCGCCCACCCAAAGATGCTGTGACACAGGGCGTCCGCTTTTCACCGACCCCATCACCGGACAGAGTGTGTGCTCGTGCCAATATGAACTTTTAGGTTATCAAAGATTGGCGGGCAGCGTTCCCGGATTGCCGGCCTTATCTATGTACAGCGCTCCGTATCCGGAAGGTATGGCGGCCTATTTCCCAGCCCTTGGAGCCGACCAGGCACCGTTTTATACCCCAACGGTAAGTTATTTTTTAATAAATAATAAATAATTTCCTTATTTTCTTTAAGTAATTCATTTAAAACTCTTTATGAAACCAAATATCAACAAATCTATTTTGCGGTTAGGCTTTTTTATATTAATTATATTCAATTAATAATTTAAAAAAATCAAATTATTTTTATTATAAACTAGGATTTTTTTTTATTTGTAATGATATAAAAAGGCGGAGAAAGCGCTTAATATAGCTGAGCTTAGTGTTCGCTGCCAAAACGCTAGCCGAGGCTGCAGATCTTCGCCGTGTTGAGGGTCCCAAAATCACCGGGCCAAACAAACCAAACCTTGCGAAAATCTAAGAAGAAATTTTCTTTTGCTTTTTTTCCCCAAAATTGCAGGAGTTATTTCATATTTAAAGCAAGCAATGAGAGCTCAGTGTTTCTGCTCTATCGGAAGAGTTTTTTTTATATTTTTGTGTTTGCGCAAAAGAAGCTGATAATCTATAATTGGGAAAAAAATAAGAAAAATAAATTTATTGCGTGTTGTCGCAAGCACTGAGTCAAAAGGCGGGGCTCGCCCTATAGCCCTAAAGCTTTCTAAAAATAAATTAGTAAAAAATTACTAGTTCTCATAGTAAAAAAGCAGCCAATAATAACTGTAGTCCAAAGCAATTTGTATCCCGGATATTTAAAAGTTAATTATTATGTAAAATTGTCCCCTGAATCCGAAAATTCTGTCAAAAATTATGAAACAGTTTTTGAGATAGTAGTCATTCCATATTATATGGAAAATTTACAAAAAATGTTTTACTTTTATAACTTTTGACTCATTTTCGGATTCAGCGGTCAAATTTACATAGGAATTGACTGCTAAATGTCCTGTATACAAATTGCTGTTGACGAGAATTATTAGTGGATGCTTTTTCGCTATGACAATTAGTCTTTTTCAACGAACAGAAATTTCGACTTGGGTTTTTGCAAGGAATCGACCCATTTTGTTTGGCACCCTGTATACTATTTTTTTTTTCAAGCATTTAATTCTGTACTTTTAAATTCTCGAGTTTGCCACATTTTGTCATATGTTTAACGCTTGACAACCTATGTGCGTGAACTTATTTTACAGTGACCTATAATTTCTAGTTACCTACACTGATTTCGAGATAAATGCGATAAATGGAAGCCCCCTTTCTATATTATTTTAATGTATTTTTATTATTGTACTAGGTGTATAATAATTTGACTTACTATATTTTATTCTTATGAGTGTTATAATATGAAAATTGTTACACGCTTAAAAAAATAGTATATTTTAAACCAGGCGGAGAAACCACATATACTATAGTATATAGTATATATACATAGTATATATAAATATATATACGGCTATAGCCGAGCATACATTTCACTGCAGCTTTAAGTGAATAAATGAAAAAGGTATCACAATTTTTGCAATCATTTCGTCGTTTATCTGACAAAGAGGCGTATCTCATTTTTAAACAAAACGGTGTGAATTGAATTACGCCAGTTTGTACGGCACACAAAATGCAAAAATATAAGTTACGCCGAAACTGCTTTATGCTAAAACTTTATTTGTACCTATTTATTATAAAGCTACGCCAGTTTGTGAGATTATAAAGTCGATTTTGGTGATCATTCTGGTATAACTCAAAAACGAATTTTTTTGAGTTACGCCTCTTTGTCAGATAAACGACGATTTGTTCATGGGTAGAAATATGTATGTTTATGTTATATAAGTTTAAATCAATATTAATTAGATTATTGTAGACAAAAAATAAATACTCTTAGTAAATAACTTTCTCCCTCTCAATATTTGCACTTCCTACGCAACTTACTAGGTATTATAATTTAATAATTATACGATGGATAATAACATTATTTTATTTAAACATAAACTATTTTGAATAAAAGAAAGGTTTTGGACTTTCATTGTCGTAGTATTTGAAATCACGTTTGGACTGTTAAGTACCTCCAGCCGTCTTCAGGTGACTAAGACAAGTCCGCTTGAAAAAAATATAGTGTTAATATTACAAAAAAATACATTTTTAAAGTAGGTAGGCTTTTACATTTAATATAAAAGCGTTGTTCGCTAAAAACGTTAAGTAAAAATAAAATTTTAGCTTTTAAAAAACATAATCAGCAACTTGGCAGGTATTATTAAAATTGCCTGCTAAATCGCGAATATGAGTTACAAGTCTATAATTACATAATTAAAAAAATGGTATTTAACAAAAACACCAGCCTTGCAATATTGTATATATGTCGGCACCCTTGAGTGATTAATTGCACTTTTGTAATGTGAAAACCTTAATTGTTTTTACAACACTAATTAGCTTAATACAATTCAAAAAATGTTAAGTCAAACATGTTTAATTCATGTTATAATTTCAATGCGTTTTGATTTTTGATTAATAAGCGGTTATTCATGGTTTTTGCGTTAGTTTTAGTTTACTTTTGTGTTTATACATTTTTCAATTTAAAAAATAGTTAATCTTCTTTTAAATTTCCCTAAAGTTAATTATTACATTAATATTTATTTCAGCAACATGAATTTCACATCTCGTAATCAATCTACGTTATAATAATTTACTGGTGAAACTGTGAAAAAGTAGTTTATTTACCGTTTAACATTTATTGCCTAAGCTATTATAATTATTGGCATACGTTAGTTCAATATGGAAAACAGTAAAATGTCGTTATTTTGCCATAAAACATGTCAATATCTTTCAAACACCTTTAGATTTATATAAAATGCCTTTCTTAAAACAGCTGTTAAAATCATTAGAAAGATTCTTTCCATAATTTTGTAGGTAATGGGCACTTCTACTAATGCATTTATTCATAAAACTGGTTAAGACAATGTTAAAAAAATATTTGCTCTTTAAATCGTTAACTGTTAATATTGAGGTTAACAAAAGGGTCAAGAAAATCTTAAATCCTGTCATATGAAATTTAGCCACATATCGTGTGCATTTACGTTAATTTTAAAATGTAATTAACATAATTAACAATGTATTTATACTTTATAATAACGACGATAATACAGTGGTAATTACTTGTTACCTTATTATTCATTATGTAAGGACATCGCATCGCAAGTATATTTATGCATATGGACCGGATTCGAAGGCGGTCAAATATTAAATTTAATAATGAGGATTAGATTGTCTTGTGTGTGGTCTCATTACAAATTTCCTTACTGATAAAACATGTACTTAATTAATCATTAAATTTAATCGTCGAGTTGTTTATACATTTAATAATAAGAACAGCATTAAACCAAAAACTATTACGTTTTGATATTGCATTATAAACAATTGTTTTTAGTACTGTTCTGGTTTTGATTATGGAATTCATACAAATGACCTTATAACCTGTGCTTAAAAAAATTTAAGTTGATGTATCAATAAATATTTAAATCAACAAAATTTGTTTAAGAATTTAATCTCTGAAATGTGTGTTACAAATAATTCGTCAGAAAAATTAATATTCACATTTGTTGAGTTTATACGACCTGAATAGTTAAGTTTTCTTAGCATAATCCATCAACATAATTACAAATAGAAGTCGTATCTGACAACATTTAATTAATTGCTTGCCTAACACAACTAAATCTTGTTTAGTCATTAAAATAAAATAAAATATGAAGCACTTTTCATATTCAATTAAAAAGTTGTTGAATTAATTATATTATTACTACACAAAGGAGCAACTTCTTTTATAAACTTCTCTAGACACTCGTTTTAGTTAAACACTCGCTTGCAAGAGACATACCTAAATGCGTTTATAAAACTTTTAAAAAATTTACCATTAAATTAATAGTATTAATATCTAATAGGTATATTTAAAATGTTTATTATAATATACAGGCAAAAATCAAGGGGGTGGTAGGCCATGCCTGGACAAAAATTTTTGATCTGGGGGACACGTGTCCGGTAACGCCTCACTGCTGAGCTCCAGACGTCAAAAACTGCGCACACCGTTTAAATTTTGCGCTTGGACCCGTTTGATTTTTTACCATTTATTTTCCAACACCCTGTGTATTTGTTTTAAATATAGTTTATATATCCCTAATTGCCATGTTCCATTTAAGTAAAAAAGTAACTAAAGTGGAAATTCTTTTTAAGTTATTCAGTGTTATATATCCATAACAAATGAAGTTATAAATATACAACAGCCCGTATAAAATATGTATTAAGAGGCTTGTGGCCCATGTTTTCAAAACTTGTTTGTCGTATAACTAACTTTTTGTTTGTTAAAAATGTTTATTAATTTGCAACTAATTAAAAATATTTGATGTCCATAATTTGATGTACATATTATGTGCATATATATATTAAAGACCATGTAGGTTAAAACTTTAATTTGCAAACAAATGGACCAAGTTGGTCATTGCTTTTAAAGGTATTCTTAATATCTCCCGGCAATGTCCGGTTTAATTATGGTACAACTGTGACGGGTAGTTAACAACATCCACGACAAATTTACATTGATTTTAAACTTTGGAACATGCTGGAGTTTATTCCCAAAACACTAAAGGAAATTTAAATTTGATAGTGTGAACTTTAAAGGCTTAATAATACTCTGAATTTAGTAGCATACTTCTTCTTTTATTTTTACTTTACTTTACAGTTAGTTACAATTGTTGCTACCAAGATGACCCACAGGATTTTTTATAGATATATGTAAATGTATATTTTTTTTAAAAATTAGTAAATTACTAAATCAAAAACGATTTTTTTTAATTAAAATTTTAGGAACATAACATTTATGATTAAATACATGTGAAAATTATAATTGCGATTCTAAAACAATTTAAGTGTTTTAAATAAAATAATTACATGGTGCTAATTGTATAAGTCTAGATATATCTAATTATCTGTGATTTAGCAGAAATGCGATTTTTTTTAATTAAAATTTTAGGAACATAACATTTATGATTAAATACATGTGAAAATTATAATTGCGATTCTAAAACAATTTAAGTGTTTTAAATAAAATAATTACATGGTGCTAATTGTATAAGTCTAGATATATCTAATTATCTGTGATTTAGCAGAAATGCGATATAAATTAAAATTAATATGCATTTTTTGCAAACACGTGTATTAATGAATATCAATTGACGTTAATGACAGTGCATTGCTTTTAATTTATTAATTGTTACCATATTGATGAGTTTGCAAATTGATTAATAAGTTAAACTGAAACGATGTACGCAAACTAGAAGCATAAAATGTTTAAGAATTGTTACCAGGTGTTTAAAGGGTGGTGTTTGTTATTCCATGAGAAATTTTATTTCAAATGCTCGAGACAGGTGTTGGAATCTAGCAAATTCATAATTCCTCTGTTATTATGGTTTTATTGAAAAATTCCTTTAAAATAATTATAAGTTAGAGTGGAAACATTCATTTTACATATTTGTAATGGTTGTCTACTAAAATATGAAATAATTTAAAAAACTTTCATCTTATCATTTATAATGAACCAAAATTTAAAAATACTTAAGTAAAAATTAAAAAAAATTGCAATTTAAATTAAAATAACTCATTTTAGATACATTTGCATATAGGATTCCATTAAGTTCATTGTACATAATGGAATTTTATTACGGTAGCATGTTTAAAAAATATAATTATTAATAACTAAAATTTTAGCTCGAGTTTTAGGGGTTTTAGTTGATAAGAGTTGTTTATTTTAAAAGTATGGTTTTCGTTAACTTTTTTTTAATACTTTGCACTTTTGTTGTTTAGTAGGTATAAAAATTAAATTACATTATTTTTTCTACTCCTATTACGGAATATGACTGTTCTAATATAACTTTTTAATGTGGAATTACAAACATTTATTCCTGTGTTACAGAATGAATTATTCTATCATCGGATGACGGAATAAACACTGGTGGCGAGATCTCTGTTTGTATTATCTAACAACTTTTAGACCGATCCAACCTCACTTTCTCCTAATTAAATTATTTTTCTATGGTATTTTTTGGAAACGTAGAAAAAGTATAGTCTGAAACACATTTGGAATTGCATATTCCGCTCTCGTGAAACCGTCAAACTAGCCTTCGGCTCGTGTGACAAACTTTTCACTCGAGCGGAATATGCCGTATTCCAAACTTGTTACAGAATATACTATTAAATAAATAAAAAGTTTTCTATATTTTAAGTATTTTAATTTTGCTTTGGTTTGACATGAATGGTAGGTATCTTTTTAAAGATAAAAGTTTTTTCTACACCTACTTGTATTCTAACATAATTGTATTGTATTAACTCTAATTTCAATGTCAGATGTAAAGTTTAGCCAATATTTATACAAGTGACGTGAAGTAAGTTACTTTAATATCCAATGTTTTTCACTGTATGATCGACTTAAAAACAATAGTTTTAAGTTTTAAGCCTTAAACTGTACAATTTTTACCCCAATTATATATAGATAAGAACAATATGCATCTTTAATACTTAAAAAAAACTAACATCAATTTAAAAAAAAATGCAGATAGAACACTATAATTCTCAGGTGACGAGTTGTTTGTTAACCTGTTAATGATCATATCGTTTGGACACTCACAATCCGTGGTCAGAACCTTTTTTATTTTAGTTTATTAATAACCTATAAGTTAACTTTATCAATATCAATATTAATTCAAATAAACTTCACTAAATATTCAACTGAATCATTAGATAAAAAAAATTACAGAACACCATAAATCATACGTATCAGAATCAGAATATATCTTTATCTTAAATTTTATTCTATATTCCAATATTGAGCATACGTTAACCCAACCAATTAGAGTGATCGGTCATAAAACTTATATGGGTTTCGTCGATGAGGGCCGATGGTTTGTTTATGTTTTCGTGTTGAGGTTAAGTAAATAACTAGCCAAATTACGATTTTGCCTGTTTCGTATGTTTTTTAATCAATCAAACTTTGAGTTTGGTAATATTTGTATTAAATTTGGATTATTATATATGTTAAATAATGTTGTCAAGTGAGTTAAATAATTCGGTTTAAACTCGCAATTATTTTTTTTAACTGGCGCCAAATCGGAGGGCTAAATTTTATGATATTGTGCTTGGCCATTTACGAGGGGTAAACCACTTTAAAATCAGCGAGACCAACGTTCAGCGTTTGCTATGTTTTTACTTATTCGACCCTTATCAATAAGATCAGTCAATAAGAAATATACTCGGCGACGCGTTGCGTATGACTACCCTTGTGATTTTTTCGTTGGCCGTTAAATAAATTGTTATAAATTTAAAATATTTTTAAAAATAAATGATTATAATTTTTTCGTTTTCTAAGGCACCAACGCTTATTAAATAAGCCTGGTGCCTTAGAAAACGAAAAAATTATAATCATTTATTTTTAAAAATATTTTGCTGCACTGTTCAGAATAAAAATTAAATTAAAATAAAAAAGTATTAATTCTAATAAAACTAAATCAACAGAAAAAAACTCATATTGAAGCAATATTTACTGCAAAACGTCCAGTTTATCGTTTCGTTTTTCTAATTTCTTTCCTAAATTTTAGATAAAACAATTCGTAATTTTTTTGTACACTGAGAGAAAGAAATATTTGTTAATAACGAGGCACGTTAACTATTAACATATCGTTGAGTTGGATATGGCGAAAGAAATATTAATTTGGGTCTAAGAACTGGTTAAGTTCAATTAAAGAAGCTCATAACGTATACGTAGCAAATGTAGATATATTAACTGTTAATACATCGAAATTTCGCTCAATGTTTTGAGAATATTTGCAATCATTATTTTTGTATTTCTCTCAAATGGCTTTTTTTTTCATATTAAATAAAATGTGTGTTGGCTATAGTTTTAAAATGATAACAGCGAATTTTTTGTAAAGTAATCAAAGTATTCTTGAACAGTTGAGAGAAATATTTTGATTTACCTAATTACATGAAAATTAAAAATACTATAAAACTATCATATTTTCTATAAATGCTCCGTTTTTATCAAATTAATCCTGCCTTTCTCGAAGTTCTTGTAAAAAACTACGGCAACGCCACATGCTTGCGCATATTGCATTTAAAATTATTTGACAAAATTTAATGTTAAAACGTTTTATTCGAATTTAGGTATATTAACTGTTAATGTATCACAATTCTAAGACAACTTTGTCTGAAACACAATCACCGGACGATGTTATAATAATTAGTATATAATTTGTTCACGATTAAGAAATTTTTTAATAGTTAACATATATTTAAAAAAATATCGCAACTGTTTTGATTTCTTAATATTAAATATTTCTTTTTCTCAGTGGCTAGAATATTCAAAGGAATAATGTTAAATTGGTGATTTCTAATAAAAGGTAGCTGATGTATTTTTCTAATTAACAAATGACTTGATGTGGTTATAATGACCGCATTAAAGCGTTATAATCTTTATTTTAATCGTGTGGTCGCGTTGATAATTTTTCACGAGTTGTCGCTCGTATATCTTCTTCTGACAGTTGCGACTAGTCGGTTACATGCAGTTTAGCAACGTAAAAGTGAAACTTGGAGAACAACAACACAAGCGGGGCATCTCGCAAGCCGTCATTTAAAATAATTTAAAGGCCAAACATCATATTCCTGGCTGTCAGAGTTATTGTTGTGGCCACAAGAGGCCGATGATTAATATAATAATCTGTAATGAAGTTTTATAGACACGTCCAAGATGCTGATTTATGACAAAACACAATAATTCATTTCGAAGTCTTAATCCTAACTAGGCATATGTGCAACAATGGACGCTTTTATACAGCCTCTCTCCTCGATTTAAGGTGTCATGTTTACTTAATTATTTCATTAAATCAACGCGTACCCACGCTTAATTTGTTAGATGCGGACAAAACAACTATTATTGTGGTCGATCGTTTCAATCGTTTTAACATCGTTATTATAAATCTATTAATCACTCTGACTGTTGAATGGATTACTGATGTGCTTCTCCAACTACAATTTTTTTAGTTTTACGTGTCAGACTTTTTAAAAAGATATTTTAATTGGCCACACTGTCGTTTTGTTTATCCTAAATTAACTTCATTAACACGATAAATCTTGCAAGCTAAATTGTAACTTGTTTAAAAAAAGTCTTGAACATTAACCATAAAATTTGCATAATAGCAAGAGAGCGTAATTTGTTGTGCGTAATGCCCTTGTAAACAATATTTAAACATCCTGAATTCATTTAAAACCGTTCATCGATATCGACCAGCTTAGAACGTATGTTCGTTAAAAACGGTTGTTGTAGTCAATGCACTGCTTAAATCAGTTATATACATATATGTTTACTAATTAATGTTGCTTTAAATGCGTGTACGCGCAAAAATAACACAATAACTTCCTATACATCAATCTTCCTGCCTATTAATTAATAAATGCTTAAGTCTGCTAAAAAAAATAACACAATAATGCTATTATTTTGCCGACCAGATGTGGAATAAAGATTGCCTTTAACTATGCGACTTTTTATACTAATGCTTGTTTACATCATCTTTGTTTAAATGTTATCATTTCATTTAATAATATTTACAGTTGTGTACCATTTTTTATTTAATCGGCAGGTTAACAACTTTATTTAAATGTTTAATAAGCATAATATTAAATTTATATTTTAATTAATACCTACACTGAGAAAAAAAGAATCTCTACTGTTGCTATTCATTAAACTGAAACAGTAAATATCCCAGTTGCCCACCAACACTAAATAAAAAAAGTTCTGGAGGCGCTTGGTATCGATCCCGGTACCTCTCGCATGCTAAGCAAGCCCAAATCAAAATCAATATATTTACAAATTAAATAATTTACATTATATAAAAGAAGATATTGTACAAGGCCGCAATGTGGGGTTGGCTATAAAGAGGCTCGTGGAAGTGAGGTTCCACCTCTTAAGCCTCCCAGCAGTGGAGGTGCGTGGTACGAGTGGTAGCAGCGCAGTCTCCCGACGGTCTTAAGCCCGCTGCACAACAGCCCGGTAACGAGATCGGGAACCTAAACGGTAAAGGTGGGAGAGACTCAGCAAACACTATCTATCAACAGTGGTTTCTTAGTCTCCCCCACCTTTACTGTTCAGATTCCCGTTACCGAGCTATTGTGCAGAGGGCTTTAGTCCCTTGTACAGGGCTCATTTTAATAACTATGAAGCAGTTCTGGCCTTTTCTCGCAGAGCAAATGTGAAAGAAAGAAGTCTTAAAAAATGGAAGGAAGAGGAATATTGAGAGAGTGAGAAGTTTAGAAGAATGTTTCGGGGGAAATATAAATTCAAACAACCCCCTTGCTAAGCAAGCGCTCTACCATCTGAGCTAGGCTGCCTGATATCCTGATATCAATTCTTAATAGTCGGTAGCAACTGTTGTTACAGCCACAATCAACACAAATTAGAATATCGATGCTCGCACATAATAATTAACAGTTGGCGACGGTAAAATATACATCATTGATCAGTAAAGATAACTATTAAACAATAAAAATATTGTGTACAGAAAAAACAACGAAAATCTTTTCCCGCGCTTGCAGGTCCAGTTTAGGCTCAGACAGTAATTTGTGAGGTCACTTTAGGTACAATACCAATGTACTTCAGGAAAAATGTATATTTTCCGTTCAGTAACCCTTCGCTCCAGTACAAAACGTTTACCATTTATTCTATAAAATAAACGGTAAACATAATATATAGGTAAACCTTTTCACCAGGAATTTGTACCATCCTTTCTCCCAGTATAAATATAAAAATATTGTCCTTAAATAAAAAAGATAAAAAGTATACCTTAGTTTTGGTAAACAACATTAAAAAGTCGCATTCGGTTTATAAAATTAGATGACATATTTAGTTTGGTGTATAAGATATAGTTTACATTAAGTTAAACCGCAGTATCCTGCAAAGAATATATTCGTGAGAAGAATACCCAGGCCTTAATCGCCACGTAAAACCAAAAGAATTTCATTCTCCCAAAATTTTTGTAAGACGTGTTGGCTTGCTTAAGAAATTAAAATGTTAATGTTAATGTAAACTTTCCCTAATTATAAGTATAATTTTTATAAATTATGGGTCATTATTTTCTGACAGGTGCATTAATTAATCTCGTTACTATGTTACTATGTTATTTACAAGTAAACATACGCTTATTATTATTAATTATAGTTTATTTATTCTAGGCTGCTGGTTTGGAACTTAAAGAAAACTTGGCTGCCGGAGCCGCTGGTTGGCCCTACCCATCAGTATATCACCCGTACGACACTGCATTTGCTGGCTACCCATTTAATGGGTAAGTTTTTTTATACTTACTATATTGAGAATATTTTGGTTAAAAAGCTTTTAAGTAAAATATGAGTTATTTCCGATGTCGTGCAGACTGAAAATTTATGTTATGGTCCTTCGAACCGGATACAGTTAGACAAAACGTCAACCGTAACATTGCACAATATTGTTGGATTGTAAGGACGATTCTTTCGCTTGCAAGCCCATCGTCGGAGTGCATGTTAAATGTCTATTAACAGTGAATCATGGACACGGAGTGTTCAGCATGCAGATTTAGTGTTATTGCATACGTGATTGATTCTATTCTGGCGGACGCGCAACCCATGGATTGCCGGTAGTGTGGACATAAATTCTTGATAAGTCTGATCGGTATAATCGTTTTAATGCGCCAGCCAGTACGACTTCCACTTTTTACCACAATTGCCAGACGAACCATTTAATTGGCTACCTATAGGTCCATACACACGTAGTTATTTAAATAAAGTAAAATATCACAGGGTCCGACAGAATAAACGGAATAAAGGGATTTCAGTCATATTTATCCGTCCAAAGTTAAAGATAAGAGTTCCTAAAAAAAATTGATAAAAAAAATTTATGATATTATAATATTTATTTACGATTCTATAGAATCGTAAAGAAATTCTGCGTTTTACTGTGCTTCACACTAATTTTAGCACGGAAAGACCAAATGGTCTTTAAGAAAATCTCAAACAAATTTTGTGGACACGTCACAGTTGAAGATTTCGAAGAGCGTCAATGTTTTTTGTTGCTTTTGTTTCTAGTAAATACTTTAAAAACTTATGCGGTTAACGTTTTTCAGTGAGAGGAAGACGCTCGATTTTGATTTTCATTTCCTTTGACAAAAGCGTTAACTGCATTTCGTCAATATTGCATCTAAAGGCTAGAGCGCAATGCCAGTAAACCTTTTCCGTAAAATAAAGTATTAATGCAGTTTGCAAGCACCGTTTCTATGAAAAAAAAATCGTTAAGCGACGTTAAATTTTTACAAGTAGAAAAAAATTGTTAACTAATCTAAACTACCTCAATACAATCTTCATCAAATAGGAGTTAACCGTTTAATCTTCCGGACCCGGTACCTACTTTTTTACATAATTAAAGAGTTATAAAGTCAAAGTCATAATTGTTAAAACAAAATATTTTTAGAATCATAGTTTTATTTACATGTAAAGCGAAACTACTTAACCCAAATTTGAAGTAAATCCAGCCTTAGGTCGCATTTCAATTAAAACGGAATAATCTGATGTTTTATTCAATGGAAGAAGTGCGTTCTTGAAGACCCTGGGGATTTGGTGGACTGTCAACTGGCGAGGGTGCTTCGCTCGTTATCGCTTTAAATAATAAATTACAAACATGGAGACTGATAGTCCTTACGGTCTAGAAAAAAATATTCCATTTTTTGTTTTTTGTTCTTTAACAATCTATTTTGGTTTATTTAAATATAACTCGTAAAGTAACACTTGCTTTGTCCTATTGCTAGCACTCATCCTCGATTTTTTTCACCTCGGTACAATAGCTTTTATGTTGTTGCGATGTCAATCAGCGGACATGTAAATACTATTTGTAAAGCTGGATCGTTTCCAAGAGCGAGAAACTAATTTGTATAAATTATATTTTCAACGGAATAATAGTAAACATTTTATATATGTTGAAAATAGAGTTGTTAATTGAATTTTCTTTTGGTTAAACAATGTTAAATAGATATAAATGTATTTTGTCACAGTTACAAATAATATTTTATAGTTTACAAGCTAAGGATTTAACTTTTTGGCAAACACAAAAGTTGATGTAACAAAATGTCAGATTAAATAATAATTTAATATTAAATTTAACACACAAAATAACTAAATGCCCACATATTATAATTCTATATTAGAATTCTTATCGTCACAAAAGAAAACGAAAAAAATCAAACAAATATAATATATAAATAAATAAATAAATAAAATAAACCATTTATTAGCATAAGCTATTTACATTACAAAAAATGTCATATATAAAAAAAAATCACAAAGTCAAACTATCACAGTAAAAAGTTTTCTTTGACATGTTTAATTACAAGTTTCTTAAATATTTTAATGTTATTACAATTTTTTATATCACTTGGAAGACTATTAAATAATATTAATCCATTAACAAAAACATTTTTTGTTGTTTGTACCCTGTCATACGTTTCAACATAAAAATCATTATTACTCCTAGTATTGTAATTATGGATGGTTTGTACCAAAATTAATTTGTCATTTAAATAAATAGGAAGAATTCCAATTTTAACTTTAAATATAAATAATAGTGTTTTAAAAACCACATATTGTTTTACACTTAACAAACTTAATACGTCCAGCATCATTTCGATTGGTGTATACCTGTTACATTTTAAAATAATTCTCAATGCTTTATTTTGAAGTTTTTGTATATATATATAAAATAATAATGTAAGTAGGCTTTTTGCAAAATATTTAAAACGAATATTGTATATTTTATAGATAAGATAAACATTTTACACTAATTAGTAATTATACATATTTAATTTTAAATTCATAAATAATTTAATAATTTACCAATTATTGGTAAGTGAAATTCAGGCTTTTTAGGTCTAAGAAATAATGTTATGGTTGCTAGTTAGTGCTAACATACAATCCACTTAAAAGTTTCTGATACCAGTTATTTTAATTGGAAGCATATAAAAGATTATTTAGTGAAAACATTAATCTTATGATGACAATATTTCCTTGTTTTAATAATTTATAATAACAAATTAAATTAAAGTATATTAACATCAACGTTTGATAACAGCTAATTCTATAATTGATTACAAGAGATGTTCTGGGAAATAAACCACACAAGTTGAGTTTTATTTTTGCCAATACTGATAAACATTATTCAGAGAGATACATTTACTATTTCGGTTGTAAATTGGCTATAATTACTAATTGAAATTTATTACGACTGTAATCTTGTCACGGTCATTGGCAAGGGTTATCAAAGGATATAGATTCAAATTCCTACTGCTTTAAAAATAAACCGCTAAAAACTAATGGGGGACAAATTCCATCTCGAGCTTAGATAAGAAAATGCATCTATGAGATCACCTGTTAAAATACTGATAGGATGTAGGTGGAACATGTAAAGTATTTGAAACCGATATTTTCATTGGCATAAACCCATTTGGTTCCGAACAATAACCATAGATCATAGAAGTAGATTGTATCTTGTGTCCACGTGTTAAACTGTGATTGTGTTAAGCGTACGTGCAGGACATTTTGAATAATCAGCTGCTTAAGTCCGATATCAGGAAATGACAAATGCCTACTTCCGAAATGACATATTGCATAACAAACAGCTTCCAGTTCAATAGACAATAATTCTGGCCGTAATGGCTCTATACGGGCGTACGGTTTTTTTAACTGCAACACGAACAATCTTGTACAAGCTAAAATAATAAGTTTTGTCGTATCCGGTTCATATAATACTAAAGGTTATTGATTCTCTTGCTTAAGCAGAAATCAACAGGAAATTAATACATATTTTCGTATAGTGGCGAATAATACAAAGACTGGTTTATTTATTTTTGAGGTGATAATATGAATTTCCATAATTCATTAAAGTTAAACAGCTAATATATGCATGCTGTTTATTGTTGCTTCTAGAAAACAAATACATTTTTAAACGTAATTTACACATATTTGCATGTTGAAACCATTACAAAAGAACTAGATTAATAAATTGTTAATCGAACATTTTGTCATATTAAATTATTGTTAAGGGAAATTGTTTTTAAATTCTACATAAATATTCACGAATACTTATGTGTTATTGAAATAGTTCCCATATCGTTTTTAAAACACTTGCATATATAAAATACTACTTCAGAGAAGGTTTTTTTACTATTTTTCACATCAGCTTTCAATAAAATATTGATCAGCTTTCAATAAAATATTGATAAAACCCATAGATATTTCGTGGGTGCAAGTTTATATCGTAATAATTCAGATAAAAGGTGTAATATTAAGAGAAATTCGCTAGGGGTAAAATAATATAAATTCGAAACCAGAGCTCAAAGACATTTTCATAAATTTTCTTTATATTCGCTGTTTCGGAAAATGTTTCACGGCACGCACTACTACCAAATTCAAAAGATTTTAGTCAACACATTTATTCTAAATTGAATTCAAGCACGATATGATTTGTTTTTTAATCAGACCACATACGTTTTTTTAAAAGGATAGTTCACTAATTTCACGATTTTTTTTTTATTGATTTAATTATTTGAATAAATTTATTTAACGAAGCATTAATTTTGGAACCGAAAGTTTTGTACATTTTCCGCTAGTTATATAAAATATGATCGTCGGTCATTAAAGCATGAAATGTCGTCGGACGATCAGTGACATTCCTAATATAAGACAGCATAAGCGATGTGGTACGGATAAAATTAGATGGAGGCACCCGATAAAGACGAGTTAACAAGAACCAGGTGCAATTCGAACTGCGTTTTCCACCAGAATGAATACATCGGACCAACTGTTGTTTCGAAAAAGGGCCAAGGAGAATTTACATATCGCGCTTTCAAGGCGTGGCGCAATAATCTCCGTCCAAATTGATAAAAAATGTTATTAAATGTCGATTTATCATCAATAATTTACATACTGTATTGAAAGGGTAACTGTTTATTAAGGGGCTTACAGCAAGTACAAAAAGTGTGGATTAAAGAAAATGTGTTAGATTGCGTTCGAATGACTTCAGCAAGTTTAAATGGTTTTAAGAAGACTATTTATAAATAATGATGTGTAAATATATTACAAAACATACATGGATTAAGTTTCTTAAATTGTTAAAAAATTATGAATAGGTGTAACACAATCTCTGCTTTATACAAATAAATTAATATGAAACTATTTTGTAAAAGAATTTGTTACATTTATTTATTATAATTGTGTTTGTAAAACCATATCGTTTTTAAATAAAAGTTTTTTTGTTTTAACAGAATTTATTTCGAATGTTAATTGTCTTTAAAAATAATTAGAAAAACTGAATAATTTTGGTAATTTGTTTGGTTTAGAACAGTTTGTAAGGAAGCAATTGCAAGAGCCGTGTTGAGGAAAGGTGCATGGCAAAGTGGAGTGGAGTAGATGTTTGGGGGTTGGAGGTTGCGCAGTAGCGGCGCTCCCTTATTGGCACCCGCGGGACGTTCCTCATGGCGTTTTACGATTAGCAATTGCTATGGAAACAAGCTGATAATGCGATCAGGGACGCGATGAAACTTGGCGCTTATCAGTTCCGACCGATTTTTAAATTCGTCCCCGCTCTCTGTGTGCATTTTAAAACGCGACGCCATTTGCCTCTGTAAACACATCGGATTGAAATGTTACGCGCCACTGCTTCGGCTCCACGCCGATATAACTGACAGCTTTATTAATTTCCCATCTATAAAACCCGCTTCCCCTTTTCACGCTGTACATTTCTACACCCGTGTTCTCCTGAAAAAATAATCAAATGCAAACCGTTCGAGATTTTGATACCGTCTGACAGTTAGTTTCAATTTTAAATATCGCTACATGTCCTGCCTTCAGACACATCTGTCAACCGTCTAGCATTTACCGCCCCCATAAGATTTCCTTTTACTCTTCCTACATAAATACTTTTATACTTACATAAACTATTTTAACCACAAAATCTACATTAATTTGGATTTATTATTGAATTTGTTTATTTATTGTTTTATATTTGCTTCAGATACGGTATGGATCTGAATGGAGCTCGCAGAAAAAATGCAACCCGAGAAACTACCAGTACCTTGAAGGCTTGGCTTAACGAGCATAAAAAGAATCCGTATCCGACCAAAGGCGAGAAAATTATGCTGGCAATTATAACAAAGATGACGTTGACGCAGGTATCAACGTGGTTCGCGAATGCCAGAAGGCGGCTAAAGAAAGAAAACAAAATGACATGGGAACCTAGAAACAGGGTAGAAGACGAAGATAACAATAACGATGATGATGATGACCATGATCATAAGAGCGCTGATGGAAAAGATTTGCTAGGTATGTATCGATTTAAAATTATTTAAATCCAAACATATTCTATTATTTATTTTTATGTACGATATTTACTTTGGTTTTATTTATTTCAGATTCCAAAGATTCAGGTACCGCTTCAAGTGAAGACGGAGATCGTCCACCGCATTCTAGATTAGCACCTGATACCGCTAGTGAATGGAGTGAATCGAGACCGGACAGCGGTCCAGATAGTCCGGAAATTTATGAACGTCCCCCTCATCCCGCTTTCTTACCTCCAAGATCATCGGGCTCTCCACCACAAATGTCGGTATCGGTCACGACAAAACCAAGAATCTGGTCTTTGGCTGATATGGCTAGCAAAGAGAGCGATGGTCCGCCTCATTCAGCAGCTTCGACGTTATATTCTCAAGCTGCAGGAAGGTTAGTACCTCCTCTAGCAGGACGTCTACCACCTCCAGGCTTGCACACAGCCCCATATGCTAGACCGCATGATTTTTATAGAAGCTTATATGGACCGGCTGCAGCCCAACACTTGGCTGCCGCAGCTGCAGGTGGATCTCCCGATGCAAGCCTTCTGGAAACTTACCAGAGAACCTTGGGTGCCGTAAGCGCCAGTCACACGGTACCTTCATCATTAAGCTCCGTACTTACCAAAGCAACTTTGGCGGCTGCCACGTCCACTTCAAGTGCCAGCAGTTTACCACTGGGTTTGACCACCAACGCATCGCGGATGTCACCGTCTTCAACATCCAGTCTGTCCTCTGGCTCTGAGACGCCTTTGAAGCCCATGGCGTTAAACAAAGCTTGACCGCTTACTTCTGTGGTTGGACTTTGGCCGTGATCTACCTCGGAAAGTGTGCATGCTGACCAATGAAGGACAATAAAATGATAAGGACGCCTCCTGTTGTGGTAGTGATGTACAGTTTTTATGTGATAAATCCCTTGGTTCCTTATGTTCAAGGCGCCCGCATTCTAGAACACTAAAAACAGTGCACGGACAGTTGACGCAATCGATACCAGTTAAATGTTATTTAATTTATTTATATTGTAATTATGGTTTTTGCTCGTACAACCTGGTTCTTTCCAGTAGCATTTTTTCAACCTGCTGTTTTTATTGTAAATAAATTTGGTGTTCTAGTAGTTTCCTCTTTACTTTTGTATATAAATCGACTGTCCGACGGCAGCAGTATAAATCTTGTATCTATGTATGTATCTAGATTAGAAATGTAAGCAAATATTTGTTATTATAATGTGTAATATTTAAGAATATATACATATAAAATATACAATACGTGAAAATTTAGGATTCATTGTATTATAAAAATTCACCATACACGAAACACATACACACGCCGATATTTTTTCCAGCAGACATATCAATCAATTGATCAGTAACTAATATATATTTCCAATTTTATCCAGTCGTGTGTCAAAGCTGCAATAAATAAATAAATAAATCGTTCATTATTTAATATTATTGTTTTATTTTTTAAACCCCAAAAGACCAAAGCAAAAGTAAAAAAAAGGTAAGTACAAATTAAAATAGCCATAAAATATAAGTTATTTCTTCGAAACATGTATTGTCCATTGACTTCTAAACGGCACTACCACATAAACTTATCTGATATGTGTATTATGCTCCATCTCAACGTCCGCTCTAATTGCGCACGATATAGGAATCAGCAAACAGCAGCTAAGTCGCATTTATACAACAACAAACTAGGTTGCGGTTTTGCTTCAGTGGGGTCCGCGACGTCATCGGAAAGAATGCGATGACAATGGGTACGTACGTCTCAACGGTACAAATCTTGGGCACCGGACCACCGAAGCAGGACAACAATTTGGAACGCTAAAACAATGTATCAGAAACTTTAATATCCACTGCCACGAGCTAAGAAATAGCAGGACCTGCTCTCGGTCCTTTATGCCATATTTGTTCCATGCGGCATAATTCCACTAAATGTATTAACGAAAAAAATTACATATTTATATTTTATCAAACAACTTATTTTTAAAAATTAGTTTAAATAAATCAATATACAAAAATTTAGTTTTATTTGTTATATAATATATGGGGCATTCCACGCCAAATCGGATGGTTTCAAATTTTTTTTTTTTATTCCTTCAATTTTTTTATATTTTTTAGTACTCCTTGAAAGAGCTTTCTCAGTAAATTTTGAGATTTTTTTGACTACGGGTTCAAAAGATATCAAACTTTCAAAAAAGTACTTTTTTTCTGGTTTTTCGCTCATAACTTCTTAAAAAATGGTCCAAATCAAAACGTTCATTCTATATAAAATTTTCGTTTTTAAATGTACTTTGTTGAAAAAAAAATATATTGAAAATATTTGAAGCGTTTTAAATCAAGATTTTTGAGTTATAAGTTTAAATCGCGTTTTTAAAAATGTGTGTCTTCTTTTTTTTTCGCGAAAAATTTTTATTTTCAACTTCTATCTATTTAACAACCATTCAGCCTAGTCCGGTAGTGGGCCTTCCATAATTACTATTTTTTTTCGAATCTTATAATAATTTTTAGAGAATTTTTTTTTTTTAATTTTTATTTGGACCATTTTTTAAGAAGTTATGAGCAAAAAACAAAAAAAAGCAGTTTTTTGAAAATTTTATCTTTTGAACCCGTGATCAAAAAAATCTCAAAATCTACTGAGAAAGCTCTTTCAAGGAGTACTAAAAAATATAAAAAAATTGGAGGAATAAAAAAAAATTTTTTTTAAACAATCCGATTTGGCGTGGAAATTCCATATATGGGGCATTCCACAGTGGAATGCCCCATATACTTCCTTGGTTAAATATAATATTTTAAAAATTGTTATTATATATTTTTTTAATTACACTATTAAAATAACAAAATATATTTTTGGATTTGCATAAAACGAACACTAAAAAAATTTGTTGATTCAAGTGGCTAAACAAGAACAACTGGGTACACAAACGATTTGAAAAAAAATGACGAAAAAACAATTATGCATTTACTAAAAATTTAAATAAAATATTTTGTTGGGCGATAATCATTTGTCCTCATTTTTTGGTGGACTTCAATGTCACGAGGCTCGGACAACTTGACCGTCTGAACCGTCAGTAGTTAGGCCACTGCTTAATTCTTTGGTTAGGTACATAATAAAAAATATAGAAAATGTTTTACCCTTTTTTTTAATCTGATAAGATTCTATTGACTTCCAGGTGGGGGTAAATAAAAAAAATGGTCAATTTTGCCAGTTTTCATTCTGAAAGTGAATAAATATTTCGGGAAAATAAAGGAACAGGTAAATTTTTAAGAATGCAAAATTTAAAAAAATACACAAATTTAAACGTTTACTAAAGAAAATCTGGGCGTACAGTCATTAACAATTACAGTTCTGTATACTTGCAAATGCAACTTTCTTCTTCTTCAAAAATTGGCTTGAGTTTTTAAAATGGACCGCAACTTATATATATACATGTCCTGATATTTTTATTTGAATAAAATTTAGGTTTTAGGATTTATTAAATTAGGTATCAATAATCTTGACATAATATAGCCAATGTCCATCAATAAGATCTGAATAACGTTATATAAAAACTATGGTCGGTCTGGGATTAATTACGACCGCTTGCATACATCAGAGTTCCGTCCCCGGATGGATTCCGATGAATCTTTCATAAAGTAGGCAATAAAGGAACGTAAAAACTATGTCTCGATCGGGGAGTCCGCTGATGATGTTGTCATCGGCTGTCAGACGGGCCAATTTAGCCCTATAAGGCCACCGCGGCCCGTACCATAATGAAGATACCAACTTTCTTGTATATCAATCTATATGCAGCGATTTATGGGGTCAGTTTTTTTGATCTAGCTACCGGCTGAGCGCCCCCGCTTGTCAAACTCAATCGGATACCCACACACAAACAAACTAACCAAAGGAATTCCATTTTAATATCATTTACATTACATTCATCCATAACTAGCTATTCCAATCTTAAACAGGGTTTTCCTAAAGAGATTTTAAAAATTAATAAATTTTTTATTGGATGTTCTATTATTGAGAAATTCACTGTTCTTTATCATGTAACGTATATGAGAAAAACGATTTAAAGTGAAAGGGTTGAAAACCAGGTAGCAACTCACTTTAAAAATAATATTTCTAAAATGTTACTGAAGGTTACATTTGTTACTTGTAATGTTACAAATCCTTGTGGCAAAGTTCCTGCAACTTTACAGAAATGCCTTATGTCCGTCTCGGCAACATTTCATCAATTAAAAATAAAATGATTCTAAAATGTTACTTTATGACATTTGTGTCATAGATAATAAATCATGATATGTGTTAAGCGCGGTTAGAGGCGAGTACTTAAACCGCCCCTTGTACTAAAACAGCGGTGAAATGTATAAATATTGCATAATTATCATATTAATGTAATATATTAGATAACACATTGTAGGAAACATATATCTGTGGTATTGGTGCCTATAGTAACAAAAAACACTGACGAGGTATGATAGTGTAATATAATTAAATTGTTTAAAAATTTTGCCAAACATTGCTAACTAAATTTTGCTAAAAAAACATTGCAATAATTTTTTATTTGAAAGTTTTTTAAACATTATAATTAAAATATTGAGAAAAAACTCATTTTTGTAATATTATAATTGTAATGTTTAAATACTTTAATATGACATTTCATTTATGTTAATGCATGTTTTTTGAAAATTTTATTTATTCGTCTACATTTATATTGCCGCCTTTAAAAATAGTCCCCATTGGATATTATGCACATGTGCCAGCTCTTCTTCCAATACTCGAAACACTTCTAAAACTCGATCTTTGGGATAGCCTTTAGTTCTTTCAGCGATGCGCTTTTAATGTAATCTATGCTTGCAAAACGAAGGCCCTTTAAGGTTCTCTTTATTTTTGGGAATAGGAAAAAGTCAGACAGAGGCATGTCTGGCGAATATGGAGGCTGAGGCATCATTACAGTATTGTTTTTGGCCAAAAATTTTGTTCAAAATTTAATAATTTTGGAACAAATTTTGCTGCCACGCGTTTCATACCCAAAACATTCTAAGAAATTTCATGGGTTGAGCCAATCGATATACCAACATCATCAGCGACTTCTCTGATGGTTTATAACCATTTATTTCACTTTTTCCATGTTTTTATCGGTTGTTAATGTGCTTGGGCGTTCGGGGCGTTCGTCATCTTCAACGTCTTCAGGGCCATCTTGGAAACTCTTATACCACTTGTAAACTCTTGTTTTATAGCAGACTCACTATAGGCCTTTGTTAACATTTCACAGAATTTATTTAATTTTTTAAGCAAAATTGGATACAAATTCTTTGATCCATTTCTTTTAACGAACGAAAATCGCCGAGCTCATAAAAACACTTTTAACCTTAGCGGCTGCCACAGACAAAGTAAACAATGAAAACAGCTAAAGTTTTTATCATACTTCGGGGGCATATATACCAACATAATAAAGACAATTTTATGACAACCGGACCCTCCGAACCCGCGAAATTTAACAATTTCCGTTATTTTCTGAACACACCTCGTAAAAGATTTAATTTATAAACTCTTTTCAAATTTGTTTTATAATAAACTAATTTTTGTAATATTTTAATTGTAATGTTTAAAAACTATAACATTTCATATTAAATGTTACCAATGTAACATTCCAAAAACTTTTCCTTTGAATCTTACGGTAAAGTTGCAAATTTAAGGTTGAGGTAAATTATCATGTTTAACATTTTAAATGTTACATTTCATTTTTGTTAATGCAAGTAGTAAATAAAAGGTTTCTTTTTTAGTGAAAAAAACTTACAGACCACTACATTTTTTAGTTATAATCTGTATTATTTAAATTCTCAGACAAAGCAAAGATACTTCCTATTAAAATAAAGTTTTTTTAAGTTTTTTCCCAATAAAACTCTTTTCCAAAACTGGAACAAAAATTAAATGTTAAAAGTTACCTTGAGACTTTTGTAACCCCTTGTACACACTATAACACAACAATTTTATGATTTCACGTTTAAATATTAATAAGGGCATAATCAAACCATGCTAACCATTTAGGGTAATTCTAGTCATTAAATGAAATGCTTGTCTTGGTTTAAAAGTATTAATATATCTTGAAACTTGACAACATAATAAATAATACATCCGAGCGATTTTTTAACGGATTAATAATTAAACTTTTTATAAATATTGCTTAATATTCGCCTTAAATCCAGATTGACATGTTGGAAGCAAACGTTTAATGTTTGTGTAAGTAGAAGAATGAAACTTTAATTAGAAACAGCTAGCGATAAATTTCTCGTTATAATTCGTTTTAATTGTAAGTGGCGCCAGTGGTACGGTCCTGGAGACTGCTGTTTCACACTCGCATACACATTTCCGAAATAAAATAAACATCTTAGCGTCCGTTGTTTGACAGTCGCGTCAACTGTGAAAACGTTCTCCAATTAGCTAGGGTAAGATATGCGCCTGCTACGATTCATTCTCAAACAGGAATGCACACCTTTACTCTTATTTTTGTTGGAATTCAAACCAGGGAAGGCAGTTTTGTAAAGTACTTCTATCAAGTACTTTGACTAGTTTAGACTAAATAAATATAAGAAATATTTCCCAACACCAAAACAAAATACAAAGTGCTTAAAGTACTTTTCGCAAACTTGGTTCCCTATAGGATAGGATTTGACAACCCTAAACTTATTAAGGAAGTTATAAGTTTAAGGTTGTCAATGATTTGAAGTTGTTTGCTAGAATTTGAACGGTTAAAGATTGCATTGTACTGCATTTGAAGGCGGTGCAAATTGATCAAGATGGTTTTGAACATTTCTAAATGCAAAACTTGTACTTGTTCCCTAAATAATGATTTAATATCTTAACAATACCCTTTAAACAATAATTTTTTTTTTTGAGTTTTAATGATCTTGGCATAATATTTGATAATAAATTAACATTCTCAAGTAATATAAAAAAATTTAGTTTTCCAAGCATATACATTATTGGGTTTTATTAGCAGAAATTCGCGCGGATTTAAAACCGAAATCGATATAAAATCCTTATACTTCTGTTTAGTAAGATCTAAAATTGAATATTGCTTTATTATTTGATCTCCGCAATGTAATGGAATAAATTTTTTATTTCTTCAAAGAAATTGCAATAAGTACAATATAAAACACGTCAAGAAACGTGTTCTATATTGTACTTATTGCAATTTCATTGAACAAATAAAATCTATTCTATTCTAATAACTCATACATAATACGTGCAAAATAATCGATCCACAAAAATTTTCGACGAATTTCAATCGCAAATAACTTTTTTATTTGATGTCGGATTCGGAGATCGCTCCCATTTTAAAAAAATACTAAAAAATAGACGTTTAAAATATACAGGATTAAACAAAAAGATGTTTTTTACCATAAGTTTAAGACACTCTGTAGAGTGGCAAAACCGTATATTGTTCTAAATTAAATTTTATTTATCAAGTCACATCTATTCTTAACAGTTTGTTTTTGGTTCGCCACGATATATTTAATTTTGTGGAAAATATGGATTTTTTTAAAAAACATTGCAATTTCCAATATTTTTCCTGTATGAAGAACTAAGGTTGCTATGGTCCATCCATAGCCTATGGAGAATGACAGTGACAGTTTTGTTGAATCATCCCATACTTGGACATGTCATATACAGCTTTTAAAAGCTATCAAATTGTTTTTTGTAAATTAATGTGTTAATTTTGAGGTGTCTTCTTACTTTTAAAAATGTCTCCGACTGATGTTGCCCTTTGTACTTTACTTCTTAATAAGACAGTTTTGTTGAATCATCCCATACTTGGACATGTCATACACGGCTTTCAAAAGCTATCAAATTGTTTTTTGCAAATTAATGTTTAAATTTTGAGGTGTCTTCTTACTTTATAAAATGGATATGTTGCCAGAGCTATTAATTTAATCCAGGATGGACGGTCACAGTATTACGTGGCAAGTGTTTTAAACGTCATAAGAAGTTTTTAAAACTTCTGGCATTTAGGCTGGATAATGTGTACCCGATCAGGGGCATCAATCATAAATTATTACTTTATCAGATTTAATGTTGATTCACTGCATTTTCGAAGAGTAAGTTCTGGTTTAGAATTTTTGGGCAAAGATTTTCACAGCGGAATTGACTGTTTTGAAATATTATTTATGTTTATTCTACATGTTCTTAGACTTAATTCTCGTAATAGAAATATGTTTTATTGCAATATTGCTCGAACTGCAATGTTAGCTTACCCACCAGTTTATGTTATATCTAACAACTATAATTTAATAAGCCATTTATGTGATATGTTTTTTGATAGTATAAATTATATATTAGCTATTGCTAAAGATATATTGGAAACTTAATGTCCTCTATTTGTATATAATTGTATATTTTTGTCCCATTACTGAAATGTGTTGTTCTGTCGGCAAATAAATTATTATTATTATTACTATTACTATTTATTATTATTATTATTATTATTATTATAAGTATTACTATTGTTATTACTAATATTATTATTATTAAAATATATAAGGTAAGTGGAGAGGAACTAAACTGTATTGTTGGACTCCCACATCTTCAGACCCCACACAATGGGACCAAAGTTTATAAGGTTGGTTTAAAAGGGAACTTGTTAGAAATACTGCAGCCTATATTAAAGAAAGGCATTGTGTTTGCACTGGAGTTTAATGTGTTTTTCTACCGACTCATTCTGTACATATACTTGTTTTGTTACATTTAATGCATTTTTTATTGCAACAAAAAACTTAATGAGTTTATAATGGAACTAATAATACAATTTTTTTTTTAGATTTGCTATATAATTTTCTGATCCGGCCCTGTATTTTCTATTTTAAATCTAGCAAATAAAAAGCAGCAAGAGAATGACAAACTTTCCAGTCGCATTCAATTATTTTAAATATTTACTGCATCGTTTGAGGAAAACTGTATTCGAGGCAGAGCGAGAAGAAGGAAGAAACATCTGTTTGTTTTGTTCCACATGTACGTAATTAGTCGTATTTTTCGAAAAATGCTTAGCTATTTTGTCGCTTTTTGTACCGGGTTGTTACATATGAATGCGTTTGATCTGCAATATCATTCATCATTGGTAACAATGTTAAAAAAAAGATTGCAGGAATTTCATACAGCCTAATGAGTACTATCCATGGAGATAATTAATTTCAGTGACTAGTTGCTGCTGAATAAATTATTATCAAAACATAAATTTAATTTTGAAATGTAGCAGTAAATGGCTTTTTAATAATAGAGACATTTTTTAATTTTTAATTAAAATTAAACAACAACTAAAAGAGATGAACCAAAGTATCAGTTATTCATGTTATTAAAAAAAATCAAAAGACAAATTTTAATAGAATATTATGTATCAAGTTTGTTAAAGGCCATTTTTGTCACGAATTTTAATTAGGCACGAGCGAGCTTGCGAGCGAGTTAGTGTCTAGAAAAATTTATAAACGACTATACTTTTTCTACGACAAATACTTATTATTATCTTAAAATGATTTAAACTAAATATTTGTATGGAGCGACATCTATAAAATAATAGAGTAACCATTCTTGGGAATCTCTATTACCTACCGGCGCGCCGCTGAAAATCTCAAATCCATTGAAAATGGACTAACAACAGTTTTTCACAGTGAAAGTGAAGAAAATGTTTTATGGGCTCTCTACGGTGGAGTATCCACCCGAAATTAAGCTAAAACTAGTTTACTGCCGGCGAAATTAAAAGGTCAGTACAATGTTCATATAAACTTTTCAAATATTGGATTTGAGATACTATTTAATACTTTTGTATTTCTGTATTGAGATAATAAAATAATTTTTACATTTAGTATTATTTTTCAAGAAGGGCACTTTATTTTAACGATTGTATGACCTTTGACAACTAGTTAACTGTCAAACGATTCTCTAGACTGAACAGGTCCCAAAGTGGACCTGATTTTTATGGAATTAATTTTTTTAAGAAACTTTCAAATAATGTAAAAATATGGCTTTTAATGAATACAAACTGTTTTTAAAATCCGTTTTTACTAATCATTCATTTTATTCTATTGATGAGTTTTTAAACTTTACTTTTTAATTTAGTCCTTATTTTATTATATTCTTTGATAATTTGTATTTAAATTTCTTGTACTAGTTTTATATTTGTAGTTTCCTAACGTTGTAAATCTTTTGGTAACGGCACTAATAAATATTATTATTATTATTATTATTATTATTTTTTTGTTATTAATGGGCATCGACAACTAATGGTCATTAGCCCGGCTTATTATTATTATTATTATTATTATTATTATTATTATTATTATTATTATCTAACTTAAAACTAACTTCAGCGCGTGACTAAAAACTAAAAACCTGCTGCTAACTTCCCGTGACTAAAACGCCATAAATCCACAACTTGTCAGTATATATTTATAATGTAAACACGTACTATAATGGGAGTTTTAAAGGTGGGAGTAGAAAAATATATTTAATATTTTTTTGTTTCATTATTTTCTCCTTTTAAAATGTCTGTATTTATTTTTAATGTATAGGTACTTTAATGAATGTTCGTATAAACTATTCAAATATTGGCGTTGAGAAACTATTTTGTACTTTTGTATTTTTGTATTGAGATAATAAAATAATTTTTATATTTAGTATTATTTAAAAAAAAGGGCACTTTATTTTATCGATTGTCCGTGACTAAAAACCTGTTGTTAACTTCAGCCCGTGACTAAAAACCTGTTGCTAACTTTAGCCCTTGACTAAAATGACATAAAGCCACAACTTGACAATGTGTATTTAAAAGATCAATTAGTGTCATGGAAACATTTACGATAATGTGCTATTTAAAGGTATTAATAATTAAACTTTAATCATCCAATATTTAATTATAATTCAATAATTGTTTATATAAAAAATTTAAATAACCTCATCTATAAGAGATAAATCACATATTTCGGGAATAAACAAAACAAATATACTTAATTTTATTCAATGATATTTTACCATTTTTCAAACCATATATTACTTTTATGTAATTTTCGTAAGAATAAAGGGGATAATTTTGAAGGTTAAAAGAGTAAAACAGTGGCAGGTAATAATATTGCTAATCCTGGATCCAGCAGTCATCTGTTTTAAGATGGGCACATGCAAATTGCGCGAGTTAGGACGCCTAATAGAGTTAATCTTGTCGTTAATGTTCAACACTCACGCGGGATAATTAGCTGAGACGCGGATCTTCTTTGTGCACAACCCATTCAATCCTGCCGGGGCTCCTGCCAGCAAGACTCGCAATTACCGGGCCCCAAACGACCCGAAATTAAACTCTCACCACCAATTACCATGTGAGTTAGATCCAATTTAGCAGCAGATACGGCTTATTGTTATTAATGCCGTCAATGGTTTTACTGAATTAACTCCAAACGTTACCGTTGGATGTTATCGCGATTTGCTCATACCTTATTGAAACATCCTTACGCACTTGCTATTGATTTTTATTAATATTAGTTAAATTAAAAATAAAACTACTAAATTTAAATACCTAGGTGAAAAAATATTTTGTCAAAAACATATTATTTATATTTGTATTGTTGAAAAACGGTAAAGTTGTTTGGGGTAACAAAAAAAAATTATGGTGAAAGTTTGAGTCCATAATATTAATATCGCAATTTTAGATTTTTTTTTCCTGAGCGAGTTTTTGTCTCAGAACTACCAAACCATTGAGTTTAACAAATTTGACTTAAGAATATTTTTTGAAGAAAATTGAATGCTCTACAAAAAAGGTTTGATTGGAATTTCCCGTCAGATGAACAGTTTTCTTACAATCATGCCTTAAAAATTTATATAGTTTTACAATTTGATCTTTTAACTTTGTAATTCATGTAAAAATCAGTACCCGGAAAAAAACCGATAAATATTCTTATGGGAAATCAAAAAGTCTTTTATCATTTTTGGCTAAATTCACTCAATAACTTTTTCTTACTACCTCGACTCAAAATACGTTGTTTCGTCCCCGATTTCACGGCAGAAAGTTTACGTTTCTTGCATTGGTCAAGCTATACGCGCACACTCTAATAGCGGGAGTAAAAAATTTTTAGTCGCGTGCTTAACATTTAAATTTCGTACTGCCAACATGAGAAACACAAAAATATGACAGTTTTAAACCATAATTTTGCAATTATAACAACAAATAAACAATTTATGTTTTTACTTTTTTACTTTTTATGTTGTTTTAAGTGTTTAATGGTACTTTTATTTGTTATAAAGTAGTAATTTGTTAATTAAAATACAACCTTTTATTTTTACTGTATTGGCACCGCTGAATTACCATGACAACGCTACAATTTGATTGATTTTGAATGTAAACGTCAGAATTAAATTAAACGTCAGATTTTAATTTTGACACAAATTTTTTTATATACATTTAATTTTTTCCCGTATTTTCTGCAGGGTAGTAAGAAAAATAGTATACACTACACGGGCAGAAAGTGTGAGAGTCCTGAACTGCGCGCCATGATGCCCTCGGCTTCGCCTCGGGCATCATGGCGCGCAGTGCAGGAATCTCACCCTTTCTGCCCTTGTAGTGTAATATACTATTATTCGTAAGTAATATTTAATTTTTCCGAAAAGAATCGAAAAAACACGTTGCTAAGTAATATTTTAACAAAAAGCATGAGTGCTGGTGGCAACAAAAATCCGAGTCGAAGAGGAGGATTTTTGCACCTGCACGAATGCATTTTGTTAAAAAATATTACTTAGCATTGTGTTTTTTCGATTTTTTTCACAGGAAAAATTAGATGCCCGAATGGTATTTGACAAGACTATTTCATGAGTAACAGTTAACAATTAAAATATAAATTGCAATTTTTGGTGACAACAGCTGTCAAGTTTTGCCGCGGGTAAACTCGAATAAACTGCTGACAGGTGCTGTCACACAGTTTTTTCACCTAGAAACCATTTGTAATTCAAAATTGCGCGTTTGTGATTGGTGGAAATTAAGACGAGGGAAATAGTCAAGGTTAAATTTGAAGTCAAAACGAAATTTTACCCTTTTACTTTTGATTGAGTGAATTTAGCCAAAAATGTTAAGAGGCTTTTTTTGTAAAGCATTTGATTTCCCATAAGAATATTTATCGGTTTTTTATGGATACTGATTTTTACATGAATTACAAAATTCCAATTTAAAAGATCAAAATGTAAAACTATACCAATTTTTAAGGCATGATTTTAAGGAAATGGTTCATCTGACAGAAAATTTTAATTTAACCTTTTTTGTAGAGAATTTAACTTTCTTAAAAAAATATTTTTGAGTCTATTTTGTTAAACTCAATGGTTTGGGAGTTCTGAGACAAAAATTTGCTGAGGAAAAAAAAATTAAAATTGCGATGATTAATATTAATATTATGGACTCAAACTTTCACAATAATTTTTTTTTGTCACCCCAAACCATATTTTCGATATACTTTTCAAAAAAAAAAAATAGTTGATTTTTTTGGCCCAGTCTAATAGTCAATATACGATAAATGATTAGTTTGCTTGTTTCATTTGCTGACTAATAGAGATGGTAAATAAATAATGACTAAGCAGCTGTTTTATGGTTGAAATATCGTGGCTTGGGCGTCGATGTATAGTTTTTCTATCGTCGTTCGACTGTGAAAAACTATAAATTCACAGTAGAAAGCATATAGGCTTTTTGGCATGCATATAGGTATATATATATATGTATGGATGGTTTTCCATCTGCTCCGTGTTGTCGGTTTTTGGTTCTCATGTACCATCTTCAGGTCTTATAGGCTGTGCTGCTGTTGCTGCTCTGCTGCGAGTTAGACGTGAAATGAGCTCCGTTGTCTCTTGTGTTGAGGTTTCTGGGACGTTTTTCTATTTCAATGCATTGAAATAGAAAAACGTCCCAGAAACCTGGCTTTACGGATGGTACGTTTGGTCCTCCCTTTGTTTTTTCAAAGTCAATTACATGGTATAGGGATTGCAATCCAGCAGGGTTTTTAATCAGCTGAATTTTTGCTGGTTTTCTATTTAAATGGCTTCACGGATGGTACGTTTGGTCCTGTGTTCCAAGACCCTGTGTTCCAGGACCCTTGTTTTTTCAAAGTCAATTTTATGGGAATAGGGATTGTATTTCAGTAGGGTTTTTAATCCAGCTGGATTTTTATTGGATCAACATCAATCCAATCCAATTTTTCATTAATATTTTTTTAAATTTAAAACATTAATTTTCCCAATGTTTATGTTTTTTTAATTTTTAAACTCTCCGTATAATATAGGTTTTTTTGATAAATTAGTTAAAACACTGATTAGCTAGCTATACTACAGTAAATTACTGTTGGTAATATGTAAACATAAATAAATCATTTTTGGGACTGAAAAACTTTTATGAAGAAAAATAAATATTTTAAATATTGCACTATTTCCTATATTTCAGTTTATGGTACATTTATTCTCTTTTAAACACCATAATATGAATTATATCTACTGGACAATTAAATATATGTAGAACTGATTTCTACGTAAAAAGCTTAAACAAAATTAATGTAAAGATTATAAGATCTTTATTATTTTTTATAATAATTATAATTATTATTACAAGTTTTGTATTTTTTTGTGTTCCCAATGTAAGCACTGAGATGTAATGTAATGTAATGTAATGTGTATAAATAAATTAAAATTCAGTCAAATTACTCACAACAAACAACCCAGGCCACAGTGCGCTGCAGCTGCAGCGGTGCCAAGAAGACACTTATTTCTCATGAAACTTTATCAAGCGAGGGCGAAAAGTGCGGTGTAGAAAGGGGTGTAGCACGTGCCGCAAGCGTGACAGAATGGTAAAGTCGCTCCCGTCAAGGATGTTTGCGCGTTAGCCCACCTAGCAAAGCGGCAACGCTGTCAACGTACACTTATTACATTATTTGTTACGTAAATAAAATAATGGTATATTATGTATCAAGTTTTATAAACGACATTTTAGTTACGAGTTTTATTAGGCATAAGTGAAGCTTGCGCACAAATGTTTAATACAAACGAGTGTCTACAGAAGTTTATAAAAACGAGTTGCATACTATACTTTATCTACGACAAACACAAAAGAGAATTTAAAGCCAATTTTATTTGTTAAACATTTGACATCTATCAACTTTTAACGGATTAAACCTCACTTTTCCCTTATTTATAATAAAGCCAACTTCAGCCCGTGACAAAAATGCCCTAAAGCCACTGTTGCTAACTTTTGTCACCCCAAACCATATTTTCGATATACTTTTCAAAAAAAAAATAGTTGATTTTTTTGGCCCAGTCTAATAGTCAATATAAGCCAATTTTATTTGTTAAACATTTGACATCTGTCAACTTTTAACGGATTAAACCTCACTTTTCCCTTATTTATAATAAAGCCAACTTCAGCCCGTGACAAAAATGCCCTAAAGCCACTGTTGCTAACTTCAACCCGTGACTAAAACGACTTAAGGTCACAGCTCGTCAATCTAGGAATAAACTTCATTTTTTGACTATTTAGGGAGGAGTCGCGACAATAAAAAGGTCGAGAAACAACACACCACAAAACACAAAACACCACAGTATATAGTGTGTCCACATAAGTTCTTCTTTAGAAAAGTTCTGCTTTCATAAAAAATATTATCACTAAAACTGAAAACTTGAAATGGCATGAAATGTGGTCATAAGATAGGAAAATGTATAATTAATCCAAGAGCAAAATAAAAATAAAATAAAAAAATTGCTCTGAATTAAAAGTTAAATCTAATTTTATTCCATGGCCTCCTATTATAAAATTCTTGATATTTAAAAAATTACTAGTAAATACTTACCTTAAAATACCTAACTAAAGCTAATAGTCATTTATCACGTATTTGCCCTACCAACATGATTGCATTTTTATTTTGTTTCTTAACCTCTGTTTTGCAGTAATATTTGTGATGCATTTAAATAATAATAGCATGATCCTTTATTTTCCTAACTACAATAATAAATATTATAGTAACAAATATTCCATGTAAATAATTTAAACAAATATACATATGCACTGATTTTTGTCTCATTGCACATTGCACCTTCGTAAGTTTTTATTGGTCATATTATAAAAATCAATAATTTTTTTAATAGGAGGCTCTGAATTTAAACTTAGATTAAACTTTTAATTCTCGCGCCATTTTTAAATTATCCTACCTTATAACCACTTTGTACATAGTATTTAAAGTTTTAATAGTCTAATATTATTTTTGTATGAAGCAAAACTTTTTATAAGTAACCTTTTTTCCTAAAATTAATAATAAATGTACCAAGTTGGTACTACCAACATATCGTCGTTTATCTGACAAAGAGGCGTATCTCATTTTTAAACAAAACGGTGTGAATTGAATTACGCCAGTTTGTACGGCACACAAAATGCAAAAATATTAGTTACGCCGAAACTGCTTTATGCTAAAACTTTATATGTATCTATTTATTATAGAGCTACGCCAGTTTGTGAGATTATAAAGTCGATTTTGGTGATCATTCTGGTATAACTTAAAAACGAATTTTTTTGAGTTACGCCTCTTTGTCAGATAAACGACGATATGTACCAGGCAACTTCTTGATAAAATACACTCACTCAAAAAGGCATAAGTTTGGCAGACAATTTGGGAACAAAAATGGCACAAACTATAAAAAAAACAAGCAAATTATAGTGCTTTTTTAGTTTCAACCTTACTTGTAATTATCGCCTCCGAGGTACAAGTTACCCTGTTAATTTGACCCAATTTTTAATGCTCTTATTATATAAAAATCCGTTCAGACAGACATACTTAGACATTGTTTAAAACTCTTCTTTATTAATCACTTGGCATCGATTAATAAAATAATTTTAAAAGTAATTTAAACAAACCTTTAAATGCCAAAGTATATAACCATATTCAATTTTGTAGTTTAAGAAATATTACAGTTAGTACCATAAAAAGTTTATTTTATTTTATGCTTCTAAATGGCTCATGGGTGCCTCTACCGTTTTTTATTTAGCAGTTGTTACCAAAATAAATAATTCCCTGATATCGTATTTTTTGTCGAGACCTTTTTTGTCTTTTTTTTACGAAACTTGTTAATCCCTATTCAGTGGATGTTAGAACGGTCCACCGACTCATAAATAAGATAAGAGTTGATTTTGACCGAGCGTCTAGATTCGTCTGATTAGAGCGGGATCCTTTTAAGTCGACGACACTTTAAGATATGTACACTGGATTCTCGTTTTTCGGTATCCTCTGGCTCTTATTATTAATTTATTAGTGACGCCTCGATGAAGTCAAAAAATAAATGGGTCGGAATATATTTTGATGGGTAATGCGTTTGATGACGCGATGCCGTTGAGGTATTTAATGGAACATGATACCTGCAGTGGCGGCTGGTGGATTTTGGGTATACCTATATCTCAATTATTAGAAATGGGACCCACACCAAATTTATATGAGTTTATAAAAACATTAAATAAACGTTCTGCGCAAAAGTTTGAGAAAAAAAGATAAATTTTTGTTCGACCGTACCGGCCCCACTGGTGCCCCCAATAAATATAATATAAATTAAATTGGCGCAATTTATTATTTACCATAGTTTATCGACAAATTTAAAATTTCATTTATAAAATCCAAATTATACCGATTTTATACCATTTTAATTTTTTGATATTTCTTCAAAGAAATAATAAAAATTTAAAATGGTAAAATCTGTATGATTTGGATTTTTTAAATAAAATTTGAAATTTTTCGATAACCTATGGTAAATAATAAATTGCACCAATTAAATTTATATTATATTTATTGGGGGCGTCTTGGAGCCGGTACGGCAGAGCAAAAAGTTATCTTTTTTTCGCAAACTTCCCAGATTCTTTGCAAATTAATTATCAGAAATAATAACATTTTAAAATTGCAACTCTTCCAAACATAACTTTTTATTTTACTTTATTTTTTAATTGTCCCAAAAGTACTGGTATATTGTAAAATACCAGGTGGTTAGTTTATTCATCATCAACCCAACTCATTCGTCACGGCCTCCGAAGTCTTAAAACTTGGTCCAAGTAGCAACAATTTTAGCTAGAGAAATAAGAAAAAGTACATACGAGGTGTGTTCAGAAAATAACGGGAATTGTTAAATTTCGCGGGTTAGCTGTTTTCATTGTTTACTTTGTCTGTAGCAGCCGCTAAGGTTAGACGTGTTTTATAAGCTCGGCGATTTTTCTTTCGTTAAAAGAAATGGATCAAAGAATTTGTATCCAATTTTGCTTAAAAAATGAAATAAATTCTGTGAAATGTTAACAAAGAATTTGTATCCAATTTTGCTTAAAAAATGAAATAAATTCTGTGAAATGTTAACAAAGGCCTATAGTGAGTCTCCTAAAAGTAAAACAAGAGTTTACAAGTGGTATAAGATTTTCCAAGATGGCCGTGAAGACGTTGAAGATGACGAACGCCCCAAACGCACAAGCACATTAACAACCGATAAAAACATGGAAAAAGTGGAATAAAGGTTATAAACCATCAGAGAAGTCGCTGATGATGATGTTGGTATATCGATTGGCTTATCCCATGAAATTTGTTCGAATGTTTTGGGTATGAAACGCGTGTCAGCAAAATTTGTTCTAAAATTGTTAAATTTTGAACGAAATTTTTGACCAAAAACAATACTGTAATGATGCCCCAGCCTCCATATTCGCCAGACATGCCTCTGTCTGACTTTTTCCTATTCCCAAAAATAAAGAGAACCTTAAAGGACCGTCGTTTTGCAAGCATAGATGACATTAAAAGCGCATCGCTGAAAGAACTAAAAGCTACGCTAGTTTTACGTTACAATTTCTCGGTACTTTACACGAGTATTTAATGGGGTTAAGTACGGTTTTTACACGAAAGTATTTAATGGGGTTAAGTACGAGGGGGTAATTTGTAAACAAAATTTCATCGGTTGGTCTTAACCATTTCTATCATCAAAAAAGGTCCTAAACGGGAACTTTTGATAATTTTTTTTAGGTTAGCTTCAGACCAATAATGAAATTGGACTTGAATGTTAACGCCGCTAGCGCGCTGGGGTCATCACTTAATTAATATTATTCTTAAAAAATATTGAAAAAAAAAATATTTAACTTTTATTATAAAATTACTATATGGGTTTAAAATAAGAAAACAGGAAATATTTTATTGTTAAAATAAACAATTTCTAAGCGATTCTAATTAAAATATAATTGAGTTGTTCGTAAGTTAAATACATTTGCTAATTAGAATTTAGGCCTTAAAAATGTAACTATTATTTGTAAATTTCTTTTTTATAACGGAATAAATAAATATTGTTAATTAAGACAAAACCATTAATTGAGTTACTTAATGTTTTTGGATTTTTACTAATTGATAAATTAATTAGCTGTTACACCAAAGGTTAAAATTAAGATAATAAAAAATCATATTAGTAGAACAATTTCCTGTTTCTTATATTACATTTAAAACTGTTGACTTAATTATTGGCGTGTGAAATAAAATATAAACAAAACTTAAAATATTCCTATAAAGTTATATTTAAATTTTTTGTATTACCTTGCTCCATGTACTCAAATACATCCTGATTTTATCGAATTTCCGTAGGTTAAATAAAACTATTTTTAAATGACTTTTTTAAATAAAATATAAAGTAAATGTTAAGTGTTTGAAAATAAACTCGTGATGTTTTAAATAAAAGGTGAAAATATAAAAAAGGCATTTGTGCTATAAAAACGCTGATCTGTCGAAATGAGTTCTTGATATCTTAAAGCAAAAAAAAAAGATATTTATTACAAACAGTAGAAAAGATTAAAAGAATATCAAACAACATAAATAGCATGATGCACGTGTTAAGCATATATATATTATAGATCTGTTTGATATTCGGCGGTGCGGCTTTCATGAACCGGATGAGTACTGTTTGTATTTTGAATATTTATATTTTTGTTATTCTTTACTTTTCAAAATGTTTGTATGTAGATGACACATTTATAATTGATTTTTTGGTCAAATGTCTCAAACGAATCGTTTCTACTTTCGTACGGTAGTATTGATGATAAACTTTGATGATACTGGACGTGGAAAGGTTTATTTGATAAAATGAAGATACTTTACATCAAAGAAATTTTGGGATGTTGTGACACAGATAATATTTGATTTGGCTTTTATAATAATATTTGTCGAATTTGGTTTTTCTTTGACGTCATTGAATTCTGTCATTTGTTGATTTTGGATTTAATTTGATTTGTTGTAAAAGAGATAGTATAAAAAGTAAAAGCATTTAATTAGTGGCATGAAATTTAATTTAATAAAAAATATCTAACATTTTTGTGCTTAAAAAAAAATTGGGGGGTTTAAAATGTTACCCCAGTGCTCGCAATTTTAATGTAGATACTAATTTAAGATTATTAAAAAATATAAATGGTCTTGACTAACAACCAGGCACCAATAGTATATAAAATAATTTTGTTTTTTTACATATTTAGAAATCAGCTTATAGTTTCTTCATTATTAAATGGTAGCAAATTATTTTTTATAAGGACATTAAAAATTACAGTCAAGTTCAATTTATATTAAAAAACTGTTAGTTTGTCAAACTTAACAAGTTAAGAAGGCGATATTTGGAAAAATTATTAAAAACTCACTTTCCTGCCCTTTTATCAAAATAATGATTTAATTGTTTAACCATTACATTTTGGTGATTTGATTTGACATTCTGGATCCCCAGATTTTGTTTGGCTCCTTGGATTACCAAACAACTCACGAAATTTAAAGTTAACATTTAAAAAACTATTTTAATGTGAATAATTATTATTATAAGAGATTCAAACAAATCAGCATTTTTTAGGAGTGTTAAAATATGAAAATAGTCCTACGCTTAAAAATAACAAAAAGTACATTTTATTCTTTACAACTTATTACGAAAATCCCCGGAATTGAACGATAATTCGCCCCTCCCTCTGACTATGATTTAAATGCGCAGTGTTATCATTTGTATGCAGACTTAAAAAATTGTTTAAACCAATGTATGAATGAAAGTTTGTTTCGTTTTTTAACTTATTAAGTTACTTTCATAAAATTTTTATCCAAAAAATGCATTGGAGTGGATTATCAAGTTAAATACATTCATAGCAATAAAAAATAAATAAACAGACCTGGTCGTTGAAAATTGAAATTAAAAAAGCGCACTAAATGCGAATCAATTAAAAAAATGCGAGTGTAATACAAAGCTGAAAACAAAAGAGCTTCGAATGAAATAAAGCGGGTTTGCACCTTATCTCCTGTATACCAGTGTTACCAACTTGGCAGAGACAAAACGAACAGCGATTTCCCTAAAACTCAATTAACGAATCTTCTTATTAAATGAAAAGTGATTCAATGTGTCACTGCAATCAAGGAAACAATTCGGCGCTCTATTAAAAGTAACGATTGGAGATGGAAATTACTTTGGCTGGTCCGCAGAGATAAACAGTGCGGATAGATGTGGGGTCAAGGGGTACGCGCCCCTTTAACCCAACCTACCATTCGCTGTGTCGCTGTGTTCACAATTAATCAAAAGAAAATTGACGGAATCAGTTTTAATTACCTAACCGAGGCGACGTTGCCAACTTTACTTTTTATAACGAAACGTTACCAACTCATTTCATAGATTTCATTCATAATCTTCCGATTTGTATAAAAAGGTCTCTTTGACTTAAAAAAATATAGAATACATATGACTCCTATTTGCAAAATTCTAAATTTTTGCAGGAAAAAAGTTTTTCTTACTAGTTAAAATAAAAATTCAGCTTATTAGGAAATTAATTGGTATTTTAATTTAGCACAACCAAATATATATCAAATTTAAATATATATTATTGATATTTTTAAATTTTTTGAAAATATTGAAATCATCAATATTAATTTAAAAACTAATTAAGAATGTTATTTTTGATGTATTCTATATACTCTGTTTGGTCAAATTATATTTTTTACTTCCCAACTTTGATAACACTGTATGTTTGAATAAGAAGGTTTGGCAACGTGGCAAAATTTCCACCCTTCTTTCATCCCAGTGAGCGTTGACTGATGCCTACTTGAAAAAGATATCAAAACGAGGCAAATTAATATTCATCTTTTTATGCTTACCCTTTCGGAATAAATTTAAACGAAATTAATTATTTTGGTAGATTGTTATCTCCTTTAATGCTTAAATAAATGTTTACATATAATTTCTTTGCAAATAAAAACTCCACAAAGAGTTTGCGAAAACAATGGAAAGAACTTAGGGGGAAAGAGGAAATAACTAAAATTCATATTTCGTCGTCCGGTATACTTTACGATTCTCTGCGGCCAGGACGAGGAAAAATTTAATCTCGAATGACAGAAATAATATAAATTCCGATGAAGAAGAAAAAAAGGAAAACTAAATTGGGAGAAATCCGCAAATTATTTTAGAAGTAGGCGTATGCGTCAAACGGTCGTGGAATACGTAAACGACGACTAGCACTCTACGATCTACAGGCTTCTAATTTATATCCACGGCACTCTTGTTCGAGAACAAAGACAGTGTTTTGTTCATTAGTTTGACGATTGTTTCAGACCTGATCAGTATTCCGGCTGACCGCCGTATCTGGCACTAATAGTCATTGCATTGGCCAGAAAAATATTATTATTAGGATAATACACGCTCACGGTGAGCGGCTCACCACTATATTTAATACCATATAGGAAAAATTAAGGCCAATATAAATTTATTTATATTTATTTTTATATTATAAGAACATATTTAGAACTATAGCGTCTGCAGTTTGGAAAACAAGCTTTATATTTGTTAGGTTATGGGAGCTTTAACAGAAACAACTAAGGACTATTATAGACTATAATAGTCCTATAACCTTATAAGGTTATATTTGATACATAATTTAAAAATTAATAAAAAATACAAATTGGTTTAATTAATTTTTAAAATTTTATTTCTGAAAATATTGATTATGCATGCCCACAAAAAATGGTCTGCGCCATAAATAAGATATTCCTATGTATGTTCGCCCTCTTAAACTGAATCTGAACTCTGTTTCCCCATGTCGGGTTGCCAATAGCAAGAACTTTTTATTATGGGCTTTTAGAAAAAAAAATCTTTATAAAAAATTCTGCTTGTTTGAAAAACGGAATTTCCATTCAAATTTTTAAATCAAATATACAGGGTGCTCAGAAATTAATAAAACATGAAAAGGATCCAAGGAAGAAGTACCCTGCGTTTTACGAATGCTCCTGATTGTTAATTAGATTTCCATAAAACAAATTTGTACTGGCTCCTAAGAAATTATGAAAGTACCTTTATTCATTAAGTATGTTAAAAAAATATAAAATAAATAAATGTTCAAATTTTTATATTTAATTTTATTTAGTATTTATTTATACACATGCCCACAAGAAAAATGGTCTTCGCCATGAATAATACAATGATATTCCTTTGAATTTTCGCCCACTGAAACTGAATCCAAACTAAGTTGAGCTCCTATACATCTGGATTTTTTTTCAAAACGCAGGGAACTTGAAGGATTTTTATGTTTTCTGAAATTCAACCACCCTGAACATTTGATTAGAAACCTTATTTTTTAATCAGGCCAAAGTTTTTATGAAGAATATAAATCCAGATGTGTAGGAGCTAAACTGATCCTCGGAAATAGCATGGTCTTATTTATGACGCAGACCACTTCTTTATGTGAGCCTGTACGTATTATTATTATTTTTGAACAAAAAGGCCAATAATTGAAAAATAATAAAATATTTTATTCAGCCGTTTTTAATTTTGGGGCCAATTTTGAACCATGATAGTAGTTATGTGAGTTAAATGATTGATATTAATTACGGGATAAAATAAATTAAATTAAGAAAAACAAATAACTTAAAGGGAGATGATTTACAGACCCTTGCACTGTAAAAGAAGATTTTTTCAACCAAGTCAAATTAACTTCATTCAAGATATAAAATGATTCCTATCTCTTCGAAACAATATTTTCTTTCCAGCAGTAAAAATTATTCTTGTGTTACATGTTTTCCTCGGAGAATATATGTATTTTATCCTTTTTAAGAACATAAGCAGTCTTGAACGAAATTAAAATTGGCACATTTTGGGTCAAGAATAAATATTCTTAAGTAAAAAGTAAAATTACTTGAGGAAAAGAGATAAAAATAATTGAGTTTTGGTAGAGTAGTAATTATTCTTCATTCAAGACATTATTCTTCGCATTAATCAGAGGAATTCTTCAATGAAACCGTTCTTTTCTCTATAGAAAGATTAAAATGTATTATTCTTGGTTTAAGATAATATTTATTTCATTTAAATTCAAAGTATTTCTTCAAACAAGTATTTGAAATTTTCTTCAGTTACTGAAGTTCAGTATAGTTAATATTTAATCTACATTCGGGATTTTTAGAAGCAGAACAATTTTCAACTTTTTTGACACAAAGACAAATTTGTAGGTAACAATCTTTTATTTACAAATAAATAAAAATGTATAGTGTGTCAAAAAAAGTTAAAAAATGGTTTACACCTACATCTGCTTTCTAAAAATCCCGACTGAATCTTAAATATTTACTATACCAAACCAAAATAAAAAAAAAGTGGTAATTTTTTAATATTTAAAATAGTTACCTCCATTAATTAGGGCACGATGGTTGGGGTCCCTAACCACTATCTAACCGTAAGCTAACATGAAGAATTTAATGTGTCTTGGGGTATTTGAATACTCCTGTATTAGTATATAGTTATAGGGTTACACCCAAGCAGCATTTTAAGTAAAAGCGTAGAGCTCTGAGACAATATTACTTAATTTAAGTAAATATTTTGTTAAATTAACCTTAAAAATTTACTTTAAAGTAAAACTGTTTTTAAAGTTATTTAATAGGTTTTATTATTTATGTTATTTTTACCTATTTTAATAACCCTTAAGTTTCAAAACTTTAAAGTATTATGAGGGACGTAATTTTTACGAAAGAAAATTATTTATAAGTGTATTTCACCTAAAGGAAAATTTAACGGTAATTTTAACGTCAAAATTTTTACTTAATGGTAAATGTTACTCATAAGTCATAATTTTACGATATTAAGACCACTTTATAACCGTAAATAATTCCTATTCGCCTGGTATTTTTTTAGGGTTATTAGTGTTAATAAATACTATTAATATTGACTAAACAAGGAAAAATAAGCTTAAAGTGAAAAATAAAACTTTAAGGGAAAATTTTTTTCAGGTCGCCATAATGAATTTTTTAAGATGGCATCCATTACTTATCTAAACATTTATATGATATTTTTTCATAAATATTTTTCTAAAATATAATAAAGAAAGTTTTAGTTATTAAAAAATGATTAAAACTAAATGATTTTTAAAAGATTTTATAAAATTTTGTAGGTTTTAAGTTTTGTTAAATTTTTACCCAAGAAATAATTTTTCTTAAAACCGTAAAATATTTAGAGGGTATATAATTTTTAAGATGTATCCTGCCTATTTTTATCAATAAAATAATGTGCGTTTAAGTTTTAATGCAAAGTATTATTAGTTTTGACAATTTAAGTTAATATTTTATATATTTTACTCTAGGGTGACCTTTATTACTTTGTAATTACCATTTTGTAAAATATAAATTAAAAGAACAAAGAAATTACGAATGTCAATCTTTTTGAAAGAGAGAGCAAACAGTTAGTAATTATAACGTTATTTTTACGTAAATTTGTGGTATTTATATTGTTTTTATTACGATATTCTCTTAGTAGATCAAGAAGGTTATTATGTAGGTAAAATAACGAAATAAACCATTCCCCAAATTTGGTAATTTTTCGTATCTATACCGTTATAAAACCGTTTTGATTAACCGTAAAAAATACTTTAAAGTTGACTTAAAATGCTGCTTGGGCATTTTATTTGTATCCATTTTACTGTAGATACTGTAGATATATTTAATATATATTTAATAATTTTCTATTAATTTTAAGAAAATACCAACGGATCCAAAATGTTTTGTATTAACATAAAATAACGGCTAAGGTAATAATTAAAATCTGGAAATGTAAATAACATTTTAATTATAAAAAAGTTTGAATAACAATGTAAGTAGCTTCTTATATTTAAGAAAAATCTTGTAGTCTGTTTAATGAAACATGTCTTCATCTTCTTAAAATTACTACTACCACCATTACGAATAGTTTATTACCTTGAAGAGATTTCACCGCGACCGTATGTCAGAATAGCAGACATAATTTCATGTTTTTGCCATAATATTATGACTACAGTTCGTCCATAAATAAGAAAAAAGTACAACACAACAATTAAATTGATTTGTTTGGATGGTCGTTTATGTCCTTTCAATCATGATGATAGTTATAAACAAGAAATGAAGATATTGTTTATGGAATTTGTTAACATTGTTTCACTTTACTTTATCACCATAAAGGATCATAGAGGTGACCAAAGTTTATTTTATTTATTTTAGGTATAAGAACAGGGCTTAAAATTATCGTGGTTTAACAGTTTTTAACTAAGTTGTATTTTGAACTGTGTCATTTATGAAAAACAAAAATGTGGTCATGGAAAGGTTAAGGTTGAAATAATTTATATAATGATTTTACATAAATATTAAGATTTTATCGAATTAATCAAGATATTTAAGGTAAATTCCTTATTTCCTATTTAAGTGTTTAATTTAAAAGATTAATTAGCGGTCTCTATAAACATATGGTCGCTGCTTGTTTATCTGATATGAATAAAGTTTACTTCATCGATATAATTTTAATTGGTATTTTTATTAATTTACCAAGTACAAATTAGGTATAACTTTTTCATAGCTTAACACTACAGAATGTCAGATTTATAGATAATACAAGAATACAACATTTCTTTTAAATATTTAAGCAGGATAGCGTTTCATTAATTAGAAGATTAGTCAATATTAAGTGTGTATCAGACAAATGGAATAAATTCGATAGGTAATACAGAAACTCCAAAAAACGCTTGGACACGTCGCATTTTTTTCAACAAACACTTTTTCTAGCAGTGGCCAATACCAACTTTCTTATTTGAAACATTATTCAATTTTTAGACATATATTATGTACAATGTCCTATACCTTTTTTCAACTGTTTCGGAAATATTAAAAAAATAACGATAATTATTTAATTTCAGAAATTCGTTAGAAAACACATAATCATGTGTGTTGTAGGGAATTTTAATATTGTTTCAGCAAGATGGAGCACCGTCCCATTACCGAATCAATGTCCATCAGTACCTACCTCATCCAAATATTTCCAAATCGAGGATCGATGTAATGGCCAGCACGATCCCCTGATCTGACGTCAATATACTTTTTCCTATGGGGATATGTCAAAAGTTTTGAAAACATAACCCAACCCCTCGACTTATCTGACTTAAAAAGAAGATTAACGCTGGCGATTAGATCGGTCACGCCTCAGATGTTGAGTAATTTTAAAAGTAATTTCTGTTTAAAATTAGGATGTTGCCAAGTTGTTCACGACGAGCATTTTGAACATCTCCTACATTGTAATAATTTTTTGTGTTTACTTATTAATTTTTTAGTGTGGTGTATCAAATGTCTGTAATTAAATAATTATAATTAGAAAATAATTATGATCAGAAAATTGTAGATATATAGATATAGATATAGATATATTATGTTCATGTCCTATATCTATCTTCAACGATTTCGGAAATATTAAAAAATTAACATTAAAGAACGATAATTATATTTGAAATAAGAAAGTTGGTAATGCCCTCTGCTACATGACACACCCTGTACAAAAAGTTTTTGTTTAAAAAAATGCGCCACTAAAAATACAAATAAACATGTCCGAGCGATTTTTGGAACACTCCTCCATTTATGTATTATCAAATTTATTCCATTTGGCTGATACACACTGTACAATTATAAAAATAGTTAATTTATTGTTATCATAATGTTTTCCTTATTTGAATTAAGTAACTAACTTTTTATATAAAAATAACTATGCATAACAAAGAATTTTAAATAATTTCGTTAATCTTCTATAACAACAAACCAGTTATTCAGAGACTGGATTTTTAATTTTATATTTTTTTGCTGTAATTACCTTACTTACTTAACCGTCGTGTTAAACATCAGAAACAAAGAAATTTTTATCTACATAATAATCAGGTCAAATTTGAATGTTTTTGTTTATTTCTTAAATTAAAAAATTACATTATGTTGCCTTATTAAGAATCCTTAGATTTGTTCTACCTTATAAAAATTAAAAAAAAAAAGAAACCAATTGAATTAAAATTGGTGGTCACTGACCACTGGTCATCAGTCCAAAGTAGAAAATCATCAGTCCAAAGTAGAAAATCCAGTTGAGTTTGGTCAGGTATTCCTTCTTTAAAATATACAAAACAAAATTCCAGACAAATGCAGTGCGAACTTATGTTCACAGATAAGGTAACTCGATGTCGAAAAACAATGAATTAAATATATACGACGAGAAGGCAGGCAGCAACTGCAGCGGTGGATACTGCATAGTGTTTAGCCTTTGTGGTAAATAGTTGGATTGACAAGCAATTAATTTCGTTATCAAATTAGCGAAAACAATCGGTCGTTAATTTTGTTCAAGCGACAGCCCGACCGAAAACGTGCTTTACCGGTCTCCCTTTTACTCTTTCTCGACTCTACACCGCGCCAATCTTTCCACCATAAAGATTTCGCACCTCCTGAACACAGAGACGTACTATACATAGTCTTGTGAAATTTCCGAAAAATTTTCAGGATTTTTTTAAAAATATTAAAAATGTTTAATAAAAAAGGAAACTCCAAAACAAATAGTTACACACCGTATAATACAAAGTTATCTATATGTATAGAATTATAAACATAAACCATAAGAACTTCATGACTCACGAATCGTGAGTCCTCATTATTACGGGTTAACAATGTTTTACAATGTTTTTTTACTAAACATGCTCTCTAAAAATGAAATAGTCAAAATTCTACTATTAAAATTAGTACCAGCATTTTTTACTGATAAAATAGTCGTTTTCACTTTTAAATAGTTATTTTTTACTACGTAAATAGTTAAAGTTTTACTAATTTCAGATTAGTCACCATCTTTGACTATTTCTGAGAGTAAAAAGTAACTAATTTCTTTAATCGTTTGCGGCTCCATGGTTAAATGACCCATAAAAACAATTAAAGATTCAAAAAGTTTAGCTCAAAACAGTAACACAAATGAGGAGTGATTTTTCAAAAGGCCTTATTTCCATTTTTACTTGAATGTAATTTTTTGACAAAATCCCAAAGGTATGGTTAAAAGGCATATATTAACTGCGAAATATGACAGCAGGTCTGAAGTATTATTAAATATTCATCAGAATTTTTTTTAAATAATCTATATTGCCCTAACCTATACAGGCTATGGTCATTTTTTTGAAAAATTGTTGCAAATGGAAATACGACCTTTTGAAAAATCACTCCTCAAATAATATATTCAACTTTAAAATATTATGAACAATTTTTATTGACAAATAAAATTGATTTTTATAAGAGCGGCTGCTGGCCGAATGGGTTATGACAACAGCTTGACAAGCTTGAAAAGTGACAGACCTGAGTTCAATCCCCGGCTGGGTCAAAACTTTTTTAAATTTAAATCAACTAATTTGACTATTTTATTCAGTAAAATTTAACTAATTATTAGTGACTGCTTTTTCGCTATGACAATTAGTCAAATATGACTTATAATTAGTTATTTTTGACTAATTCATTTTAAGAGAGTGGTACATTTTTATTATTTGCAATATCATAACAACCAATATTTTCACCAGATTTTATGGTAATCTATTAACCTCTTAATCTTTTTCATTACTGTTTATTTCCTTCATCATAGTGTAACATTAATTAATTTTGCAAATTTTAGTTGTGAGACACGTATTTAGGCTATTTGGGTATCATTACTAACCATAAAAGAGCTCAGTTATAAAATAGCCGAGATGTCTTCAATTTACTTTTTTTTGAATAATTTTTAGTAATCATACCCAAAACAGTTCTCTACGGGTGTATGGTAACGCTTTTTCAAAAACAAAATAATTTTTGGCGTAGAAAAAATATTTTTAATTTAACGTACAGTTTCGGCACGGCGTTCTCTATATAGAACGCCGTGGTTTTGGTCCTTTTATATGTGGTTTTTCACAAATTTCCTAATTCTAAGTTGCATCTATGCATAGTCCATGGACTGACCATTTTCATAATATGTTTTTAATACGCTGTTTTTTTTAATGTTTGCAATTTTTAAATTTGCAAATACATGTATAGAATTTAACTAATAGTATAACAATAGGTAATTATAATTATTAAATATGGAAAATATTATAATATTATAAGTTATTTAATCTAACTATTTATAAAATAATTTAAATTATTAACAACATAAATCATCCCTAAATAGAAATCTAAGGTAGTTGGTTAATGTTATTCAAACAGAAAAAAATAAAAAAAAAATAAATTTATATTTTAGCATAAATACTAAAACTGGTATTTATGTAAATAGCATGATTTGTGTTTTGGAATAAGATCGACAGCAACGTGAGAACATAGTTACATTACTGAAATGTTAAAGAGTAAAAAAAAATAAGACACTAGTGAGTAGTATCTCTTATATGTATGTGCCTTATTAGCATTGAATATGAGGAATTGTGACCCTAATTTGACATGCACACAGCATTGCGGAATAGTAAATTCATTCGAAAAAAAGTGGAGCATTCGTTGATATCTATTATTGTTGATGAGAAATTTATTCTTCCGCTATTTGTTTTGAAATTGGAGAGGGTTTTTAATTAGTACGCTGAAGAAGTGTAACATTCATAATTTTACATAAATTATAATTTATTTCAATAATTATTTGCTTAAATGTGTGTAAAAATGCCAGAACTGGTTCTACTTATGTAAAACTTAATGACCAAAACGGTATGCCAACATTAATTAGTTAAAAAAATAATCTTAATGACACATAAATTAATAACCAGTCCAAATAGTGTGTTAAAATTTTAATTTTTATACTTTTCTTACATTTACTTACCTGCATACTCTTTTCTAATTCAGATAAGATTTTGCGATCTGATTATAAAATAAATAATAAATAACCAAGCATTTACAACGTGAAAACAAGTAAACCTTCACGATTTACAACTATAATAAATTACAGTTTTATTATTACATTTTTATCTTTATGAATCTGAAGTCAGGTGAATATAAATATCGTACAGAAATTTATTGTTTACTAATTGTTTCCATGTTTTCTCGTTTTACGTCAATATGGTAAACTATAGCTATAGCTCAAATATTAAAAAATAAAATAAAAAGATTATCCTATGTTACTCTGCCGCACATAACAGAAATAACGTCGATCCGTTGCTCCGTTGATAACGAACAAACAAACACACTCGCCAATGAATATATAAATACTTTCATATAATTTATTTAAACAATGCAGAAAACTGGCGCGTTAACGCCATACGGGCAAAAATGTATATTTAAAAAAAAACTCTATAGTTTTTTTGTTATTTTTTTAACCAAGCAAAGTCGACTTGATTAGCTTTATTTTATACAAAATTGTAAACTCCTTTTTAAACAAAACGATAAATTTTGATAGATAATAGTATATTAGGTATGTATCAAGTTTGATAAACGCCATTTGAGTCACGAATTTAATTTAAGCAAACTTGCGAGCGAGTGCTTAATTAAATGAGTGCCTAGAAAAGCTTTTAAACGAGTTGCATACTACGACAAATACTTAATGTTATCTAAAAAATTATTTAAATTAAATATTTAGATAAAGCGACATCTATACGAAAATAAAGTAACCATCCCAATAAACATTTTTGACGTTATTGCCCGTTATTATTTTAATAAAACTTAACAATCATTGATACTTTAAAACATTAAAATATGATTATGTTAAAAAAATAATTTATTCATTGCTTTTTTATTAATATTCAGTAACAAGATATTATCACAAAATATTAAAAATTTTTACACGCGAAATGTTAAAGGTACAAAAAGTGACAGTTGTATTTACTGGAATTCCCGTTAGAATTTCTAACTTGTAAATCTACCGTCGTTAAAATCCCAAATTTTTCAGTGTAAATCAAATTTATCCCTTAAAAATAGACTAACAATCGATATAGAAGCAGTTTTCCACAGTAAAAGAGAAGAGAATGTTTTATGAACACTGTACGCAAAATTTGTAACGCTTTCAAGAAACTATTTAATACTTTTGTATTTTTGTATTGAGATAATAAAAAAGTTTCCACATTAAGTAATATTTTACAAGAAAGGCATTTTATTTTAACGATTGTATGACATTTGACAACTGTCAACTAACTTAATACTTACTTCAGCCCGTGACCTGTTGCTATCTTCAGCCCTTTTCTAAAGAGCCATAAAGGCACAACTTACCAATGTGTAAGGTCATTTAGTGTCATGGAAACATGTACGATAATGGGCGTTTTAAAGGTAGGCGCAGAAAAAAATAACTTATGTAAGTATGTACATACATGCTTTTCTTGACCACACTATAGTTTTTTTAGTGATTTTATAATTATATTTTTAATTTTTAAATTACCGTAGTAAAATGTTTAGCGTTAAATGTCAACATTTGTTTTAAAAAAATAAGTTTAAAGTATCTAGACCTTAAATTTAATTTTAATTTTAAGGAAACTTTTAACTTTTTTTTAAATAATGCGCTTAAACTTTTTTAATCAGCTCGATTAATTGTGAATTGTAAATTTTATGAAAAAAGAAGGTGTCATGTTTCAATTAGAGCAGGCATATTTGTAAAATATTTTTTTTCTTGAATTCATACCCTTGTGTTGACCCGTGTAATAAATTCATAAGATGAATTAATCCATGTTAATTATTTTAAACATACATAAAAGTTATATCCATAGATAAGTATTAATGTGATCATTTAAAAAATGCAGCTTAGCCTGATTAATATGGCAAAACAAGGATCATTATTACTTCAACGCAATTCTCAGTCATTATTTCTAATTCATATTCATATGTTGACTTGCATTATGTATACAAAACAATTATACATTATACATGTAATTACCACTTCGCGCTTGACGGGACAAATCAGGATACATATCTTAATGTAGGGTAAGGGATAGGCTTAAAAGATAGATTTATACCTACCTATACTTGCTAGTATTTTTTACAAGTCATTATTTTTAATTATTATATAATTTATTTTTTATACTTTGTTTTTTTTTTGTTAAAATTGTTTGTTTTTCACAAACAGAAACAGAAACCAGATTATATTCTTCCGAAGGTTTTTGATTTGCTTAATACATGAGACATCAGAATTCCAACATCACATTAGGTTTTAAAGAAATTCTAACCCAAAAGTGGAAGACGCAACTTTTTTCAATATTTAAAGATACTACTAGACTACTTCAAAAACTTTTTCTTGCTACCCGGCAGAAAATACGTTGTTTCGTCCCCGATTCCACGGCAGAAAGTTTACGTTTTATGCATTGGTCAAGGCTATACGTATTTTCGGCCGAGGTAGTAAGAAAAGTTTCATTTCCTCCCGCTACCATGACAACGCTACAGTTTGATTGATTTTGAATGTAAACGTCAGAATTAAATTAAACGTCAGATTTTAATTTTGACACAAGTTTTTTTATACACATTTAATTTTTTCCCGTATTTTCTGCCGGGTAGCAAGAAAAATAGTATACACTACACGGGCAGAAAGTGTGAGAGCCCTAAACTGCGCGCCATGATGCCTTCGGCTTCGCCTCGGGCATCATGGCGCGCAGTGCAGGAATCTCACACTTTCTGCCCTTGTAGTGTAATATACTATTATCTTTGTTTTAGAGAAATTATTCGTTAAAATTTTTGAGTTTGGTTTTAATGATAATTTTATTCATCGTTTAGATAATAAAAAACCATTCAGAAAGAAGTAAAGATATTGGAAAAATTTAAAAAGGATTTTTTCTACTCCCACCTTTAAAACGCACCATTATTGTACTTGTTTCCATGCAACTAAGTGATCTTTTAAATACACATTGGCGTTATTTAGTTTTAAGTTAGTTGACAGTTGTCAAATGTTATACAATCGTTAAAATAAGGTGCCCTTCTTGTGAAATAATATTGTCGAAATTATTTTATTATCTTAGTACAAAAATAAAAAGTATAATATAGTTTCTCAACGCCAATTCATATTTGAAAAGTTTATATGCAAGTTTGTACTGACCCTTTGATTTTGCTGGCAGTAAACTAGATTTAACTGAACGCATTAAAAATTTTGAGTGGAGCCACCACCGTAAAGTGCCATAAACATTATCTTTACTTACACTGCATTATACATATAAACGGTTGTTAGTCCATTTTCAAGTGATAAATTTCGATTTACAAATACAAATTTGACATTTTGACTGGGGTGCCGGTAATATAGATTTCAATATTTAGAAATTGTTACGCGAGTTATCTAGTTAAATTTTTTATAGATGTCGCTCTATACAAATATTTAATTTAAATAATTTTTATATAATATAAATATTTGTCGTAGAAAAAGTATGCAACTCATTTAATTAACTCTCTCGCAAGCTCGCTTGTGCCTAAATTTATACATAATAGACTATTAAAGAAGACAAGTACTGGTATTTTTAGATGGAATAACGACTGGTTAATAACGATTCGCGATGTACATATAATGGACTGATAACTGATTAGATAATTATAATTATCTTACTTTTTTATATTTACTTATGAAAATGACACTTTAATTCATATAAAAATTAAAGTATAAACCAAAATAAAACTGTTTTATCTTCTCTTGTAGTAATTTTAGCGCTTACTCCCTTCTGGTTTAATGCCCTCGATATGTTGGTCACATTTACTAAAAACAATAAATTAATTATTTTTTTACAAATATTTTGCCCAAGTTCTGAAAGTGGCACTAGAAAATGAAAAAATAAATAAAAGCTCTGTCACTTTAGCATTCATATGTGTATATTTTGTAGGCAACAAAATAACCTCGGTTCTACATACGTTTTCATATTACGACACAGTTCAGCATCGCACCCGCTTTGGCGGCGTAATATATTTTTCAGCTTGTATTATATATTTCCATATTGCAGAACATAAATATATAAATATGAGCAGGTATACATTTGTGAAGCGGGTCTTTACGAGCCCTCCGATGCTCTAAATTCACTCTATGTTGCACGCCTGCTCCGAAATGCCGGCGCTGATATTTCATATTCGAGGTTAACAAATAAAAGTACTTAAAATAGCAGAAAAAATAATAAAAATTCACAAGTAGGCAAAAAAATTAAAAATACTACTGGCTCATTGACAAACGAACAAAAACTAACCGCCAGAATTTCTCGTAGTTGACATATTGACGAATTGACGACTTTCCGAATCGTGGCATTCACACGGATGAAAAAGAACGAAGTCTGTGGGGGCCTTAACCAACTGAGCTTATGGGCCGATATTAAAAAAAGAAAAATGCAACATTAAAACTCGGTAATATAAATATAGTATAGTATATTTCGATAAATGATCATATGTACAATAAATACTTAACATATTATACAGAGGGTACACAAGGTGTAGATCGTGTCAATAAAATAATTCAAGATAAAAGCATAAGTATACACAATTAAAATTCTAGGAAAAGATAAAACAACAGTTAAAATCAGACATTAAAACAATACTCCAAGTGCTGGAAAGTATAACATATTCACAGATCATGGAAATCTTTCTCCTTCAAAAATTCATCAACACTATAATAACATTTTTTGACCAGAAACTTCTTTAAATTTGCTTTTTGTTGATTCATCTTTAATGTTTTGAAAAATGTGGGTAGTATAATCCAGATTTTGACTATCATATATGATATATTTTTTTGTAAGAGAAATTTGCTCGATCAAGATATAGTAGATCCTTGTTTCTAGATGAATATCTGTTAAAGTGGACCTATTTTTTATTGCAAACATCACGCATTCATAGACATAAAGACTGTGTAAAGTAAGAATATTGTTGTTCACAAAGGCTTTCTTGCACGAATCTAATTGTTCCATTCTAAATATTGTTCTTAGGCACCTTTTTTGTAATATGAAGATTCTTCCACTGTCTACGGAGTTTTCCCAGAATATTATTCCATATCTAATTCGCAATTGAACAAAAGCATGATATGGTGACAGAGCTGCAGGGATGCTAATATTATTGGCGATTATGGACACAGCGTAACAACATCGTGGAACGTCTGCAGCTATAAGATTTACATGTGCTTTCCAGTTCAACCATTTATTAAGATTTACACCCAGAAATGATAAGCTCATAGGGTGATTAAAAAATCGTCACAAAATTTGAGCTTTTAATATTAATACGAAGATCCTCCTCATCACAGTTTTCCATTTTTTCTTTAGTCCCTTATAAAAAAGACCATATTTCATTATTATTCAATAGTTTAATCAAATCTTTATACATATTTTTGTAGGAAATTAAATGCTCTACAAAAGAGGACTAATATGTTTAAGCGATTACTCTAACCATTTAAAAGATATTCAAGATCAAAATTTGAAGAATTTATTAAAAAAAAAATTCTATAATTTTGTTACTTATTGAAAAATATTATTGTAAAATGAGTATGACATATTTTTGAAGGAAATTTAACGCTCTACAAAAAAGATTTGATGTGTTTAATTGATTACTCTAACCGTTGAGAAGATATTCCTATCAGTACGCTAGGGATTCGGATACAAATATCTTCTGAACGGTTAGAGTAATCAAACCTTAGATTAGAGAAAAAATACCGTGTGATGTACCCTTAAATATTAAAAAAAAACTGAGATTTTTCACTTTTGGATTCGAATTTATTGAACACCTGATTTAGCAATTCTGAGGTAAAATTTCAGCACGTCAAAAACTTTCAGAAAAATATAGTTTAGTTTTGGTGGCATACATTTTGTAGACCTGTATTATTAAGAGAAAACAAAATGTTTAAGATTAATTTGTAGAAATTATTTTAAGAATTAAAAATTTTCCTGAAAAATTTAAGTATTTAATTTAGTTTTTGGTTTAGTTTCTAATATATTAATACCTTGAAATATTACATAATATATTGTATGTTTAAACGATTGTTATTAAAAATATACCTAAGGTAGTTGTCGTGGTACAATATTGTCAAAATTTTTTAGATTATACGAGCTTGTAGCTAAGTGATTCATAATTTTTTCGCAAGACTGTACCCTGGAGACGTTACCTTTACGTAATACTTTCAAATATTTTCATAAGTTTTAATCTGGCAACGTCGCTTATGCTCAACCAATAGATATATTGGAGACTGAATCAGTCTGTTTTAATTTACTGCGGAAATAATATCTATACTCGCGTACAGCGTTGCCAAGTTGTTTTTATCTGACATTAGTGATATATACTTTTTACAAATTGTTGAACTTTAAACGGTTATTTATAAACAATTTGACGGTCAAAAAATTTTTGTTATTTTTTTTAAACTCAGCAAAAATACATTAAAAGACTGTTAGTTCTTCGAAAGCTTCTGACAGTTAGTTTTTTTTTATAACTAAGAAACTGGTACAGAACTACAGAAAGCGTATACAATCCATGTTAATTATCCAATTTTTAATTGAATTTATCTCGGATTATAGACGGTCAATCGACTTCAAATTTAAAGGATAATTGTATTGTCATGTCCTTAAAAAGTATACAAAAATTTAAAATTTTCTGATGGTATGCTTACAGCACGACAACTTTTTATCATTTTTATCTATGCATTTTCTGACAGTTTCAAACATTAAATCATCATAACTTTTTTACGAATAAAAAATAATAGCATTTTATGTTTAAAAGATAATTAGAAACTTGTTTTCTATTCTTATATATAATGTTTCTTTAATTATTAAAACAACAAAAATAAAATTAAAAAAATCTTTAAAAACACCCCCGCACAATAAGGCGCCATTTTTGGGACTCCATAAATATAGAAAATAATAACTAAATTACAAACATTGAAAGCATTTTTGGTCAATAAACAACAAAAAACTAATTCTGGACAATGTTCTAAAGATAAAACGATTTTTTTCTTAAGAAAGTTCCCATTATTAGTATTTAAGTATTCTTAAATGTAAGTAGGCCTAAACATTTTATCATTTAAAATAATTTTAAAGTTAATTATAAAATCATTTAATTTTATTAGACTTTACAAAATTTATTTTAATGTAAATTTTTATCAAAAGTTTATTAAACAAAGTTATTAGCATATATGTTAATACCTATTTATTATTAAATTAAATTGTTTTACGGGGCAGCTAGGTATTATTTTTAGCTTATTATTAAAATATTAAATTTAATTTCTACTTAAAACACATAGTTTTATATTTTAATGCAGAAAGAGTTTTCTTATTATTTAAATAAATTATTTAAATTTCGAATTATTAAGTAAATCTAATTCAACGAAATAGTAAATTATATTTAAAGGAAAATGGAATAAAATAAATATAATTTTAAAATTTTATTGTCCTGAAAAGGAGCTACCCGGATATTTAAATAATATTTATTTTAAACCTAATTACAGCTTAGTTTGAAATATTTACTATAAAAACCTACATTTTGGCATTTCAGGTATAGGTATTTAAAACTATTTAAAATAGGAAAACAATTTATGTATGTAATGAACAAAATAATTTAAACAACGCAGTTCACAATAAGTTTAATTAAATTATTAAAGTAAATGGGCTCCACGAACAAAAAACGTTCACAATGCAGTATACAGTAATTTTCTTAAATCATCAACTAAGCGAAAAACGTGTTGTAAAATTATGCAAAACGCATTATGACTAAAAAGGCCACCAAGAAAAAATCGCGTCCTGGCTCTCCTAATATTTAAACACGTGTTGTGTCATTTAATAACTAGGCTTTCTGAACATTAACTGATGCAACCAGGATATATTTTTATGAATGGTTAAATAATTTTAAAAAGTTACATTTTTTATGTGGTCAATTAATCAATAGACGTTACAACACATAATATAGGCAACAAGATGGTTTACCCATGGATCCCTATATTACCGGTCAGCAAATATTTTCTGGAAAACTTTTGAAGAAAACACCATTAAATCAGCCGTCCACAAAACAAAGGTTTGGCCAAAATATGTAGACGACACTTTTATCATATGGAATCATGGTAGGAAGAAACTTCCTAAAACATATGAACTACATAACATAAAATTAGTTTAAATATATTTTTATATAAATCAACCCAAAAAAACCACGACGGTAGAACAGGAAACCGACCTATTCCAAATTCCGAAAATCTTATATATCAAAGGTGAAGTATGAAACTGTGTTTACCTCCAAAAAACACTAAGAAGCCTTTTAACAATAACGAAACAAGAAGAAAATCAAAACATGAAGAACCGGTGTACCGAAGTGTAGGAAATCATACATACGGGAAACAAAAGGACCATTACAAATAATAATAAACAAGAATAAAAAAGACACCAGATTGAGGAATACTTTAAAATCAGGGGTAGCCAACAGGCATGTAAAAACACCTCAAATATAACAAAAAAAATACTGGTACAAACAGAAAATTTTGCAAACAGCAGACATCTCTCAGTTTTTAGTAAACCGAGTGTTGCGAATGTGTGGAAACCACTTATTCATCATGACAACTAACTAACCATAAAAAATAAAAGCATAGGCCGGACTTAATATCATTATTTGCTTTAAAACGATTCTAGATATTACTTAACAAAATGTCGAACATTAATAATTTAAAGACAATGCAAGTCCAAGATATCAACCCTAAGGTTACTTTATTTTGATAACGAAGCAAGATATAATATATTATATTGTTTTGCTTCTCTGTTGACATATTAGAGTCGATTTCTTCACAGTAAAAAAATATTTTAGTGTTCTCCCAGGTGAAAGTTGTATAATGAAAAAGTTAGTGTAAAACATCACACTATTTTCATTCCTTAAATATATTTTTTTCGTCTAAGTGCGATGGAATGATAGCCTATCATTGATAGTAGTGTTCCACATCAATCTAACTTTACACTTAAATATTCATTTAACACTAGATAATAATTTTATTTGTTTTATATAAACATTATTTAAAAACCCCAGTAGCGCTACCCAAAAGTAATTTATATAATTAAAAGAGCAGAATCATTGCAAACCTCCATTATATATTTTTTTCAAGCGAACAATAATTTTTATATACTTATATACTTTAAAGTCTATATAAAGAGACTAGTTTAAAAGTCAAATTATTATTAAACTTCCTTCATGAAAATTTGAACTCTGTTAAAGTGGACCTGCTCAAGTTATATCTAGTGTTCTATAATGAAGCCTAGTGTGAAGATTTTTTTTACTGTGTTCTAAGTAAGCATTCTTTTAAACCGAATTTCCCTTAATTTTTAAGGTAGTTGTCGTGGTACAATATTGTCAAAATTTTTTAGATTATACGCACCGTAAAAGTATACGAGCTTGTAGCTATGTGATTCATAATTTGTTCGCAAGACTGTACCCTGGAGACGTTACCTTTACGTAATACTTTCAAATATTTTCATAAGTTTTAATCCCAATAGATATATTGGAGACTGAATCAGTCCGTTTGAATTTACTGCGGAAATAATATCTATACTAGCGTACAGCCTTGCCAAGTTGTTTTTATCTGACACTAGTGATGTATACTTTTTACAAATTGTTGAACTTTAAACGGTTATTTATAAACAATTGGACGGTCAACAATTTTTAATTATTTTTTTTTAAACTCAGCAAAAATACATTAACACACTGTTAGTTTTTTGAAAGCTTCTGACAGTTAGTTTTTTCTGTATAACTAAGAAAGCCTATACAATCCATGTTAATTATCCAATTTTTAATTGAATTTATCTCGGATTATAGACGGTCAATCGACTTCAAATTTTAAGGATATATGTATTGTCATGTCCTTAATAAGTATACAAAAATTTAAAATTTTCTGATGGTATGCTTACAGCACGACAACTACCTTAAATTTCAGTAGAATTTTACCAAATCAAAAATATCTAACAAACTATAGTTTTTGTTATAAGTGGACAAATATGTATAATTTGTATAATTTTTATATTTCCCAAACAAATTATTATTTTTAATACACATGAATAATAATAACTTGAACGTATTTCAATTAGTTTTATGTACTCCTATTGGCGAGCTCTGACTTTATGGCATTTTAGTCACGGGCTGAAGTTAGCTTTATTATAAATTACGTAAAAGAGGTTACATTCGTGAGATGTCAAATATTTGTGAATTAAAATTGGCTTTAAATTCTTATTTCTGTTTGTCGTAGATAAGGTAGAGTATACTATATATGCAACTCTTTTTATAAACCTATCTGTTTTTATTAAACACTGGCTAGCAAGCTTCACTCGTGCCTAATAAAACAAACAAAACTAAAATGCGTTTATAAAACTTGATACATACGAGTAATATACTATTACACACACAATTTTAGGTTGTATTTTTTTGCCTTTTCACTTTTTACCGTTAACTCTTGACCTTTGACTGACCCTTTATCATTAATAATTAATTATTATGTAAAGTACTAATTCCACGTGAACGCAGTCGCGTAACAGCTAGTTTAAATATAAAATTTATATTTATACAGTGTGGTTCTCACTTATGGAATAATATTTAAAAGTGGAAAATAAATTTATTATTATTATTATAAGAAAAGATTTTTATAAAAAACGCTCGGACACGTGAACTTTAGTTTTTTATTTCAAATCTTATAATTATAATTTATAATATACTTTAGGCACATTTATATTAAATAACAACCCCATTTTTTTTATCAAAAAATGATAGTGCACATTTTTCTAGGTACGACGATAAGTAGGGTTTAGTTAACATAGTTTTCAATACAGGGTGAAAGGTAATGTTCTTCAATCTTATGTGTCCCCCGTTCACTTCCTTACTCTTAAGTTATCTACTGTAAAATTGTTCTTGCACTCTGTTTAAAACCTCCGATTGTATGTTCCTAATTTGTGCAGTTATTCTGTTTCGTAATTCATTCATTCATTCATAAATTAGCAAGTTGTGTTTTAAACACCCTGTCATTTAGATGTCTAGAAAAAGTCTAGAGGTGTTAGATCTGGTTATCTTGCTGGCAATTCTACGAAACCTCTTCTTTTGATCTACCTGTGTGGAAAGGTGTTATTTAAATTCTGCACAGGAAGAGCAAAGCGGGGTGGTGGAAGCCATATCCATTCGAAGAGTTTCTGTTAAGTGTTGCATTTTGAACTAAAATATGAAGTGTTACAACACTATATAAGAACAAATTATTGCAATTTTATTAAGAGCACTTGAATAACAAAAACACTTTAACAAGTAAAGCGTGAAATCATAAAAATTTAAACAATGCAAAAAATGTAAACTATGCAAATGTAAATAATGCAAACGGGACAAACCCAAAAACGGCATAAAAATACACAGGTGCTATGTAACATGGTAATCAAACCATAACTACCCAAGGGAAAAAACATAAATAGCTAAATAGCGAAACCCACAACACAAAAAACTAAAGCAAAGGATAACAATAACAAATGCATACTTGTAATTTGTAAATATTCACCTTGTATTGAAAACAATGTTTATTAAACTGCACTATCAATTTTCGATAAAAAAGTGGGGTTGTTATTTAAGATAAATGTGCATAATGTGGTGGGGGCAAAAAATTTAAAATTATAATTATAAGATTGAAAATAAAACACTTAAGTTTATGTGTCCAAGCGTATAAAAAATAAATATTTTAATATATAGATGAATTAACTGGATTTAACTATAATGTATATTTCAAATTAGTTTTACTAAAAGGTTATCCAATTTGGTTTTATTATCACTTATTTAAATTAATGGAAGCATTTACAAAATAAAGCGTTTTTATTTAATAGGTTTATTTAAATCCCATTAATACAAAAATCAATGTACCAAAGCCAATATAAATATTTCATTTAAACAACGACAATTTTATGTAAAACGTGAAACCATTAATAGTAGTCTAAAAAAGGGGAAGCCATTTAAAAAAACAACGAAAGCTTTTAATTTAAAGCATATTAGAATCCCAAAAAAACATGGTCGTGAAAAGTGGTCCGGGCTTGTAATCTCTTAAATGTTCCAATACACCGTTTAAAGCAGATAAAAACCCGTATAAATCGACGGAAACATAAATTAAAACAAGTGATTCACTAGCATAAATATTCTTGGAAAAATGCCTTGTTTTACCCGAAAAAATACTTTCGACCGGGTCCATTAAGAAAAAAATCCGGTCTACGATATCGAGATCTAGCTACGGTTGTGACAGCCTTTCGACCAGATCTTTCTTAATGACCGCCGAGATAAGTTAAAAGTGGTGTACCAAGATTCCACCTTTGGCTACCGTCGTCCTCGTCGTCCTCGTCCAACCCAACCAACATCGGCTGAAATTATGGGCGCTAAACCATTTCGAATTCTTTTCACACGTTCTGCTACTCTGACGAGGGTACCACCGTCACGAAACTCCATTCATTCATCCATCCAAACTTTTTCTTGTTTTGTTGGAAATCAATTAACATATTTGCCATTTCCATAACAACACCAATTTTTTGTTTCCCAATCTAAAAAATGACTAATTAGGATTTATCAAATTGTAAAACCAATATTATATGTTTTAAAAGTTAAATATAGATTGCTAAAGAACGCAAAAATGATAATTGAATTTTCAAATTGTTTTTGACGTTTGACAATAACCCTTACCTGCATTCTGAATAAAACTGAGAAATAGGCAAAAAAACCTACCGTATCAGAAATTGTAGTATCTAATTAAGTCCTATGTTTTAAATCGGTAACTGGTAATTTACCAGTGGTAAAAAACGCATTTTATAACTTGGTCCTTTTACGTTTATCCTTTAACGACGTTTAGCGTTATTTTTATAGAAAGGCACGAAAGTCTGGGGCTCTTAAAAGCTTAAAATGTCAACTTAGACTGATCAAAACAAAAAATATACCATCGTATAAAAAATTCTTTTAATTTTAATATTCTAACAGAAAAAATTAAAAATATATATTTTTAAAAAAGAGGAAACTTTACCTAAAAATCACAATAACAAACATAAACATAACAATTAAAACTTGTATTAATATAGCCTTGGCTCTATGTTTATTAATAAGGTCGCAAATATTTTTTTACCAAAATAGTGTAACCCAAAAGGTTTAACTTTGCCTGCCTTAATTTTTAACAGCTTTAACCCTTAGCCACCGTAGTGCAAATACAGTAACGTCTTCACCGTGGTGCGGTCTTGGTGACCGCATAATTAACAACCTTTAATTAATAAAGATAAATTTTTTTACCCAATAAAAACCTTCTTATTAGATTAAGTATACCTTAAAATAAAACTCAAGATGCTTTTTAACATGGTTTATACGTTAATTAACATACACATAAAAAAATAACCGTTAATGTCACATTTTGCTTCCTTTTTGACAAAATTGCCATATATTTTTTTAAACCATATTCTATTGAAAAATAATAATAAATTATTGAAAATGAATTAATATGTAATAAAAAAAATCATTAATACAAGAAATTACTTGAAAAAAATATAAAAATTGCGAAGGGTAAAATACTCAAAGATTGTGTTTACAATTTTTACAAATTTTTTATGCACATTCTAAACAGGTAGGCTTATAACAAATTTTACAAAAATAAAACGTTTTTCTTTTAATTCTTGATGGACAGGTGCAACAAGTTTTTGGTTTTTTTTCAGTTTTTCTTCTAAAACTTCTACCTCCTCAGGGTCAGGAAGAGATACCTATAGGTATATATATATATATCGGTTTCTACAAATTATAGCTCGGACGTCACGTTTTAACTATTTATTTTCTACATGTCTATAAAGATGTGGTCTTACTAATTCATTCGCAAGTATTTTCAGAAAATCGGCTTTTTTGCATTATTACGTAAAAAAAAGCGCAACTCAAATACTAGCGTAAACACCGTAGACCGGTCACTGTGACCGCTCCCTAAATTTAGCCCTGTTTTTATTGTACACCGGGTCAAGTAGCCACTCCAAATTTTCGCAGCGTACTGATAATGCACCCACTTGAAGGTAACGAGAATACGGTTGTATGATATTGAAGGGAGGATAAGATAAACAAAAATGAAAATCCGCTGCGGTCGCTAAGACCGCACTACGGTGGCTAAGGGTTAAATACATACTTGATAATTTTTGTGTGTAATAAAAGAACATTAACAATCTTATTTTAGCTCAGTCTTTTTGTAGGTCGGAGAAAAAAAATATACCTTTAATAAATATTGGCCCTTTTAAAACAACCGTGGGCATAGTTTAATTTTGACTTAGCTGATTTTCACGTTTCAACATTAGCTCAAAGACAATTTAAAGAAAAAGTTATTTCGCCTTAATGTATAGGTATATAATAAATCATTATAATATTGTAATTAGTTGTTATTAGTAGCATCAGTGATTGAGCGATTTCATTATAGGTACACCGTGATTTTGACCAATCATAAAATTCGCACTTCTGTCAGACAGTTCTAAATTCACTTTCTACTTTTAAGAAATTGTACGTTTGTATGTACATCTTAAAAAAGGTCTTTTTGTACTTTTTTTAATTGTTCGTACACACAGAAAAATAAAATTTCATTTCAAGAAGAATTATTTTTTTCAAAATGTTTACTTTATTCAAAACACAATAAGTTCTAATTAAGACTATGCTTTAACTTGGAGAAAAACGCTAAGATTACTGGGAAAATGTTATTTCTTTAAATTATTTTTTTAACTGGAACATAACGGTTTCATTTGGAATAATTTTTAACAAATTAACATAAGAATAAGAAAATGTTTGTATGAAAAGAAAACTTATTCTTGAACTGATTCAACTATTTTTTCGGGCGAAAATTTTCAACAACAAAATGTATTTGTTCAGATAGAATATAATTTTTATTTTGAATAGTTATATGGTTTCTTTAAAAATTCTTAATTTTTAAATCAAGAAAATATATTTGATTTAAGAGTATGTTTGTTTTAAATAAACCCACGCATGCGCTAAGGTACCATCCCCTTCGTCTTGACTCAGCGTAGCGTCCTTCTTTACATGACGGTATACCGGTGCAAGTTCTCGGTGTAATTAACGGTGGTGAAATTGTGGTATATTTTGTTGTCGTTTGTTTAATTGGAGATAACTTGGGTCTTCATTCAGTGTTAGGTTACCAAGAATATTTTTCTGCAATTTTTTTTGCAGGTTTTGCACTCTACCCAAGATAGAAAGTTTCTATTAGAAACACGAAACAAACAAACAAGTTACAGAAAAAGCATCCCTGTGAAGGGAGAAAGAACAGTATTATAATCATTTGGAGAACAACAGCTTTATATTTTCACTGTAAAAATTAAAATGAATTTCATATGAACCGATAGGGTTTATTTTAAGAATATCATGGTTTTACTTTAACACTTTATCTTTTCAAATTAAAAATACGATTTTTTAGTACAAAAATATGTCGATAGTTTTTTGAAAAATATCCTGCTTATTTTAAGAAAACATAGTCTTAAATCAAAGTTGTAATAGCTACAGAATAAGAATTAACAAATTGACGAATTTCTATTTCAATTTAAGAAAAATATTCTGCTTATTTTAAGAAAACATAGTCTTAAATCAAAGTTGTAATAGCTACCGAATAAGAATTAGCAAATTGACGAATTTAAATTTAAGAATTTTAGTGATTCAACATAACATTACAATTCGAATAAATAAATTTCTTGTAAGAAAAAAACATTTATTTGTGTATATGGAAAACTAAGATTTGCTTGAAACAATAGTATTTTATTTGTTTTAAAAATAATCTTTTTTTCTGTGTAAGCATTTGCCAGGAACAATGTTCATTGACGCTTTCCGAAATCTAACCGTCTCCAAAATATTTGTTAGATAATATTTTGTCGAGACGATTTTTCGTTATTTGCGTCGACGTAATACAAAGACTAATAGCTAAATCTCAAGCTCATACGTTTTAGAAGTAGCAATCACCAGTTTTTTATTTTAATATTTTATTTTAAAAATTGTTTATGCCGATATTAATTGGAGTATAATTATTCTTATTTATAGGAGTACCTATTATTTATAACACTTCTGAAATGATAGTGATCAGAAGTCTATATTTGCACTTAACACGTAATAATTAACACAAAGCGAAACAACGTTGTATGGTAGGTATATCTATAAAACGTTAGCAGGCCGGCGTAATTAAAGAAATAATGTAAGCACGGGTGTTCGGACGGTTTAAACGTGTATCGTGAATTAGAGTCATAGAGAGGAGTTAATAAATTGTTGATCGGCGACCAATCGTCCATTAAAGGTACCGTGCCCAGGTAATTGCGTTTTATGCCGACAATAAATAACCGGCCGGTGACAACTCTGTGCGCCATTAGGAGCCACCTTAACTTCGACAGTTCATTCATTAATTACCCCGGTGTTTCGATACCTCCACTGCAACAGACCAGTTCCACCTATTCCATCATGGATCCTAATTAACTAGGCATTTGTCAACCGCTTCCTGTGTGAATCTATCATTTTTTAAGTGTTCCATCGCGGGGGCCGCTTGATCACAACATTAATCTTGTTCTAGTTCACCAAAAATAGACCACGCTTAAATGGAATATCCTTATTTACAAATTATAAAATCAGTGTTTGGCGAGCCCATATTAGTTATTTTTGAAAAATTATTGTATTATCTAACCAAATCACTACCAACAAAGTGCTTAGTTTAACAAATATAATTAAAATATCGTAGTAGTCATTTTATATAAAATAAAACCCAAATATTAGTAAATATAGGCAACTGTTAGCAGGGATCTATTGTTTTTGGATATTTAAAAATTCAACAAAACTTGCAGTTTGCAATCTTCTCCGATTTGCATACTTGTAAAAAATGCAAACTTTTGAAAAACAATAAAAAAATAATAAAAACCCTTGTTTTTATAAAAATGTTTAAAACATTCTGGATGCAATTAGCGCTTTTTACATGATGTTACTTTTGTAAAATCTTCACTTTTTTGTTAATTAATAAAGTCTCTAATAATACAATAATGATATCGAATCATATTTTATTTGAAAGAGTTTCTACAAGGTCGTCCATAGCGTGAGCTTGATAGAGGACCATCCAATGACCTAGTAGTTTTATTTTCAATTTCATCGCTGAACTCTACTAAAGGGTAACTTTTTTTAATGAAATGTTATTCGCGAATGTTTGAATGAATATTTTTTTTATATAAGCAAACATTGGCAAATAACATTCTTTTAAAAAAGTCAATAACTATTATGATCTGGTTTTTGGGTGATAAGTTTGAGAAATGCTCACCTTAGCTAAAATTGGATAAGACGAAACCAGTTTAACAATACAAGACAAAACTTGTTATAAATGTTCAAAGAAATCTTAAATAGTTTGGTATTGATTTTTTATCCTATTACAGTTTTTGTTTGATAAATATATTTAGTGATGCTATAGCATAACTGTATACACTTTTTATCAGGTATTTAAAAAAAGCCCTTATCTTTACATTTGTATTATTATTATCTTTTTTATTATTAATATTATAAGGATTTTTGAGATTTTCATTACAGTAACTTAAATTTCCTCTTTGCCTACGACATTATTTAAAAAAGATTTTTACACAAAAACATGACTTTTAATAAAAAAGCCTACATCATTTTGATAATTATTTTCCTGATTGGTTAACAGTGTTTGTTTTATCATTTTAAAATATAAATTCAAATTGATAAATAAAATATTTTTTCTACTCCCACCTTTAAAACTCCCTTTAGCGTAGGTACATGTTTCCATGACACTAAGTGACCTTTTAAATACACATTGACAAGTTGTGGCTTTATGGCGCTTTAGTCACGGGATGAAGTTAGCAACAGGTTGAAGTTAGTTTTAAGTTAGTTGACAGTTGTCAACTGTCATACAATCGTTAAAATAATATGCCTTTCTTGTAAAATAATACTAAATGTGAAAATTATTTTATTATCTCAATACAAAAATACAAAAGTATTAAATAGTTTCTCAACGTCAATATTTGAAAAGTTTATATGAACATTGTTCTGACCTTTTAATTTCGCCGGCAGTAAACTATAACTTGAATTCGGGAACGGACTTCACTGTAAAGTGCTCATACAGCATTTTCTTTACTTTCAATGTGAAAAACTGTCAATTTTTAAGAAATACATTTCGAATTATATCCTTTATAATCTGTGTTTAAAAAATTTGACATTTGACGGTGACACACAGATTCCCCTATTGTTTCATAGATGGCGCTCTATAAAATTTTTTGATTTAAATCATTTTAAGAAAATAATAAGTATTTATCGTAGAAAAATTATAGTATGCATCTCGTTTATAAACTTTTCTATACTATACTATAATTCGTGTATAAAAAGGCGTTTATCAAACTTGATACATAATATACTATTAAACATAAACTTCATTAGAAAGACAAAAATGTTTTGTAATATAAAAATATAAAAATGAGAGGGGCAGTTTGGATGATCATTTGCATTTGAACTTAAAAATATGTCAGGTATTTCCCAAAATGCTACAAGGTGTATAATTAAACATTAAAATTCCTTATTAAAACAATTTTTCAAGTTTTTTTTAATGAAAAACTAATTAATGATAAAAAAAGTTCCATTGCTCAAAAGATCAATGTGTCTGCATGGAAAATAATTAAGCAGGCATTTGTCAAGCGCTTCCTGCATCGCACCATCTATCCCGATAACATTTTTAGGACAAGCTGTAACATCGCCTCCTTTGATGCCACTCTTCGCGATGATAAACGACGCTGCGTTTGTCATTTCGCGCCGACATCCGGACGCCCATCCCGATGCCGAACCTGCTCCCCTATCAATGCGTTTTCGAGATTTAGTAATTAACAGTGTTTTTGAGCGGGTTTTGGCTGAATACTAATAAGGATATAGATAGGATCCAGTCCTAAATGGTATATCATATAATCAATAATCATTTGTTACTTACTTGTAAACTCTTTAAAGCAATCAATACTATAAAACAATAATAAAATAAAAGGGGTCGTCTGGTGTAAAGGTTGGTCGAAAATCTTTTATGACGAACCATAAAGCTAACTTCAAAATAATTCATGGCCAACGTTGTAAGCGTTTGAATGGTGGTAACTGCAATATCACATTTATTGCATATTTTATTAAAGTTACCACTCATGTCAAATACTGAAGATTTTAAAAGAACATTAGTTTTGGCATATATGTTATAAAATATAACACAGAATATAATATATAGTTAGAATAAATCTAGCATTAATTCGTTGTACGTAAATGTTAAAGAGTGATCAAAAAGGTACTGTCTATTTCATTTTCATTTTTATAGACATTTAAGACTAAAATTATTCTACATGGTATGGCACGGCGTTTTACCTTTTAATGTCATGTTTATTAAAGCTAAATATTAATTCAAGTTCCTTTTTTAAAAATTGACTGAACATTTTAAAGTAAAATTTTTATGATGTCTTGGTATATTGAGTACACAATTTTAAGCACAGAATAAGAATTAAAGTAATTTTAATTCTGGAACTGAATGGCGTATTTTCTGACCAAAAAATTCGATGAATTAAAATTTTGGTTGAGATAATTTTAATAAGGCGCTACTTGGAGAAACACGCAGTCAAATTGAAATTATGTAAACCAAAATTTTAATTCATCGAATTTCTTAGCAATTCAAGGTACGCAACATTTATTTAAGAAAAAGTAATACTGAAATTATCATTATATCGCAATTAATTTCTATTATTACTCGTCGACATAAAAATCAATTTATCTGTTAGAAAATAAAGTGATAAAGTTTCTTATTCCACACACAAATATTTTGCACGAAATATTTGTTTTAATATTAAAATGTTTTTAATGTTACTTAAAATTTTATTTGACTAATAAGAATTGAATACAATTTTATTTTTATTATTATTTTTAAAAATTTTAATATTTACTTTTAATACGAATTATTTTGTTGTTTAAAACACTTTGAAACAATTTTTATACAGGAATAAAGTCGTGATATAGTTGTTATTAATTATTATGTTATTTAAATCTAGCAATACGAATTTTTATTTAACTACCTTTCTGCCATATTTCTTTTAATCAGATTATTTTTTTAGATAATAAATTCAATGCTATTTGTATACAAATATATTCTGTCAGATATATCTGACAGAATAATAATTCCATATTTTTATTTTTTGGAATAAATATTATGTACCTTGAATTTTATGACTGAAAAATTCGATGAATTAAAATGTTGGTTATCACTCGTAAACATAATTTTAATTTGGCGCTAGTGTGTTACGTAACACTGTTACGTACTACTGTCACCAAGCGAAATCACTTAACGTCGGAGGAACATGAGCTCGTAAATAAATTAGGCAACGGTGCATTTAAATTCAGTGCTATACCATTGTATTTACTTACCTGTTTTGCTTTCTTTAATTTCTTACCTAATTTATTAATTCATTTTTTGAAATACAAATAAAGAAATCTTTTTTTACTAAAATATTAATTTTTATTGACTAAAAGATAAAAAACAATACAATATTTTCAATCCACCATTAATTACATTCATTAGGTTTGTGGATTATTTATATTGTGGATTATTTATAATGCATCCCTAACATAATTTAATAATCATAATCATGTCGATATACATTATTGATAACACTGAAAATTTTGGACTACACTGTTGCCTAATTTATTTTCGAGATTATGTACCTTCGACGTTATGTGATTTCGCTTAGTGGCAGTAGTACGTAACACAACCGCACTATGCACTAGCGCCAAATTAAAATTCTGTTTACGAGTGATAACCAACATTTTTCATCGAGAAAATTCATCTTGCGCTTACAGATTTAAATCTTTTCTAATTTTTATTCCAAAATAAATATTATACTTTAAATTAATTTTAAATTAATAAATGAAATGATATTATTTAGATATAAACACCCTGTTTGAATAGAAAAAAATATTTATCAATAAATCACACCAGGACGATGTATATGGAAATTTATCTGATACACCAAAAAATAAATTTGTAGATTTTAATTTATAATTAAATTTATTTTAGTAATTTTTATGAACGTTTATATTTTTTAGGCAATTTTTAATTTCGGTAATTTTTGTTTCGAGTTAATTTTTTGATGTCATTAAAAAGTAAAACGGCGTGCCATAACATGGCAAGAACCTAAAATTAAATCTATTCAAAAATAAAACATGCTCAGTACCTCAAGCAGGATTAATATTGTCAAATATAGTCAGAATAAAAAAAATGCGGTTGATGGCTGCCATAATTCCGGTTCTACTATTACAGATATCATAATAATTCTAAAGTGTATTCAAATCCAAGCTGGACTAAACAAAATGCACAGACGCATGATAACTCGTTCTTATTGGTCGATTCGGAGGATTGTGTTTACATTTAGTCCAGCTTGGATTTGAATAGACTTTAGTATTTTAGTCTTAATAAGCTTAAACTTTGAGCGAAGTGAAGCACAAAAAAACTTCTCAGCCAAATAGCATAAAGCATTTTATCTTTAAGGCACAATTTTATTTGTTAAACGATAGGTACCCAAAACGTACAATTATTATAACAATTAGAACATTATAACATAGAACAAGTATAAAATAAGGTTAGGTAGATCTGACAATTATGGAATTTTTTAATTGGTCCAAAGGGGTTTTGTACAGCCTGGGAGATAAAAAACGACTGGCTAAATTATTTTTACCGCCTAGGCTATAATCAAATCAATCACTTTAGTGTAAGTTTAAATAATTATTATAGACTGCTTAAAGATAACATTATATTTTTAATTAGGACTTTTTTCTTTAAAACTTGCGCAAAGTTGTACTTTACCGAATGGATACTTTGCGTTAATAAAGGAATAATACTATTAAATCATAAAGCCTTTGATAGCATTTTTAATTAAAAACAAAAAATATTGCTAAAATAATGCAGTATAAAAATAAGTACCCAGCAATGTTCCGCACGCTTGTAGAAAAAATTTTGTTTGATACTCGAAAGCAAAAGTGGCATTTCGCAATCTAGCATACAAAATATCTAGACCAATCGGGTAACGTTTTTTTTCTAGTCTGTAAAAAGTTTTTTACGAAAAACCCATTTAGACCAATTAAAATATTTGACCATAGTCAGTTCACTGTCAGATCTAATATAACCTCACTTTCTACTTTTAATAATTATTATAATTGTACGTTCTAAGTAGGTTTAACAAATACAATTAAGCTTTGAATATAAAATGTTGTATGCCATGCGGCTGAAAGTGTTTTTTTGTGCTTTGCTCAATTGTAGGCCTCCGCTACTCGTTGGCATTCAAAATTTAAGCTCAGCACAAAAAGATTCACTTTCTATCATTATGACATAAATAACCATTAAAATATAAATATATTATTGTTATTTACATGTAAAATATCAAAATTGAAAAAAAAAACGAATTAAAAATTTCTCAAAATATTCAAAATTAAAAAAATATGTTTTGTTTTTAATTTTTTACTTGCCTCCCAAAATTGGTTTATTAAAAATGCGTATCAAACATTTATGTTTTTTTAATTTCTGTAAAACGACGTCGGATTCAGACGCGGCGCGCCGCTCATCAGTAGCGTCCTCATCGAGCAAAAAGACTTCAAGTGTCGCGTTTATTTACAGACCTTTTGTAATGGATACTAATTTACACAGATGCGGTTAGTTAAACTCTGGGTAATGATGCATGAACACATTTGTGTGTACGACAATACATTATCTTTGTAGTTAAAAATAAGAGCCTCTACAGGGTCGTACTTTTAATCAACCTTTGTACCAATTACAAATACATCGCGTATCGTTGGACGTTAATAAATAAGTTACAACAATAACTATTCTTAAGCTCGTGTGAATCCTAATCAGGACTAAACAAACAACTGTTGTTCCTTTTTAAGACAGGAAGCGCCTATTGCTACTGCTAATAATGCATGTTTCAAAATATCAATTTGCCGAATAAATTTGTTGTTAGGTTTAAAGACCCCGAATATTATATATAAATCATGTCCTAATATTAATTAAGGGGATTCTAGAAATGCTTTTACTAAAAAAAGTTGACATGAACATACGTCACAGTGAGTTTTTTCATAATAAAATAATAACAATACGCTAAAGAAGTATCGGGTTTTCGCAACGCGCGCGCCGTCTGGTGGACTTCAAAAGCATTGCGTGAATTTCAGAATTGTCAACAATAAATTTAAAGCATACGAACTGTACATCATTTTTAAATAAATAGGTACTTTTTCACAAAAGGGAGGAAGGCAGAAGTCTTACTCGACAAATTTTGTTCAATTGCACAGCTGAATCGCGCACGATATTTGTGTTTTACGTTGCAAGGAAAAAACTAAAAAACTGGTTTAGTACACTTTTCAAAATTTCATGACCATTTTAACACCAAATTAACACCATACATGGTCTATATCGATACAAACCAAAATGGTGTTAAATATGGTTCGTTGGTCCGGTGTAAATTCAAATACTAAAATAGTGTTAATTTAACTTTCACACAGTATTAAAATAAATTTTACCTGGTGTAAATTGAACTCCTTTTCAGTGTTAAATATTATGTGTTTGTGGTCAAATTAAATCATACAGAAAAAAGGAAAAAAAAGGAAACAGGAAGTTCATTGACGCATTACTAGTATATTACCAGTGGTATTATTCCAGAAAATGGAACCTTCAACTCGCTAGAAATAATGTTTTTAGTGCGTTCCACTAACTTAAAATACTTCAAGTATTGACAGCTGTTTCCACCTATTTAAGGTCTCTTTAGTATCAAACAACTTGTAGTGTCACACCAAAGCAAAGGACTACCTGAGCTTATATATTCTTCATATAAGTCAACAGAGGCGAGATTTAAGAACATCACGTGATCCACACCGCCTTTGCCGCGATCGGTACACACTATGCAACCGGGAATGCACGGCAAATTGTTTTAATCGTTTTAACAGAGTGCTTTAGGTTGAAGAAACTCTTATTTTACAAACAACATATTTAGTAAAGTGAACCATACAGCGGGTTGGCTTCACTAAAGTTTTCTGGGTTAATCTAACCAATTTAAAAAAAAAATAACTATGTGGTTTAGTACCGTCAGACTAATCTTTGTTTATATGAACCTTCCCACAGTTGATAAAAATAAAAAAAATACAAAAATTAATACTTATGGGTCAACTAAATAAATATAGTTAAATGAACTATTCCTTTTTTTCTTTGTAGGTGCACTTCTCAAATATTTTTAGACAAACACCGTTTTGGTGTTTGCTGTACATTTTCAACCATAATTCATGGTGTTATATTAACACCACTTGGTGTTGGATTTTGACACCATTTTAAGATTACTCTTTACACCACAGATATTTTAAACAGTGTACTCGATTTCGATTGTATATTCCTTATATTATTGATTAAGAAACTTAACGCTTAAATGCTTATATAGTTACGTCAGTGTGTGTATTTTAGAGGAACTAAATCGTTGCATTTTCATGTTTTGCCAAAGGATCCAATTCGGTAAGTACATTTGTTGGTGCAGAATTAACTAATGATAATTTTACCTAATATAATTTATATTTAAGTTTGGACATTTTTAAGAAATTAGTAAAAAATAATTTTTGCACAAACATAACCTTAAAATCAACCATTTTTATATTTGTGTTCTCTAAAAAAAGCCGACAACTACATTTTAAACAATAAAATACCTAGGAATTCATGGCAACATAATATTATATATAATACATAATGGTATTTTACCGTTGAGTGAAGACTTTAAATAATTCTTAATAACGCTGTTAATAATGCTAAATGCTGTTTAAATTTAGACGACTTATTTGTTTGACGATTATTACTCAATTGAAATGTTTACACTTTTCACGTTAATCATTACTAAAATGTGTATATATTGTATTTAATAGATACAATTTATATTTACAGGGACTTCGGATTAACGCTGTTTGTTGGAAAACCGATAAAAACTCAACCCAGGATTTTCTCTCGAAATACACCCAACAAAATAACAAATCTAGCCACGGTTTTTTGCGATATTTTTTAACATTTTCCGGCTTTATTCTCAAAAACACTCGTCTGTAACATAAGCGTTTGACAGCTGATTATCAAAAGTTGTACTTTTGTTACGATGATAACAGCCGAGTGGTGGCGCTACTACCTATAATTATTTAGCGTATATATTATTTTATAGAAAAACTGTAGTTTTACATTATCAAGTTTGAATAATATCAGATGGGGGCAGAAGCTTAAGAATAATTTAATAATAAAATTAATAATAATAAGAAAAGTATAAATAAATAAGGTAATTTAAAGGTAACAAAATCCAATAACTGATAGTAAATTCGTATTTGTGCATTTTAAATGTCAAAGAGTAACATTGATAATTACTTATTGTAAGCGAATATTTTAGTAACTCATACATTAATGCAAAACGATATAACATACTAATTGGAGGCATATCGTATATTCCAACATACAAAGGACTACTTATTCATTGTTTAATAAATTGCAAGTGGATGCATACATTATCTTACCGTTGGTGTATGCAGCGTTACATTGTCTCTAGCAACGAACAAGCACTTTATTCATCTGCTTCTTCGTATTTGTGCCATTAATGCACGACGGATCTTGTCCCATGCGATGTTTTAAAAACTTACATGTTCATAAACAATAATAAAACTGTATGGATAAACGAGGTCGACTAAGTTCATTCACGGATTTTAAATACCATCAATTTTTTAACTTGGTAGGTACTAGGTACCTGTAACAAGATAAGAAAATTTACCATGTTCCTAAATCAACATTTCTTTCCACAGACGAAACCCAGTGATTTAACTCGTTTCTTAATAACAAAAACGTGTAAGTAGATTTTATCTTTGCCAAAAAATACTGGCATTTCGTATATCAATTACTAAACGATATTATTTCTCATGTCTTCATTCAAATCACACCCGTTTCATTTTTAAACATAACTTAACGATTACAATCTTAAAAAGGTAACATGCTGTTCTTTGTGTTAAAAAAAAGAAAGCCTCTGTGATGATTTGCAAAATGCTTTACCGTAACTGGATGATCATACAAGACTTTGTTTTCAGAGGCCTGCTTAATAAGCAGTGCTTATTTCTAGTTTTAAACCTAAAACAATAGAGTAAAGCCAAATTGGGTCGAGTAAATAAGATTATACTAGGATATCTAATAAAAAAGCGGCTTATGTATTGTGTTTGTTTTATGCATAAAGTTCCGTTTTCTGTTTTGTGCTGCTTAAGTTATAGGTGCGTAGGTGTCACGTCACATCCGGTCAGAAGGATCGCAGAAGGTGTCTGGTGACGGCAGATAGCAGGCCAAAAGTGGGCCGAGCGCGTTTTACAATCAGCAAAAACAATACGCAACAATTGCAATACTGCAAATTCATTCACAACGATTTTGTTGTTCGTAATTTTCTTTCGAATTCTCATAAGTCGGGCTTATCAAAGCGCTACACTCTCGATTGAAATATGGATTTTTACCGATGTGTTTATTTATAAACATTCACCGTAAGCACTCTGATTCATATGCATGCGTGAGATATTTAATATGTTAGTTTTAAATAAACATGTTAATCTTTGTTTGGTAATTTATCAGAGCGGCTTGATTAACTATTGGCTCTCTTATCGGTATACTGTTGAAGCTACCTCTGATTATACATTTTTTAAATAAATACTTCTTATTCCCAGAGATTTTTATGTAGTATAAAACGTTAATTATAATATGATAATTCACTTTAATCACGACATATGAAGTTATATGTTATTTTTTAATATAATATGTATCAAGTTTTATAAACGCCATTTAATTTAAGAGTTTTATTAGGTACAAGCGAAGCTTGCGAGCGAGTATTTAATAAAAACGAGTGTCTAGAGAAGTTTATAAAACGAGTTGCATATAAAGTATACTATACTTTATCTACGACGAACAGAAAGAAGAATTAAAAGCCAATTTTAATTGTTTAATATTTGATATTTGACAAAGTTAATCTTACTTTTTCGCAATTTATAATAAAGATAACTTCAGCCCGTGACTAAAACGCAACAGATCGTCAATAAAGGAGTAGATAAAAGTTCTTTCCGCTTTCCTAAATGAATAATATGAACGTAATTCATTAGGCATTGTTAAACTTAAATCAATCAAAGTGTTTTAAAACCATTAGCAACATAAACGATACTGTACTTGTAAGCTGGTCGAACGTAGGTGTGAACTGTAGAACGAGCAAAACTTTATAGAGGCACAATATTTTAATCTAATCAATCTTAAAACCGCTACTGAATTCAGAATTATTTATAACTTATAACAAAACACAGAAGTTGAATTAACAGTTGACATTTAATAATGATTCCGATGACTATCGCGCAACAAATGTAAATTAAGTAAGTAGAGGAAACTTTTCACTTTTTTATGAGTAGTTTTGAATCATGGGCAGCTGTATCGTAAAATGTCTTCAATATATCATACAAGTCCACACGATAAGGACTCGAATTTTTATAAGACACGGATTCCTCGTTAAGTGATAATTTATTATTTACTTTATACAAATTGTAATTATATAATTATTATAATTGTAATTGTAATTATATAATAATTAAATTATATACAAACACTATGTCCCATAAGTAACGCGAAATTATATTTTACTATTTTTAATGTATTAGTACAACTTTTCTTTAGATAGGTCCTGTAAATAATCAAATAGTTCGTTCAATTAGTATGAATCTTTGCGATCACGTCGTTTTTACCATGGAAGAAATTGTGAAACAAAGATAATAGAAAAAACAAGTAATAAAATGTTTAGAAAGTTAAAAAAATCATTGTATAAAAATTCAGGCACAAACCAACACCTACATATTAGGGTGGTTCAAAAAATAAGTTTGAAGTATTTTGTCTCCACATTTTTATACTATGATATCCAAATGATCGGTGCACGAAATTTTAAGAAAACTGAATCAAGTAGTCGATTCTGAGTTAGTACGATAGATACGTATTGAATTAACTAAGGAAAATTATCTATACTTACTTACCAGCTTATTTTTTGAGATCCTTATTGTTAAAGGAGAATGCAAGTAAAGAATTTCTGAAAGTACCACCATAGAATTGACCATGTGATTTGGTTTTCATAGAATTTCGTGAAACAATCAGGCAATTTTGGACTCTAGTTTTTTTACCATCATTTTATACACACTTTCTTGCTGCTGATTCTTTCTATTCTCCCTTGCTGTAGTTTTAAGGTCAACACTACTCATGCTACTTTGAAATACATCCTAACTTTTCTTTGTCTTCAACGTTATATATTTTAATCAGAGCGTCATTTTGCAGCAACATCAAAGAAATCTTTGAGATCCCTTCCAAACATATTCAAACGCACAGTATAATTTCCGCTTTAACGAGTGCATTGCTTTTTAAGAGCTACATATCGTTTAAACAGTTAAGCAAGCAATCCAAAATTTTGTAAATAAATTCCAAAAAACTGATGACCTGATTACGTAGGACCAAAAACCGCGTATTGAACCGTCATTATGTATAGGACTGAACTATGTGTATACAATTTTACTTTAAACAATATATAAAATCTTATCAAACATTGGTCTGTGTGAATATTATAATAATTATAGTTGAATTTTTTAACTTGACCTTTACGTCATTGATGTAAATTGTCAAAAACACAATTTTTGACATACGTATCGCAAGTTGCGATTCGCAACATTGAGAATGCCAGCGCTTCTGCGCGCTGCTGCGGCTTGGAAACACAATATGAATGTCTGAGCTACTGATGAGGTACACTGAGAGAAAAATCTAATATCTATTATGAAAAATATAATACTGCTTATAAGATTTCTCTATTAGTATTAGGACAGCCAACTTTTACTAAAAATACCTCTTTAGGTTTGTTCTAATTTTTTTAAATATATTTCGTTCTCAAGAAATCGTTAGTCAAAATTTGGGATATTGGCATATTGGTATACCAATATGCCAAGATCCAAAATTTTACCTAACGATCCCTATAGAGATTCCAAAATTGAGCAACATTAGGTAACAAGTTTATTTATCGTTTCGATCAGAAATTTCTCGGATAGAAAAAAAGATATTGAAAACCTTTTAAAGGGATTTTGAAGAGAAAAAGTAAGTATTAATTTTAAATTGTATCATTAATTTTCTTTAAAAAAATATCTCGAGTTGTAAGAAAACAAATATAAGAAAAAAACTAATTTTTTTTCTACTTTTGGGTAATTTCTTAAAAACATTAAAAACACAAACAAAAGCTTTTTTTGTCGGGCTATGTTATGAAGAACATTATAGTCCTTTACCTATAATAGAATTGTATAGTATAGAGTAGAATAGATATAGAATAGAATACATTTATTAGTTCAGAAAGATTGCAATGTTAACAATGTTGTTATAGTGTTGAGTTTATATAATGATAATTTATGTAATGAGAATTTAACTAATAAGATGTAGTGTAGCTAACCTTTGCCCGGGGAGCCAACTTCACTGCTGTCACGAAGAACGACATGCAATTGTATCAATTGTAAAGTAAAATAATAAATCCATCTGCATCCTAGAAATATTGTTTATAATGAACAACCTGATAACATAACATGGCGCAGTCTTAGTAATAGAAACTTTGAAGATAGTTATTAGTGATTAGTGAATCAAAAAAGTAACCTGATAGAAAAATAAAAGAAAAGTAAGGTTAAAAGCATGGAATTTTTAAAACAGCCCAAACCCATGAGTATGGAGGGTGACTTGGCCCTTAATTGGAAGAAATTTAAAAAAACGTTTAACCTATACATGACAGCCACCGCGGCAGACCAGAAAGAAGCAAAAGTACAGGCAGCAATTCTGTTACATACAATCGGAGAGAATGTATGTGAGATATTGGACACTTTAAATATGTCAGAAGCAGATAAACAAAATAAGGAGAAGATCATAGAAGAGTTGGAAAGATATTTTATACCCAAAACAAATGTAAGTGTAGAAAGACATAAATTTAATACCCGAACACAATTGTCCACCGAAAATTTTGATGCTTATGTCAAAGATTTAAGAAGCATTGCAGCCTCCTGTAATTTTGGTGAACTAAAAGACAGCCTGATCAAAGATCGAATAGTTTGTGGACTATACGATAAAAGAACCAAGGACAGATTGCTAAGAGAAGACGATTTAACCTTGGATAAAGCCATAACTGTTTGCAAGGCAGCAGAACAAGCCGATAAACACATACAAAACTTGTTAGAAGATAAAAGTGTGTGTGAGATTAAAAACCAGCCGAGAAAGAATTTTAAGAATACAAGGGATAGTTTCAAGAAGACAAGGGAGGGACAGTTACCAGCACGAGACCAGACAACCCAACCCACGACAAGAACCAACCAAGAGGACAAGAATAAGAAAAATGTGGAAAATCAACATCAAAGAAGACCACAGCCCAACACAACCTCAATATGCAGATATTGTGGGTACGATAGAAGTCACCGAAGCTGTCCAGCTTATGGTAAGAGTTGTGCATACTGTAAGAAACAAAATAATTTTGCACAGGTATGTCAAAATAAAAAGACTGTTAATTTAGTTAATTCTGATAATAATACTGATAATCAAACATTTGTATTGGGGACATTAGATTCAGATTCGTGTAAAAAGGGGAGTGAATGGTTTGAAAACATATTTATAACTGAGTTAAATAAATTTTTAAAGGTTAAATTAGATACAGGGGCTCAAATAAATGCAATCCCCAGAAATATCTTTAATTGTTTTAATCTAAATTTTAAATTAAAACCTTGCTCATACAAGTTAACTAATTATACAGGGACCCAAATTAAGGTTTTTGGTAAAATAACTTTAAAAATAAAATATAAAGATAAAGTTTTTGATGTAGAGTTTGTGGTAGTAGAAAATGGTTCTCCTATATTAGGACTAGATTCAATAACTGAAATGAAAATGATTACAAAAGTAGAAACCTTGAATAAAAATTATGTATTTGGTAACAATGAACTGTTTGAAGGAATAGGACTGATTCATATGGATCCTGTAAATTTTAAACTGAAGCCGGACTATGTGGCAAAAGTATGCCCAAGTAGAAAAATACCATTTCAAATGGAGGAGAAACTAAAAAAAGAACTGACAAAAATTGTAATATAGGAGCTACCATCATTAAACCTGATAAGGCAGAAGCAATTAGGCAAATAAAACCACCAACTGACAAGAAACAATTAAGCAGATTCCTAGGCATGTTAACTTACATTTCAAAATTTTTACCAAACTTGTCCCAACATACAGCAAACTTAAGAGAAATAATGAAAAAAGAAAATATTTTTATATGGACCAATCTGCACCAAGAAGAATTTGAAAAAGTGAAAGGTTTAATGATGGTAGCTCCTATATTACAATTTTTCAATGAAAGAGTACCAATAACACTTTCAGTAGACAGTTCCAAAGATGGAATGGGTGCAGTTATTTTGCAGAATAATGGACCAGTGGCGTATGCATCAAAAACGCTGACGCAAGCGCAGAAGAACTATGCGCAAATAGAAAAGGAGATGCTAGCTATTACGTTTGGTTGTCAAAGATTCCACCAATATATATATGGAAAAAGATTCCTTGTTGAAAGTGACCATAAGCCGCTAGAAATGATTTTTAAGAAACCAGTTAACAAATGTCCGTTAAGACTTCAAAGAATGAGAGTAATCTTACAAGCGTACGATTTTGAGGTTAGGTACAAACCAGGTAACCAATTGTATTTAGCAGATGCTCTGTCTAGAACCAGTTATGATGATAAAAACTTTGAAGTAAGTGAAGAGATAGAGGCCCAGATTAATTTAATAAATTTTGAAAATACAGTGAGTCCAGAAAAGTTTCAAAAAATAGCTGAAGAAACAAAAAAAGATGAAGAACTACAACTTTTAAATAAGTACATTAAGAAAGGATGGCCGAATCACAGAAATAGAGTACAGGAAAATGTAAGAAAATACTGGAACTACAGAGAAGAATTAGTAGAAGTCAAAGGAGTAATTTATAAAGCAAATCAAATTGTGATACCAAGAAGTCTAAGAGCAGAAATGTTGAGAAGACTACATTATCACCACATGGGAATAGAAAAAACAAAACTTAGAGCAAAAGAAGTAATTTATTGGCCGTTTTTAACCAAAGAAATAGAAGATCTAGTAGGAAATTGCCCTGCATGTTTGGTATATCAAAGAAGTCAACAAAAAGAGTCAATGATAACCCGAGAAATCCCGAACAGACCATGGCAATACATAGCAGGTGATGTATATAATTTTAATGACGTTAACTATCTTCTGGTAGTCGACTTCTACTCGAAATATCCAGAAATTTACAAGTTAGAAAATATGACAAGTCACGCTTTAATTCGAGCACTAAAAGATATGTTTGCAAGACACGGAAAGCCAGAAATGTTTTACAGCGACAATGGAACAAATTTTGCCAGCGCAGAATTTAGGAAGTTTACACATGATTGGGAATTTATACACAGAACCTCTTCGCCAACGTATGCTCAAAGTAATGGCCTAATAGAGAGACACGTACAGACAATAAAAAATCTTCTTAAGAAAGCAGACTATGATGGGAGAGATATTTATCTGGCACTGTTAGAATACAGAAACACACCAGTTGGAAGAAACCTACCAAGTCCTGCACAGCTGTTATTTGGAAGGAGAATCAATGGATATTTACCTATTAAAGATAATTTGTTAAAACCAAAAATACCAATAAAAAATTTTGAGAAAATACTTGTAAATCGTCAAACCCAGAGCAAACAATTTTATAACAAACATTGTCATGACATTCCAAAGCTACAGATTAATGACAAAGTAATGGTAAACTTAGACAAAAAATGGGAACCAGGTATAGTAATAGATACAGACAAAAATAGACCAAGAGCGTATTATGTTAAAATTTTTAAAACCGGGAATGTTCTGTTAAGAAACCGCAAATACTTAAAAAAATTTACAGAAAACAAGTTTAATGCCAATCAAGGTTTGTTTGATAAAGTTATAAATCAGTTTATTGAAGGGGAAAGGGATGATACGGAAAAGAAAAATATTGAAACTGAATCTAATGACTATAATTTGAATATTAAAGTTAATGATTTAGATTTGAAAATTAAAGATAATACTAATGTTAAGAGTAGAGCAGGTAGAGTTTATAAAAAACCTACCTATTTAAATGATTATGTTTAAGTTATTAAAATGATTGTTTCACTTTATTTATGTTCATAGATTTAAGTAATGACTTTTGTAGTAATTATTTTAGTATTAGAAAATAGAGTTAGGATTGTAATGAGAGAAAAATTTTAGAGTTGGCTTAGGAAAAAAGGGAGATGTTATAGTGTTGAGTTTATATAATGATAATTTATGTAATGAGAATTTAACTAATAAGATGTAGTGTAGCTAACCTTTGCCCGGGGAGCCAACTTCACTGCTGTCACGAAGAACGACATGCAATTGTATCAATTGTAAAGTAAAATAATAAATCCATCTGCATCCTAGAAATATTGTTTATAATGAACAACCTGATAACATAACAAATGTTGAACCTGTCCAAAAAAGTATATATAAATATTTAAGAATAACAAAGTACTAACAAACAAATGTAAGAAAATTTGGTACAAATTAACAAATACAAGAAAACATTTAGTTAAAGAAATCATCATCGCAGTAATCACATCTGTTTACAAGGTATGCTCTTAAGCAAGGTTTAAATTTCCTAAAACTAAGGTATTTTATTGTTTTTGGCAATTTATTATATAAAGTTAAAGCAAAGTTTTGAATACTCCTGTAAACGGTGTGGGTCCTTGTTTGATTAATTAACACTAAATCTTTATTTCTAGTAAAGTAGGAATGCTCTCTACTAGTAATGTTAAACATAAAACTGTTTTTCTTGTAAAAAATTAAAGTTTCAAAAATAAAACGATGTGGTAGTTTTAGTAGGTTAATTTTTACAAACGTTTGCTTGCATGATTCATTAAATTCCAACTTAAAAATAATTCTAATAATTTTTTTCTGTAAAATGAATAGATTTTTTTATATGGGATGAATTACCCCAAACAATTATGCCATATTTTAAATTGGAATAAACATATGCATAATACACATTTAGGAGTGTCATTCTTGAAACAACAAATCTTAGATTAAGTCTAGATACTTATTGATTTTTTTGAAACACTATCTGTTTGTTCCTTACATAAAAAATTGTTGTCCAAAATGACACCCAAAAGAACTTAACTTAATGGTACATTTATTGTTAATATTAATATTGTACTGTGTTTTGTCAACATTTAACATATCTATTAAAAAACAATTCCCAAATTTAAAACAAACCCTATTTTATATTTTCTAAAAATATCTACTTAAGTAAAATTATAAGTAAAGGACTAGGTTAACTAATGGAAAATTTATAACTAAGGTAGATATTTTAATTTTAATTTATATTATAAAATTATATAGACGGTTTTTATATTCTTTAATTAAGGAAGTGTGTTTAATTAAATTTTATTACAGCTCAAGAAGTGAATATTTTTTAGGATTTCCATGATCTTATCGCTTTAAAACTAATAATAGCACCTTAATATTCCTTTTAAAATTTTATTTACATACCAAGTTATCTGCGTTTAACAACCGCAATATACTCACAGTCAATCTAACAATAACTTACCTACGCAGTTATTTTTCAAGCCAGTTAGCAAAAACAATCGCCTAAATAATCAAACATCTCAATCAGTTTTTTCCTGGTTGTGCATATGTTCAGTAAATGTCTTGCATAATTTTTATTTGTGATCTGTTTTGATAAGCTTTCTATGAGGCTAGTTTGTGGAAGAATCTAATTATTTACACTATAGATGGAAATTATTTTGTCTCGGAAAAAAACATGTCTGCTCTTCGATAAAAAATTGTGTTCTAGTTGGCTGTTGTTTATGTGCTAAACCTTTTAAATAGGTGTCAGACCGAAAGCGCATTCATTCGATGTGCCAGTCATTTTTGTTTACATAAGCAGTTGTCAACAATGGCACATCTGCAGATCCCAAATACGCAGTTAATCACACGTACTATAAACATTCCTGAAATATCGTTTAGTAAAAATGTAATGTTGCGGTTTTAAAAGGATCTTTGTTTACTTAAAGGATCTAATTGTTCTTCACCCCCCAGGTTACATTTTAGACAGAGTGAATAAAATAAACGGTCGCTGTAAAAATACTTTTTGAATCCTTTTTATCATTTTTACGTTCTTGACTTCATAAAGCAATAACTTTTAGTTAAACATTTTGCAGATTTTGTATATGACAATTGAATGTAATTTTTATGTATAATCACCACAATACTTATGCAAAATGGAGCAATTAGTTTGCCTGAATAAATCAGAACGGATGCAGTGTACGTGATAGAATTTTTCCGGGTCCTCCTTTTTCTAATTTGTCGTGCATCCTGTCTTTTTCGATCTCAGAAAAGGGTTTAATTGCGCGATGGAATAACGGAATAATTCATCTGCAGATATACACAGAGATCATAACATAACTTCTCAGTGTCCCCCTTAGTTAGCCCTGCTCAGTATAATTCATTGTGTTAATTCTGGACTGGTCAGTTCCGATGTTTGATAACATGCATAGTGTCAACTACAGCTCATCATTTTTCAAATGCTAGATATTCTAGAAGAACCTACGCCCACTTTTTAAAAGGACTGCTCGATCCAGAAGGTTTTATTTTGTTGAAATATTTTTATATTTTAATTTTAGAACGACAATTCTTCTGCGAATTTCTCTCAAATGTTTATACCTATACGGTATTATACTATAATAGTAAGTAAATGGGTAAATCTATGAATATATTTTTTAAGTGGTGTACTTCTAAAACTTTTTTAATTAATTTTTTTGACAAAATATTCGACCACAATCTGTCTGTAAGATTTTACTAAATCATCAGTAGTAAATTATTAGTTTGTTTTTTGAATTTGTTTATACCCTAGTCCCTTCGGACCAATAAAAAAAAATCGATAACCACTGACAACTCTGAAGCTATTTAACCTAACTTTATACTTTTTATAATTGTTATTATAATTTTAAGTACATTTTATGTATCGTTTAACAATTAAAACTGTGCTTTGAAGATAAAATGTTGTATGCCTCTGGGCTCTTTTTGATGACATTTATTTTTTAAGTAATTGTAGCCTTAACAATGAGGAAAACTTCTAAAAGTATACTAAATTATTTAAAAATATCACTACATAATAAAGTACAATACGTTTTATGTAGGTATCGTATAACAAATGAAAGTGGACTTTGAAGATAAAATGTTGCAGAGGCATCGGCTGTCTTTTTAGTGACATTTAGTTTTTAAGTATTGGTACCATGAAAAATGACCCAAACTTCTAAAAGTATACACTAATTAGTATATTATGTATCAAGTGTATAGAGAAGTTTGTACACAATTGTTTAAAAATATTACTAAAACATTGAGTACAATACTTACACAAAACTTATCTTTCAGTTGACAAAAATAAATAAAATCCACCTGTCAGTTAGTTAGTAACTGACATATTTTGCGAGAAAAATCTCCAACTAACAACGATCTCAAAAAATAAAAACACGCTAAATAAAAGCCAAAATCGAGAAAATAGTATAAAACACACGTAATACGAAAAAACTGCAAATTGTTAAAAGGACTATAGAAAATTACCACTGAAGTAATATAATTTGTCCAACTATTCACTTTGTTTTAAATTTGTAAACTAAAAAAAATCCAAGTTAAACCCATTTATGGTTCCTTTAATTTTTTTGAATGATGATTAAGAAGATGATACAGATTGTTTTACATTTTAACCATTTTTTTAAGCGTATGAACCATAAAATTATGTTTAAAGTAAAGGTATCACTTATCCTCCGTTTTTTTAAATCCTTTCAATGAAATTTATTAATGTTGCTGCGTTTAACAAACATACCATATTAAAATTGTTTTGTACCTATTGTGAGGACACGAAGTGAGACTACAACGCCTAATCCCCATTAGTCGATCAATCATTTAAGATTTAAACAAACGTCAAATTTCCCTATGGTTAAGTTGGGTCTAAATCAGGCTTATGTTGGTCCCGAAACGTGTTGCTGTTAAGCAAGGGAACAACCGAACAACAACGATGTTTGCAGTTCTCACTAGTTTATAGTCTTTCTGTTTACATACACGCATTATCCCCGTATTTATTTGATGGATATCCATGCGATATTCCATTGTGATATTGTAAGTCTTTGTGTACTCGTGGTTGGAAACATGCTTTTTTTCTTTTAAAGTACCATTACCAAGGGATACTGATTTAATGTTCAGCATTAGCAATGTTGCCAGTTCTCATACTTTTGTGATATCATGAGCTTTACAAGCCCATCTCAAGTTTTCAATGATAACGTATCATGCTTCAATCCTAGAAGCAATATTCAGCAAATATATAAAAAATTTCCTTAGTTTCAGTATTTTAAAAATAATGTTTATATTTCACAAATATTTCCAATTTTTTTTTGTAAGATTAAGAACAGTATAGGTGCAAAAGTTAATATTTTTTAAAATTATTAAAATGAAATGCATTTTTGTAAGAAGATAAATAATATAATAAATATATAAGATTGACAATACAATTTATTAATATTAGTACCAATGAAATGCCATTATTCCATAGATAAGCATTTTATCTCAGCGATAATATTTTGTATCACCTTATATACACGTTACAAGGATTTTAACGCTATTCTTGATTTAACATATTGAAATTTAAATCCTGTGTTTGTTATACAGGGTGGTCCAGGATTAATCTGAAAAATTTTAATGATCGATAGAGCCTGAAAAAACAATAAAAACAAACCCAAAAACATTTTTCAAAAATATAAACTAACACACTAATAGCCCTTTAAAGGCAAAAAACCGTTTTTTTTAAATAACTTTTAAACCATTAAACCGATTCTGCTCAAATTTTGTGTAGTTAAAATTTCTTACAAAAGGCCCAGCGGCGGAGATTTTGGGGGGTTTTCCCTTTTTACCCCCATATTTCGACCCCACTGGATTTTATTGGAAAATCAACAGATTGTCAAATACATTTGATTTATTATGCCACGTTATCAGTTTAGCAACATCGAATATGCAGATATTCATTATGTGTATGGACTATGTGATGGAAATGCGCTAGCACCAGAGGTTTCGAGACTTTGAACTATGAAATAATAATGAACAAAATGTACGTGAACCGAAATTAAGACGACGGGATACTGAGAACTTTTCAAAATGATCCAGGGTTGACCTCCCGGAAAGCTGCTTTAAGGCTGAATCCCTCAAAGTCAAATATTCTAAGAGTTCTTCATGACGACCACCAAAAACCTTATCATTACCGCCCGGTTCAAAAAAGAAGAGCCCAATTTTGTTCGAAAAATTGTATGGAGCTCCAGCACATTCAAGTGTTCGAGTGCTGCAATGGTGCGACAAAAATTTCCCGCAATGTTAGATTGGGCGTTTTGGGCCAATCTCTTGCCCGGCGAGATCGCCTGACCTCAACCCGTTAGAATACTAGAATACTTAGAATAGAGAAGAATTAATAGACAGGATACGAGATTAATGTAACTACACTGCACGGGCTGTCCAATTCCTTCTACGGCGCTGTCAAAAGTATTTGAATGCATTTTGAAAGTCTGATATAATTTGCTACAAGCTACTGTTACTGTTATAATTTGTTAATAAGTTACCGATTCAAGATAAAAATAAACTAGCGTCTAGGAGTCATCGTGCAGTTGTTACTGATCCCGTCATATTTTTAGGTTGTTTTATTGTAACGTTGATTGAGGATTACAATCAACGTTAGTAATTAATAATTTAATCTTTGTACACAGTGTTTTTGAAATTTTAAACTAAAATATTTCCGAAACCACTGATCTGATGAAAAATTAAAACAAAAGTTTTGCTTTTACATTAAAAAAGGATATAATAAATCTGATAAATCCAGTGGCGTCGAAAATATGAAGGTAAAATGGAAAACCCCCCCAAAATCTCCGCCACTGGGCCTTTTGTAGGAAATTTTCTTTATATTATCGACCGAAGCTTAAACTACACAAAATTTGAAAAGAATTTAATGGTTTAAAAATTATTTTGAAGGACTCCGTTAGTATACATTTTTAAAAAATGTTTTTGGGTTTGTTTTTATTGTTTTTTCAGGCTCTATCGATCATTAAAATTTTTCAGATTAATCCTGGACCACCCTGTATAATAAAAATAATGAACTTTTAAACTTTAAAATATCGGTGGAGTGCTAAAAACTATAAAGAAATTGAGTTTGAAGTTTAAATATAAGATGTTTATTAAAGTCTTTTTATATTTTAAAACATAGGTAATATTTTCTCGCTACTCGTGGTATGATTAATAATGTATGATAAATAATAATTATAATAATAATTATAATTATAATTATAATCAATGATACTTACTTATTGAAATCAATGCAACACATTTCACTAGTCCTGCGGACTCGTGCGAAATCTACAGGTCGGTTTCAATTAGGAAATATAATCGATAATACCACTTGTTATAAATAGTTGGCACTAAGAAACGTTAAAATTGATATTACCGCTTGATATCTGCGATTTTCTAAAACATACAAGCCAATTGGTTGACTTATGTAACTCTAAATTAGCTATAGGGAAAGGTAACCCTAAATTTAAAATTTAACTTAGCTCTATGTATATCGGATGAATAGCACGACCATGCCATCATAGGCAACGGCGTTTGATGGCACACCCTGCTAGAATCTAATGTTTAAATTGAAAATATAACACAAAAAAACTAATTTTTTTGCATATAGGTAAGTGATAATAACTTCTTTTATAGGAAGGAAAGTAAAAACACCACTGGCATAATTTCAGAACGCTTAATGTTTGGGTCCAATCCAGGACAATCACAATGAACCCTTATATGTATGCCATCAAAGAAAACCGGTAATCTCTAAAATTAGTTTCAGTTTTATAACGTAAACATAACCTTAAAATCATCGACACATGACGAATAAAGAGTTCGGTTTTGTCGGTTCTGTAGTGCAGTTCGCACAATGAAAAATAGATGACTCTTCTACCTAGGAGGGACAAAATTGGATTCCATAAATATAAATATTCCAGTATTTCTCGATAATGATGGGTCCTTTTATAAAGGAAAAGAGACATTTATTTAAAGGTTATATGTGTGAACGTGCCATCACTTCCCCTATGTATGTTTTGAGGTTCTTCTTAAGAATTTTTTGAGATATGGCAACACTAAGCATTAAACGTTAATGTACCAACCAAAAGTTTATGAAATCAAAAAAAAAACTTTTACTTTTAACTATAAGGTATTTTTGCAATTTTTTGCAACATTATTGTGGCATTGTTTTGGAAGAATTAACAATTTTAATTAATTTTTTTTATGTACCTACCTAAAAGGAAATAGTTATTATTCATTAGATGACATCAAAATTTATAAATTCCATTGTTATGCCAAAAATATGTAAATTCTGGTTCCTATGCTAGAAAATGCTAATTCTAACACATTGTTTTACTGTTCTTATACAATGTGTTAATTTTTATTGAAATATTGAACGGTACCGTACATAATTTATAAAAAACAAGGTGTCTCAGAATGAAATGCAATTTAACGAACATAACTTAATATTTTTATAAAATGATCAAGAAGTTGAGTTAAAAATTATTTCTTAAATTATTATCTATTATATTAGCTTCACTTGTAACTAACTAAGTAACTAAAATACCACGTCCACATGAAATATACAAAAAAAGTTTATATACAAAAGTTCTCATTTAGTTCTACCCTTACTTCCTAAGAAGTCCCAGAAGCCAACTGAATGGCTTGAGCAGGTTAGGGGTAGGAACGGACTGCGGGCTTAAAGTCCCCTCCGAAGGACTAATACACAATAGGACAAACACAAATAAACAGCCATACCCCTGGTGGGATTTGAACCCACGACCTCTCGGCTTGTAGTCAGCAGCACTAACCACTAGTCCACCGTCGGCGGGTATATGGGTATTAAATGAAAGAGTTTGACGGGGAGAAAACGATAAGTGACGTCATACTAAATCGTCTAAAGCGCCCCATGCTTTTGGTATAGTTATTGAACATTAAGAAATGACAAGTTTATTAATAGCACAAAATATTTTTTCTACTCTCACCTTTAAAACGCTCATTATCGTACATGTTTTCATGAAACTAAGTGACCTTTTAAATACACATTGACAAATTGTGGCTTTACGGCGTTTTAGTCACGGACTGAAGTTAGGTTTAAGTTACTTGACGGTTGTCAAATGTCATACAATCGTTAAAATAAAGTGCCCTTCTTCTAAAATAATACTAAATGTGAAAATTATTTTATTATCTCAATACAAAAATACAAAAGCATAAATAGTTTCTCAACGCCAATATTTGAAAAGCATTGTACTGACCCTTTAATTTCGCCGGCAGTAAACTAGATATAACTTAAAGTCGGGCTCGGACTTCACCGTGAAGTGCTAATAAAACATTTTCTTCATTTTCACTGTGAAAAACTTTTGTTTAATCCATTTTCAAGGGATAAATTTTTATTATTTTATAATTTATTATCTATGTTTATAACACATACAAATTTGACATTTGATGGTAACACAGATTCCCCTATTGTTTTATAGATGGCGCTCTATACAAATACTTAATTTAAATAATTAAATAATTTTTAGATAATAATAAGTATTTATCGTACAATGCAACTCGTTTATAAACTTTAATTTAAGCACTCGCTCGCATGCTCGCTCGTGCCTTAATTAAATTCGTGTCTAAAATGGCGTTTATCAAACTCATTTTATACTTTCTAGTGCGTGTTTTTAGTTCTTTTAAACTATTATTTATTATAACAATATTTCACAACTCTGCCATATATGGCAGAGTTGTGAAATATACCTAATGCTATCGATAAAACTATATTTCGGGATACCCTGTATAATATCAACATTGTTATACATTTTTTCTAATACCTTTAATTTTCATTGTTAAAAATTCGGGACTGAATTTAAAATTAAAATAAAAAATTTAATTTTGTTCTACAAAATATCGTTTTAAAAACAATCACGTATATTTACGTACATGTAACTTTAGATACATGTCCAACAATTCTATATCTGATTTATCGGGTAATTTGTACAGTACTTAAGCTTTTTATTACTTTTATTATCTATTCTGTTGCAGGCACAATAAATAATAGAAATCTCCATTTTACAAACAAATCACGTTTTCATATTCACGATTGTCAGGATATAGGCAACAATAAAATAACAGGAAAGATAGGATTACTGACAAACATGATGATAAACATTGTGCTGTTATTGGAAAATGATCTGATAGAACAAAGCATTTAAAATTCAAAACGAAATTTATGTTTTTTTAAATACTCACCTACGTGATCAAAATACCTTTACATTTTTAAATCCATCGCACGATAAGATCGGTGGTGATTGATAAGAACAAAAACCAAATTTTATTAGCAAAAAACTTTTATAGCGTATTTTTAATTTCCATAAATTTTACTTAAATGAAGTTTTCTGGTTTTGATATTAGCCCCTTAAATATAAATTTTACATAAAAGATTTTATTTTAATATTTTTTTTTAAATTAACCTTGTTTATTTATAAAAATTATACACCATAAAATTTTAAATCCGGATCGTGATGTAAATGTATCGATACTCTAAAATATCGTAATGCATATACGAGGTGTGTTCAGAAAATATCGGGAATTTTAGTTTTTTGAAAAAAATATTTATTTATTCGTCTACATTAATGTTGTCGCCTTCAAAATAGTCCCCATTGGATATTATGCACATATGCCAGCTCTTCTTCCAATACTCGAATAGCCTTTAGTTCTTTCAGCGATGCGCTTTTAATGTCATCTTTGTTGCAAAACGACTGCCCTTTAAGGTTCTCTTTATTTTTGGGAATAGGAAAAAGTCAGACAGAGGCATGTCTGGCGAATATGGAGGTTGGGGCATCATTACAGTATTGTTTTTGGCCAAAAATTTTGTTCAAAATTTAAAAATTTTAGAACAAATTTTGCTGCCACGCGTTTCATACCCAAAACATTCGAAAAAATTTCATGGGATGAGCCAATCAATATACTAACATCATCAGCGACTTCGCTGATGGTTTATAACCATTCCTTCCACTTTTTCCATGTTTTTATCGGGTGTTAATGTGCTTGTGCGTTCGAGGCGTTCGTCATCTTCAACATCTTTACGGCCATCTTGGAAACTCTTATACCACTTGTAAAGTCTTGTTTTACTAATAGCAGACTCACTGTAGGCCTTTGTTAACATTTCACAGAATTTATTTCATTTTTTAAGCAAAACTGGATACAAATTCTTTGATCCATTTCTTTTAACGAACGAAAAATCGCCGAGCTCATAAAACACGTCTGAACACACATCGGATACCGTCGACAGCGAATCGGGTTTATAAGCGTAGATCCAAGATTCCAGTCACCTGTTTAGATGTTGGTGCACCGCGATGGTATCTTTTGAGCATACCTTTGCACCAATTGACAGGAGCCTTTTTTGAGTGATTTTCAAATTTCAAGGGATCCAACGCGTACAAATCTTTTTAAGGGCTAAATGTTTAAGCAATATTTTATTGTCATACAAATGCCCAAGGAAGACTCAAGTCACATGGGGATCCAGTAAACCAAGGCCACGACTGAACTCTTAAACCCACCGATAGACAGTGCCTTGGTATGGTGCTTTATTGATTATAAAAAGCTAAATTATTTCCAATTTTAGGCGAAATGATTTTTAAATTCTTATTACTTAATGCTAAAAAATTTTCAGATTTCCCGTAGGTAGTATAATTAATTTTAAAATCATTTCAGTATCGTATCCAAACTGGTTTACAAAACGAATATTAAATGCAATTTATTAAAATTGACCCAAACAAATGTTGACTTAATATTTATATTATAAATACTCTGTAGGTATCAGATCAGCAAACGAACGAAGTAGGCATGAATAATTCAATGTTGGCAAAGAACGAACATTTCGTATTTGGTCGGCGACCGTGGTGCGCGGGGCAGAAGAGTATCGTCATCATCGTCGTAGTAGCCGTTCAATTAGACAATAGCCGACAGATTTAATATTATGGATTGCCCATTTGTATTCGTTTTGAATTTAATTCTATTGTTTCAACGTTCAAATTATGATACCGGCTTTGTCATATTGGTCTGTCTGTATCATGTTGAGTCACTCTATTACTTAAAGCCTAATTATAATTCAAATTAAGTTTCAACATATTTATTAATTTTGTCTGCAGACAATCAATCTTTTTAAAACATGGTTTTCAATTAAAAAAATAGTTAAATAGCTAAGACCACATGGGCACTTATCGTTTATTATTGCTAAACTGTTTTGTGAATGTTAACAAAAATTTAAATATCACTTCTACAGGTATGTGCAATGCACACAGTAAAAAAAGACTTTAGACTAGGCTTCACTAGAGAACACTAGTTATAGCTTGAGCAGGTCCACTTTATTAGAGTTCAAATTTTCACCTTAAATTTAATGTAAATTTTAGTAGTGTAACATATTTAATATAGTTCGTGCGACTTCATACACCATTTGATTGAAAATTACTAATCTAACCGTGCTCGGTAGCTCTCTAAAAGTGTTCATTTTGACACTAATTTATGTGCATTTATTTCACTTTTAATAATAATAATAATAATAATAATTTATTAATCCACAATTTATCACATCTATAGATCTGTATACAGGACATAGGACAGGTCAGAAATTACACAAGTAAAGTAAAAATTACAGATAAAAATAACCAAGTATGGACTAAAAGTAATAACTACAATACAGTATGGATTAAAAGTAAAAACTAAAAACTACAATACATATTAAAAATTTAAATCAGTACAAGGGATATATTCTTCTACACTGTAAAAACAGTGTTTATGTAGCAAGGCTTTTATGGTGTGCTTAAATTTACTTAAAGCTAGGTTTTTAAACTTCTTTGGTAGTTTGTTATATAAGTAAACACATTGATAATTTGGACATTTCTTAAATTTAGTTAAGTTATGCCTAGGAATTTCTAAAATATCACAGTTTCTAGTATTGTAGGTGTGCTGTTCATTTAGGGATTTGAATTTATTAATATTTTTGTGTGTGTATAAAAGAATCTGTTGTATGTATATACATGGCAATGGTAAGATTTTAAGTGCTTTAAAATGGGGTCTGCAAGATTCACCGAAGCTTATGTTTGCTATAGCTCTAATGGCTTGTTTTTGTAAGACAAAGACTCTGTCCGTACCCTAACACATTATACCATAAGATATTATGGAGTGAATTTGAGAAAAATAAAAAGTTTTTAGTACAAATAAACAAACATAAGCTTTTAGTTGTCTTAAACTGAAGCACAATCTGGAAATTTTTTTACAAACCACCTCTATGTGCGCTTTCCAATTTAACATTTGATCTATTTCCAGTCCAAGAAATTTGTGGGACCTAACCTGCCTTATGGATAAATCATTATATTTAATCAATAAACTGTGGTCTGTATTTGACCGAAGTGAAAATTTTATGAAAGCAGTTTTTTCTGCGTTTATTAATAATTTGTTACCACCAAACCAAGTATCCAACATGGAGACTGCACCCGATAAACCACTTTGGAGGGATGGTTCAGATTCACCTGAGCACAGTAGTGTCATGTCATCAGCAAACATTACAATCTGGCCAGAATTTATAAAGTTCGGAAGATCATTTATATAAATTATAAACAGTAGAGGTCCCAGGACTGATCCCTGGGGAACACCTATATTTGAATTCAAATAATTAGATCTACATTAGTGTAAATGCGATTCCTATTCCTATACCTATCTTAATAGTGCTGAAAATTTAATCTATCTAGTGTTTATCCTAACATTAAAGCCTTATTCATAACCTCGTAATTAGTGAAAAAAATTAGTGGTTTCAATTATACTTATAATTAACACAAAACGATCATTCACATTGCGCAAAATTAACATCTAAAATTAAGGGAATTTGCTAAAAGATTGTCCATTTTTCTTAACCTGACATAAACAATATTAATTATATTAAAATAATATTTTGTACAACCATTACAATAATATTTATATAACCTTACCTTCACTGGCAAATCTTCAAACTTTTTGCTTTTGACATAAAATATCCGCGCACATGCGCAAAGCCGCTTTCCAATTATAATTAGTGGTAAAAGTTAGGAGTTTGCAAACTTCTTCCACTAATTGAAAAGTACTACCAATAATTTTTTGGTTGTGATCAACACTGTGTATATTCATAAGATAAACTTTTACGTTAATTGAAACCACTAATTTATTCCACTAATTACGAGGTTCCGAATGAGGCTTAATAGATTTCAAAATTGTACACCAATATTGTGTAAGATTGGTGTCTGCAGTGCGCCCTTAAAGTTAAATACATAAATGTTCGTTTAATGTAATGTTTGGAATACCATGGTATCCCAAAATTTAACAGCCAATTCGTATGTAAAATTCTCCCCTGAATCCGAAAATACCGTCAAAATTGAAAAAAGTGGAGCAGTTTTTGAGATATAATAAATTCCATATTAAATGTAAAATTGGCCATATCTCAAAAACTGTTCTACTTTTTTAACACAATTAAAAAAATATTTTTAAACGTTGATCTAAGTAAAAATGAAAAAACCCTACTCTCTAAAAATGAATTAGTCAAAAATAACTAATTTAATAGTTATTAGTGGCTGCTTTTTCAATTGTACCATGGAATACCATGGTATCCCAAAATTTAACAGCCAATTCGTATGTAAAATTCTCCCCTGAATCCGAAAATACCGCCAAAATTGAGAAAAGTGGAGCAGTTTTTGAGATATAATAAATTCCATATTAAATGTAAAATTGACCATATCTCAAAAACTGTTCTACTTTTATTTTACATAGGAACTGCAGCAGTTCCTATGTAAAATTGTCCACTGAAACAGAAAATGTCAAAAGTTATTAAAGTAAAACAATTTTTGAGAAATACAATTTTTTCCGGATTCAGCGGACAATTTTCATGGGGACTGTTAAATGTCCGGGATATTAATTGCTGTTCAACTGCTAAATGTCCGAAATACAAATTGCTGTTGACTAGAATTATAAGTGGCTGCTTTTCTACTATAACAATCATTTTTGACAAATTTATTATTCATTAAACTCCTTAAATTTAAAATGATTGTTTCTCGAAAAGAAGAAAAGATATTGGAAATATTTAAAAAAGAATTGGAACAGGAATAGTATTAATTTTAGATGGCATAATATATACTTGGTTTTATTCTCTCTAAAAATGAATTAGTCAAAAATGACTAATTTAATAGTTATTACTGGTTGCTTTTTCACTTGTTCAATGGTTAACCATGGATTACCATGGTATCCCAAAATTTAATAGCCAATTCTTATGTAAAATTGTCCCCTGGAAAAAGTTACGAAAGTGGAGCAGTTTTTGAGATATAGTCTATTCCATATTAAATATAAAATTGACTATATCTCAAAAACTGTTCTACTTTTTTAACTTTTGCTGACATTTTCGGATTCAGGGTACAAGTTTACATAAGAATTGGCTGTTAAATTTTGGGATACCTTGGTATTCCATGGTTAACCATGGTACAAGTGAAAAAGCAGCCACTAATTACTATTAAATTAGTAATTTTTGACTAATTAATTTTTAGAGAGTAATAAAACCTTTTTTTTATTTTTGGGTTAGAATGTTTATAAAAATCTGACGTGATGAAGACATTTTAAGGTCGGATTTGAATTTAATTCATCAAAAAACTTAAAAAAATAAAGTCTGGTTTCAACAATAGAATAATGTAATTTTGTAGAAAAGTTTTAATCCAAAAAAAATTTAGCCCATTCATAATTTTATATTAGTATTTATAATTATAAAAAATTATATAACTTTCTTTTTATAATTTTTGTTATTTTTATAATTGATTAAACCTTTATCCATAAAACTGGTTAGGTCATCTTTTTAATATCCCTCCTTCTTCAAGAAGTTAAAGTTAAACTGATGGTTTCTCGAAAAGAAGAAAAGATATTGGAAATATATATTTTTTTGAGTTAAAATTTTTATAAAAATCTGACGTGATAAAGACATTTTAAGGTCGGATTTGAATTTAATTCATCCAAAACCTTAAAAAAATATAGTCTTCAACAATAGAATAATGCCTTAATTTTGTAGAAAAGTTTTAATAATAAAAAAATTATAATTATAACTTAATTTAGCTTGTTAATAATTTAATATTAGTAGTTATAATTATAAACAATTATATAACTTTCTTTTTATAATTTTTGTTATTTTTTATACTTGATTAAATAAAAAAACCTACTACCGAGCTAATATATTATATCATAATCTAAAAGAAAATAGTAAAAAAAAATAAAAATCTGGATTACTTTGCGAACAATTCAACAAAAGCTAATTCAGTTAACTCTACAGGCTTGGTTATGGACTTTAAACTTTTGTTGGATTTTTATTATGAAATAGAAATTCTCATTCTTTTTTGAATACCTGCTAACACGGTCCGCGAATGTCTGATAAAGTAATTAAAACTTCCTAACATGCGAGCTGGACAACAACGAGGGTTGGTCGTGTCCGCGGATAAATGAATGTAAAAGACACAACGTATAAAACTACGTGTTGTTACCGCAACTGAACGTTGTTTGTCGGTTTTGGTCCCAGGTCGTATTATTAATTTTAAAAAAGGCCGTCACCGCGACCGCAGACAAAAGCAAAAGTAAACAATTTCCAAGCTCGTGAACATGCAGGAAAAACAAACTATCCGAAACAAAAGTTTATTGGAGGTTTGTTGGTTAATTTTAATTTAGATATTATTTCTTCATGGTTAAACCAAAATATTATTTATTTGTTGGATTCTTATATTATTGCTCCGATTCCATTAATTTCATTTAATTTTTTATTATATAAAAGGATCCAAGAGTAGCGTGTCTTGCAATACATTTCTGAACATTGTGCAGAAGAAAATATGTTGTTAGTTTTAGATCAGTTCGCAGTTCCAAATAATTTCGAAATTGGTGTGAATAAGCTTTTTCACACATGGGATAACATTGGGGAGCCTAATTTTTAAATCCCATTTATATAAATTGTTAACTTGTACAGTGCAGCGGAAGCACCATTTCCTATTATAACCAGATCTGTACGAGCATGTATTAAAATTTCATCTAACACATGGTGATTCTCCATCTTGTTGCAAATATTTTATAAAAAAAAATGAAGAAAATGATCGTTGTATAACTGCGATATAGCCAATATCAATGTCAATCGCATTTTGATCAAATATTTGGATAAGCGAAAGGTCTGTACTCGCTTTCTACTGTACACTTAACCCGGTAAAGTTTACCGGGTTATCAAGAAGACGCCAGACCACTCTAAGGAAATATTTTTGGCCAAAAAGCGGTCGTAGTACTCAACCACTCTCTGTACTCGCCAAATTTAGCTCCCTGTGACTTCTGGCTATTCCCCAATTTGAAATTGGTGATATAAGAAAAAAATTGACATCTAAATTTCACTACGATGGTTTTAAGACGATTTCAAAAGATTACTATTACAAGTGTTTTTAATTAGAAAGAATGGATGAGTGAGTATGAGTATGAGTATAAGAAACGTATAACCGGCCCCATTGCCTCATCGCTCCCGGGTCCTGCATAGGCCTCTGTTTCTTTCGCCACCAGCAACGGCACGGCTTCACCCGTGTTTGCTGGGTGCGAATGTCCATTGCGTCCCGTACTGTCCCCTAATTAGGGCTCGAGAGCAAAATGCCAATAGTTTTAGTAGCCATTACCGGGTTCGCTTAGCCGATGCTATACGCCCAGTAGGGTTATGAAGGAGGTAGGACGGGAGGGATAGATATTTTGGTGCCGAAAACCATCAATAGATAGTTCAGTAGTTGGATATGTAACTTGTAGCTTTTGGTGTTTTTTTAAAATTATTTATTGCCTGTTGGATACGAATAAATAAATAAATAAATAAATAAATAAATAAATAAATAAATATAAATAAAATTTCTAACAATCTTTTAGTTATTGTGTTGCCCAAGCACGTTTTGTGGTAGAATTGTTATGTCTTTTTTTCTTAATTTCCAAAATTAAGTATTGCAGTTAAACAAATGACAAGCGCATTTATTCTGTTATAGTCTAATGTGTTTACAAATCCAATAGAGTTTGATAAGTATGCTGTTTTTACTATGTTTGGGTTTTCATTATTTATTGAGTGTTTATGTTTTAAGTGTCAAATGTTTATTATTGGTCTCGTTTGGGTAAAAATTACCATTGTTTTGTTGGGGCCATTCTTTATTTACTGGGCTTCATTCCTTACGCATTTGTTGTTGACAGATTTATTGTCCTACTTAGATTTGGTGAATCACCGTGATAGGTTCGAATGGGAAGTTTTGTTTTTTTTGTTGTTTGTCTTTTTTCTTTATTATTTTATGGTGTTTGGTTAGTATTGTCTTTCTAATGTTTCTATTGTTACTAATGTTTATTGTTTTTTTTTCTAGAGTTTAAGCAGTGTCGTGTTTAATTTTGCAAATTATGTGTTAGGTCATGCATATGCTTGAGGATACTTATCAATTTTTGCGAATGGCCTCTTTCCCTCTTGTTTGAACACTTTTGTTTGTCTAGTGAAAAGCGTTTAATGACGTCCACCCAGAAGCTGAAACTTGTCACTTAACTCTTTCTTATCACTTAACTCCCTAAATTCCCTAAAAACGTGACGTCCTCTACTAATAATTTATTTAAAATTCAGTACGCAAGAATACAAGTGGTACATATCATCCAAGAAGTGAAAGTTAGCCCTAGTCCTTAACGTTTTATACGAAAAATTCTTATTGTTTATTTAAACACGAGACGTTTTACTCTTCCACTTGTTTCCAGTATATTATTTTTTTTCATTACTGCGATCAAATTTTTTTGGAAAAATTTAACGAATATCAATCATCGTATTCTTTCGATTTTTATTATTTTTCCTAAACCATAATGCCCAATTCGCCTAAGGCATCTTATAATAAACAATACATGTATATATGTGCACAGGTGTTTAATATTCGTTTTGAATTCAAGAGATAATTTTTCGAAAATATAGTTCGACTTAAGTCATCATAACGCGATCTCTTTTAAAGAATACGAAAGCAAAAAAGCCTATCAGAAACAGTAAACCACACACAGTTTAGTTAAGTTTGTTAGGAATTTTAAGTGTATACAGTGCGAAATAAGAGCCTAGGGCTACTAATTGTGCAGGTAATACAAAGCGCTAATACAGCAGTGCAGTTCAATACAACCTCCTAACAAGTGAAGAAGGTACGAAATCAGTTACACTATCTGTGAAGGTGAATTTAATGTACCAGTCTATCGAAGAGAGGGTCAAGTGGATCGCAGCAATAAAAGATAAGTTAAATAGATTAAATCTGCATGATTAAACTTGCATTATCTACCAAGAAAGTAATCTTACATTTTCTACCAACCCTCTCGAAGAGGTTAAGCGTCTTGAACCCACCTAAACCAGGAAAACAAAACTGCCAAGCAAGAAAAAGAGAATTCCAGAGGACAGCAAATTTAATTATTCATAATATAAATCGGTACAAAACACTTGTAACCCTGAACCAAAACTAAACAAACAGTCGTGAAACGCATTAGATGATAATAAAAACAAAAGTTTAGTCGCCTAGACAACAATAAACACGCCAACATATCTCTAAACAGGTATTTACTGAAATAAAGCGAAGGTTATGCACAGTGGGACAAACTAATTTGTATACCTACTTCCTTTACTGATTTTCGCATACTTTGGTAATAATCATTAAAAAATCCCTGGTTTAGGGGGATTCCTGATTGTACTTAGTTTTAGGTCAGTTCAATGTCACCCAAAAAACAAAATGTTTTCCCTTTTTGTCCCGCACTCCAGTAAACTAAATCGGGCGTATGGCCCGGCCCGGCGACAAAATTCCATCGACTAAGAGAGATTTACCAGCCGGGGTGAACATTCGGATCCATCAAACATAGGCAATGCTTTGCAGTTGTAGGCAAGCGCGGATCCAGGGGGGTCATGGGGGTCACGACCCCCCAAAAACCGATTTAATAATAAATAAATTACATACAACTTTAATTATATTCCAATAATTAATAATTATATCGTATAAATAGTACTTTATATTTATTTAATTTATTAGTATACTATTTAGGAAATATGGCGCGCCATGCTTTTGGCACCTTTATTTTTCTTTCCCGCGAGCGTAAATAGAGTTAAATTAGATGTCAAGTCAGTTCGGGATTTATAAAACAGGTTACTGTGCTTTTATTTTGGTTATATAAAGTATAATGACATTTTTATATAATCGATATTTGATTGCAAAAGTAGTTGCAGTGGTATAAACCATTAATCGTTTTTTGCAATAGTATTAAGTTTACTTATTCTTTTCATTATTTTCAATAATTTTTTGGTACCGATCTTGAAGCAACTGCTCTATTGCTACAAAGAACCGATATAAATATTAGTTTTCCATTATGGTGAGTATTGTAACTTGTATTTATCATTTTGCATGTAAATGTCCCTGTTTAAAATAATTAAAGATACAAGTACCTAAAGGGTCTAAGTGTCAAAAATTTTAATTTTGATTTTAAAAAATGCTAGTTTTTTATTAAAAAACTTGAAAATCCTAATAAATCGTTTTGTAAACATTAGGATCAAAGAATGAAATAAATTTTATTAATTATGAATTAAATGAAGTAAATAAACAATTTCTAAACAATTAGGTCAAAATTTTCTTATCAATATAAATATAGATACATAGACCCTTTTGTGTTCAATTATTTTTTACAATTCTATAGTAGTTTTTCCATTTTATTAAAATTTAAAGATACCTAGGAACTTAACAGTTAAATAATTTCTTTATTTGGTTTAATCAAGAAGTAAAATAATTTATTAATTAATTATTAATTGAATGTTTTTGATAATTAAAACATTTTTAAAAATAATTTTTAATTCCCAAAAATTGTTTTGTTCTATTTAAAATGTTCATAATTTAATTGCATAATTTTCTTTAGTGCAGGGTGATTTCATAAATATTATTAAATAGAGTGGTGGTACAAAACGCAGTGGGGGAAGTAGAACAATTGATTCCTTTTTTATTAAAAAAACAAGATCAAACTGAAGAACTATATTTAGCTTTATCTTCAGATCTTACTTCCAATGAAAGTTGTGTTGTGATTGCTTCAACATCATCTGCGTCCGATTGTGAGCAAGTAAACCCATAGTCTGAATTTGCATCAGATATTGGGTCGGATAAGATGGATGATGCCACTAAGGTCATGTTGCTTAAGCAACACTGGACACCACCAGCAAATTATAACTTTCCCTTTTGTACTGTAACGAAAAAGGGTAAGTTTACTAAGAAATATGCACGAAGGTCCCATTTAGAAAGGTTTCATTGGTTGGTTTTGTCCCATAAAGAAAAGGGACTGTTTTGTAAATAATGTGCCTTATTTGCTGCAAATTCATTTGGTGGATTTAAAAAAAACACGCTCCTGAAACGCATGGTGGGAACAGCTCTAAAAAGTTTTGATGATTTTCTCGGATAAAAAGGAGTTCTGGTTATACACGAGCAAAATCAGTATCATCAAATGGCCGTCGAAATGGGAAAAAACTTTCTTTTAAATTTGAATCAACCTGGGGGTAAAATTTCTAATATAGTAGACAAACAACGACTTGAAAAACTTAAGGAAAATAAAGCTCGTTTGCGACCTATTATAAGTACTATAATATTGTGTGGTCGTCAAAATATTTATCTACGCGGCCAGAGAGATGATGGAAACCTATACAATCAATCTAAAAGTTTGATAGCCAATTTAGATGTAAATTTTAGGGCTCTGTTAAAATTTCGTATAGAAAGTTGTGATACAGTACTAAGTAAAATTTAGAAACCGCTAAAGCCAACGCAACTTTTATAAGCAAAACGGTACAAAATGAATTAATAGGGGTTTGTAAAAATATTAAAATATTTAAAGAAGCAAAAATATTTTCTATTATATTTGACAAGACAACTGACTTATCTCATAAAGAACAGCTTTAGAGTTCTTTCTAATGAAACAATTAGGAAAGAATTTGTGATGCATATGCAGAAATTCGAGATACGGATATTGGTAACAGCAAAGACTGTCGTTTGACTGAAGTTGCTTTGGCTTACATAGTGGAAGATTTATGCAATAAATTTAATATTGATTTGAGGTGGTGTGTAGGAATAGGTACAGTCAGCTGTTCTGTGATGGCATCTGATACCAAAGGTGCTGTTCATGAACTGTCAAAAAAAGCTACCAATGCCAAACGATGTCCTTGTAGTAACCATATTTTAAATAACTCATTAGCAAAATCTTCAAATGTTTCATTTTCTCGGAATGCTTCGGTAACAATGAAAAAAGTTGTGGCTATTGCCAATGCTTCAGCCAAACGACACAAAGTATTTCTAGAAGAGTTTGGAGGGAGAGACACGATGGCCATTTGCAATTTCAGGGAGATAACCTAATTAAAATATGTAATGCTCTTGAAAAGATATCTTCTTGGGAGGATAGAAAAATGGCTTCCGATGCACTTTGCCTTCTATAGGCTTTAAAAAGCTCCGATTTTCTAATTTCCTTAATATGTTTAAATGACGTTTTGGGTAAGTATATATTAAAATTTTTGTATTTTTCCCTAATTTTTTAAGGGACAACAATATCATTTAGCCGATTTATCCAAATATCCTCAAAGTCCCGATGTTACTTACAGTTTTTACATTTAACTCGTGAAGATGGAATAAACATTTTTATTACTACAAAAATTGTACAAAGATTTCAATTAATGCAGTTCACACATTAATTTAATGAATAAAATCTTTGATATAAGCACTCTTGTACAACAACCCTTTGATTGTTTGTTTAATATTTCTTTTTATTTGTTTCAAAAAAAAGAAAAAATAATTTTATCAGCAAAAACAAGAAATTATTTTCGTAAGTGTTAAACTAACAACCTCATTTTTCTCAGTGTAGCCAGCCCATAATCAACTTATCCAAAATTTGGATAATATATAATATATATTTAATAGAAAAAAGCGTAAGAGTAAATAAATCAATCAAGCATGAACGACACAAAATATGGAATTTTATAAATAAGTGTTGTGTGTGTAATAGGTGAATATATTGTATGTATATGCATTTAAATATAAGCACTAACTAAGAGATCAGCTAATAAATCAAACTTAAAATAAACCAAAAAAGAAACGACACGTAAACATCACAGAAGATAAGAAGAGCGACCCTCAGCCAAGGCCTGACAATAGGGCCGTAGTCCAAATTATTCCGTACACTTCAGGGCCGGCTTTATCTATTTTGTATATTAATATTTATAATAGTATGTTTAAACTAAATAAAAAAAAAATACAAAGATATAAATTAAATGGTAAACGGTATATATAATACACTAATTTAACAATAAAATAAATAAAGAATATAGGGGTTGAATATCCACGAAGGCAGGGGGCACTTACGGCGGGTCGTGGCCACAACGCCACTTTTAGAGCTCCCTGTATGAATTCCAATAAAAAATCCGGAAATCAAGATGAAAAATCATTACAATGTATGCAAGATTAAAAATTGTAGATAAACATAGTTTTTTTATATCTAGTATTGAATTAACGAAAAAATTAATAATGTTTTTAATTATTATTCCTTTATGAGTATAATAAATTATATTAATTGAATTAATTAATACTGTCTTGAGAATAAGGTTACTTGTAGAAAAACATGCAAATTACATAAGATTAACTGCGTTACGCACAACAATAAAATAAATACAATGAAATATTTTTTATCCGCTATTAAATAATTTACACGATATTCTTTATTTTCAATAAGTGCAATTGTGTCTAGAAGAAAATTATGTAAACAATAATTACAAAACAATGTTTCAAAGAGGAAAAGAAACAGTTACCATATTATATTTAAATTTTTCCGTCTCACACGTACTTATGTATTTAGCTGAGTTCTATATTCATTAACATTTTATAGACAGTTACTTTATATTTTTTATGGTAATGAAGTTTATGTGTGTTAACATTCATAAAGCTGTCTCTTGCTGTTTAAAAACATATTTACATCCTTCCTGGTCTTCCCGCTTCCTTCAAAAATGTTCACGCACCAAGTGCCGTTGAACCTTTTTTTATTGCTGAATTAATATTTTACACTTGCTTATATTACATAATCTTTTAATGCAATGCAAAAATTAAAGGATTAACAGTTGTTTTAATCCATAAGGAAGTGTATTTAAACAAACTAATGCTGACGAACTACTATAGTTAATAATTATAATTGGTTATAAAAAATATAGATAAATAGATCAGGGATTTGCAGCTTTATTAAAAAAAAACAAGTATTGAATTTTTGTTTTTTAAGATACTGGATAGTGGACAAAATACTTTATTTCTTTGAATTTTAATAAATGTTCTTTCTTTGAAACATAAAAAACGAATGTTTATATATTATAATGAACATAATACCATTATCTATCATACCTCTCTAAACATTTGAAAAAATTGTCAGTTTCAAAAAATATTTAGGAATTAGGTAGGTACCTATATCGTGTATAAAAATAAATGCCAAAATAAAAGGAAATTATAGTGTAACGTTTTTACTGTTCGTAGTGTGAATAAAAACACGCACTCGTTTATTAACGAACTAAACGATTTATTTTATAACTTAATTACAGTTAAAACACTAATAAACTATATAACTAACTAACTTCTCGAACATTCCAGCGAGCTCCACACCGCTCTCGATTGTTCGAGCGCTGACTCACCGACGGTGAGTCATCATTTCGAGATCCAGAGCGGTACTCGCTACAATAGGTACTTTCATCCACATCGGCCAATCCGACCAATCAGGTCGATTAAATATAACGATAACCACTAATTCTAGTGGGTAAAGTTAACCACTCAAGTTAGTTAATTGGCCTAATTAATATGAACTTCTAGATACTATGATTCACAACAAAAGTCCAACTTTGACATTTGAATAAGAAATAATTAAAGATATGTATCTGCCAGTTGAATGCATATTGCACAATGTACATTGTGCACAATATACATTTTGGGTTAAACTGAAAGATTCATAACCTCAATCATGGAGCTGCGTTCCTTAATCAAATGTAAAAGTAGGCCTATGGATTCGGAGCATGGTAGGTACATGGAGTTGCGAAAAGGCGATGGAAATTGGAAAAAATGATTATGACAGGTCATTTTCCAATAATAAGGTTTTTTAGAAAAAAATAGCTATTTACATACCATGGGAGGAAAATAGTGCTTTTCCTCCCGCGAATAGTTTGATGCCCGACGCGAAGCGAAGGGCATTAAATATTCAAGGGAGGAAACGCATTTTCCTCCTGAGGTATGTATATAGTTTTTTCTATTACCTTTTAACGGTTTTAAGATATTTTAAGCGTTCAGGTTCCTTTTACTAACCCGGTATGGTGCTATAAAATTATGACAAAATATTAAGTACCTAGTTGTTGCTTGCCGACGTTATGTTGACAACGCTTTGTTGCTATTGTATTTTTGGAAATACAAACAACAGTTTTTATAAGCTGTCAAAATGTTTATCATAAATTTGAAATTCTTCCTACGTTTTGAAAATGAGTTCTAGCGAAGAAGACCTGCCGCAAGATCTTGCTAAAAAGGCAAGAATATTTCCTTAAAAATCGAAAGAGCGATATGAAAATACAAAATCAAATAGGGATAGACAAGGTACAAAAACTCTTGCTTATGTAAAATTGTTAAAAAAAGAGAGGGAGGAAAAGAGGCATTTTCCTCCCTCGCTCGGGGGTGGAAAATTAAGTTTTCTAGTAGGGTAGAAGAAAATAGCTATTTACATACCATGGGAGGAAAATAGTGCTTTTCCTTCCTCGAATAGTTTGATGCCCGACGCGAAGCGAAGGGAATTAAATATTCAAGGGAGGAAACGCATTTTCCTCCTGAGGTATGTATATAGTTTTTTCTATTACCTTTTAACGGTTTTAAGACATTTTAAGCGTTTCGGTTCCTTTTACTAACCTGGTATGGGGCTATAAAATTATGACAAAATATTAAGTAAACTGCTCGTCATAAAAATCGACGCACCTAGTTTTTGGAAAATATTTGAAAGCTCGTTATTGGAAAATTACTGAATCGATTTTAAAAATCTTTGGAAATTCTGAATAGCTGATTCTTTGACTCTTATGTCTAATTTTGGGAATACGATATTTTGCACATAGCATTATACTACAGGGTGTTAAACGAAGAGATGTATTTTTTCCGAAATTTCAAGTTATTCCCATTCATGAGGCAGTTGAGTTTGATAGTCGTAATACCCCTCTTTAATATAAGTAAGGTAATCCCTCGGAAAGTTTTCGAGATTTTGTGAATATCGAGGCTTACTACGATTATATGCCAATTTTTCGAAAATTGTCGTTATTTCCCAGTTTAGTCCAAAAAATGAGCAATAGTGGATTCTTTGACTTCCGTCTAATCTTGAGAATAAGATTTTGTGCACATAGCATTATACTACAGGGTGTTAAAAAAAGGGGATGTTTTTTCCAAAATTCCAAATCCCCATTCACAGGGCAGTTGATCTTGATACTCCTAATACTCCTCCCTAATAACATTTAGGTAATCCCTCGGGACATTTTTGAGATTTTGTGGATATCTTGGCTAACTACGATTATACGGCAATTTTTCGAAAATTCACGTTATTCTCCATTTTAGTCCAAAAAATGACCAATAGTTGATTTTTTTACTCTTATGTCTAATTTTGGGAATACGATATTATCCACATAGCATGATACTACAGGGTGTTACAAAAAGAGATGTTTTTTTTTTCCAAAATTTCAAATCCCCATTCTTAGGGCAGTTGAGCTTAATAGTCGTAATACCCCTCCCTAATAACAGTTAGGTAATCTCTCGAGAGGTTTTCGAGATTTTGTGGATATCTTGGCTAACTACGATTATATGCCAATTTTTCGAAAATCGTCGTTATTCCCCAGTTGTCCAAAAAATGAGCAATAGTGGATTTTTTGACTTACGTCTTATTTTTGGAATACATAGCATTATACTACAGGGTGTTAAATAAAGAGATGTTTTTTTCCAAAATTCCAAATCACCAATAACAGGGCAGTTAATAACAGGTAATCCCTTTTCAAGATTTTGTGGATAACTACGATTATATGGTAATTTTTCGAAAATTCACGTTATTCTTCACTTAAGTCCCAAAAATGAGCAAACTACGGAAGGTATCAACACAGCGGTTTAAGGTAGGTCACGTGCTTCCAGTTTATGTGCGTTGCGTGATTTATTTAAAGTGATATGTTTCACACAAAATCATTTTTTTTTCGGTGAAACTCAAAATGAAAACGCAAACCAAACAAAATTATTCTCGTAAACTTATGCAATTTTCTACAAACGCTTGACTATGAAAGTTTAAAAAATATGGCGCATATCTGGTTTTGAGTTTCCTCCCTTCAATTATTCTTGTCATTTTTGTCATCGAATATGAAAAACAGCAAAACACATTTAAAAAAATAAAATGACGGAGGTTAGGTTGCATACCACGCAAGACGAAGAGCTGCCTGCCCTCTTTTTCTGCTAGAAGAAGATGGGCACAAGAACATGCAAATTGGGGAAATGATGTGTTGATAATCAATCCATACCTTTCGTAGTTTGCTCATTTTTGGAAATTAAGTGAAGAATAACGACAATTTTCCAAATATTGCTATATAATCGTAGTTAGCCAAGATATCCCTAAAATCTCGAAACGACCCGAGGGATTAGGACTATCAACCTCAACTGCCCTATGAATGGGGATTTGGAATTTTGGAAAAAAACATCTACTTTTTTAACACCCTGTAGTATCATGTGCCCAATATCGTATTTTCAAAATTAGACATAAGAGTCAAAGAATCAACTATTGCTCATTTTTTGGACTAAAATGAAGAATAAAAATTGCCATATAGTTAGCCAAGATGTCCACAAAATTTCGAATACGTCCCGAGGGATAACCTAACTGTTATTAGGAAGGGGTATTACTACTGTCAAGCTCAACTGCCCTGTGAATGGGGATTTGAAATTTTGAAGAAAAAAACATCCCTTTTTTTAACACCCTATAGTATAATGCTATGTGCACAATATCGTATTCTCAAAATTAGACGTAAGTCAAATAATCCAATATTGCTCATTTTTTGGACTAAACTGGGAAATAACTACAATTTTCGAAAAATTGGTATATAATCCTAGTAAGCCGCGATATTTATAAAATCTCGAAAACGTTTCGAGGGATTACCTTACTTATATTAGGGAGGGGTATTACGACTATCAAACTCAACTGCCTCATGAATGGGAATAACTCGAAATTTCGGAAAAAATACATCTCTTCGTTTAACACCCTGTAGTATAATGCTATGTGCAAAATATCGTATTCCCAAAATTAGACATAAGAGTCAAAGAATCAGCTATTCAGAATTTCCAAAGATTTTCAAAATCGATTCAGTAATTTTCCAATAACGAGTTTTCAAATATTTTCCAAAAAACTAGGTGCGTCGATTTTTATGACGAGCAGTTTAGTTGTTGAGTTGACGACGTTATGTTGACAACGCTTTGTTGCTATGGTATTTTTGGAAATACAAACTTAACAGTTTTTATAATCTGTCAGAATGTTTATCATAAATTTGAAACTCTTCCTACGTTTTGAAAATGAGTTCTAGCGAAGAAGACCTGCCGCAAGATCTTGCTAAAAAGGCAAGAATATTTCCTTAAAAATCGAAAGAGCGATATGAAAATACAAAATCAAATAGGGATAGACAAGGTACAAAAACTCTTGCTTATGTAAAATTGTTAAAAAAAAGAGGGAGGAAATTTTTTTTCCTCCCGGTGAGGAAAAGAGGCATTTTCCTCCCTCGCTCGGGGGTGGAAAATTAAGTTTTCTATAGTGTATATATAGTAAGGTAGTAGAAAAAATTATTTTCTGGCATATACTCAGTAGGTAAATACATTTGTCAACCATGTTACAGTAGAAAAAATTATTTTCTGGCATATACTCAGTAGGTAAATACATTTGTCAACCATGTTACAATATTTCAATGTCTTTTGAGGAAAAGGTTTCCTCCGAGGGGTAAAAAATCATGACATTTAAAATCACATATGTACAAATCAACGGCCCGCTAAGAGAAATAAGGATTTACGTCGAATAAGAAAACCTTAAAGCACAACGTCCGTATAACGCTGAACGTTGTCTTGCAATTTTTTCCTCCTTTTCTGTCACGTCACGTACATTTTCACATTACGTAACCGCACATTTGTTAGGTACTTTATAAAGGGCATATCTATGGTCACCAAAAAAGGAGTACCGTAAACACGGGTGGCTTTGGCTCACTTTCAAACTTCAGCTTAAAATTTTTGTTGTTTTAACAATCATAAACATTAAATTTTGTATACCAAAATTTGAGTCTTGAGTTGCTCTTTCATAATAACTATGTTATAATATTACACATTAAAAACTGGGTGTGCAAAGTTACCCCCTGGTTGCGGGTTACTTTGTCTCACAGTGTTTTTTCAGTATAAAATGAATGTAATATTATATTTTATTTTTATTAGACACGTATTAGCAGCGACATATATCTATTGCAAGGGATTACCAATAAAAAAAAATAAAAAATCGACCTGTAGTTAACCAAGGATCATCATTCCAATGGATTGCGCATAATATAGAAATTGAAAGGCGTGTATTTCTAAGAGTTTTGCACTGATACGATATATACAATTTTAAAGTGTAATAAAACCCATTTCTTTCTTTAAAACACTGATTTTCCTGTAATATAAACTCAATAGAATCGCTCAATTGACAGGTTTAGACCAAAAAATTATAAATGTTAATTTTATCGAGCGCGAAAAGATTTTTCATAAATGGGTTAAAGTCACCCGCGGGGTGCAAAGTCACCCGTACTTACGGTACCTTATGGACTTTATGGATTTTAATGATCTTAATAAAAAAGTATTTTTAAAGATAATAAAAATAAAGCTTTATACATTTGCACTTTGACGCGCTTTGTTGGTAGGCAATGTAGTTTTTATATTTTTAATTGCTTTATTCGTATACCAAATTTAATGACAGTTCATTAATAAAATCTGTTAGTTTTTAGATAAAATATAAACAATAAAAAAATTATATATCTATGATATTCTATAAAATATAAGAAAATGAAGTAAATACTAAATTGTTAATAAAATGAGGTTAACATTGATCACAACCCTAAAGCATTAAAATAATTATTATAATTGGGATCATAAAAGTATAGAAATTGGGATCATAAAAGTATAGAAATTATACAAAAAATTAATGCTACAAAATTAAACACTTTGCTGTAGCCTTTTAAAATGTTTTTTAAAACAGTGTAATCTTAAAGACTAACCATTAATGCTAATTTGTTTATGTGGAATTTTAAGTAGAAAATTATATAGACTTTATTTAAATAAACAATGTATGGGAAGGAATCATGCACTAATAAGATGCTTAGTTAATTAATTAATAAATACTATCTATCAATACTTGGTTGAAGCATTTCCGCTATATTTATATAGAAACAATTAAGCAAAGGCTAATTTTCTATTCATGAATATATTTAAAATTACATCAATTACATACACTTGTACAACAAATAAGTTGTTGGTCTCTACATAAGAAATTCCAATGTAAGAAATTCATTATCAAGTTAAAGAAGGTATTCGCTAGTTTGTAACTAGTTGATTAATTAAATGTTGTAATGCGTTATTAACATATTTATAAGTAAACTAACATAAAATCCGCATTAATATGTTTCATCGCGGCTGATCTATCGGCACATAAATTACATAGCAAATATTTATCTATATTTCCTGTTTTAAATTTAAGATAATGCCTACCTATATAAAAATAAATAAAAAACATACTCTGAAAAATATAAACATAGTATACAATTTTTATAAAACTAAAAATAATGTAGCACTCTAAAATTTTATGTCCAAAGTAAAGGTAACAATAGTCTACAAGGTTATGGATTGATTTAACTAAATGCTGCTTCTTAATTTTTTTGGTGCGTCTGTAGTCGGTTCTGCTTTATCATCAAAAATAAGTAAAATTTGCGATTTTACTTTGTATAGAAAATAGTTTTTATTGAAAATATTGAGAAATATTGCAATGTGCGGTGAAAAATGCCGTGTTCTGAATGTAGTATCGCAGATTTTTCAATATTTGTGATCATAATATTATTACCACCCAAGGTTTTTTTCTCAACAAAACTTGTTAAGCCATCCAAAAGTACTACAGTAGTAACTGTTTCCCTTCGAGATACTTTTTGATTTTTTTATATTTTTCTCCTCTACGAATTCAAATTGTTGTGTTTGGTTTGCAAACCATGGGTAAAAATTTGATTCATCAAACCTTTAACATGTCATTGTACATCTACGAATGTTTAATCCACATACACAAAAATGGTTCTCAATATGTTTCTCATGGAGACGTTCACCAATATGACACAAGGAAACGAAATAACGTAGCACCAATATATTGCCGCCTGAAAAGGTGTCAAGATGGACCTAAATACTGGGGCATTAAATTTTATAATGTACTACCATCAAAAATTAAAGCTTTAAATGAAAAAGACTCTAAAAGGGCTGTTAAACTAATTTTAATTGAAAACGTAATATACACCAAAGATGAGTACCTGAACCTCTTTAAATTGTAATTTTATACCAATCTACTTATAAGCTTATGTGTTAATCTAATAATTTTTATAATTTTTATAATCTGTGTTAATGTAATTTTGTAGTATATTTTATTCTTTATAATCTATGTATCTGATATATCTGACTGACTTGTGTATATACATATGTATTTTAACATGAATAAATTTGATTTGATTTTTGGAAAAAAAAAGATGTAACGAAACGCATAGAATTTCTTAAAAACCAGAAGTTTTCATAAAATACTGAATTCATCACACTAAAATACATTTAGAAACATTTTCAACCATTTTTTGTATTTTTTTTTAAATTATATTAATCAATGTAATTAATTGTTCATTATTTTGTTTTATTTATTTACTGTCGCAATTCTTGTGATAATTACCTGCGTTTTAAAGGTCTTCTGCCCCTTATTAAATCAACCAAGTTTGAAGTTGCTAGCTCTTGTATTAATTAATCATTAATTAAAAACCGACACATTTTTCAAGATATTTACAAGCTCTAATATCAACATGGATGATAGCAGCGACTTTACGGTAACTATCACCCACGCTTAGGGGTTAAAGTTGAGGTGTTAAAAATATTAAAATCACCCACCCTCTATAAAAAGGGTAATTAATGTCAAACCTATACCAACGTTATTTTTCTTTAAAAAATGGTTGCTAGTATCAAACCCAACCCCATTATCTAACAGGCGGAGAAAGCGTTTTTTTAACGCCGATCTCAGTGTTCGCTGCCGTGGCCTTATCCGAGGCTGCAGTTCTGATCGAGGCAGTTAATATGCTTTCTCCGCCGTGTTGTATGTACTATTTAAGCATTTAATAATTCCGTACTTACATTGAAATTATTGAGTTTGCGACATTTTGTCAGGTTTGACGTTTGACATATTTTATATTATAGGTTATTATAGGTTAGGTACATGAATTTATTCTACATTGACCTGTAAGTTTCCATTTGTTTTGCTCATTTCGTGCTAAACGCAATAGATGGTAATTTCAATGTATTTTTATTATTGTACGGCGGTGTATAATAATTTGAGTTTAAACTGCGTAAAAAATAAAGGGGCCTTAAAACTTGAAATTTTTTGCGGTGTTTTTAAAAACTATTTTCTTTAAAAAATATATTTTTTCTACTCCCACGGTGGGAGTCCCACATTTAAAACGCCCTTTTTCGTACATTTTTCCATGACAATAAGTGACCTTTTAAATAAACATTGATAAGTTGTGGCTTTATGGCGCTATAGTCACGGGCTGAAGTTAGTTTTAAGTTAGTTGAGAGTTGTCAAATGTCATACAATCGTTAAAATAAAGTGCGTTTCTTTTAAAATAACACCAAATGTGAAAATTATTTTATTATCTCAATACAAAAATACAAAAGTATTAAATAGTTTCTCAACGCCAATATTTGAAAAGTTTATATGAAAATTGTACTGACCTTTTAATTTCGCCGGCAGTAAACTATAACTTAAATTCGGGCACGGACTCCACTGTAAAGTGTTCATAAAAAATTATATTTACTTTCACTGTGAAAAACTGTCCATTTTTAAGGAATACATTTCGACTTTATAACCTTTATAATCTGTGTTTATAAAATATAAAAATTTGACATTTGACGGTAACACACAGATGCCCTATTGTTTCATAGATGGCGCTCTATATATTAAATCATTTTAAGATAATAATAAGGATTTGTCGTAGAAAAAGTATATTATGCACCTCGTTTATAAACTTTTCTATACACTCATTAATTTAAGAACTCGGCGTTTATCAAACTTGATACATAATATACTATTAACTACTCCTACATTGACGAGCTGTGACTATGGCGTTTTAGTCACCGGCTGAAATTAACAACAGTGGCTTCTGGGCATTTTAGTCACGGTCTAAAGTTAGTTTTAATATAAATTACGAAATATGAGGTTAAATTCGTCAAATGTCAAATATTAATGAATTAAAATTGGCTTTAAAATCTTATGTCTGTTCGTCGTAGATAAAGTATAGTATGCAAGTCGTTTTATAAACTTCTCTAGGCACTCGTTTTTATTAAAAACTCGCTCGCAAGATTTGCCCGTACCTTATAAAACTCGTAACTAAAATGGCCTTTATAAAACTTGATACATAATATACTATTATCTACTCCTATTGCATAATATTTTTTTTTTCGTATATAATGATAATCATAAATTCCCTGCCTAAGAACTAATTTATTATTTAGCTCCACTTGGATTAGTCCATAGATAAAGTATACACTCGAGATTATGCGCATTATTCACTCGGATGATTTAAGTCTCTCGACTGGCGACTCGAGACGCAAACCTTATCCCCGTAAATATCTCGTATAATAATGTACTATTTTTGGGAATTTATATTTACAAAAAGTAGATATTAAAAAGGTACTATTTTTTTTCTGGAAGTTTATTGAGTGAGCGATGCAGGAGAAAACCCATAATTCAGTTAGCCTAGTAAAGATTAATTGCAAAGCGTGACACGCACAAACTTTTATTTTCACGTTTAGATAACGATTTTTAAATTATTAAATTTCAATTATTGTGTCAAATGTGTCATTTCATTTCATAAATTGCTTTTTCTACAAGCCTGTAAAACTTTACAGGTCTTTTATACAAGGCCGTAAATTATTACAGGTCTGTTCCCATAATGTATCGTTTGCTTGGATACAAAAACAACAAAATTAACCTATAAAATGTCATTTAATAAGAAGGTGGAAATAAAGGTATTATAAAAAAGACCCTACGGGCTCTCCTGGCTATTGCCCAGGGACCCGGACCGGACCGTTTTTGGACAGAAAACCGGACCGGAACCTGTATTCTGAACCGGAACCATAACCGAAATCATATTATTTTTAAATGTAACTCTAGAGACCGAACACGAACTCTTTAAATTTAAAACGGTTTTTAGGTTATTTTCGTTTTTTTTCTTAATTTCTTTTGGCAAAAATTAAAAATCATATATATTTTGTTTCGTTAAAAAAAATTAATAAAATTAGTATTTGCAAAAAAAAATATTTGTGGACGGGCTATAAGGGTTCCTGCAACTTACTTGTGTTGAAAGGCTGTTACTTCAAATATGAATTTTCCAGTTTTTTTTGCAAGATCAGAATAAAAAGATAAAGGGAGCCAGCCGATCGAGAAAGAAAGTAAATAAAAAGAGAATGAAGAGCCTAAAATTGAAGAATTGGGAAAGGAACCGTTATTTCAGGTCTCTCCCAATAATATTGCCATACAAGTCTTCAAAATATCTCTTGAAATATTCTCAATTTATTCTCTCTTTTGATAATAATGTAGAAAATATTTTTTTTTTATTAATCTTTTTTAGTTTTAAAATGATCAGGTCAAACAATAATAAACAACTAAGGTTTTGAGGTGGTCCGTTGTTTTTTATTAGATGTAGTTTAAAATCCTATAACAATGGTTACTTATAGAACTTTGTTTAAAGAAAGATGATTTATGTTATATGATCAGAATTAAAATAAATGCATAATTATTTGTGCACACATGCAATTATGGAGTACATGTAACGTGAACGTTAAAGATATGCATAATACTATATACAATGTAAAATTTTAAATACAGCGTGTGAATCCCGCTTTGAACTTTCTCACGAAACGTATTTTATGATTGTTAATAAGTGTGTTAATTGAAATATAATATTAAACAAGGTGTTTTATAAATTTTTATAAAGTAAATCAACACAAGTTCTTTATTTTTAATTCTTTTTTGATTAACCATGTACCATTACTTTAAAATTATAACTTAAAAGTGGAACCTGAAATAAATACTATTATTAATGCCACATTATATTATTATTTGATATTTTTTAAGGTGCCCAATATAATTTATTATTTTATTTCCCGGATGTTATTATGAGTAACACCTTGTGAATATAGAATGCCATGTTTTTGTGTTCTCATTAAATTAGGTTTGTTAATAGAAAAGAAGCGTTTGTTTATATGTTTATGTATTATATTAAGAAATTATTACTTGTGTAATATTTTAATTATAATTACTAATCTTTTACTATTGTAGTCGGCCTTGTAATCGTACTACCAAATTCCGCATACTTAATAAGTGTAGTAAAATTATTCAAATAATTTTTATGAGTAGAACTATGTTGTATTTTATTTAGGAAAATGCAAATTACATATTACCATGATATAACATAACTGGTGACAAAAAATGAAATCTTATATGAAAAATTTAATTTGAAACATAAAATTATAAATAAGGATGGGTTGTATTACAAAAAACTAGTTATTAATGCATTGTAGAATGATAAATTATATTTGAATTAAAAATATCAATTATTTGCATATCTACCTTGAGGAGATCTACAAATACCCCCTCTACTAAACAATCCGTGGGTTATTACGATCCTAATTGTTTAAAATGTATTCAAAAAGTCATTTAAATAAACTAACATTTAAATCTAGCGGAAAGCAGGGAAATGTAATTGACGTAGAGTGCCGAACGCTTGGCGTAGGATGACGAAAAATAAAAAGACGGGCACTCCTGTTTTTGGGTGGAAAAAGGAAGGGGGGAAGAATTCGGCATTCAAGACGGGAAGGAAAGAACGGAGATCATTCTAGAAAAACCGGTGCAACCAACAACACGTGTAAATTTGGTGAATGTAAAAGTGTTTAAATTACAGGTTTGCACATTCAAATAACTAAATTATTGTAGTATAAATATTACCGAACAATTTGGTATAATTAGTTTACACAAATGCCTTATATAAAGATAAATATTCGATCATTTGATGGCTGCCGTTTAATAAACCACGCTTATAATCGAAATGATGTAAATTTACTTTTGAACAATCCCGCATTATGTTAGAATCTAAATAATAAACATTTTGTACTTAATTTTATCTAATAAAAAGGTCCGGGTTGTACTAGATTTTATCTAGCTAAACGGGCAGGTTTGTACTTGATTTTATCTAATTAAAAAGTCAGGGTTGTACTGGATTTTATCTAGATAAATGTCAGGGCTGTACTTGATTTTATTTAATTATTTTAATAAACCTTTCTAAAGGGGGAATCCCCATAGGGGGATTTACCATAAACGTTTTCTTGAATACGGAATTTATTAAATTGTACTCGCAGAACAACCATTTACTAGATCTTATACTAGGTTCAATTACATGTTATGTTGATAAAGATGATCTACCAATAACTACAGAAGATAGTTATTACCCTGCTCTTAGTATAAAATTTCTCACAAAAAACAATAAACCTAAGAGAAATTCAAATCTTTGTAAAAAAGTTATAAATTTAAAAAAGCTAACTTTCCTTTATTGTACGAGCAATTATTACTTTGTGGTAATTTTTAAGTGAATTTAATAATGTTGATAAGGCATGTTCTAAATTCTATGAGAAAGTATATGGTATATTTGATTTGTGTGTACCTTATTAGAGCAGTAGAAAATCAAACTATTTCTATTCCACTGCTTGAATCGGTGAATTTGCGTGTTCCATTTTTTTTATATCCGTAGTCGATTGACTTTTACATATACAACACCTAGAATAAATGCCATGTATAATTCACCTGTTGAAAGAATGTGCACATACTTTAATGCTTACTGTTACAGTAGCTCATGTGATATTTTGATAAATAAATAAAAAATTAATGAATGAATAAATGAATGAATGAATGAATGCATGGGAATATTAAATTATTTTGTAAACATTTGGAGTGATTGTGCGATAGCGACATTTAATTTATACCACTGTCCGTGGTCTCCTGACATAAAATCTCATTTTGAATTACTTTCCTGTAAATTTATTTAGGTGCCGGCCGGTCTGGTTTCATCTGACTGCGCAGACGCAGACATTCTTTGTTATTTGTGTAATTTTGATTATTTAGTAATTTATGGTAATTATTAAGTTATTAAAGTTTTCCGACAAATGAGGCATACATAATAGATAATTGCAAACCCTCAATTGAAACGATCGCGAGCCTGATAATTTATTTACTCCTTTTCGATTGAGCCTGAACCCTAATAAATAATACAGGAATAATCATGTAAGTAACATCAACATTTAATAATTATAAAAACTTTATTTGGAGGGCGAATACCTAATACGGATAAAATTCTCGACGGATAAAGTTACAATTAAAATACAAAAATAGAGACTAAGACTCAATCTACTTTTATCCAACAAACAAACAAATAACCAAACTAAAAATGAAAACTAGGAACACATACGACAGCAGAACTCGAGTATTATTTATCTAATGGGATTTATATATTTATTTATTTATAATATATGTGGGTTGTAGTCGCAGTAAGAAGATTTTGTGTGGTTTTAAGGGTTTGTAGGATGTCCCTTTCTTTCAGAGTTCTCTTTCAGAAAATAAGTTAAATGTCGTTTGGGTTACGGTTATTGTTGTTGCTTTATCCAAATAAATATCATTATTGTTTGTTATAAATTTTAGTGTTTTATACGTTTAACTCACTCCCATAATCCCTCATTTTGAAAGGTTTTATAAGAGATAATTACATAAAAATAAACGGAAGCCTTTCAGGTCTTGCACCTGAGTTCAAACGTGAATACAACACCTCAAAAGTACCTTGGGTTACTAAATTAATGACCTTTATTACCGTAAGTATTTATTTGTCGCAATTTAATATGCCATGGTGTTATATTTCACTTTATCACTTGGGGTGTAACTTTTACAGATTCTTTGCTGTGGGGGGTTTGTATGCTTACAACATATAGGTAAGTATACTTACATTCAAAACTTTATCTTCATACATTTTTCAAAGCTTATTTCGATTTCGATTTTGTGAAACTAACTTTTTTAAATAATTAATTATAATCCCCACTGCAAAATTACCTTATATCATGGGCAGAACACTAATCCACTTAATCTAGGATCTTGGATTTCTTTGACAAATTTTGTCAACGAGACCTGCCAGGAAATATAGTGAGAAATATTCTGCAAATTAAATATAATTATATCATCCAGTATATTGACTGGATTACTGTTCGAATCAATGGTTACTGTTACTTTCCATGTACAGCTGAATTTTAAATTTCTTCAAGTCTAAAAGACTGAGCTTCATCGTCTGCCTTCACCGAGGGGTAAACCACTTTAAAATCTTAGAGACCAACGTTCAACATTATGTGGACGTTGTGTTCTATTTTTTTCCTTATCAGTCGTTATCAATAAGGAAAACTCCGTATCAATAATAATATTGTAAACTACTTAGTGTTAAATTAATTTGTTGACAAATATCCTTTGCGGCGTGTGAAGCTTTGTTAATCTCTTTTTCTCTACTTCTAGATACCATAAATATGTTTAGCCCATTCGATCGACTACATTTTATATTGTATTGTAAAGTATTGTAAAATGCTGTTCAAATTATCGACATTACTAAGAATTTGATTTCACCCAGTTAACAAACAAATTTTCAAACTCTGTGGAATGGGTTATTTCATCTGTTCCTTCAGACTTCAGACCTTTACTGATGCGTGATTTGTCAGCCTTCGATATTGCGTCTCACTGGCTTGCCTCAGTTACCCTGCCTTAGCTTAGACGCATCGTAACGCTCACAATAACATATTTGTCCAAACTTTTGTTAAAAGTAGGTTTTTATGAGTATGAGTATGAGTATAAGAGACCTATAACCAGCCCCATTTCATCATCACTCTCGGACCCCGTACAGGCCTATGTTTACTTACGCCGATTTTTGTTCGCCCCCAGCAACTGCACGGCTTCACCCGTGTTTGCTGGGTGCGAATGTCCATTGCGTTCCGTACTGTCCCCTATTTGGGGCTCGAGAGCGACATGCGAATGGTTTTAATAGCCATTCTCGGGTTCGCCGAGCCGATACTATACGCTCAGTAGGGTATAGAGGAGGAGGGACGGGAGGGTGTTGGTTTTTGAGGGTCAATTACGCCGATTTAAAACTAAGTACGACGCGAAATCCCCCTAGGCCAGTCGATTAGTATTACTCCAAACATTTGGGATTACTATTTGGAGTTGGGGAGTTGTTATTTCGCTGCAGGGGTGTAGTTTCCTAGTCGAGGTCTTCGTATTGTTCGTTACTGTCATTGACCGTGTCCTGGTCAGATAGTTCCTGCACTTGGTAAAATGTGTAAAGGTTTTTTTTATTTTATTTTATTGTTGCTTAGTTGCTCCCAACTGGTCTTGTTAATTTGTGAGAAGTGCATGTTTTGTGCTAACGTATTTTTTTTACTTTTAGTGTCTAATGTGTTTACATAATCCATGGAGTTTGATTAGAGTGCTTTTTTTTCTTTGTTTATGTTTTCTTAATTTATGAGTGTTATTTATATTCTAAGTGTCAAATATTTATTTGGTCTCGATTTTGTTAGTCTTGGATTGTTTTGTTGACAGCTTTATTATGGCCCCGATAGGCTGGTTGGGAAGATTGTTTTTTTTGGTTAGTATTGACTTTCTAATGTATTTATTGTTACTGATATTTATTGTTTTTTGTAGGGATTAGGCAATGTGCCTTGTCTAGATTAATTTGCAAATTATGTGTTAGGTCATGCAGATGATTTGAGGATACTCAATTTTTTGCAGGTGGCCTAGTCCTCCCTTGTTTGACCTCTTTTGTTTGGCCAGTGAAAATCGTCCTGTTGACAGGTGATGCGACCGCTCAGACGCTGACACTTGTGACTTAACACTTAACTCTTTTGACCGTTTTACTATATTAGTTTGCACTTGTCACTTCACTCTTCCTTATCACTTGGCACTTAACACATTCTTGACCGTAGAGTAGTCTGTACTAACTGTAATTGTTACACTATAATTGTTTGCACTATGAGGGATTATTTGTTGGTTATAGTTTTCACGTTTTACGTTTTAAGCTCTGACTCAGCTAACAAGCGACCTACCCAGTCAAGTGCTGGGACGAGACGGTTTTGTTAAAAGTAGGTTTTTAGTTGTATAAATTTTAATGATTTTAAATGCTCATTTTTAATAGGAAATTAAAGCCATAACAATATTTTTTCAACTTTTTATTGAAAATAGATTTTTAGTAAAAAATATTTTTTTGTATATATTTGTTATATTACAAACAAATAAAACCCTTTGTGGGCTAACAGTAAAATAGTAATGGGGTAACTAATATCATCAAAGTATTATATTTTTTCTATTTACAGTTTTAAGAGTGAAATAATTTTGTACGTTTTCTTCTTAAAAAAGTATTAAGCGATTTAAAAAAATATTATAAACCTTTTTATTTTGAGATATATAATCCATTAAGGTCACAAGCTCTTAAGGTATCCAAAGTATTAATAGTTGAAAATAAGAAGGTGTTTTAGTGGTTGTTCATCCTTTTATGTTCTAAAGTATTATAAGGATTAATATATTAATATATATAATTTAAAAATGCCTAGTATTGTAAGTGAAACTCGAAGAGTAATGGTATACCAGGTTATTTTTAGTTCTTTGTGATCAATATCATAAGGGATTTTTCATTTTTAATACAGTTTTAGTTTTAATATAGCTAATTTTTATTTGATATTAAATAATATTCCTATCAAATTTGAACCCTTTAGGTTGCCAGTTACTGATCGCCCAAAAGGTAAGTATTTCAAATTGATGAATAAAAAAAGTCAGCTGGAATGGTTCTAAAGAACTTTTAGGTATTCCAAAAATACTTAGAGAAACAGGAAAGGCTCAGGCTCAAGAATGCGTTGATGCAGCTTTCAGTTGCTTTCTCATTTTCGTATTATCTATAATGATCCAGAAACTGGACTATTTAACCGCTCTTAGAAAGCGTAACCAACTATTGATCAAACTGCTTATAGCGCAGATAATATTGGTAAGTTTTAGAATTCTTTATTTAATCGTTTAACAAAAATACTGCAACTACAAGATTTTTAAGCTTGTCTCTTCTGTTTATTGGAGAATGAAATGCGCTCCCGGCCCTCTTCTGGGCTCACAGCGTTTTTCTATATTTTTTGGAAAAAATTAAATTTTTGTAATCTAAAACTAACTTTTTATTAAAATGCTTCAAACAAAAAATATTTGTGGCATCTACTAGCACTTGATTTTAGATTTATTTGAAAGACAGAACAGTAAGCTATTAAAAACACTTAACACAGAGTGTGAGAATGCGTGACATTTTTTAAAACCTTAGTAATGTCCATACATTAATAAAAAATTTCGGGGGGGGGGTGTTAAGCCCACTAAACACTACCCTGAATCCGCCACTGTACAAAGCCATGGGTTTAGATTTTATCAGAAAAATGTATAAGCGATAAAATTGTCTGCAAACCCTAAAAAACTCCTGTATCCGCCACTATTTTACTTGCACTTGCAAATTTGTAAAAAAACAATTAGTAGTAAATTGGAATTTCTATATAAAAACCTTTAAGGTTTTTAAAAACTCTTAAAAATACAATTTACAGTTTACAACGTTACATTTATAGATGTAAATATGTGGCAATATTAATAAAGTCGGGGCTAAGTGTTTACGATATTGGCGATAATTAACAGGGCAAAAGGACAATGACGATGACCACAACAATAAAGTGAAAGTATGTATGGGTGGTAACGGTGGTCATAATTGAACCCTGGTCTACATGTGTTGTAACAAGCATCCCAACGGCTTTGGCGAACCACCCATTACAACCACTTGTCATTGATGTTATTAGTTTAAACTGTGTTTGTGCCACGTATGAAGGTAAATACAATTAAGTTTTCCTAATTAATCTAATCAAGCAACGGGATTTCTCATAGATTAGTCAATGAAGGTTAATAGACTTTGTTATTTCAAAGAGAACTTATATATATTTTTACATTTTTAATTTCTACATAAAATTCTGTGTAAAGTTACTATGCCCATGTCCTATATCTAAAGTAAATAGTTTTCTAGAATCTAGATTTGCTATTAGGTTTACGTATATGGGGGTAAACTTTTTGGAATCTTAAAACATTGTTTAAAAGATTCTATGTCAATTCAATATTATTTTGTATCAAGAAACCTGTGACGGGTGACCACATAATCTGTCATTGTTAAAAATTTAATGGCGTCAATTTTTCAGGTTGTTATAAACAAAATTACTGATAAAAAGCAGTCAGTGAATTTTAAAAAACATTAACATTAAAATTAAACATTAAAATTTAAAAGTAATACAGTATTTGCTAATTTAAAAAAAAATCAACAAAGCTTTAGATGAAGCACTAGCTCATTGAAAACAATAATTTAATGAAATATTTTAATAACAAAAAGAATGTGTAATTAACAATTTTATATTATTATATTTGACTATTCTGGGCTCGATTTTAGGTCTAATATTAGAAATTGTTAAATATCTCTAAAATTATTAAATTTATTTATGGGAAATAGTTACATCAATCGAAATGTTTTTTAATTTTCTATTTATGTAAAAACATACAGGGTGTTTCATTTAAAATAAAAAAGTTATTAACGTTTTAAGTTAGCCTAATTTGCCCTGGGTTTTCTTGGGTAATTTGTTAAAAACTGTTAAAGAATTGACATGGAATCTTTTAAACAATATTTTAAGATTCCAAATATTTCACCCATATTTCCGCAAACCTAATAGCAAAAAAGTTATAGGCTATTTTTGATTGACGCGCATTTGTCAAATTTATCGGAAAAAGTTAATAACACGAAAACTATTCACTTAAGGTATAGGACATGGTACAGTAATTTTAATAAAAATTTTATGTAGAATTTAAAAATGTATTTAAAATAACAAAGTTGATGTCACTTCCGATCAAACCGGAAGGGGCATTTTGTTTAAAATATTTTAGAAAAATAGGCTTAATTGAATTATAAACGCTTAAATTTTTTACCATTTTGAGGGTTATGCATTTTCGGAAAGTTGAAGTTGGTTTGTTCCATCTCCATAATAGTATTTTGATATAATTGTGTCAGTTTTTAGCAGGCCCGGATCTAGGGGGGGCAAGCCGGGGCACTTTCCCCGGGCGGCAACTTAGGGGGGCGGCAAAATGAACCTCTTGATAATATAAATTTTTAGTTTTAGATTCCCATTTGTATTTATAAAAAAAATACTTATGTACTTACTACATTTAAAAATCTATTTGGGTTCCCTTTATATAAGGTGTGAACACAAAAGTGGTTGTACACCTTTTAAATTTCGCGGTGGTTTAGAGAGCCGAAACGACGGTGGCGACCGGTCGGCCCAAAAAGTGTGATAGTACGATAGTACGGGTGTAATTCGCCATACAAAACGAGGTTATCGAGCTATTGGGTAACGAGTGCAGAGACCAACTTTTCCAAAAAATTAAGGAAGCAAAATATTTTACCATCATGTTTGACTGTACACCTCACACACCGAGCAAATAAGTCAAGTAATTCGGTATGTCGAAATTGATACTAAAAGTTGTTCAATTAAAGAAACCTTCATTGACTTTATCGAGGTAGAGGGAAAGACACGAATATTTGACCAGTAAAATTCTGGAGAAGTTGAGAAACGATGGGTTAGATATTCAGCAGTGCCGTGGCCAATCTTATGATAATGGCTAAACATTTTGCAACAGAATGAACTGGCCGAATTTGTTCCTTGTATTGCGCATTCGTTAAACCTTGTGGGAATGCATGCCGCGTTAGCCTCTACAGAAGCAGTAAAATTGTTTGGAGTGGTCCAGTCAATTTCGACAAGTCGATGGTGTATTTTAAAGGAATGCACCAAGACAAAGCTGCAGGGCTCTAGCCAAACCAGGTGGTCTGCAAAGTATCAGGCCGTAACAGCTATTACCAACAACCTTATAGATATTGTTGGAATATTGAAAAAATCTAAATTCGATTGACCTAATGGATGGGCTAATTCGAACATTAAATCGAATGCGGAAGACACCGATTGAAAATTGGGAAAAGGAGTAAAAGTTAATTGAAGAAAAAATTAATATGGAACCGGTTTTTGGTAAATTTGGTATTTGACAGACTGGTAACTAAAATTTTTACCAGAATTAAGAGTACCAAGACTCTTAATTCCTACTTGTCATTCTTGAATGGAAAAGAACTTTCAGAGGACTGAAAAAACATGGTCTCGATCTTGCTTTAAAATACAGCAAAAAATTAAATGTCACAGATTTTTGTCACGAGCTGGTTGTCTTTCAGGACCAATTTTTAAATATATTTAAAAATGCCAATATAACTACAGAAATAAGTGGTTTAGGTTTGTTGCCGAGGATTTATGCAAATAATTTGGAAGAAGCATTTCCAAATATTTGTATTGCGTTGCGCATATATTGTACACTCCCAACAACTTCCGCCAGTTATGAAAGAAGTTTTAGCAAGTTAAAGCTAATAAAAAAATATTTGCGTTCTTCTATGAGCAACAAAAGATTATCAGGACTTGCAATATTGGCAATTGAAAATACCTTTGCACAATCAATAAATTTTGAGATTGTAGATGCTTTTCAGAAAAAAAAGCACGCAAAATTAGTTTTTAATGTTGTGTAGGCATACCTACACAACATTAAAAACTAATTTTGCGTGCTTTTTTTTATATATACAGGGTGTTTCATAATATATGCGCAGGACTTCAGGATGTGATAGCTCATCCAAAAGAAAAAAAGTCGCTATTAACTTACCCTCTAAAATTCACAATTTTCGAGATACAGGGTGTTGAAATTTTAGAAAAAAAATCGTTTTTTTCGATTATCTCTGGAACCGTTCATCGTACAAAAAACAGCTTTTGTAAGCATTTTGTACTCATAATAAGCTGTTTTGTGCCAGAAAAAAATTTTTTTTTACTCATAATTGGTGGAGATTTTGAAGGGGTAGCGGGTGTTTTTCTCCTCAACTTTAATGCCCCTGAAAAAATTACGGTTTTGAGAGGCCCATTCGAACCGCCAATGTTTTCTACACAAAAAGGTACTCTTGGTCATAAGCTCTAAAGTTGACCGTTTTCGAGAAAAATCAACTTTTATGTTTAAAAACATGGTCAATTTAAAAAAAAAATATTTTTTTTTACTAATTAAACAAAATTTATTTTAACGTTAGGACAAGTAACAAAACCAAACCATAATTGCAAAATAAAAAATGATTTAAAAGTTGTCTTTGCTTAATTCTCCAAACCGTAAAGGTAACGCATTTCGCACATTTCAGCATTTGAGTAAAAAATCATTTTTTAATTTTTTTTTTAATTTTGCAATTATCGTTTGGTTTTGTTACTTTTTCTAACGTTAAAATAAATTTTGTTTAATTAGTAATAAATTTTTTTTTTCAAAAAATTGACCATGTTTTTAAACATAAATGTTGATTTTTCTCGAAAAAGGTCAACTTTAGAGCTTATGACCAAGAGTGCCTTTTTTCTGTAGAAAACATTGACGGTTCGAATGGGCCTCTCAAAACCGTACTTTTTTCAGGGGCGTTGAAGTTGAGGAGAAAAACACCCGCTACCCCTTCAAAATCTCCACCAATTATGAGTAAAAAATTTTTTTTCTGTCACCAAACATAGCTTATTATGAGTAGAAAATGCTTACAAAAGTTGTTTTTTGTACGATAAACGGTTCCAGAGATAATCTAAAAAACCGATTTTTTTTCTAAAATTTCAACACCCTGTATCTCGAAAATTGTGCATTTTAGAGGGTAAGTTAATAGCGACTTTTTTCATCTTTTTGGATGAGCTATCACATCCTGAAGTCCTGCGCATATATTATGAAACACCCTGTATATTAAAATAAAGTGTACTTTTTATTTGTTAAATCTTACAATTGAGTTTTATTTGAATAATCTCCAAAATGCAATAAAAAATAATTGGTTTATCATCATTGTTTTAAAAAATTCAAAGGGGGCGGCAAATTTGACTTTTGCCCCCCATTTAAAAACTTCTAGATCCGGGCCTGGTTTTTAGTTTAGGTTAGTCTAAATCCGAGTTTAGTATATAAAGATTTATCCAACCTCACTTTCTACTTTTAATAGTTATTTTTATAATTCTACGTTTTATGTATCGTTACACAAATAAAATTGTGTCTTAAAGATAAAATATTTTATGCCATTCGGCTGAGAAGTGTCTCTGAGGTTTGCTTAATTGCTCAAGCTTTCAGCTCAGCATAAAACGACTCACAGCATAAATAACTATTATTAAAAACGACTAATTTTAAGTACCGATACATCTGGTCATTTGGTAGATAAATGAACGCTCTAATAAGGCTATATATTTTAAAAATTAACCGGGGGAAAGCTCTTATCTCTTAATATTGTCGTTGACTGAAAATACCAGTCTGTTGAAAATATTAATTAATATACCATCAATTAAAGTGTAAATCTAAATTATAATAAAAAAATATACTGGTTTCATAATAAATATTTTTAATATGTTTATGTATTAAAATAAACTAAAGTGAATATAATCATATATACATTTCGACATCATAGTCCACTAAACAATATGCTTTTATTATTATTACAACTAAAACTGGCTATAAACTGGTATATTCGCCATATTCTCCATTATTATATTATTCGCTAAGTACGTTGTAAATTTTATGTTGCTTGGACAAAAGTCGTCATCAAAAATATGTAAGGGGTTTTTAAAATACCTTCATAAAATCTGTTATATTGATCGTATAGGTTAAATACCTGGTTTTCTATAAACGGTTACCTTGATATTTTTTATAGTATTTAAAACTCTTTGGTTACATAGTAATATCGAATGAAGCAAAAAGTTGATACTTTATTAAGCCATTGTAATCCAATTGACCTAATCGATTTATAAAACATAAGAAACCTTATTTATTTTTAAAGTTACATAGGCATTTCTGTTTTAACACTCCACTCAAATTAGTTTTAAAACTAATTAAATTAATTAATTACAGTATGTTTTAAAAATATCAAAGTAAATACAAATTAATTTATTAATTTATAATTTTTATAAAAACTAAAATTTTAGGCGATGCATATGCATATCTTATCTTATGTCTTAAACCTTTTTAATACAAAATTTTTGTAACACCTTTGAATTACTTAACTTTATTCAATTTTAGTTTAAGCATCACTTTAAAGTCAATGTTTACAAATATGTACTCGTACATCTTAATTTTCTATAAAATTGGTCCCATTTGAGAATTCCATAATTTACGATATGATTGACAGAATTTTGGATATAATAGCGAGGGCCAAAGAGAATAAAGGACCACCAAGGAGCACATCTAATCCATAAGTTAAACATGAAATCCATTGTGAAAAGGTTTGTATACAATTTTAGAAGACCATAAGTTTCACAATAAATTGTAAGCGTTAGTGTGAAAAGACCAATTTCAATTCATTCAGTAGCGATGAATACTAATGCTGGGCAGAATCGTTCAGGATTTTGTAATCACGTAAAGTATTCGAGAGGTGTTGGATTTAGTTCCAGGGGATCTGACCTGAATGACATAATGTTATGGAACTTAATTTTACAAAACGTTTTGAAGTGTGAAATATTGAAAGTAATCCACCGGATGTTTCTAGAAATAACAAATATAAAGTTAATTAAACAAACCTCTTATTAAACCATTATTAAATATTTTACTTAAAACCAGCATTAATTTGATAACTTTTTAAAGAAAACCCTATTTTGGGTATACAGCAATTTAGTTCTTTTAAGATATATACAGATAAGATTATTATCATTATATTTTTCGTTGTCCCTTATTTCACCAAAATAAATCGAATTCAGGTAGTTGACTGTTTTAGTACATTAGTTTTTATAATTAGTTTATATTCCCAGAATAAAGAGTTTCTAAAAAATAAAAATAATTTTGGTTAAATTTGATTGTGTAACTAAAACCTACTCTATTTGCAAGAATATTAAGTCCTAATAACTTAGTAACCTTTATTAACTAGAAATAATATTAAATTTATGGTCTTTCATAATGTTTATCATATGACAAACAAAGGCTTCATTGCAATATGTTTGTTTATGATGATTAGGATTCGATATTTGATTAGTTTAGTTGAATATGCACTTTCCGCTGTTTGCATTCTATTTTCATTAATTAACATTTTGAGTACATTATTTTGTTTGTCATACAATATAACTCTAGTATGTCGATCACCCGTTAATATTAAAATTGTTAATTAAGTCAATGAGCAATATGTTTCTAGAAGTGTTCATATCCAATTTATTTGCTGTGTTAAACAAATATTTCAATTATCATTTATTCGTTATCAAGAGTATACCATATAAGGTAATTTTTATTAAAATTTTAATTTTATAACAGAGAAATACATTTTTTCAATTAATACAATTTTTAATGAATTGTTCTATCATCGCATAACGGAATAAACACTGTGGACAAAACTCAGTAATGGGAGAAAACATATCTCTAGCTCCTTCCTTGTGTTATTAAGTTAATTATGTAAAATTTATAATAAATAATAAATGAATACAATGTTTTTTAATTTAAAAAAATATGTTGGTCCAAGTAGTAAGAATATATTTTTATTTATTTTTGTAAAATAAGTAAATTAATTAATTAGATATATTTTAAAATTTGACACCAACATTTAATAATATGTATATACTATACCTACATATTTCATAATATACCTAGTCTTGATATTTTCGTGTCTAATTTTAAAAATAATTCCTTGTGTTATGTTAATTACGTGTAATTTATAATAAATAATAAAAACTTGAAAAGCAAGTTTTAATTATTAAAACCTTATTATTATTCCCATTTAAGTAGTATATGGGGCATTCCACGATACTTTTTATCCCGTTATTAAAAAAAATAAAAACCACACGCGTGTAATGAATTATTATTTTATAATAAGATTATTATGCTTACAAGCCTATTAAAAGCATAATAAACAATATTTCAAAAAAGTGGTTTTTACTCACAATTTTTAATTGTGAAGGGCGGGACGAAAATTCCTGAGTACCGTGGAATGCCCCATAAACTAGCAAATTTAATATATTTGACATTCTAAAACTACAAAATTTACTATTTAAGCATTAAAGATTAATATTTAAATATCATTTATTTAATTTAAAAATATATTTTATATTATAAAACAAGTAAAATTTGCATTTTATGATTATTCAATTTTGCTATCTAAAACTGTAAAATTCCCTCCACACAATCTTAATAAAGGGTTAAAAAATCAATAAACATTTAAGCTAATTCCAGTACAACTTACTAAATAAAACTGTAATTTTTATTTTTCTAACTCCTGTTCCAGAGGCTTGCGCGAAAAATTACAGTTTGAGATAGTAATACTTATAATCCAGTCTTTAAGTTTTAAAATGATGTGCAGCTACAATATACATGACTTGAAACTGTAATACTTGCACTATCACGGAAATAGTGTAAATTTTGCAGTTTTGAGTTCGAAGCGTTCACTTGCTACCCAAAACTAATAAATGCTAAATTCCAAGTTAAGTTTTCTTGTTTTCTTTTTTGCGTGTAGGTATGTGGATTACCTTAATTGATCTTTGTAAAATATTTTTAGTTAATATAAGAACTTACTTACTTACTTATAAGACTTATTTACTTGGAAAATCTTATACTGGTCTTAATAAAATAATAATATCATATACCTATATGTCTCCCAATTTAAATCGAGCGCTTCTTATATTAGTAAAATGTGACACCGCTAAATGGCTGGTCGTGGTATGTTAAAAATATTGGTTGAAGATCAGGAACAAGTGTTTTCCTTATGTATTAAGAGCGGTAAGTACTTCTAATTGTAAATATTAATTTAATAAAATTATGCGTACTTTTTTAATATATAACGACGGTCCCTTAATTCTTTTTAATTATATCCCTGACTAAACATTTTAGATTTGTACAATGACGTATATTTACAATACATAATCCCAAATTTTCGTAAACTGATCTCAGATACCTTGGTCTCCCATTATTTGTGTCTAAACGTAACGACGGTCCTCTGTAACGACGGCCCATGAAAAGGGACCGTTGTTGCTAACATAGGGAACATATTTGAAAAATTATGCAAATGCTTACCTCCTCACCTGTTTTCCAAAAGAAATATGTTTTGTATGCAATCAAAGAAAGTGATTACATACAAAACATTTATAATAATCTAGATTTATACATATTTTTTTGTAAACGAGCTGTTTAATAAAAACTTTTCATTTAATTTTTTACCTTTTTAAATCACAAATCATTATGTTATTATTATTTTTATAGTTGCTATGGTTGCTAAGAACAACGGCCCCTATAAAAAATAACGACGGTCCCTATAAATAATAACGAAGGCCCCTTTAATAATAATAAAATTGTTGCTAATAAAATGTATGTAAATGAAGAATAACTATGACAAATTTTTCATATTTTAATAAGTTTTTTTCATTTATTATTATTAAACCAATTTAAACCATTATTAAATTTTATCCCAGTTATAGTATAGTCTGAAACACGTTTGGAATTGCATATTTCGCCTTGTGAAACTTTTCACTTGAGCGGAATATGGCGGATTCAAAACTTATGACAGAATATACTATTATAAATAAATTAATAGAACATTTATTGACATTGGTTTTGTTTGTAAAAATAAATAAGACAAATAAGACTGATTTAACTAAAAGTGATCAAACTGTGATAAACTTAAAAAACCAATTAGATGTACTTTATGTAATTAATAATCATGACCAAATTTTAAAGAAGAATATAAGAACATTAAAATATTGTATGATAGGGCTTTAAAATCTTCAAAAATGAAAGGTTTTAAAAATAAAATATCCAACTCTGACAATAAAAGTAAAACTGTCTGGAAACCAGTTAATAGCTTAATAAGTTCTAAAAAACACACTAAAGAGATTGATATTTCAGAAAATCCTAAAGCACTATGCAATGATTTTAATAATTTTTTAGTAAAGGCTGCCCCTAACCTAATTAGGGATATGTAAAGTGTAGATTTTAAATGTTATGTTGAACATAACCCAGATCTATGTATGTAACTCCAGTGAATGTCAATGAAATAATAGATGTTGTTAATAATCTTAAAAATAAGTTGAGTAGTGGTGCAGATGAGGTGCCAACTGCTGTCATTAAAGACTGCATTCTTGAGATCTGTGAACCCTTGGCATATGTTGTAGGCAACTGTTTGAAGTATGGTGTCTTCCCTGTCCAACTGAAGACTGCTGTTGTTAGCCCAATATTCAAAAAAGGCGATCCTAAATTGATGAACAATTACAGACCAATAAGCTTACTATCTTCCTTTTCCAAAATTTTTGAGACTGTTGTGTGTACTAGATTGGTAAATTTTTTTACATCTAACAAGTTGTTAAATCAAAATCAGCACGGCTACTTGAAGGGTAGGTCAGTGGATACAGCAGTGCACAGCTTCTTGCAAAAAATATTTGACAACTTTGAAGACAAATACCTATCACTGGGATTATTTATTGATTTGTCTAAGGCATATGATTGTCTAAATCACGACATACTATATAAAAAGTTGGAAAGATATGGTAAGTTTAGTAAGAGGCTGTGTATTGAGGTGGACGCAGTCCTATTTGACAGGTAGAAGCCAAAGGGTTAGATTGGTCAAGGATGGTAAAAGTTTTGGTTCTGAGACACAGCACTTAAGTCTGGGGATCCCACAGGGAAGCACCATAGGGCCATTTTTGTTTATTATATACATAAATGATATTGAGAATGTGGTCTCACACAAACTTGCTTGTAAGGGGACAAACTTACCCAGATGTACTGGCAGAGATTGGAAATTTGATGGAAGTTACTGAAAGGTATTTTTTTATGAATAGGTTGAAAATAAATGCTGATAAAACAAATTGTATTCTGTTTAAAAAAGTTCAAGATCAATTGACCACTCCAGCTAGTGCAAAAATTAATCAAAATAGAATAAATTTTACATCTGCGACTAAATTTCTTGGATTACACATAGATGAACATCTAGATTGGTGTGTTCACACAGATTTTTTATGTAGCAAATTGAATGGGGTAGCATACTCGCTACGAGTTTTAAAAAATTACCTTGATAAGTCCACACTAATGGTAGTGTATTTCTCAAATTTCCAATCTCTGCTAAGGTACGGGAAGAAGTAAAAATATCAAAAACATTTTTGTCACACAGAAACGTACAGTTAGAATTATTAATAATAAAAAAGTGACATGTCCTGTAGAGATTTGTATAAATCAAGTAAAATATTGACAGTTACTGGGTTATATATATACGAACTACTGTTTTTTATGTTTAATAACAAGCACTTGTTTGAACAACTTAAATCTATAAATCTAGTCGAAACACAAGAACGCACTGTTATATGCTCTCTAAAAATGAATTAGTCAAAAATGACTAATTTAATAGTTATTAGTGGCTGCTTTTTTACTTGTACTCTGGTTAACCATGGAATACCATGGCATTTAAAAATTTAACTAATTATTATGTAAAATTGTCCCCTGAATCCGAAAATGTCGTCAAAAGTTAAAAAAATGAAACTGTTTTTGAGATATAGTCAATTTTCCATTTAATATGGAATTGACTATATTTTAACTGCTCCACTTTCATAATTTTCGGATTCAGGGGACAATTTTACATAAGAATTGGCTGTTAAATTTTTGGATACCATGGTATTCCATTACAAGTGAAAAAGCAGCCACTTATAACTATCAAATTAGTCATTTTTGACTAATTCATTTTTAGATAGTGTATCCTATAGGATGACTATATATGACTATAGTCATAGATTAACCATGTATATGAAAAAAGTTGTTTTTATTCATGTATTGTCTGTTATTATTATTATTAATATTATAATAAACTTAATAAGAAAGTCTTTATTATTCGCTTACTTATACTTAATAAATGCCGTATTTAACAAGATCTCACTATAAAGGTACTACCTAGAAAAACCATTACAAATATTTACTAAACTTTATTATTATATTCTAAAGCAACATCTTTCTTGAATTTATTTTATATAAATTTTCCACATTTTTCGTTAAACCAATAAATATTATCCCAAAACATTTTACTGTAGACCGTTTGTATCCTGAATATTTTAAGTTTATGAAAGAAAATAATATTTTAAAAATCTTCAAATTCTTTGAACACTATTTGTTATGAAATAACACCGACAAATACCTTAAGCAAAAAACAATTTTGCATTGAGAATAATACAAAATGCTCGGCATTCTCTGTTCAGAAGACATATTCTTGAAACGCCACCGTTCCTAAGCAGCGAGTTGTCGCCTTTTTGCGACGCACCGAGAGCCAGCCACTTCCCTTAAATTCCGTACGTGTTTCGCAAACTGACAGCAAAAAATAACAAGTGAAGAGGCTAATCTCGAGCCGCAATCCATCTTGATTACACGTGGGACAGTCTTCACTTTGCAAGAAGTGGAAGAATACGCAGCAGCGCTGGATTGGAGGTCGGCTGGCGCCGCAACTGCCACACAAAGCTCCACGAATTGACGAGAACATCTCGCACTAACTCACTCTTTACCCTAATAAGAATTTTTTGCTGTTATCTTCTCTGGCACAATTGCCTCGGCAATAAAACAGCCATTATCTCCGTTTTGTTTTAACTTCAATTGAACTGCTCTTTAAATGGTCCCGATAATTAGCATATTTATAAGGTTTTCGGCTCTTTTTGAAATACCAGTTTGTAATTTTAAAAGCAATATCATTTCCAATATGGCAAATTTGAAAAATTAAATTAACCAAAGTTTTATAAAAGTAGTAGACAAAGTAGTACTTATTCAGGGTTTAACTGAAATGGCCATAAAACGTTGCCTGTGAATTAAAGCAATTTTTACGTACCGATTAAAGTGTGTAAAATTAAAATTCATACGAATACAATTTTGCAGGATGGCGCTTATTTTCACTTATCAATAATTATTATTCTAATAAATAAGAGCTTTTTTAGTTTGATGCGTATAGTATTACAATATTTTGTTAATAAATTTATTTGAATAAAAATATTAAAACAGATTGGTTTGATAATAACATATACATTACATTTAGCATCACAAAGAGTACCTCTTTCTCTTTTGTAGAATCTAAGATTTAGATTGATGCATCTAAAAAAGTTATCAGTAACTACTTATCGCGGTAATAAAACGGTTAATTCTACCTGTCCGATTACATTTAATATTAAGTAAAAAGAAGATAAAATCTCTTAACTAGAGGAACAAGACGCAAGACTGGTAGCATCGAGTGGTAATCCGTTAACAATGGTTCATATCTACACGGATTCCCATATATCCTTGTGAATGAGAGCCCATGGTGGACTAGAGCTCGATTTAGTATAATTTTATGGTCGGCTACCTGGTGGTCCGGTGACGAATGGGTCCAGTAGCGCTCGTTACGTCTCGCCCATTCAGGGATTATCATTCTTCAGATAGCGCATCAGACGGATGTTGTTGCTTGCATGCTATACAGACGCCTCCACCTTTAAGACATCGTCGTCTGGGTGCGGACCACTTCGCTCCACTCAAAACCACGATGACTATCTCGACGCTGTTTTTTAATTAGCGATATCATCTCCAGGACGAGGATCATACCCGTTCGACATGCATCCGCATAATGGTTTATATTTGCACTCTTAAATTACAACCTGCTTACCTCCAAATTTAACTGTTCTTATATATTTTACATTAAGATCTAGTTTCGAAAGTTTTATTTATACCAAAAATATATGTGACCTGGACTACGGAAAGGTACCTATGGTTAGAAATCAAGTTTTCGAAAAAACAGCTGTTAAAGATAACGTCGTGTCCGTGCGTCGCGTTTGTATTTGCGCTTCTACCTCATCTTTTTTCGTCTTACCATTGTCTCACAGTGAGACTCTCACCACCTCTCTTTAGACTTGGTGCCTTTACAATACATATTTTTGTACCTTATTCAAGTGATTTCCCCTAAATAGCTAATTTTGTGAACATTGAAAAAGTTGTAATAATACGTGCTGCTTTCCTTATATATCCATTCTATTTTCAAGATCGTGGTTTTTCGTTGATATGCAGCTAATTTAAAATTGTTTTAGTTTGTGAAAGTGCAGAATGGATTTAGAAGAAGAATTTAAAGCAGTGGAGAAACAATATTTTGCGGATTGCGATGAAGATTACGAAGATGGAGGTGCAGGTGTGACTTAGAATATGACGTTGTACCAGATTCGTCTTTCGATATGTCTCTTCAGGATATTGAAAATAAAAGATCAAAAAAGCAATTATTGATCTATTTACAATTTTTTTCGCGATTTTTATAATTCATCTTAAACTTTAAGGATGACTTCCAGCAAAAGTTTCAAACTTAGGAGTCTGCGGTTTGTTCCATTAAAAAATACGTTATATTTTCTATAAATTTCGATCAAAAAACAAAAATTGATTCTTCCGACCATAGGTACCTTTCTATAGTCCAGGTCACATATGACATTTTGGAATCCCTTTGAAGTTCTGGACAACGACGCTTGCAAAGAAGAATGTATCTTGATTTTATAACACAATGAGTTAAGTTTGTGTGTAATTTAAAGATTTTTTACAAAAATAAATATATTTATTTATTTATTAACTCATTTTTAAAAATATATTGTTATCGTATTTTATTTTATCATAAACTTAGTACTAGTTATAATAAAATAAACTTTATTTATCTCGCTAATCCGGCTCTGTGATAGTCCGACCCTGCCAATAATCCGGCGGTAATTTGGTGAATGCAGATTTTCACTGCACTTTCTATAATCCGGCGGTTTCCACAAATTAGTATCCGATAATTCGGCGTTTTCGTCTAAACACGTTTATTATCTATTGTAATATTGCAAAGTATGTTATCTCCGATTTTTGGTGAGATACTGAGAAAAAAGGCTATATTTTTTTATCAAAAAATGTGTTTATTTACTGTATAAGAATAAAGAAATAACTATAATAAAATACATATGGGTCATTCCACGATACATAAATACGATATATATAAATTTTGTCCCGCCCGTCACAATTAAAATTACACGTTATAAAATTTATTTTAAAATATTGTTTATTATGCTTGTAATAAGCTTATATGCACAATAAAACTAGTATTATAAAATATTAATTTAATAACTTGTGGTTTTTACTCACAATTTTTAATTGTGACGGGCGGGACAAAAATTACTGAGTAACGTGGAATGCCCCATATGTAGTCTTAAACACTAAATACAGTGTTACAATAATGAGAATATAATACCAAAAAAATTAATGAGCTTTCCAATAATCCGGCGTTTTCCGTAATCACTTGCATTTGACGAGGCGGATTACTGAGATTTTACTGTATTATACAGTGTATAACTATTTTATTTTATTTTATTAAGTAGAAAAAATATATTTTAAGTCCAATGGATTTTTAAATTGCCCCTTAAAAACCACATTTTATGTTCCAATCTAGTTTAGGTTTAAAAAATGCAAAACAATGAAGCACGTGGATTGACACCTAGTTTTCGAATAAAAGAAATGATTAAAACGGCGTTATTTTTTCCATACTTTTAAAAACAAAAACTTTTTGTATAGACCAGTGCAGAAGCCTTTAAAAATGGTAAAAAGAGAAAAAAAATAACAGTAGGATGAAACCCATTGGAAACGGAGGGGAATATAATAAAAATTAAAGGAAAAATAAATTACGGGCGATCTGAGTTCGGGAAGTGGGAGGGGGGGGGTTTAAGGGTAAAAAATGGTTTATCTCGATTTCCGGCAAAACTACAAGTCCTATGGAAAAAAGTTAAATGTCAAAGTTGTAGGTAATAAAAAGATCTACAACTTTTGTATTTACAATTTTTTCACATAACCTCAAAATTTATGTGAAAAATTCAAAAAACCAAGTTTTTGGTTTTTTATTTTTATCTTTTTCAAAAAAAAAAAAATTTTTCCACGAAATTTCGTGAAAACTTACCTTTTTATGTCCCAAATACACTGTAATTTATTTGATTTGAAATATTTATTATTTCGCCTTATTTTGACTTAATATCAAAAAAGCACCCTAATTTTCAATCGAAAATTCTCGCGTCAAAATATCAGCTTTTTTCAAAAAGTCGGTGTGCTTTTTGTTCGATGAACTCTCTACTTTCTGATGGTGTAAAAAAAATACATTACTATGGTAAATGTTCTCAGAAAATACAAAAAATATTATAATGAATAACGTAATCAGAATGAAGTATCTAAATTCAATAGTATGATTTACATGTATTTTTATATTTTATGAGATTTTCTGACATAAATGTTATTAGAATTTAATAAATAAACTTTTTAACTAAAAAATTGCAACAATCACATTTTTTTGATGAAATTGTACATAATGATTAAAATAAATTTTCGAATTCGAGTTTTTTTCGTTATTCATTATAATATTTTTTGCATTTTCTGAGAACATTTACCATAGTAATGTTTATTTTTTTACACCATCAGAAAGTAGAGATTTCAACTAACAAAAAGCACACCGACTTTTTAAAAAAAGCTGATATTTTGACGCGAGAATTTTCGATTGAAAATTAGGGTGCTTTTTTGATATTAAGTCAAAATAAGGCGAAATAATAAATATTTCAAATCAAATAAATTACAGTGTATTTGGGACATAAAAAGGTAAATTTTCACGAAATTTCGTGGAAAAATTTTTTTTTTTTTTAAGATAAAAATAAAAAACCAAAAACTTGGTTTTTTGAATTTTTCACATACATTTTGAGGTTATGTAAAAAAACTGTAATTACAAAAGTTGTAGATCCTTTTATTACCTACAACTTTGCTATTTAACTTTTTTCCATAGGACTTGTAGTTTTGCCGGAAATCGAGATAAACCATTTTTTACCCTTAAAACCCCCCCCTCCCACTTCCCGAAGTCAGATCGCCCGTAATTTATTTTTCCTTTCATTTTTATTATATTCTTCTCCTTTTCTAATGGGTTTCATCCTACTGTTATTTTTTTTGGTTTCAAAAATTATCGACCCTGGTCTAGTACCTATTTGAAATTGTTCGAATTATTTTTTTTTTAATTAGCCTTGAAAATATTTTTTAATATTGACGAGAGCTATTCTGTTTAAACAAAAAAATTCAATGCGTATTTTAAAATCCAAATGCCAGTAAGAAAAGAAAATATGAATTAAACTCTAGACCCCATCGACTTTGCTTTGACGATTTTCTGGGAAATGCCACATATACAGGGTGTCTTAGATTTTAATCGAAAAAATTAAATAGTCAAAATAACTCGCAAAAAAAAAGTTTATATTTTATGTTTTAAAGCTTCGTTAATACGCTCGTGACTTTTATTTTTTCCAGGGGCGAGCGAAGAAACGATTTTTTTTTATTTTTATTAAACAAGATCTACCTATCTGGTTGGGATGCCCTAGAGCTGCCTCTGGATTAACCAAATCAAATTTAATTACATTAAATTAAGCCCTTTGCCCATTACTAAAAGCCCGGAAAGTTTTAATAAATTCTGCCAAGGAGTTTTTGAAATTTTATAAAAAATAAATATTTTTTTAATAACTTTGTATCTCAAAAACTTTTCTTCTTATTTTTGCGTGTTCTATTGACTAAATGTTCTGAAACACCCTGTGTAGTGGTCATACTTTATATATTCCATGTCCAACATGTAAAAAAATACTTTTTTCTGACGGATAAAAAGGAAGGTTACCAAAATTGGCGAATATTTTTCTATTTACCTTCTCCATAGTAGTATTGTATAAAGAAATACCAAACTGACACAAAAATGACTTAATTTATTTACTCGTTGAATTTTCTCAACAAATTCCACTGAGGTTCTATTAAGCAGGACATTTTTTCGACTTTTAACTCAAACTTGGTGGTTTGTTAATTTGACTAATAAATTTGGGCGTGAAATTCACTCGAAATTTCTTCTCGTCAAATTATTACGTCAAAACTCTATTTTTTATTTTTTTTCTTCGTAAGATATTCCAAAAAAATGGGTAGCTACATATATCAAAAATCCTACATATTTATACCTCAAACCCCATGGGGTTTTCAAACAATAGATTTAAGAAACTTAAACAGGTTTTTGGAATTTAATATCGGTCCTACTTTATCATAGGTTTAATTTGAAAAAAAATATTTTTAAAAGTTTATTTTTTTTTATTTTATCTTTGTCTTCCAAAAAAAAGTTTTTAACAAAATTTAATAAATTGTTCGACATTGCAATATTTCAAAAAAATTGGTAGCTCTATCTAAATTTTCTAAATATTTTGAAACCTCAAAATTGTCGTGCAATTTATGTGTTCCTTAAACATAGTTAATATTACAGATGTGTCGTTGCGTGATTAATTAATTAAAAGTGATCACGATTGAGTCCCGATCGGAATCGTGTTTGTTTTTTTTTTCGTGTATGACCTGAATAGATAACCGTAATGAACGTACACAGAGAGCGAACACGAATCGGGAGCTGAGTGTGAAAAGCAGATAAAGGATGGGTAATCAGGAGCGTATGTCTGACCGCTGCTCTCTTATCAGTCGTTATGCAGCCCGAATACCTTTATTACTATATTAACGCGATGCGAATTTAATTAAATTTATAACGTCATACCGCGTCGATATTTAAATTATGGCCCCTCGTCACTATATCCTAGTTCGCTAACGATAGCTAGTTTATTATAATATCATAATGGGACATATGTGATCCTCGTTATATTTTGGCCTAGGATCAACATTGTCATTATTTTGGTATTGCGGGATTATTTAATGAGTTTATTAGATTATGGCAAACCAACGCATTATTTACGTTTTACTTGATTTGGCTTTCAATAGAATATTATCGAAAACGCTCTAACCTAATTCATATTATTAATTAATATCCAAGGTAAATATCAATCAAATTTGCTATATAGAAAGCCGGCTTTAGTCACATTTTATAACAAAAACAAAATATTGTTATTTTAAGAAAAAAACACATTTTGCATGTTGGAAAAAAGTATCTGATGTGCTAACAAGTAATAAAAAACAAGCTGAAAAGTTGTCTGGATGAATATTCCAGCTGGAAAACATTTCCACTCCCAGTTTTAAAACTCCAATTATCATACCTACATGTTTCCATGACAATACTTATTGACAAGCTATGGCTTTATGGCGCTTCAGTCACGGGCTAAAGTAGGCTTTAATAAAAAATTATTCACTTTTAGAGTGGTCAGTTTGTGGTTGTTTTTGTATGTATAATTAATCTTTTTTTTAAATTATATACTTCTTAATTTCTAAGCACCCTGCACATTTAATTATATTTTTTTGTCTGAGAATCTTATTTTTTAAACAAGGAGTTTTTCTGAAGAATAAACTTTCTTTGTGAAGCCCATAAAAAAGAATTTTCCTATTGGCAACCCGATCCGGAGAAACACTCTAGAAAAAAATTTAGATGACACAATGTGTCATGTATTTTTATGTATTTTTGCCCGCTGGAATTAAATCCAAACTCTTTAACCCTTTAAACCCTAATATGTCTGGATTTTGTTCTACAGAGTGTAGGGGTTAAACTGACCTCAAATTCAGTTTTAGTTGGCGAAAATACATGTGTCTGGTGAAATTTATGAGAAAAGGAATTGTAAAATAAACATTGGTAGCGGGTGTGTCTACATTTGATAGATTCCTATTTTCCTTACCAAAATAACAATTGGCATGGCATGAAATACAAACTTTTTCCTTACATCACCTAGAGTTTAAAAAGTCAAAATGCGGAAACCTAAATCAAAAATTCCTTATAACTTGTAAATGGATGAGCAGTTATAAAATTAATTTACTGTCAGAGAATTCTAAAAGTAAGATCAACATAAAAAAGATTTAATTCCACCCTCCTCTACCAACAAGCAGTAAAATAAAAATCATATTTAAAAGTAATTTAGAGAAACGAGAGAGGTATATTGGCTTAGCAAGTATTAAAATTTTAATAAAACCGCCAAGACGAAAAAGTTTTCGCTTGGAAATGAGAAGCAAAGGGAGGCAAAAAAGGAGTGGTTGCTATCTTATCCCCTTTTATTCATTCTGCGAAATTACAATTTGGAAAATCGATGTTGGTAAGCAAGTATATAATAATGTCGAGCCCGAATAAAATTTGCAGCTAGAGCGGCTTATGAAGCTGTGAATTCGCGTTGATACAGCGTCAGAGGGTGAGGTTGGATAAACATTTTTATCAGCTACTTTGTATTCATAGGTTACAGCTATGTCATAATTCTGTCGACACAATCGATGCATTTTACCCCGCCACTTACTCCATTCGTGTACATCCACCCTACTTTTTCGTTTTATTTTTAATATTTTGCTAAACTTTCTACATAAAATATGGTTAGGTGTATTATTAAGAGTCTGCGTTGGATGTGTGAAATTAATTCCTGCCAAGGAAAGCACTCAAAGTGGGTCGAATAAAACGAATGTATCCAATAAGGGATTTTATTATCGGGAAAAATAAACGTTATATAGGAATGAACACACACATCGTATTCGACTGTGAAGTTTAATTAAGTCTAGTTGGCGCTTTGTGTCAATATTTTTCGAAGGCGTTGCTAGAGCCCAGTAATTGCCTCACGTCCTGTCTCTCGATGTCTTTGATGTATCCATCGCCATCTTGATGTGTGTACACGTTACATGAAACTTACATGAGCCACCGGAGCCTTCCCTCTTTCCGAGGAGTTGGCCGTGGTGTTTATGAGCATCGTGTTTGCCTTGGCGCTGCAGGATCGCCCACCGCACACTTTGCCAACTTGTGTTTGTTCTGCAGGAACCTGTGTCGCAACCTCCGGCATAGATATTGGATAGAGACTGCTTACTGAATATATTTGTTTTTCGTTCCCGTGTTTCCAAACTTTACATCCTCCCGGTCCGCTTTTGGTTTGATGAGAAACTTTCATCGACATCCTTTGCAGGAAGAACTTTAAGATCTGCTACGTGTCTTGCAAAAAAAAATATTTTATATAAAAGTTGTAACCAAATAAATAAGTAATATAACAGCTTAACCAAGTTTATTCATAAAGAAAATATAAATATTATAAAGCTCCGAATTGCGCTAAAGGTTACAGGACAATCAATTTAATAAGCATATGATTATATTATTAGATATGCATGCACATTAGGGTGGGCCGAAAATCCGCTTTTTTAGAATTTCGTTTAGTAATAGCAAAAATTTTGTTCATTATGTTGTAAAAAGATTTTGTGTAAAAGATTAAAATTTTTGATCAACATCCTAGGCTCGCCCAACGCAATTAAAGATCAAAATGTTCAAAGAAATTTTTTCTTAACTTATTTCTTCGGAAATTTTATGCTCTACAAAAAAGGTCCTTACACAAAATTACTTCAGATGGATAGTTTTAGAAATTTGTTCATTATGTTGTAAAAAAATTTTGTGCAGAAGATTAAAATTTTCGATCAACATCCTAGGCTCGCCCAACGCAATTAAAGATCAAAATGTTAAAAAAAAAAATTTCTTAACTTATTTCGATCGGAAATTTTATGCTCTACAAAAGAGGTCCTTACACAAAATTACTTCATATGGATAGTTTCAGAAATAAACCCGATTTTAGTATCAAATTTTTTTTAAACATTTTGATCTTAAATTGCGTTGGGCGAGCCTAGGATGTTGATCGAAAATTTTAATCTTTTACACAAAATCTTTTTACAACATAATGAACAAAATGTTTGCTATTACTAAACGAAATTCTAAAAAAGCGGATTTTCGGCCCACCCTAATGCACATCATACATTTTTTTAGCTAAGAAGGGATTATTATCATATAACCCTGCATGTTAAATTAAATATTATGTATTAAGTTTGATAAACGCCATTTTTGTCACTAATTTTAATCAAGCACTAGCGAGCTCGCGAGCAAGTGTTTAATTAAATGAGTGTCTAGAAAGGTTTATAAAGGAGATGCATACTATACTTTTCTACGACATATACTTATTATTATTAAAAAAATTATTTAAATTTGTATAGAGCAAAATATATACAGGGTGCGGCAAAAAGGTTGCCCCATTTTCAAAGGGTTCTGCTCGTGGGAGATAGAGCAGTGCGCGTGGTTGCTTTAGGTAGGTACACAGAGAAAAATACATTGGAAGAAAACTGCACAATATTGTTTAATCTTGTTTTGGAGATATTTTTACACCAATTGTGTACTTATTTTAAAAATCGTTGGTTAAATTGTTCGCACAGTGTTGTGCTTTATTGAAATTGAACAATAATTGAAGCTATTTATAGGTTATTTACATTAATTTCAACAATTGTGCAAAAGGCTATATAAACTAAAAGTTTTAATATTTCGAACAAAAATTTGAACTGGAGTTAAATTGTTGTTCAAATAGTTTATCCAACCGAGTTGAAATGAAGCTGAATTTAAATTAGAGATTTTTGAACAAATTTATTCTATATCAATCTGAATATTGTTTATAACGTATTAGCTAATGAAATGTTTTCGCGCTGTCACATTATGTGACTCGCTTACCACCACTCCAGGCTACGTTGCCGCATTTTAATATTTTAGCAAAAGAACCAAAATATTTTTTTATATTCTTTGTCTGAGGTAGCAACAAACCGTTTCTTTATGTTATTCTAGATAAAAAATGAGCGTACTAGCCTAATATTTAATGGTGGCTAGTGACTCAATTTTTTTATATTTTAATTGGGGAAAAGTTATATTATATTAACAGTAGGTTTAGAAAAAAAATGGTCGTTCAAGTTCGATATTTAATGGGGCCCAAAATTTTTGTATGTATATTTTAAGTGAGATGGCAACAAAAAGCTACTCCATGTAGCTATTAGTTTGACGAGAAAATCCAAATGGGGTAATATAATTTTACCATCCCTTAGTTTATTTTTGGAAACAACTAAATCTTGTCTTATTTTAAATTAAAATAAATTTTTTGCTTCAAACATAGTAGCAAACTTTTTTGGGGTACTGATTATACTATATATATATATATATAAAATTTGGCCATCCGCAGCGCCCTTAAATATTGGACTAGAACGGCCATTTTATTTTAAAACCTGGCAATATAAGGTAACATTTTGGGGCTACACCTAAGTATTGAGCTAGTCCCTCATTTTTTTTCTAGAATTATTGTATAAGGTTACTTTTTAATGCCACCCCAAATAAAATATATAAAAAAATTTGTTGGGCCTCCTGGAGCACATATGGTGCTAGTATGGAAAACTTTTTTTCACAGACTACTTTTGGCAGAAGGCAACTTTTTTTGGTACCCCAAAACTAAATTTAAAAAAAACCCACCCTATTGCACATGCATATTTAGATCATATGAAAATTCTGTGAAAGTTTGGTGCGTGATTTTCAATATTTTAGGTAAGTAAAAATATTAATTCCTGCTTTAACATTCTTAGATAATAATATTGTATTAGGAATATTTAAACATGTAAGTATTTATAAATAAACTAGTTGCTTTTAGACAAAATTATTTAGATTTATTTGTTTCAAAATTAAATTGATTCAAATTATTCTTATTTATTTATTTATAGCACATTTTTAAAGCCGGTTCTGTAGTGTAATCAAATATTTGGAATAGGGCCCTGGCTTTCAAGCGTTTATGACGTTTGGCAACAGGGCATTGCCGGTAACAAGTTTAACAAAGAGGCACGTGCATAAAGATCGCCCTTTACTTTTGTAAGTTATAATCACAGTATATAGATAAACTGTGGTTATTATAAACATAGATAACGGTTTCAAATTATTGTGCTCCTGGTGTTTTAGACGGTGCACTAGTTTCAGGTGGCTTTTCTCCATAAAGAAGGTGAGTAATAATACCAATAATATATTATTATAACCTATAGGTTGAGACCATGATACAACAAAACATAAAATGTCGTAGGTTCTGTTCTGTGTAAATTTTTAATTCTACAATTATAATGTGTGTAAATATCTTTATAACATGTCCTCGGTTGTGTGATCTGTGGGTTTAATACTGCATGGCTGTATGTGATTTTTTTTAATATTTATTTTTTAATGCTACAAGTGTAATGTGTGTTAATATCATTGCTGTGCTTCAATTTGGAGCCTCCAAATATGACACTTATTAGGCATTGCAGTCTTCTTTGTAAAGAGATTTATATACAGAACGCTTGTAGCATTAAAAACTTAACATCTCAAAAAATTCACATATGAGGGTTGTAGTTACAAAAGTCACATTTTCCATCTAACTTTAAATTTGGGAATTTGACAAAAACCTCTAATAATAATAATAATTTCTGTGAATGTTACAATACTAGGTCTAAAAGATATACTATGTTAATAAAATAAAAAGGTATTTTAAATTAGATTTTTCAAAATTTAACAAAATGGCACATCTAAAGTAAATTTGACAAAAATGAAGAATGTGATTTAAATCAAATCATTTGATATTGATATTGATCGATTGATATTCGGGGTACATTGTAAACCCAACTTCGTAGTCATCTTAGAATGGAAAAATGATTATCCGATTTTTGGAATTATTCTACATATTATTATATATAATGTTAAAGTTATTAGCTTCTTATGTAAATTGTAAAAACCAAAGACTTTAATAGACATTAATACGCATTTGAGGTGGAGTTACCCAAAAATATTGATACTAAAATGTACAAATTACAAAATCTACATTCTTACTTACCATGCGTTTTAAATACTGTAGGTAGGAAATACTTTGTAACAATCCGCCATGTAGTTTTGTTTTTTGTATAATTATTAATTTTGTAAACTGTTATTTTGTTCTGAATTATATTTTATTTTGTATCTTTTTATAATAAAAGTGTAAACTCAATGCTTAGTGGTTTATTTACTACCCTCAAACCCTTAAACCAATTTGGAGAGGGTTCAGGTGAAATAATTTGGAGCAGTTCAGATCAAATAATTTGGAGCAGTTCAGATCAAATAATTTGGAGTAGTTCAAATCAAATAATTTGGAGTAGTACACATCGTATAATTTGGAGAAATTGTTAAAACAATATTTACTATCCGTTTAAACACAATTGTGCAATTTTTAGTTAAACAAATAATACGGAACACTTAAACAGGTTGTTTTAATATTTTACTCACTTTGTAAAATACGATCTCGAACAAAAATATTAAGAACTCGTACAACTTGTGAAATTTAATAAAAATCAGTATGAGATTAATTATTTAATTTATTTACCCAAAATTGTGTTGCTTATTAATATAAAACATGAAGAACAATTTTGTTTAAAAATTTTGAACAAATTGTCCCTGTCACTATTTCAGAACCAAATTGTTTAATATACTTAAACAATTGTTTTATTTAGTAACACACATTTTTCTCTTGCATGCCATTTTCAGTCGTCAAAAATGAATCTTTTTACCGCACAGTGTACAAAAATAGAGTACCGTAAGAAATTTTTATGTGTAAATCTAAAATGAACTAGCAACAGTTTTTCACAGTGAAAGTAAAGAAAATGTTTTATTGGCACTCCACAGTGGAGTCTCCTTAAACTTAGCTTACAAATTGTTTCTTTTGGCAAAGTAGTTGATGTTTCTCGTTCCGAATCTTTTTTGGGGTCAATGGTCTTATAAAATTGCATTTTTTCCTCTTTCTTTAGTCACAAAATATTTTTTTAATAATAACCATAAAAAATGTCTACCCCTAGGAAATAAATAAATTGTTTGTTTAAAGAAAATAATTAATAGTAGATATATTATGTATCAAGTTTTATAAAAGCCATTTTAGTTACGAGTTTACAGGAGCGAAGCTTGCGAACGAGTGCTTAATAAAAACCAATGTCTAGAGAAGTTTATAAAACGAGTTGCATACTATACTTTATCTACGACGAACAGAAATAAGAATTTTAATTCATAAATATTTGACATCTGACGAATTTAACCTCACTTTTTCGCAATTTATATTATAGCTAACTTTAGCCCGTGACTAAAATGCCCAACAGCTACTGCTGTTAACTTCAGCAAGTGACTAAAACGCCATAAAGTAACAGCTCGTCAATGTAGATGTAAATAAAATATTATTTTAATTAACAATTAACCAATTTATAAATTAAATTTTAAAATTTTCCGGGTATAAATAAAAAATATTTTTATTTCTATTATTAAAACAATTAAACAAACAGTAGCTACATATTTTGTATAAATTACATATGTTATAAAAATTAAAGACAACAGAAATAAAACAAAATATTAAAATCCCTAAGTTGGCAACACTGTATATGCTAGTCTATGGCCGGCTTTAAACCACATTTCCGACAAAAATATTAAATAGGGAGCAACAATTTTATAATAACATATAAAACAAATTAGAGCTTACTTTTAAAAATCCAGCGAGGTTTTTACTATTAAAAATAAGAGGGTAATAAGAAACAATTAAATCTGGATTAAAAATGTTGTGTTGCACTGTGTTATATTTTTGAGAGTTAATTATTGCAATACAAAATAAATTTTTATTTTTTACAATTATTATTATAAACAAATCAATGATCACAAAACATTCAAATTGAATTTTTAATTTCGTTTCATTTTTACATATAATACTGATGGAAAATATTGTTTATATTTTTAGTTTATGTATTACTTCGGGAACGTATTCGACAAAAATACTAAAACATCCTAGTATTTAGAGTTGACTTTATAAAAAATACATTTATTTACTTATGGATAGTGGACAGATTGGTTTTGTAGTGATAAAACCATACCACAGTACTATTAAAAAGAAGTACGTTTATTTATCATTTATTTATAGAAAAATTTTATTATTTAAAGTCGTTAATAATTAAAATTTAAGTCTAAATACAAAATAAATGTTTTTATTTTAACATTTAATTCAATTAATTTATTTACTTCACAGGCCCACAAAAAAGAGGGGTGTGGGCAATGTATAATACCATGTATTCCTATGTAGGTATTTTTGCCCGCTGAAACTTAACATAGTTTAGTTCCTACAGCCTGTAGGCTACAGGTCTGAATTTTTTTTAAAACTCTGGTTATTTCTCTAAGAATGTACCAATCGCAAAATGTTTAAAATCCTTCTTAAAACCCATATACTTATTAAATGGGGATAATGTTTAAAAACTAGTTGTACTCGTATTAAAAACTAGTTGTACTCGTATTTCTTATAAGAAAATATTATAAGTATAAGTTATTGTTATTATGTATTTCTATGTATAATATTTATAGCCTTTGCTAAACACTTATTATTATTATTATTAAAAGATTTTCAGTTGATTTTCTGAGTACCTACCCTGTACATTTGATCCATTTTTTATAGAAAACTTATTTTTAAACAAGTAAGAGTTTTTATGAAGGATATTTTTTTCGTAAAACGCATAATAAAAAAGTTTTTCCTATTGGCAATCTTATTCAAGAACCCACCCTAGAAAAAATCTAGACATCTAGGGGCTAAACTGAGTTTTTATTCAGTTTCATCGAGCGAATTCGCTCGGTGGTCTTAAGACCACTCTTTTTTGTGGGCCTGTAAAATTAATAAATAACATAAACCTTAAAATAAAAAAAAATTTAAAATTTAATTTGAAATGTAAAGAACTTTCTGTCATAACATTTTCCCATAAAATAATAAATAAAGGTACTTCTGTCTAGAAGCTTTTTCATGTTTTCTTAATTTTTGAGCACCATGCACAATTAATTAAATTCTTTTTTATTGGTATCTTATTTTAAACATTCAGGAGTTTTTTGAAGAATGCATCTTTTTTGTAAAACGCAAGGAACTTCCCTCTTGAAGGAAATTCATGTTTTCCTAATTTCTAAGCACCTTGTACATTTGATTAAAAATATGTATTTGGAATCTTATTTTTAAAACAAGCAGCAGTTTTTATGGAAATGATTTTTTTCGTAACACGCATAAGACAAATGTTTTTACTATTGGCAACAGGATTTGGGGACACTGTAGGACAAAAATCCAGACGTGTAGGAGCTGAGTTCAAATTCAGTTTTAGCGGGTGAAAAAATATAGGAATATCATGGTTTTATTCTTGGAGCAGACCACTTCTGTTTATGTGGCCCTGTCTTATTAAAGTAGTTAAATAGCTATTAATGCAATACGTCGAGAGTCTTTTAAGCATGTGAAATTTGAGTGTAACGAGTGATCCAAAACATCAAGTGAAATAGATTTTGCAACATATAGCATTCAAGATTTTTTGTTATTTTCGATAAATAAATAAAAATGTTGAATTTTTAATTTTTAAACACTACTGTTTAAGAGTATTACCCACTAGTGCGTAAAAGTGTGTCATTTAGTAACAATTATAAAGTCACTGTTTTAAAACAAAATAGTATATTATGCGACTATGGAAAAAAGAGGAGATTCGTCGAGCGAGTGAAATTTTCTCTTGTAACCAATAGTAGCAAACAATATTTTATTCAACTACTAGAAGTAATTTAAAGCTAATTTTATTTGATATTTTATTTCACAACTGTCAAGCAGTTCCTTACATTTTTCAATTTTTTCTTAGAGCTTATTTCAGCCCTTGAGCGATTTAAACCACCAGTTAAAGATAAGAAATAAAACTGGTGTTTAATAAAGATTATTTACATACAAAAGTGTGATAGTAAATTTTGGACACCTTGTTATTAAATGTTAAATATATATTTTTTACATTATATGTCCTGCGAAATAATAAGGTATTGTGTGACGAGAAATGCTATTTTAAACACTGGACGAAGTAGCAGGCAGTAAAGTTAAGAAATTTAGAATTAAGAAATTCATTTTTTCACCCACCCTCAGTACACTGGGACCCATGGGTCCATACATATTTCTTCGGGTGTTGAATAAAAGTTTTTAATGGTTAAACAATTACTGCAAATAAGCATTATTTTAAAAATGCACATTTTGTGTACATTGGTTAAGTACTGTCAATATAAAGTTTATTTGTGTTAATAAATATTCAGTGACTCTACTGGAAGAATTTTAATAAAAACGTGCCATTTTAATGACGGGATGGCATAAATATTTTATTCAGGATTCCCGTGTGTGTTGGAAATGCGATCGGTTTGTGTGTCATAATCTGATCGGATGCCTAAACTGGAATAGTGCTTAATATTTGAAATGCTATTCAAATGAATATCGCATATTTCACATCAGTCAGATCTCGCTGACAACGACGAGATGTATAATTGACAGTTGTAGACGAGCTTAAAGGGGGTTACTCACTTTTACACCATTCATTTTAAATTCCATGAGCGCACCAAACATTTTCTAATTTATTTATAAAACAATTATTTGTTTATAATACATATTATGTATAAAAAATTGTTTTTGTAAAATTTTATTTATAATTCAAGGTAATATAGTTTCTGGACAGTTTCAGTTACAGTAAAATGGAAGAATTTTTCATTTTTTAAAGCAACCATATGGCCTGAGCTGATGGATTCACTTTCAGATATTTTAATTGCCTACAATATATCAGGGTTCCAATATCAAATCCAGCCAACTCCGTTTGAGTAATATTTTAGGAAACTTAAAAATACTAACTAAATAATATTAACTAAATAATATGGGCAATAATATAAGGTATGATATATTTAGTACATTCGTAAAAAAAATTATAAATGTAGTAAAAAAATATTGAAGTTTGCTGTATTTAATATTAGAAATAGAATCTTTTTGTGTTTTGAAGCTTTTCCAAAAGATATACTGTTTAAAAAAAGAACAAAAACAAGGTATATATATAATATAATATTGATTTGCATATATGTATATATATATATATATATATATATATATATATATACAAATCAAAGGAACATGCATACGCTAAAATGAAAATTAAAATAAACATGTCTATCATAGAATCGTTTCGGAAAAAAAATCATCAAAATCAGATGACCGGTTCGCGAGGAAATCAACATTAAAATTGTTGCCAATCTCTGGTGGCCGGTTTTCTTTGCCGGTGAGTGTATAATATACACTAGATATACCTTTTTATAAATTTTCTTGGATTTTTTCAAAAACTCTGAATTCCCTAATTTTTTTTCTTGGCACAAATTGAGCGTTTGCACATTATTTTAAAATGGTCTGTTTGTACACAAAAAATTAGTAATTATTATTTAATATTCAAATGTTTCATTAAAATGCAGGTTCTACTCACTACTAAAGCTGTGCGAACTGCTAACTGTTCTCAGTCGTGCATTATCTCAATGGTTGAAGCTAAGGCTAACTCTTCTATGACCGTTTCTTTAAAGACCATCTTCAGCCGGCGGCTTCCAATCTATCTCCCAACACACTTAATCCTAAATGGCATACAGCCTACACATATAAAAAAATCACATTTTATCAAATCATAGGTTTTCTTATTTTTTTCTCAAACGTATTTTAAACCAATCATCTAAGTACAAATTGCGATTATCAGGTTTCAAGAGATTGCACCATTTGTTCTAAAATTAGGAAATGCCAGCAAATAGTAACTTCATTTAATGCTGTACGCAATGCAGCACCGATTTTACTTTAATTCTTACAACATTCTTGGTGATTCTTATTTACAAATGTCATTATTGCAGTAAAAATTTGATTCTGGCGTTTGGTAGAGATTTACATAACCATGAAATTTTGCGTTAGATAATAGGATGGATTTATAAATTTATAATGGTTTTTTATTAAAAGTAATTAATTATATTAAAGGGAAAATTCTTGATAAATTCTTGTTACGCCTCTGTTGGTGTTCTTTGTGGAATTTTATTGAACGTCGCGACGCGTCGTGGCGTACAAGACGCTTATCTATTGATAACCTCCCGTCTTATTGAATTTTTCAGGCGATATTGTGAAAAGCATGTCCGGCACGCCAGGATTTCTACAAATGAACGTCGAAAACCGGCCACCTTTGTTTTCCTGGCTCCTTTATGAACCCAGTTACGATGACAGTCGACGTAATATTTTGACATGCCCGTTGTTAATAATTGTCCTTTTGGAATCCTTAGGGACGAGGGTGCGCAAGATTGACAGGATGATTAAACGAGAGGAGAAATATTTGAGATGTATTGAAGTGCGTTGCTAGTTATTAAAGTTATTTAAAAACTGTGGTTAATAATATAATAAAAATATATAATATATTATTAAACTGGTTGTTTATGTTTTGCTTTGATGTTAGTCTTCAAATATTCTTATTATTTTAGCTTGAAATATAGATAATATTTGTCCAAGGAAAATATGAAAATCAAATTAATTAAATCCGATATATCATCAAAGACTGCGTAGGCGACAAACCTTATCGAATAGATCTCAAAAACAAACCATAAAATCCGGCGAGGGCAAGCAAATAAATCATCAAACGACCGAGTTGATCAATATGTGACAAAAAGCTCAATATATATCCAATAAAAAAACTTCATCATAGCTTTAACATCGAAAACAAACTCATCAAAGGAACTGGCAGCTAAATAAACGTACGATTTCGTTTGATTGCGGGCCAGGCCATCGAAGCCGGGACGATTGATCTCTTACAAGTGTTTACAGGGTCAACACAGTCCAGATTTCAATTAGAACTGCATCGTATTTGCTTAACTCTCGTTATGATTTCATATCAGACAGGCCACGTCCACTCTCCATGACCAGACCAGACCGGACAATTTAATCTCGTTCCAATGTTTGGACTCGATGATTTAAAAACCGGCAAGCAATTAATTAATCTCCGATATTAAAGGATGCTTATAAATAAAGCTCAGAAAGTAACCACTTGTACAATACTATATGGGCTGCACTTTTTATTAAATGTTTACTCAATATCCATGTTAAGTACCAACCTCCAGAAGGGCATATTTATAAAAAATTTGACCATTTGTTAAACAGTTATCGTGATACAATAACGATACTAATGCTTTTTTTATAAATAATAGAAATAAAAAAATGTTCTGTCTTTATCAAATCTTGTTTTTTAAGGAAAAATACCTTCAAAGTCAACAATGGGTTTAAAAGTTATATAAGGAGTCAAAAGTAGGTACATAATAGAGTAGGTGGAGAAAGCTCATATTATAGCCGAACATATATTTACGGAAAATTATTTTATTGCATTATGCTAAAGAAGTATCGCTAGTAGCACCACCACTCGGCTGTTATCATCGTAACAAAAGTAGAATTTTTAATAATCAGCTGTCAAACGCTTAGGTTACAAACGAGCAGGATAATGTTAAAAAATATCGAAAAAAAAACCGTGGATCGATTTGTTGTGTTGTTGGGTGTATTTCGAGAGGAAATCCTGGGTTGAATTTTTACCGGTTTTCCAATAAACAGTGTTAATCTGAATGAAAAAATAAATTGAATACAGTCTCTGTAAATATAAATTGTACCTATTAGATACAATAAATACACATTTTAGTAGTGATTAACGTGAAAAGTGTAAACATTTCATTCAGTAAAAATCGTCAAACAAATAAGGCGTCTAAATTTAAACAGCACTTAACATTATTAAAAGCGTTGATTAAGAATTCTTTAAAGTCTCCACTCAACGGTAAAATACCATTATTTTCTGTATAATATTATGTTGCCATGAATTCGTAGATATATTTTGTTGTTTAAAATGCAGTTGTCGGCGTTTTTTGGAGAACTCAAATATAAAAATAATTGATTTTAAGGTTATGTTATGCAAAAATTATTTTTTACCAATTTCTTAAATATAAACTACATTAGGTAAAGTTATCTTTATTTAATTCTAAAAACACAATAATTCACCATGATCCCTTTGATATAGTACACACTCTAACGTAACTATACACTGTTTAAAATATCTGTGGTGTAAAAAGTAATCCTAAAATGTTGTCAAAATCCAACACCAAGTGGTGTTAATACACCATGAATTATGGTTGAAAATGTTATATACAGAAAACACCAAAACGGTGTTTATCTAAAAATATTTGGGAAATGCACCTACACAGAAAAAAAGGAATAGTTCATTTAACTATATTAATTTAGTTGACCCATAAGTATTTATTTTTGTATTTTTTTTATTTTTATCAACTGTGGGAAGGTTAATATAAACAAAGATTAGTCTGACGGTACTAAACCAGATAGTTATTTTTTTTTAAATTGGTTAAATTAACCCAGAAAACTTTAGTGAAACCAACCCGCTGTATTATTCACTTTACTAAATATGTTGTTTGTAAAATAAGATTTACTTCAACCTAAAGCACTCTGTTAAAACGATTAAAACAATTTGTCGTGCATTCCCGGTTGCATAGTGTGTACCGATCGCGGCAAAGGCGGTGTGGATCACGTGATATTCTTAAATCTCGCCTCTGTTGACTTACATGAAGAATATATAAGCTCAGGTAGTCATTTGCTTTGGTGTGACACTACAAGTTGTTCGATACTAAAGAGACCTTAAATAGGTGGAAACAGCTGTCAATACTTGAAGTACTAAAAACATTATCTCTAGCGAGTGAAGGTTCCATTTTCTGGAATAATACCACGGGTAATATACTAGTAATGCGTCAAGGAACTTCCTGTTTCCTTTTTTTTTCCTTTTTTCTGTGTAGTATGATTTAATTTGACCACAAACACATAATATTTAACACTGAAAAAGAGTTCAATTTACACCAGGTAAAATTTATTTTAATACTGTGTGAAAGTTAAATTAACACTATTTTAGTATTTGAATTTACACCGGACCAACGAACCATATTTAACACCATTTTGGTTTGTATCGATATAGACCATGTATGGTGTTAATTTGGTGTTAAAATGGTCATGAAATTTTGAACAGTGTATAAGCATTTAAGCGTTGAGTTTCTTAATCAATTATATAAGAAATAATCAATCGAAATCGAGTAATAAAAAAGTTTTTAATTTTTTCCTTGCAAAGTAAAACACAAATAACGTGGGCGATTTAGCTGTGCAATTGAACAAAATTTTTCGAGTAAGACTTTTGCCTTCCTCTCTTTTGTTAAAAAAACTACCTATTTATTTAAAAATGATGTATAATCGGTGCTTTAAATTTATTGTTGACAAGTCCACCAGATGGCGCGCGCGTTGCGAATACCCGATACTTCTTTAGCGTTTATGTATATGTATTTTAGTATATGATAAAAGAGAGAAGGTTTCTACTTTAATACCGTTTCTTGTAATTTAATGTATTAATAACAAGAACTTGCCGAGGTTGTTGTATTCGGGGCAATTAATAAGCAATTTAAAATGCTTATTAGAATATTTCTTTAAGATTTTGTCACATCAATTTTAGGTTAGGTTTAACTGACATTTTAGCCTTATTTGTGTACTGAGGTTTATAATATTTATTATATGTTATACACAAATTATTATACTTACGATTAAAAATAATCAAATTGTGTGGTTTAGTAAATTTAAATTTGACCGTACAAGCATCGATGATGAACTTTCAATTAAGGTAACCACTGCATAAAACATCAAAAAATCCATCGCATGGTATGATACCATTGGTATCGAAAGATCACAAACATAAATTTAGTAAAATATCTGAAGATCCTGTAAAATTAGAAATAAACCTTTTAGGAGCATTGTACAAAATGGCTACCGCCTTTGTACAAAACATAAAACAACGTGTCATTGCTATACTGCCGTGCTTAATGAAAACGCCGTAACCAACAATTTTGAGATTTTTGTTTTACGGCATTTTCTACTAGAACAATTCATCCTGCGTCTATCCCCGGTACTCAAAAAACCGTATCTATATATATACGGTTTTTTGAGTACCGGGGATAGACGCAGGATGAATTGTTGTAGTAGAAAATGCCGTAAAACAAAAATCTCAAAATTGTTGGTTACGGCGTTTTCATTAAGCACGGCAGTATAGGACAATATTTGGCTGTTTTTAATGGCAATCAAAATGATTTTTTGCTTTGTTAGGAGCAGATTAAGCAAGTCAAAATAAGACGAATATCTAAATAAATATTTTTCCTAATTACGTATGTTTAAAAGATACAGGGTGATAAAGTGTTACTTATCATATCAGTTTTTTTTTAAACCCATATTCACACATAATTATAATTGTTTGAGTGAACACAGAGTGTCGTAGAAACGGGGGTTGCTTTAAGCTTATTGTCCCATACAAACTTTGAGGTTAGGTTTTTATAACATTTTATGCAATTTTTAGATTACACAGTTCGGCTACCCTTAAAAAGGTGTACCTCTCAAATTTCGATAAAATAAACCGTTTCCGAGATATTCGAGATTACAATAATTGTTATATCGCATTAAAGGTATATGAACAATTTTTTTAATTGAAAAAACTACACTTTTTTTAATGTGACGTTCAGGGCAAAAAGTCCCGAGGCTCATGGAATGCCCTTTTTAGTTTTAAATAATGCGATATAACAATTATTGTAATCTCGAATATCTTGGAAACGGTTTATTTTATCGAAGTTTGAGAGATACACCTTTTTAATGGTAGCCGAACTGTGTAATCAAAAAGTTGCATCAAATGTTACAAAAACCTAACCTCAAAGTTTGTATGGGACAATAAGCTTAAAGCAACCCTCGTTTCTACGACACTGTGTTCACTCAAACAATTGTAATTATTTGTGAATATGTGTTTTGGTAGAAAGTGACTGTTCGCAAAATAACATCTTTCCAAGACTACTATATTAGAAGTTATATTAAAAAACTGATGTGATAAGTAACACTTTATCACCCTGTATCTTGGAAACATAAGTAATTAGGAAAAATAATTATTTAGGTTTTCGTCTCATTTTTACTTGCTCAATATTTTTCCTTATTTATGCCAATAAGTTTAAGGACACCTTGTATACCTAGCAATGAATAAACGATAGATCCATTAAAATATTAATTATATTAGATTTTGTCACATCATTTTTAGGTTAGGTTCAACTGACATGATGACATTTTAGCTTCATTTACGAGGTTTATAATAATTTGACTTTTACTAGTGGTAATATGAAGTATTTCTATGTATAAAATAAGTAGGGATGGGATATTTAGGTACTAAAAACTGAAAAATAGGTAACTAAAAAGGTACTAAAAAAAGCATTTTAGGTTAAAAAAACAGCATTTTAGGTAAAAAAAAATCATTAAAAGTTTAAGTACCCAAACACAGAACATACCCACAATAAACTATTTCTATGCAATAAACTGTGTTTTACTGAGTGACACTCACTACACAGAAGTTCTATGACAGAACATAAGCTCACTAGTAGTGAGTAACTACAAAGAAGGTAACTGTAAAGAAAGTTACTGTTACAGTCTGTAACCATAAGAAAAAGTTCTATACCGTTGAGTTGCACGCCCTGGATAAAATATTGGCGCAAATTTTAAAAAGAACAAAAAAAAATAAGTAAAAATACGTAAAAATAGGTAACAAAAATGTGAAAATAAACTGACAAATTAAAAAATATGTAACAAAAGTATAAAAAGGTATATATAAAAATATATTTGAATTTTAAAAAGAGAAAAATTATCATTTATCACTCCGTGTAGTGTTTTCATTATAACTACATACTATGCATTAACTATCCCTTATTTAAATTCCGTAACATTAGTTCGGTATGTCTTAATCTGTTATTTAAATTGGCAAGTTTTGTTAAAATTTTCACAAGAGTCGTTACTGCAAAATTTACGTTCAGTTGCAGTAATTAGTATAATTCGAATGGTATTTTGTAAGAGTATATTGGAAGTGCATTAACGGGCAAATAGTGCTTAATAGTTGTGGAAACCGACTGGGGAAACATTTAAATAAATTTACTGCTGGAACTTAACGATACCTAACTCGAGTTTAAGATCAATCTTGATGTTTTTCTATTATGGAATTTACAAGTTTTATAGTAAAATATCCGACTGGCGATAAAATTTAATGTTTTTTAAGCAAGTATGAACTAATGTTATTTAAGGAAAACTACTTCTATGCAAGGCTTAAACCGTTTTATATGTATTTTAGAAGATGATAAAAGAGAGGAGTTTTCTACTTTAATGTCATTTCTTGTAAAATAACGTAATAATAGCAAGAACGTGCTTTAGGTTTATGCTTTATTTGCTTCTTGTGTTTAATTGTATTATTCAATTATTATTAATTAAGGTTTAATTAAAATATTCAGGAATGTTACCCCACAGATGTAATTTGATATCACAAATAATGCTAAAAAACAAACGTATTATTCAAATATTTCTCATAAATTATAGGTTAATCCGAACATTTTTTGCTGTGGACCTCCCTTAAAGAATAAAAACTTGGAAACATCTACGATCATGCATTAATTCTTAGAGGTCTGCCACTTGACCACATAGGACTAAGAAGAAGATAATGACATTAAATAATATATTAAGACCTTACTGAACACATCCATATTTATGATATGTAAATAAGCCTATAAATCAATAAGGGACTTATAAATACAGGCATAATTTTAATGTTATATGTGATGTATGTATTCAGCTTCTTAACGTGCATTATATTTAAATTTATTTAAAGATCCCAACAGTACATAAAATTTATTATGACAACACAAAGAAATATTTCATTGTATGTGGGACTTACCGTTTAGGGAATTTGTCGCATTTGATTATGCTTGTTAAATTACAACCGCCAAAGACTATTCAAATTTCTTCTTCGTCTATTGTTAAAGCATTATAAGAACCTTTACAAATCTGCTTCAATTTTTCAATGTAAAGTAAAACAAGTCTGAAAGTGTTAACTACTAAATTATATATGAAATAAATAAAGCATTAACCCTGGATGAATTCCTTACTTACAAAACAACATAAGCTCTAATATCAAAACAGCCATTTAACAGTAATACAGTGGAAACATTAAGTGAGACTGCAAAATAAAAGATAAGAGAACCATTACCTCCTGTGTTCCATTTTGCAGATGTCGTATAAGTAATATTGTTAATCTAATTAAATTTCTATAAACGAGTTGTAGAACAGGAAAGGTAAAACTTTAAAGGCGATGTTTTTATTACAAACTGGTAAGTTAAATTTCATATAACAGGACAATTTTAGATGTTTTGCTGTTAAAAATTAAAATTTTTAATCAAGTATATATATGCATATATAAATATAATTTAGTTCTACTGTTTAGTAAATAAATTTATATGCATTATGCTATTTAGGAGAAAAAAGAAAAAGATAACAATATTTATTGCTGTAACAAGCAGAAGTAAAGTAAAAAGTAATACAACACGTGGTATTATTAAAACATTTAAAAGAAATTTGTGGATATTTGAAGAATACCTACGTTATGAGACAGTTAAAATTAGAAAGATTGTTAATAATATTTATATAATATTATATAATATTTCAAAAGTGTTTTATTACGTATTTTTGCAAGTGCAACTTTGCGCTTTCTTTTGGAAGCGAACATTTTTACTTTTTGCTGGGTTGTAGAAAATAGCTTTTTGTTTATAAAGAGTGCAAAGTGATATATTGTCGCTCTGAGCGAGAAGTTGGCTATATCGCGCTCGAATTACACACCGGATTTTTCTACAACCGGTGTTTTTATAAAAATGTTTGGTAATAATTAATGATTATTGATAACCTCAAATTTGACTTTTGTGTCAAAAGTCGCATACTAGAAGTTTCGTTATTATGGTTGCCATGGTAACTAAGCGAGCGTTTTGGTTACTTTGTCGCTCCGCGAGCGACAAAGTAAAGAAACGCTTGCTCCTCGGAAAAGTGCAACTGTACACTTTCCTTTGGAAGCGCAAATTTGTACTTTTTGCTCGGTTGTAGAAAATTATTATTATTATTATTATTATTATGAGATATAATATAATAATAATAATTAATAATCATGCATTTATTCTGTCAATATTTAAATTTAGCGGTGCCAATGAAGTTAAAATAAAACGTTTTATTTTAATTAATAAATTTTTACTTTAGTACAAATTTAAGTATTTTTTAAAATTAAAAAAATAAATAAAAAGTAATTAAATAAGAATATAAATTGTTAATTTGTTGTTATAATGGTTTAAAATTGATGGCTGCAGGAAACTTGAAATAAAAATTTTAAAAAGTGCTAAAAACAATTGTCTTTTGAAATTTTCCGTAATAATACATTTCTAAACCTCTTTGGTGGCTTGAGTATAAAAACATATTTTTGAAAAAATCTTTGGAAAATAATACCTTTACAGATTTCCCATAGATTATTTTCCTCATTATAATATGAACCAATCAAAAGCCTTGAATTTTCGAAAAAATTTCGTTTAAATAAGCGATTAAATCACTAGAACTATTTAACAGCGATTAAATTTAAGCCTCCATATTGGATTTTTGTTTACGATTTTATGGTGTTATTTACAAGTTTTAACAAACATTTTTTTAAAAACAATAAAAAATAAGTTATCTAGTTTACGAAATATCAATTATTACTTATTCCATTAATTTAAGGTATACCTTAAATTAATGGAATTTTCTTTAAAAAAAAATATTTATAAATTTTGACACATATGTATATACGTCAGATTTTATGAATTGTCAAATAGTTTCCTTTAATTCGAAAAATAATCTAGACGTATATCACTCAACCTATAAATTTAATCTATGCTCAGTAAGTTTTTTATTTGATTTTTCTTTTTGGAAAATAGTTTCATGCAAAATAATTAAAAATAAAACCCCTCGACCGCTACGCGGTCTCGTGATTTTATTAAATTATTTTGCATTCAACAAACCACCAAACCAAACAAAAAACTACTGAGCCTAGTTTAACCGATTAAATTCATAGTTCTCGTGATATAATATATGATTATTTTAAAAGTCGTTTCCAAACTCGAGAATTAAAATAGATATATTTTGGATACTATTAACTTGATAATAGCTTGACAACTGAATATTAAAATTTATTTTTTATAAAAATCCAAAATAAAAAAATGCCATATGAAAACAAATGTAACTTTAAAAATTATTTTCTTGGAATCTGTGCTGTAAAAAATCTAAAATTATTTGTGAATGTGTCTGATGCGTCAATAAATCATATATTAAATTAAAGACATTTTATGAAAACTCTTTAAATTGATTTATTATAGTATAGGTATACAGGTTGCGCGGTCAATTCCTTAAATTTAATACAAGTGTAAATGTAAATGTGTGACAGATTGAAATTGAAAATTTACGCCAGCAAAATTGTGAAAGAGGACACAAAAGTTGTAAATAATGTGTTCTATACTCTTATTAACTATTTAATAGTATTTATGGATTGAAGTCGTAGAAAAAATAGTGTTTGCAACTAAAATTGAATTGCTAGTAGCAATTTGCTACTAAGACACTCCTTACATTCCTTACAAATTTCCATACTGGTGTCCTAATAGCTATCATAAATAATAAATATAGCAAAAAACGAATGTTTCCCAAAATTATATTAAAGTTAACTTTTGGGAATATGTTTTCATCCAAAAAACATTATCTTTATGTGAACCATCGCATTGCTAATACTCTTTAAAAATCCGGGACATTTTATGTGAATTTACCTAATTAAAAAATGAAACAAACAATAATTAAGCAACGTTAAAGTCGGATAAACGACGACAAACCAGGCACAATAGTAAAATAAAATAAAATATTTAGAAATGGCTGCTATAGCGTGGAATATATTCCACGTTAAATTTCCTAGTTTTAAGTCCAGTTTTTAAAAGTGTTTGCAACGTCGTGATTCACATCTGGATAATATTATTTGTATGAAAAGATTTTCCCGAAGTTTCAAAATTGTTCCAAACCGCTCAACATTATGTTCCACCTCACGGAACCAAAGGAATACAACGGAGCAGTTTTAATGCATTTAGTTTCGAAATGTTGCTTTTGATATATAAAATGAGAAAAAATTGCTAAATCGTATATTTAAAAAATTAGAATTTAAATATCCGATGGTGGGAAAGTTGTCAGATGAAACCTGAGAGTACCTCTTTTGAATTTTGTTTAACCATGTTTTTGGCCTGTTGTAACATTACATAAGAAAATAAACCATTGCTTTATTTTATTTTTTTATTAGATAATATCATCAACAGAAAAGTTCTCATGTAAATAAATTGAAGTAAAAAATCACGTAGCGACTGACCGCGCGCTGACCAGGAACAAAAGAAAAACAAAAGAAACACGGCTACTCCTAGCAACTGACCATGAGCATGCACAATCTAAATGACATCTTGAGAGACATTTGAATATGACTTTGTGATGCTAATGTACGAACTACACCTGTATATTTTGAACCTACCACATTGTCGTTACGTCGCTCTACATAACAATAATAAGATGATAAGAGGACGGCGCCCAAGAAAAAGCCGTGCATCTTGTTAAGGTACACATGTCGTTTAGATATAACGTCTAATGTTACCAAATTGCTATGATTCTAGAGGTGGCCTCGTTTTATTTTGCCGCTGCGGTCCTACGTGACGCACTTTTATCACGGAAGATGGAAGAAGAGTTAGGACCTCTCATGAAACGTTTGAATAATATTAGGAGGTAAATGCGTCTTTGTTGGAAAGTTAAATTTGCTGCTAAACATTTTTATTTTTGTTTTTTTTTTACATTTTATATTATTTCATCTTTTTTTATTCACATAATTTTCTTTTTTCCTGATTATATTAAAACTACAAAATTAATTAAATATAATTATATTATTATTATTAATTATGTAAAACATTTTAAGTTAAATCCGTAATAAAATATAAAAAATGTAATTTGAGATAAAAACAAATATTAATACTATTTTAAGTTGTAAACAAGATGACCCTTACCTAAAAAAAAATAAAAATAAGCTAATGCCCCAATAAAATCCAAAATGAAAATCCAAAAAACTTTATAAATATCAAAGTTTCTACTAATTTTTAGTTTCATTAGTTGTTGTATACTTATACAGTGAGCGCGTTAAAATCCCCCCCCTGTTAACTTTTGAACCAAATAAAATATCGATGTCGGACAAAAACCAGGGTAAACTATATTGTGTTTACTACTTTTTGACGTCAAAATGAATTTTTTTGCCAGACAAGTGCCAAGAGGGCAGTATCAACTTGAAAATTTCAAATATAACTTTTTTGTTTTTAAAATTCGTTTAACCATAGCTTAGTTATTAGGGTTTAAAATTTTTAAAAGCTAACATTTTATTATTGAGCTTCAAGATAAAGTAATAAAGGAAATAAATATATCTATTTCATCAGTTTAAAAACTATAGTGACTTTTAACCATGCAAAAACGACCATTTTTATTATTCTAGGCATCTAGTGGCTTTTAAATATTAAATATATGGTAAATTTGTATAGTTAAGTTCAATTTGTTAACATTTTTACAAAATGTCAGTTAGTTACTTTTGGCAGGAATATGACGATATTATGTTTCCCTAGAAACAGGGTTTCATGGAGATTACATGTACGAGTAATACTCGTCGAGTATTAGTAGCTTTAGTGGCTTTCTCAAACAATAATGGTAATTTTTAACTCCATAGGTTAGGATTAGAATAGGATGTGGAGATTTTTTCTGTATAAAATTAAGCTTATTTTTTGCAACTATACAAAATATCATGGGTTGTTAACAACAATTCTTTAGGAATTTGGTGCTTAAAAAATACCTATTTTTACTCATTTATAAAAAACGCCTGTATGTGGTTTCTAGGCAAAACATTGATTCAAGTAATTTTTACAGCCCTATTTATCAGTTTTGCAAAGACCGAAACAAATGGTAGTGTAAAGGTTCTAAAGGTTCGGTCTACTTAGTGGATACATTTAAACACACCAATCTAGCTGTCTTTTGAGATGAAGTACTCTCTAAAAATGAATTAGTCAAAAATAACTAATTTAATAGTTATTAGTGGCTGCTTTTTCACTTGTACCATGGATAACAATGGAATACCAGGGTAACCCAAAATTTAACAGCCAATGCCTATGTAAAATTGTCCCCTGAATCCGAATACCGTCAAAAATTATGAAAGTGAAGCAGTTTTTGAGATATAGTCAATTCCATATTAAACGGAAAATTGACTATATCTCAAAAACTGTTCTACTTTTTTAACTTTTGACGACATTTGACGACATTCAGGGGACAATTTTACATAAGAATTGGCTGTTAAATTTTGGGATACCATGGTACAAGTGAAAAAGCAGCCACTAATAACTATTAAATTAGTCATTTTTGACTAATTCATTTTTAGAGAGTAAATAAAATTCGGTCCATTACATTTTTCACGTGGCACCCAAACATCAAGTTCTTCTTGTATATAGCCTACTGCAAATGGTCAAATCTGTTTGGTGATGATTGTTAGGTTTGTCAGCAATGAGTTTTTTATCAATGAGAGCGGAATGCACATTTGTTATCAAAATTTTTAGAACAAAAACAAGCAAACCATTTTCGAGCTCTTTTTTCTGATAGCGCCATCACCATAAACTTTCAAAGAATATAATTTCTTCTTCTTGAAATGTTAACGAACAGTGCGTTACGCTTAATGTGAGAAAATGTGAACTCTGAGTATCGGTAAAAAATACCTATAACTATACTAAAACACTAAAGTAAATAAAATTAAGTCACTTAAATATCTAAGAGCTTCCCATAAACCAATATTAAAATTATGACTCTCTGGTTCTTTTTTGCTATTTTTTGTATAATGTAGGGGTATTTAGTCAGTAAGTACGTCGTTTCATTTGCCGTCAAAAAAGAGGAAAAGCAGGAGAACACTTGATAGCGGGTACGCGTATCATGAAATATTCATCAGCAATCTAACACTCTCAACTATATTAAAAATCCCAAATAAGTTGGCGGCTTCCAACGGTGATGAGGTTGTACAGGACCGGACCGCCCGCGGGGCTCTGTTTCGTTCACACCTTTGCCAAGCTTGGTTCAATGTTAAAGCTTGCGTATAACATCATCTGCCCGTTTAACGTTTATATCAATGACTTGTGACTTAATTTATAATTGCTCCGTTCCGTTCTTGTTTTAAAATTATGTTTTCAGATGTGAATGATATTTTTTTTTAATTTAATTTATAGCTCAAATAACATTAGTTAATATTGTTCCCTGATAATTTATGCTGTTGCAAGGCACCTGCTATAACTCCTACGCATTTGTTCTACCAGCTTGAGATGCCCTGTGAGACGGTGTTTTTTAGGACGACTTGTCGCGACTAGATAAATCTATAAAAATTAAATCATGGTTATATCTTATAACATTGTAAACAGTGAAATTTTGAGATTATTTAATAAAATTTACATAGGATTACAATAAAAATAATTTCACGCCGTCTCTGAATGATAAATAAAAAGAGCTTTGCAAATTGGAAGTGAGCAAAGCCAGCCAAAGCATTGTTCTGGTTTTATGATGACACAGGGATTTAGTTCAAATATATAAAAACCAATTGCATTAGCAACCGCATCCAAAATGCTTGAGGGCGAAATGAAACAAAATTATAAAATAAATACAATGAGTTCATACGAGTGATTTAAGCCAATTTAATTATAAATGAAAGTGTTATCTTTCAGTTCTATTTAACGGATTATTTCCACTGACATCTGTATAAAGCATGGGACTTGAAATGAATGTGCTTTATTATTTTCCTACATCGATAAACGGTCAATTAACGAACATTTTGCAGATGGTCTCTAATTAAATTACTGTAAAATAGACATCAGAAGTGGCGATCAGGTCAATTAAATAATGGAAGAGAATCGGACAGACAGACCGGAAAAGTGGCTATTATACGGCGTGATCTCCTTATTTACTGGCCGATAGTGATAATGCTTCTGCCATTAGTCAGCTGCCGTTAACGAGGGTAACTGATGAGCCGATAAGAAATTCAATCAATGTTTTGTCTATTCTTTCTATTTCATTCTATGGTTACTTATAAAAACTAAAAATACATTTTTTAGCACAAATTTCAATTATAATTTGTACAATAATTTTGGCACGTTATAAAATATTTATAAAAATCTCAATTTTAATTCGACATTAACTTTTAAAGTTAATATTTTCTCGTTAAAAAGATTGTTTGCATCAGTACTTACTTTTACAAATAGGTAAACCTGTCAATTAAAGATGTTTAGAAAAAGTATTTATCAAAAATGTATACCTACGAGGTGTTACATAGGTTACAAACTTAAGATAAATTGAATGGTACTCTCTAAAAATGAATGAGTCAAAAATGACTATTTAGTTACTACGGTTATTAGTGGCTGCTTTTTCACTTATACCATGGTTAACCATGGGATACCATTGTATCTCCAACATTTAATAGCCAATTCTTATGTAACACATTCGCGGACACCAACTTTTGTCTGCAATTGCAGACGTCTGCTATAACAGACACGTCCTTGTATATCCCAAAATTTTATATTAAGGGACATGCGTCTGTAACTGCAGACGTTAATAAACTAAATGCCGGTCTCGGTAATAAGAAGAAAATCGTAAAAAACATAAACTTTATTCAAATAAATAATAAAAACTACAACAAAATAAACTTTTAATCCAAGTCTTTGTCATCTAAACCAGCAAATGGATCTATCTATACTAGTATACTAGCCTGAGGGTGATAGATCAAGCAGTATACTGCTTGATCTGTCACCCTCAGGCTCTGATTCAGTTTCCACTTCTTCATAAAATGTTAGTAATCTAGCTTCTTCTTTAGGATCCATTTTATTTGCAACCTAAAAAAGTATTTTTATTATATAAGGTACCTAGTAAATACAAATATAAATATAACTGTCAAAAATCAATCAAATTTCTGTCCCTCTGTACATAATTGGGTAGTTTTAAGAAATGACGTATTACGTATGACGTAATTTACGTATCCCTATAGGGCAATACGAAACATCATCTCTTTTGCCAATGATCTTATACGTATATTTATTCAAAAACCATTTTATATATTGAATATATATATATATATATATATATACTATATAATATAATATATATAATATTATTATATATTTATAATTTATAATATTATTATATATTTATGATTATTAAAATTTTATAACCAAATATAAAAAACCGTATTTAGCTTAGGCAGGAATATTTCCTTAGAATAAAAATAAATAAAAATATTTGAACAAACCCATATTAAAAATATAGTACTTACCGAGAGTTAAAATCGAAAAAAACATTTAAAAACAACAACAAAATAAAATCGAAATTTACAGGGACACTTCATAACCTCTTTCATTGGCCGTTATGAAGCTACTGTCTGCTTTTGCAGACATGACGCTTTTCGTGAGAAAACAATCTTCGCGGGAACTATATATTTAACCTTAAAATGTATCACTTAGAGGGACACTTTTCTGCTAAAAAACTTGATGTACAGGGACAATATGCTTCCATTCATACGTATTTAATAGTAAATAGCGACTGCTAATGCAGACATGCGTTTTTCTGTGGTTTAAAATTTGTCTGCAATTGCAGTCGTGTCCCTACACATGTGTCTGCAATTGCAGTCGTGTCCGCGAATGCAGTCGTGTCCGCGAATGTGGGATACCATTGTATCTCCAACATTTAACAGCCAATTCTTATGTAAAATTGTCCCCTGAATCCAATACTACCTTCAAAAATTATGACAACATTTTCGGATTCATGACAATTTTACATGGAAATTGACTGCTAAATGTTCGGGATACAAATTGCTAACGACGAGAATTATTAGTGGCTGCTTTTTCGCTATGACAATTAGTCATTTTTGACTAATTCATTTTTAGAGAGTAGGTTTCTTAGTAAAAAAAAATATACTAAATATATTGTTATTTTTGGATTGTTGTATTTATTGATATGACGAGAATTATTAGTGGCTGCTTTTTCGCTATGACAATTAGTCATTTTTGACTAATTCATTTTTAGAGAGTAGGTTTCTTAGTAAAAAAATATACTAAATATAATGTTATTTTTGGATTGTTGTATTTATTTTTGTTATTGTTACGACTACATTGTTATTTATAGCTGTTGCTAAATAAAGATTATTATTATTATTATTTTTTTTATAAAGCTCGGGCTTTCGTTTTTAAGTTACAGGAAGTTTAAAATTAAAAAAAATAATGTTTGTTTAAGAATTGTTTAAAAATTTAGGAAAAACAAAAGAAATCTTTCTAACGTATGGGTCATTCTCAAGAAAATATTTAATTAACTGTCCCTTATTAATTGTGTATGGCTCGATCCATCTCAAATCACCCAGGCCATTTATGTCGAAAAAATTTTTTTCGGCGATACTTTCAGAAATGGTTGTTTAAACTATTTCAGAAAACACATATTTTTTGTTTTTGCTCTTAAAGTCAGCGTTTTCGAAAAATTTAATTTTTTCTCTGAGCGCACAAATGCGGATTTTTCATTTTCCCCATAAACAACTTTTTTGCGAACGCTTATAACTTTTGTAAAAATGCATGGATTTGAGTGCTTTTTTTTTAATTTGTAGGTAATTGTTCAATCTACGAAGTACATTGAAGAAAAAAAATTTTGCGCATAATTTTTTTTAAAATTGTTAATTAAGTAAAAAATAATTTTTTTTTTCAAAAAATTTTTTTTGATAATGCCACATTTTTTTTTCTTTTGATAATTTTTTATATCAATGTGTGATGTATGAACAACAATATGTATAAAAGTCAATATGCTAAAATTCGTTTTTTTCGAGATATGATTTTTTTTAATTACAAAATGTTTAATACTTTATTGTTTTTGCACATTAATCGCCGAAAGCATATTTTACAAATAAAAAAGGAAAGGATGACAGAAAATGGTCTATTTATTAATAAAACTATGTATTTAAAAAAAGCAGGGCCCTTAAATAAATTAAGTATCGAAGTAATGTGTGTTCAGTTAACGTACACGCTCACGCAATAATATCGCCACGAGTTTTTTTACATTTAATTGCTAACGAGGAGTAAATAAAAAGATCTAGTTAGCCATCACCGTTGCTAGGTAACACTTTTGTTTAATAAATAGTTTTGACAGGTTTTGTGTCTCTCATAAATTATCGTTGTTAGTCAGCTAGTCCATTAATAAAATAATTATTTAAACACGAAAAGTAAACCAGCATCTAAGGTAAGTCATGAAGAAAATAGACGAAAAGTATGTTCAGGGTGTGGAAATAAAATTATATTTAGGATAAGCAAAGAAGTTAAATTAGCAGTATAAGAAAAGAATTGAAAGACTCTTGAAATTATATTTAAACCAAAATTATGACAAAAATATTAAATATATATAACTATTTATCGCTATTTATTAAACTAGTGTTGCCTGGAACGGTGATGGCTAACTAGATCTTTTTATTTACTCCTCGTTAGCAATTAAATGTAAAAAAACTCGTGGCGATATTATTGCGTGAGCGTGTACGTTAACTGAACACACATTACTTCGATACTTAATTTATTTAAGGGCCCTGCTTTTTTAAATACATAGTTTTATTAATAAATAGACCATTTTCTGTCATCCTTTCCTTTTTTATTTGTAAAATATGCTTTCGGCGATTAATGTGCAAAAACAATAAAGTATTAAACATTTTGTAATTAAAAAAAATCATATCTCGAAAAAAACGAATTTTAGCATATTGACTTTTATACATATTGTTGTTCATACATCACACATTGATATAAAAAATTATCAAAAGAAAAAAAATGTGGCATTATCAAAAAAAATTTTTTGAAAAAAAAAATTATTTTTTACTTAATTAACAATTTAAAAAAAAATTATGCGCAAATTTTTTTTTCTTCAATGTACTTCGTAGATTGAACAATTACCTACAAATTAAAAAAAAAGCACTCAAATCCATGCATTTTTACAAAAGTTATAAGCGTTCGCAAAAAAGTTGTTTATGGGGAAAATGAAAAATCCGCATTTGTGCGCTCAGAGAAAAAATTAAATTTTTCGAAAACGCTGACTTTAAGAGCAAAAACAAAAAATATGTGTTTTCTGAAATAGTTTAAACAACCATTTCTGAAAGTATCGCCGAAAAAAAATTTTTCGACATAAATGGCCTGGGTGATTTGAGATGGATCGAGCCGTATATATACTTATACGGCAAAAGTATATATACTTATACGGCAAAATATATATTTTTATTTTTTTGTAGTAAAATTAATGAATATTACTGTATCAACGCTAGTCCACATGCATTTTAACAATTTTTTTTTTAATCTTTTAAATAAATTTAGATAACAGTACGTAAGATCTCACGTAACTTAGTTGTCCCCCGTTAGAGTCACTATATTACAATTTCAATTTTCTTAATTATAAAATTATACTTCTAACCACAAAAATAACATACGTTTTTTTAACTTATTAAAAAAAAAGTAAATGTCATTTATATTCCCACAGATACCTAATTGTTTTACAAGTGTCCATGGATCACTTCCTCACCTCCGTGAATATAGACTTAAATTGTAATAAAATATCATAGATGGCTCTTACGTTTCCTGGTATGTATAAACCATAGATAATAAATCATATTATATCATGGTATTAACCAAAAAAACTAGTCACTGTTTAGTTGGATTCTTGGTGAGTGACAGATAATTTTATGTTTTTTGTGACATTTTGGAATATCAAGTATTAAGTGTTTTGACGTGGAGCATAATTCTGACTACTGTTCGTGGTCATCAACAGGTAAGCAATTAGATATTGATAAGTATAATTAAATATTTAAATAATATGAATAAGTATGCGTTTATATTGTCTGTAACCGAGTTCTTTATAATAAATATATATATATCAATGGCGGCAGTGGCGACTGGTCAGGTACGGCCCGGCCGTACCATCGGAAATCAGGAAGAAAGGGATTTTTAGTTTTTCCGAAAAAGCTTGTCAAATTTTATAGTTTGCAAGTTGAACTAAACGCCAAAAATATTATAATCTTTAAATAAAAAACGTTTTTTATTTGAAGATTATTATGTATGTAGGCCACTAACAAACTACTAACTAACAAACATGGGCCACGTGACGTGGGGCTGGCCGCAGCTAGCTCTTTTGTTATGAATCAAGTCATAACGTAAGATTTTAACTTAACGTCGCGACGTAGCTTGGTCTCATGATTTTAGAGCGGCGCGCTCTAAACTAAAATTATTATTTCATTAATACCGAAATAAATAGGCACAAATAAAAAACATGAAAGGCTTGATTATGATTAATAATCCCATAAAGGTACCTAGGTATAATAATGATTATTTTTTTTTAGTTTAATTTTTTATTTTTTGTTATATATACATTACTTACATTAATTTTAAATTTATTCCCTTATTTGTTAAATTAAAAATTAACACAGTTCGGCTCCAGCGCTCGAGAAGACGAGTCGCGTCACGCGACTCGCGTGCGGGAGAGCTCTTGAAACGTAAAAGTTTAAAGATGAAACCAACAATAATTAAAAAAAAAGGGGTGCGAACTGATAAGTGAAACAAACATTTTCATGGAGTGCAAGCTAAATGGTGTAACGGTCATTGAGGAGTGGAGTGTTGGGTGATATGAATGACTTGGGTGCCACCTGTCATTGGAGGCTTTTCACTGGACGGACGGGGGAGGTCGGAGAAGAGGGGAGGTGGCCATCCGCAAGGGGAAAAATCTGATAAGTTTTACTTTAAGAGTATGCATGACCTGATACAAATCTGCAATATAAATACGGCAGATCCCGGCAAGCATTTTCCGTTATTTGTCACCATTAACATTGCCCGTATTCATTTCATTAAACATAACATTTATTTTACTTGAAAATGTTAAAATAACTTTAAAATATGATTATGTTAAGAACTTTAAACAATTGTTTTGTTTTTAATTACTATCATTGCAAAATTGTATTAAAAAGTGTTAAAAATTCTTACACGGACAATGTTGATAGTGATAGGTATCGTTAAAGTGTTTATTGGGATATCTTTAAAACCTATGAAGGGCACGCGGCGTGGGGCAATAAGTCTGTCAACAGCAAATGCGTAAGGCGGTCCCAACGAGACCGAAAATAAACACTGGACTGACAGAGTAAACTAACATTGATCACATAATTCTAACACATTAAAAAAAAGGGCCTAATAGCCAAACTCGAGATTTGTAAACATTAGACAACAGAATAATCGCGCTTGTGATTTGTTTGACTAGTGAATAAATGCAATGCTTTGGAATTTGATAAACAAAGACGGAACTCTACCACAAAACGTGCTTGGGACAAAAATTATTAAAAACAACTGACACACTTTACCAAGGGCAGGAACTATCTGACCAGGACACGGACAATGACAATAACGAACAAGACAAAGACCTTGACTAGGAAACTACACCCCTGCAGCGAAATAACAACTCCCCAACTCCAAATAGTAATCCCAAATGTTTGGAGTAATACTAATCGACTGGTCTAGGGGGATTCCGCGTCGTACTTAGTTTTAAGTCGGCGTAATTGTCCCCCAAAAACCAACTCCCTCCCGTCCCTCATCCATACCCCACCGAGCGTATAGCATAGGCTCGGCGAACCCGGGAATGGCTATTATAACTATTCGCCTCTCGCTCTCGAGCCCCAAATAGGGGACAGTACGGAACGCAATGGACATTCGCACCCAGCAAACACGGGTGAAGCCGTGCAGGTGCTGAGGAAGAACAAAAATCGGCGTAAGTAAACATAGGCCTGTACGGGGTTCGAGAGTCAAGAGGAAATGGGGCTGGTTATACGTCTCTTATACTCATATACTCATACTATTTGTTAAATTAAAAATTAAGGTATGATTGCAGGCGCAGAAAGTTAGTTCACTTTCTTATAAACGATTGTTTTATGAAATTTTGGATTTAATAATTAATCAAATCGAACTTCGCATCAGTAACATTTCACTTGGTTTTTTGATCTTTTAATTGTTTCAAAATTCGATTCTTTTCATAAAAAATTTCCTCACGAATTGATTGACTCTTTAATTCACCGCTATCCAAATTTGTTTAAAAAAGAAAAATTGCAGAGAGAAGTATTTTATTCAAATCCTGGTATTTTCGGCACTTCTTATAAATTTTTGTGTCTCGTGCTTTCTATTCCAGCAACATCTGCCTCCGTGGAAAAAAGTTTCTCTGCGTTAAACCGAATAAAATCATTTTCTCGAAATACTATGGGTCAATCGGGTTTAAATAATCTGTCTATCCTCGCAATAGGACGCTCGCTTGTAAAGGATTTGTCCAAAACAATTTTTTTTATGAAAACGTTATTGATGACTTTTTCTTCTCAAAAAATAGAAGAATAGATTTAATTTACAAGACTGAATAATCAATATTTTATTTTTTCGTACATTTACTTTTTGTTTATTTTTGCAGACATTGTCTGCAGTATTCATTAAGTTTTATTTTATTTATTTTATTTTATAAGAATGTTATTTTGTTTTTAAAAATTGATTTGTTTTCATCTTCAAATATTTTTCTTTTAATTACTCTTAAAGAGAGTCCCTCAACATACAGCCCCGTTATCCTCTCCTGGCAAGAAACACACTGGTTCTTGCTGGACGATTTAATATTCTAATTATTTTTGCATACAATTGCATGGAATGAAATATTAAATTAGCAGATTAGAGTAGTTTCTTTTTCTTTTACTATTAGGAATAAGAAGGACCTTTGCGATATAGGCCACGCCTTTTCTTTTTGAAACTTGAGTGGTTGCATGCTTAAAAACTGTTGAAGGGCAGAAAATCTGACAATTAAAGAAGAGCTCAAAATGAATATTCTAAAATAAGCATGAGAAAATTGCAAAAAATGAGAAAAAATTATCCAGTTTTATACGAAGAACAACAATAAAAAAAATAGATATAAAGCTAGAAAAGAAGCCAATAAAAATAAAATAAAAAAGATGAGTGCCTGTCTTGGACCAAAATGGAATATTTGTATAATGAGGAGTTCCCTAACGTTTTCTGTTAAATTAATCATAAATTTTCAGCTCCTTGCACCTTAAAAATAATCAGCAATCGACAAAGTCCTGATGAGGGGGTCTTTAATATTAAGAGGTACCTATACATACTCTGACTCTAAAGACGATTTACCTGTTCATGGGTTAACAAGTGAAAAGAAAAACCGATGGACGATTTTGTGGTAGTTAAAATGTTCAGTAAAAAAGTATATTAAAGAACTTATGTCATAGGACGTAATTTTTTTTACACGAGCGACTAAGGAGCCTAATCTTTGTTTTAATAGTATTTGCATTTCTTTGTTTCTTATTTTTTTAATTTGTAAGCTTAAGAATCTTATTTATGATTAGTTTTATGAGTTCATATTAAAATCATTTGCGCGTTTCTATAATAATTCCTAGACCTCACTCCTGTTAAAGTATCTTCCCTCCTTTAATATCAAATTTAAGTTTTTGCAGATATTTTCTTCAATTTTTTTCAAGCTTGGAGGATTTGATACATAAATACAATAATATGCATATCTGATTATTTAGGTAAAATCTGAACATAATTTTCCTTCAAAATTGATACAAGTTTATAAATAATAAATAAATAAATAAATAAAGTTTATTTAGCCAAAGCTATTTTTAACAAACAATTTGGTTATTTACAGTTTTTCTTACATATATGTAACAAAAACTGTAAATAACCAAATTGTATACAAATCTTTAACATAGGTAATCTCTTAACATTTTTTTAAAACTGTTATAATTATCACAAAATTTTATACTTCGCGGCAAGTCGTTAAATAATTTGGGGGATTCCACGTCAGATCAGGCAGGTTTTGACCCTCACCCCCCTCTGATTTTGACGAAAATCGCTGTATGGGCTTCAAATGGGCCCAAATGACCCTGACTGCAAAAGTTTGAAAAAATAATAAAAATTGTGGATTTTATGGGGGGTATCATTTTTGGAACTTTTCAGATCAGAGGTATATTGTTTTGCTTATATCTTGGGTCCTAATTGACCTAGAGAGTTGGTCGACGTCTTATTTTAAAGAAAAAAGACTATACCTTTTAAATATTGTACATTTTTATAAATTTGAATAATTTTTTATTAAAATATATAATTTTGAAAAATTAAATTTTAAATATTTCAAAAACACCCCTTTTTATTTTTTTTATTTTTTTATATGTGAAAAAACAAACCTTTCTCTACACTTACCTAAATTTTGGTAGGGGTTATTTTTTTTGAAAGGGAGATATGATTTTTTAAATATTCGGTGTCTTTATACCCAGCGCCTATCTAGTTCTTATTTAGTGGGCTTGGGTTTAATTCTAGGTACTAAAATATTTTTGGGTATTTTTTTTTCTTAAAAATACTAAATTTTAAAAGGAAATAATATTTAATTATTTTCATATAATGTGTCATAAGCTTTACATTTTCGCAGATAACCTGCATGCAACAAAAAAGAAAATATGCTTTAATACAAATATTTTTTTTGAACAAATGTGGGTCAATTTTTTTGTTTGAACTCGTTCAAATTTAAGAGATTAAAACAACGTGGCAAATTTGGGAATTTAGTTGGCAATCATTTCTATTTTAGGGCAATTAGTTCTTCTTTCCAAAAGATAGATTTCATTCTCATTAAACGCTTTTCTCCTCTTGAAATGTTTTTCCTTAGAACACTCGACTTGATGTTTGACACCAACAGAGCAGCGTTGAAGACTTTCCATATTTATATTAAAAAGTGGTATAGTTAACGTTTGTTTCTAAAAGGAATGTATTTTATTAATTTAATTTATTTTATAGAAATTATTACGTACCTAATTTTAACAATATTGTTGCAAGAATAATAATATTATAATAACTTGTTATAATTACTCGCTTACAAGCAAAGTTGTTTTGTATACTAGGTTTTTGTGTAGTTTATTATAAAAAAAACTTTGTTTAATATCCCTTTACTCATTTTATAATATTTGTTTATTTTAAAACTTTAAAAATTAAATTAAATTATGTTTTCTTTTAAAATTGATTATTTTTGAGAAAAAAATAAAAAAATTTGAATGAACCTACTTTTGTTAAACGAAAATATTTATATTAAAGCATATTTTCTTTTTTGTTGCAGGTTATCTGGGAAAATGTAAAGCTTATGACACATTATATGAAAATAATTAAATATTATTTCCTTTTAAAATTTAGTATTTTTAAGAAAAAAAAATACCCAAAAATATTTTAGTACCTAGAATTAAACCCAAGCCCACTAAATAAGAACTAGATAGGCGCTGGGTATAAAGACACCGAATATTTAAAAAATCATATCTCCCTTTCAAAAAAAATAACCCCTACCAAAATTTGGGTAAGTGTAGAAAAAGGTTTGCTTTTTCACATATAAAAAAATAAAAAAAATAAAAAGGGGTGTTTTTGAAATATTTAAAATTTAATTTTTCAAAATTATATATTTTAATAAAAAATTATTCAAATTTATAAAAATGTACAATAATTAAAAAGTATAGTCTTTTTTCTTTAAAATAAGACGTCGACCAACTCTCTAGGTCAATTAGGACCCAAGATATAAGCAAAACAATATACCTCTGATCTGAAAAGTTCCAAAAATGATACCCCCCATAAAATCCACAATTTTTATTCTTTTTTCAAACTTTTGCAGTCAGGTCTATTTGGGCCCATTTGAAGCCCATACAGCGATTTTCGTCAAAATCAGAGGGGGGTGAGGGTCAAAACCTGCCTGATCTGACGTGGAATCCCCCATTTCAAACCATTGGAAAAAATACTCTTTTGTGTCCTACTTTTTTTACAAATTCTAATATAAAAATCTTTATTTTGTCTGGTTTCATATGTATGCACCTGATTTAAATAACATATATCACTATACAAATATTCAGGTACCATTTTATTCTTTATTTTAAAAATTATATCTAAAGCTTTAAAAGTAATTCGTTGCTTAACACTCATAAAACCCAATACTTCTAACATTAATTTAATGATAATGACCCATATAATATAATTTAGTTTTAACTTAAAACTTTTAAGGGCTTACGCCTAAAGGTCCTTTATATTTAACATTTGCAAAATATAAGGGATCGACCTCCAAAGGAACGAGTGTATAAATTGTTTACATAATCAATTTCCTAAGTCGCATTTTAAACAGCCGTTGATTTCACTCAAACCATAAACTTTATTTCTTTAATAAGTATAAAGTTTACATTATTAACATTACGGGCAGATGCTGAGTTCGCTGACTAAATTTACGCTTTAATAATTATTGAACTATAGTTTAATCTTTGTTAGCTATAGCATAGATGCTTCTATAATATATTAAACTTTACAACATGATCAATAGTAGATTGTTATAACTTATAAGTGAAGTTATAGTTTTCTACATGATATAAAACTCACTTTTCTGAATATTGAATACGTTGTTTTTTGTATTCCCTGCTTTTTAAAAAAAATAAATTGGTAGGTATTTAAGATATTTTAAAATTTTAAAATTTACAATTTCAATATTTTTAAAATTATCAAAAATTAAAAAACTGAAATTGGCATAGATTCATTCGTACGTCCACAAACCTGCTTTTTTCTTGTGTTTTTTTTTAATTGTAAAATATTGAAATTGAAAGATTTTAATATAAAAAAGAAAGTTTTGGTGTGACCGAGAGGTTTAATGTTAAGAATGCCACAACTAAAGGACCTTTGAATGGAGGTTATCAGCAAACACTAAAAAACATCCGTTACAGTATATTTATTTAAATTGCATTATTAAATAACTTTATCTGGAAAATCGTTCATAAAAGCAAAAAAAACAGTGGCCATAGATTTGAGAGACTTTCTGGAAATCTGTATTGTCCGTGATTATCATAACAACCCATTATTTTGGACCGCGTTGACCGATTTTAATATAGGTATTTTTTTTGGGAACAAAATTTTAAAATTTTTATTATTTCAAGGTCTGCTAAGATGCCTTATGGTCGTTCTCTAAATTTCGACCCATTTGGCAGATCTTAGCAAGCCTTAAAAAATGAAAACTTAAAACTAAGCTCATCGATCCCCTCGATCTCCACTATATCCCAAAATAAATATATTAAAATTATTCAACGCGTTCCAAAATAATGGAGAATTGCGGTTGAAAGGTCTTCAACCGCAATGAGTTTTTGCTACTGAAGGGTATTTAGACCATTGGAAAAAAAAATTAGAATTAAACTTAATTTTTATTTTTAAGATACAAACCATATTCCTATGGCGTTCCTAAACTGACAGAAAATCCACATCAAATAAATTTTTCGAAGCCGATTTTAGATGTGTAAAATTTGGGCGTATTAAGAACTCATTGTCGACAAGTTTTTTTTAATTTTAAGGCTTAATAACTCGAAAAATACTTGTTACTGAAGAGTCGTCAGAAAAAAAATTGCCAACGGATCAAGTCAAAAAATAGTCAAAATTCTATTATTTGAATAAGTAGGTACCAGTATTTTTTTACTAATAAAATAGTCTTCTTCACTTTTAAATAGTCATTTCTTACTACTTAAATAGTTAAAGTTTGACTAATTTAAGATAAGTAACCATCTTTGACTGTTTCTAAAAGTAAAAATTAACTAATTATTGATTGTTTCGACCTTTACTTGATGAAACTCCATATTATTAATATTTTAATAAAAACAAGACTGTTTTAAAGTTTCACTAATTTATTAATGTTTTTAATGATTAACAATTGTTTCGCTACACAGTAGCTTCTTCAGAATTGGTACGCCACTTGATAAAATATGTACCAATTCTGAAGAAGCTACTGTGTAGCGAAACAATTGTTAATCATTAAAAACATAAATAAATTAGTGAAAGTTTAAAACAGTGTTGTTTTTATTCATATATTAATAATAGTAATTTACGTTACAAGGCCGGGAAATGGCTTATTAAAGTACGAGTCTAGATGTTTTCGGACGAGGCGACGAAGGAGCCGAGTCTGGAATTTCTAGACAAGTACTTTAATGACATTTCACGGCCGTGTATCGTACAATGTTTTATTTTATACTGTTCAATATTTTTATCAAATTTTTGGTAATTGAACTGTATATTCAGGTGAAGGTGTCAGTAATGTGTCAGTACATGATGGTATCAGTATTGTCTAAACAAACTATAAAATGTAGCACCAGTAACATAGGGTGATAATGTAGTATGCTTTGAATCGGTTGCTAACAGTAACAAAGAGTTTTTTTATTGATTGTCTTGTTTGTCAATTCAGCATCGTTTTGAATAATTTCAAATAAAATGAATGCAGAGATTTTAAAAAAAAGCTCTGAAGCGACGGCGAAACTTTTCCCGGTCAAGTCTTCCGGACGATATCAAAAGGAATACGAGATATTCTGTGAATGGCGCAAAACTTATAATATGTTGTTAAAATATACCAGTCCGGTAAAGTTACTTTACCGGCCTAGTGATGTAATGTATCATTTTCCGGACTCAAATGAGTCCAGGAAATGGCACATTAAAGTACAGTATGAAATAAAATATATTAATTTACTAATTATAATAAACAGTGTGTCCCCGGATCTGATCTGAACCGAGCACGGATTTGGAATCTACGACCAAAAATTATGTTTACGTGTCCGAGCGTTTAGCTGTGATATTTCAAGAGTTGAAAATTTACCTACAGTGTTATTAGTGACTACCTTTTCGCTATGACAATTAGTCAAATATGACTTATAATCAGTCATTAGTCATTTTTGACTAATTCATTTTAAGAGAGTAAGGAGCTAAAAAAAATTAAATATTATTATTATTATTATTATTATTATTATTATTATTATTATTATTATTATTATTATTATTATTATTATTATTATTATTTTAATTCATTTTGTCTAATTCGGACATATCTTCTTTTATCATAATTAATGGAGACCCTAAGTCTTTAAAGCGATTTTTTTATTCTAAACACATCACAATTTAACTTATAGTTAAATTGGACCAAATTTCTATATAATCTGATGGTTTCAGAATGTGTTAATTTTTGTGTGTAGGAAATTGATTAGTAAAGCAACATTTCTTATCAAACAATTTCCCATAAGTTCCCATAAATGTATTTGGTAAATTTCAGGTTTAAAACCAGTCTTTTGTCGGAAACTTCGCAATTCGCACACTCGTTAATAGGTATAAGGAATCCGAATAACAATAATAACAGATTTCTGGTAATATATTATAAACACTTCAGTAATATTTTATAAACACTCCAGTTACGAATCAGAATAAAGTAAACAGAACGATAAGTTGCAGACGCTGAAATCAGTTGAATTTGTTGATGCGTATTGTTGTGCTGAAGCAGGATGGTTGACAATAAAAAAACAGTGGGAAATGTTTTGATTGGTTTCCTGAAATCACGTGTACTTTTTCAACAAAATAATCTGAAACTATGAAACTTAACAAATCGCTTTCAAAATTGCATAGTACCTATACAAAACTTTGTTTGGCTTTGTTAATATAATTACAATCCCTGGTTTGTACAAAGAATTATGTTAAAATTATACAAAATAAAAGTAACTCACTACAAACTGATATTAACAAATCTTTATAACAATGTACCTATTTCAACAAACAAAAGTTAAAATTAATTATTGTAATAAATTGGGACTTTGCACTTCTTTTACTTGTAGCAAGTGTAAAGAAAAGCCTTTGGACACCGAAACCAAAATTTAAGAATGGCATTAGATGTTTGACAAACGAAGCAATTCAGGAGATTAAATTTGCTGAATGGAGGAGAAACGGGATATTCTCAGGTACTTGGTTAAGGTAAACACGATTAGATTATTATAAGTAAACATTGACGCTGTTCACATGTCAAACTTTGAGTTTCCTATAATTAACAGAGTTGGCAGCGCAAACAGAAAAATAAGCTGTAATAATGCGATTAGAGGGGCTTTACGAAAAATTCGTCTTTTTTCAGTCTATAGAAAAGCAATTGTTACGTTGACACTAAGACTTTTATATAGGCAGGACACATGTGTTATATTCGTCATTATGTTACGACCAAAGAGGATTAAAGTGGCCACTGTGTACAGTCGACCAAACCAATAACTCAATATAGTATGGGTAGGTCCATAACAAATTATTCACATGATTGATGGTACTAAAAATCATAATGTGACAAATTATGAATTATTTAACATACCTAATAAAAATAAAAATATTAATTAAAACATTTTCTATCTATATAATAGTATAATAGTATAATAATAATAATAATAATAATAATAATAATAAGTCATAATAGATATAAATAATGTCAAGCTTATTAGAAAATAGATCATATTTTTTATACTTTAATGTTTAATAATTTATAAAGTACTCGAATAAATATGCATAACATTTGACAGGGGTGGAACAAAAAGTAACATTTTTTATGGCTTTACCCGTACTGTTTGAAAAAAAAGTCAGGAAAATTATATATGAGTTATGTAATTAATTCAGGTTTGCTATTAATTCACAATTTTACTGTATCAGTATTAGGGATGTCAATCCCGGGATCCCTGTCTCGAAAATAACGGGACAAGATTACCTAATCCCGGGATTAATACCGATTTTGTATGCATATATTAATTAGCTACTTACGCTATTTCAAAATTAAAGTAATTAACGCAAAAGCCGACAACGTTGCAACCTGCAATCCGAAAACATGACGCACACTTAAACCGGAATTTGGGGATTCACCGCGGCACAATAATTATAATTTACTCGCTTAGATTAGATGTGCCCTCTGTGATTAGATGTTGTATTGAATATTTTATTCAAAGAAGAAGAATTTTTTAGTTATTGTGTAAAATGTATCAAACGTGCCAAGAGGCTAATAAAGAAAAAGATAGGTGATGCACAATTTTAATTTTAATACTAAAATAATGTAAAGGACCCCGCACAAAACTAGTTTGGACTTCAATGAAAATATCTGAATTTTGGATATGTTGTAGTTTATGATCTATTGATAAAAAGTTCTTCTGGTACTAAGAAAAAATATTGAACAGATTTCGAGCTATTGAGGTTAGAAGGTCACGAATCTGAGAGGATTTTTATGTAACAAAATACGTTCGAGGCTGGGAGATGAAACTTTAGACGCACTCATATTTTTGCGGTATTTTTTAAAAAATATATAATCCTTTAAGTTCGTTCAAGAGTTTTTTGTTAATTTTCCTTTTTTACAATAAATGTTTTTGAATGTTATTTGACTTTTTTTTTGAACATCCAATCCCGGGATCCCGGGATTAGTTCCCGGGATCCCGGGATTAGTAGTACAAATCTCTAAAATCCCGGGATTACGAAAACCTTTCGGGATTGACATCCCTAATCAGTATACTACCCTATTTGATTTGTTTCCATAAATAGGTAGTTTAATAATTTATAAAGAAATTACGTCCAAGAAAATATAATCTAATAGAGGTTGCTATGGAAACAAATCAAATAGTACTTACTAAATTTAAAATGGGTGCTTTTTTTTTACAAGAAGAAAGTATAGAAAATTATAGATCAGTAGTTTTATTAATCCGTTAATCCAGTAGCTGTTTACTTTTTTATTAAAAATATAATCATAACAATTTTTTTGCAAATTGTTTTAGAATATTTCTATATTTTGGGTACCTACCAAAAAATGCGGTGAATTATTTTATGTGAGTAAAAAAAATAGTTCAACTCTTACCAACAATCATTTTACAGTTTTTAATTTTATATAATTTCGTTTTACTTTATTTTCCAAAAAAAAAAATTAAACAGTATAGTATGTGTTACAATATACACTACTGAAAGTACTGTTTTTCTAGGTCTCCGAAGTGCCTACATCTGTATCCAAAATTATAGTAGAATATTTTTAGTTAAAAAATATTAAGAAATAAATTATTTTAGAAATAAAAAAATAATTTTGGACACTTATTATTCGCGATTGATCTATTTTTTTAAATCCTTGTATACTAGGTAATTACTTTGTAAAGCTTGAAAAAATAATAATTTTATGAAATGTTTTTGTTTAATTAATAATAGACAATAAATTTTTTTAAATAAGCCTTTTAAAAAACCATGAATAAATACATAGAAAGGAGCTTGAGAAACATGCATTCGGGAAAGGACTAAGAAATTGTCTGGTCTTCTGGAAACGATAGAAAAAGGATCAGCACCCACCCACAGGACAATCGGACAAATCGGATCAAAAAGTCGACAATATTGTCGCGGTGTACAATGGACTCGGAACGGATTTAACGCGTCAATGTGTTTCCACAGATTCTGACAATGGAACGGGGAGGAAATATCGCCAAAAAACCATTTCGGATCTTTAATGCCATTTATGGGTAGCTATTGTGCCCCGGAAATTGGATCGGAAGGTAGGAATACATCTTGAATAATAAATAATAAATGTTTTGTAATCACAAAATGTGCATATTCCTTAAAATTAAATTATTTCTTAAAATGAATGTTTAATTAATTGTATTATATGCTCACTAAAATCATCTAATCACAAAACTACATGATAAAATAAAAGCCAATAAAAACTGACATAACTTTGAAAGAAACTATTTTTTTTTTCATTTGATAAACCTGACATATTCTTATACGGAATGTAAATTAGGGATGTGTGGATACCCAATTGAAAGTAAAATTTATAGTATATTATGTATCAAGTTGATAAACGCCATTTTACTCACGAATTGCACACTATACTTTTTTACCATAAATAGTTATTATAATCTAAAAATGATTTAAATTAAAAATTTGTATAGAGCGACATCCATAAAAAAATAGAGTAACTCGCGTAACAAATTCTAAATTGGAAATCTGTATTACCAGCACGCCAGTCAAAATGTCAAATTTGTATGTGTAAATCGAAATTTATCCTTTGAACAATGGACTGACAACCGTTTATATAATGATATAGAAGCAGTTTTTTACAGTGAAAGTGAAGATATTGTTTTATGGGCACTTCAAGGTGGAGTCTCCATCCGAAATGTTTAATACTACTAGTTAAATCTAGTTTACTGCCGGCAAAATCAAAAGGTCATTAAAAACTTCCATATAAACTTTTCAAATAGGAATTGGCGTTGAGAAATTATTTAAGACTTTGTATTTTTGTATTAAGATAATAATAGTATATTGTTAACAAAGCGTGGAATCATAGCAATTACTACTGATGATGAAAGTTTCCGAGCGAGACATTTCGCGACATGTCGCCACAGGCGAGTGAAGGAATTCATTGAGGAAGTAATTGCGATTCCACGCGGGGTAAACACTGTACTTTTTTGTAGAGTGAAATCTCTTATAAATACACAATTTGGGTACCCCCAAAAAAACTTGCGTCAAAATTAAAATATAACGTTTAATTTATTTCTGCATTCAAAGAAAACTGTTTACCTTGGGCTAATTATTTTTAAAATAAGAATATCTTAGTTTCATATACATAATATATAATATACATAATATATAAGCAAGATATTGTTTTAAATATAGAAAGCAGTATGTTCAAAAATATTTTATTAACTTTTAAAAGAAGAATATTTTGAATCGCCTATATTTTTATTATTATAATTAAATAGCCCGCTAGGCTCGTGGTCTTAAAAATTAATGCCGAAATTTCCAAGGAAAAATCTTGAGTAAATAAAAATTTAAAATTTTTTCAGGGGAAATTTTATTACGAGTAGTATTCGGCAAGACTATTTTACAAATATTTTTTTTAAATTAGAATTAACTGCCGATTTAATTTCTGCATGATTTTTTTGACCAAAACGCATTTTTTTACATTTTTATTTAAAAGTTAGAAACGTCAACATTGAAAATTATTTTTCGCATCGCAACAAATTGGTTGGTCGTATAAACGAGTGTTTTTTTACCTAAAGTTTTATCGCTGCAACACTGAAAAAAATACTCGTTTTCTGAAATCTGATTGGTCCATAAAGTGATGAGTGGAATAGTCTTAAATAAATTATTTAATTTATGTTTTATTTCATTATTTTGCCTTTACGATATAATATACATATAGTACATTAGATGCAAAACTCGGTTTTTGCACATTTTAAAAAAATATATATTTTATCTTATTTATGTTCATAACTGCACTGCCCACAGCATACCTAAGTAAACCAGATGCATAAGTTAATATTTGTAGAATAAAATACATTTATAAACTTACCGCAGCTGCAAAACTGGGTATTTGTTTCTTCCTGTCGGATGCAAAACTCGGTATTTGACCAATCACCAATCACGTCGCTAGTATACGCATTAACTGACGGCATAACAATCACCTGATTAATTGTTATTTTTTTGGTATTTGCACTTTTCACTTGCAAAACTTGGTCAAATTTGAACGAGGAAGATGCAAAACTTTGTTTTTAAATCTTTTGATTTCAATTATTTACTAAACTACATCATTTTAAAGGACTTTTTTTACTTTTTTGAATAAGAAATGATGCAAAAGCACGTCTATACGATTTTTGTATTTTTTTTTCAAAAATTTCAACACCCTGTATCTCGAAAATTGTGCATTTTAGAGGGTAAGTTAATAACGACTTTTTTCATCTTTTTGGTTGAGCTATCACATCCTGAAGTCCTGCGCATATATTATGAAACACCCTGTATATATGTGTGTGAGGTTATAGATTAAAATTACGTAAAACAAATAACCTCACTGGAACCGCTTAAAACCGAAAAGAACCGAACCGTTATAACTCCACGAAACCGAAACCGGAATCGGAACCATTAAAACGAAAATAGGGTGAACCAAAACCGTACCGGAACCGATATTTCATTTCGGTCCGGGTCCGGGTCCCGGGTATGTATACACCTTCAAAACTAACTTTTTATAATATCTGCTATTGAATCCTTATTTGAAGAAAAAGCACTAGGTATAACAAACTCACTTTTTCAATTTAGACTCTCGAACCACTGATGACCACGTTATGACGTGTATTTAGGTGATTTCCGGTTACGGTAACAATATTGTTTTAAATCAATCACAGCCTTGATTTAATAAATCCAATGTTGGAAATAAAAGTTTTACTCCTAAACGGTAGACATTATTAAATGTACGTTGATTTATCTTAAAATAATATGCTTGAAATAAATGAAATTCATAAGAATATATTATTCTGATCAGGACGAAATGAATAGTATTTAATTTAACCAATTGCCTCAAAGTTCTTAAAAAAATGCAATTTTATTTTAATGCAATAGAAGTTAAAACAACGTGTTATTTTACAAAAAATTCTTTCTATGAGTGTGACGTTTACATTCAAAGTCAATCACACTGTAGCGTCGTCATGGCAGCAGGAGAGAATAAAACATTTCTTACCTGATAACAGGGAGGGAATGAAAATATATACAGGGTAAGGAATAAGATTGTTCACAGCGGGATGAATGTCATTAATAATTGGGCGTTTCTCTGTAAACTGGGCAACTTGAAGTAAGAAATTGTCTAGGCAAGTTTTTTTGTTATATTTTTGTTGTATTTAATAAATGTTTTTCGAGGAATAAATATCGGTCTATTTATTAGTATACAAAAGTTTATATACAAAAGTGCTCTTTTAGTTCCACCCTTACTTCTTAAGAAGTCCCATAAGCCAACTGAATGGCTTGTGCGGGTTAGGGGTAGGAACGGACCGCGGGCTTAAAGTCCCCTCCGAAGGACTAATACACAATAGGACAAACACAAATAAACAGCCATACCCCTGGTGGGATTCGAACCCACGACCTCCGGCTTGTAGTCAGCTGCACTAACCACTCGACCACCGTCGGCGATAAACGGCAGATGAACCAAAAATATTCCTATTACTTTGGAAAACATTGAGCATTTTCTGAAAAATCTATACAGGGGACTGTTTATAAAATCCGGAGACAAAGTTTAGATGACTTTTTTAGAATTACAAAATAATAATTATAAAAAATAAATAAGTCACAGTAACAAGCAAAAAATATTGGTTGAATAATTAAACAATTAGGTTGATTCCAATAGTTACTGTCTTTAATTAATTTAGTCTGAAGTGACCATTTTGCTTTGGTGACACGTCAGGGGACTGGTTTTTAAGGACTATAAAAACGATTTTGATACATTAAAGTTTATTTTATTGGATTTTGAACGTCGAGCATAGGTAGATTAGGTTATTATCTTTTGAAGTTATCTACGAAATATTTATGATCTGTTATTTTTCTAAACAATATTAGCTTGAGACAATGAGTTGCCCAGTTTACAGAGAAACGCCCAATTAACAATTTCGAATACAATCGGCAACTCAACAAAAAAATAATTTCCAAATTATTTCTCAAGAAGGATTATTTCACAAGAAGGACACTTTATTTTAACGATTGCATGACATTTGACAACTGTTTACGTCAGTTGACGTAAGTTAAAACTAACTTCTGCCCGTGACTAAAAACCTGTTGCTTCATCCCGTGAATAAAGCGCCAGAAAGCCATTGCTTGATAATGTGGCTTGGAAACATATACGATAATGGGAGTTTTAAAGGTGGGAGTAGAAAATAGTATATTATGTATCAAGTTTTATAAACGCCATTTTAGTTGCGAGTTTTATTAGGCACGATCAAAGCTTGCGAGCGAGTGTTTAATAAAAACGAGTGTTTAGATTAAACGTGTTGCATACTAAACTTTATCCACGACGAACAAAAAGAATAATTTAAAAACAATTTTATTTATTTATTTTCTCAAATTAACTGCGGCCTGTCACTAAAATGCTCAAGCCACTGTTGCTAACTTTAGCCCGTGACTAAAACGCCATAAAATCAAAGCTTATTAATGTGGAAGTAGATAAAATAAATTAAAACAAAAAATGTTTGTTATTTCCTTTACTAAATTAAAAAAAAAATAGAAATGGTATAAAATCTGTAATACTTGAATTTTTTAATAAAATTTTAAATTTGTCGATAAACTTCAGTAAATTAAATATTGTACCATGGTGCACTTTAATTTGAATTATCTTAATATGTGGGGGCAGAAGTCTGGAGGCCACACTTAAAAACTAATTTTTTTCGAAAACTTCAATTTAAATTCTGCTTCCGCAGAACTTGTCTATATAGTGTCATTATAAACTCATATAAATTTTATTTGGGTCCCATGTCTAATAACTGAGATATGGGTTTGCCCAAAATCCACCAGCCTGTAAACTGTAAAACTTAACGGGCAACATTTAACAACTAAACTTATCATGCACATAATAAAATCTACCTAATAATTTATAATAACTTAATAAGTCATCGACATTTTGAACAAAATTTAAATGACTACATATTCGCATCCATTAAATACTGAATTATGTATTACACATAATGTAGGTTCTGGTTTTTTAGATAATATTTAAATATGTTCATGATTAGAACTCACGGATCAAGTTGTTTATCTATGATTTTATATTAAATGTTTGACTGTGATATTTCGTAGTTTAACATATCTACTGCAAATTAAATATTTATGAAGTGGTTTGACAAAATAAAAACAAATTTTAATGATATTTTATTTAAATTGCTTATTATCCATAATCCATGGGTAAAGAAGAAGTATTGACTAGTGAAATAAAATAATATTTCACGATATGCTTCTTCTAAGAAAGGTAAAATAGGGACTTGAAGTGAAAGCAACACTATAGGTATAAATTGATTAAAATTGACAAGCAACAACAGAACGCAAAGATAAGAAACTCGAACAAGCACGGTAATAATAGAAATAAATAAATCAAATGCGTTAGTTAATCACGTCTCACTGTATTTATTAACCGATTACGTTTGAATCGTCATCATTATATTGCTTTTCACACCTTATTGTTAGATCATTCAAGAGTCAATTTCACATAATGGGCAAGTAACCATTGGAGCATTTTTTTGACAAAATAGATTAGGTTATAAGACAAAATTGTACCTGTTTTTTTTTTAAATTAATTTACTTTGATTAATTTTTAGCTTCTTGGTCATTTTAGTAATGCGTCTGATCTGTTAATTGTAATATTTACAACTGTGTTAAATATGGAACTTTGAACATTCTTTCGATATTTGTCCAAACCCAAGTGGTAACTAAGTTAGTGGTTAACTAAGTGGCGGGTGGTGGATTTTGGGCACACCCATATCTCAGATATTAGAAATGGGACCCACATCAAATTTATATGAATTTATAACGACATTATATAGACAAGTTCTGCGCAAGCAGAATTTAAATTAAAGTTTGCGAAAAAAAGTTAGTTTTAGCCTCCTGCCCCCTCAATTTAAGCTAATTCAAATTAAAGTGGTGCAATTTATAATTCTCTACAGTTTATTAACAAATTTCAAAATCTATTGAAATAGTCCAAATGTAGGTATTACAGATTTTATACCATTTCTTTTTTATTTAATTTAGTAATAGAAATAATAAAAATTTAAAATGGTATAAAACCTATAATACTTGAATTTTTTTAATAAAATTTGAAATTTGTCGATAAACTTCAGTGAATTAAATATTGTACCACTTTAATTTGAATTATCTTAATTTGGGGGGGGGCAGGAGACTTGGGGGCACACTTAAAAACTATCTTTTTTTCGAAAACTTCAATTTAATTTCTGCTTGCGCAGAACTTATCTATATAATGTCATTATAAATATGGGTGTGCCCAGGCCCGTTCCTGGCGAGCGTGCAGTGCGTGCACGCACTCAGGCGCAACATTTCGGGGGCACAAAATCAAAGAGTCAATCAGTACTTTGTAACGATAAACTTTCTTGCATATGATACTTAAACATACATAGGATAAAGGTTTCTGCCTTTTTTGCGTCGGCCGCTCTTTTTTTTGGTCGCTATAAAGCGCCTTTTGCCGCTTTGATATTGGCTGCTTATTTTGTTTTGATATGAGGATCAAAATAAAAGGAGAGAAATGGTCATATTATCTTTAGTATTTTTTTGATAGTTGCAGTTGACGGTAGCAAAGTTTAACAGTAGTAACTCTCTAAAATAGAATTAGTCAAAAATGACTAATTCAATTAGTCTAATTGCAATAGCAAAAAAGCAGCGACTAATAATTATTGTCAATAGTAATTTGTATCCCGGATATTTAGCAGTCAAAACCTATGTAAAATTGTTCGCTGAATCCGAAAATGGCGTCAAAAGTTATAAAAGTAGAACGTTTTTGAGATTTAGTAAATTTTCCATATAATATGGTATTGACTATATCTTAAAAACTGCTTTACTTTTATAATTTTTGACGGTATTATCGTATTCAGGGGACAATTTTACATAATAATAAGCTGTTAAATGCCCGGGATACAAATAGCTGTGGACTAAAGTTATTAGTGACTGCTTTTTAACTTTGAAAACTGGTCATTTTTAGAGAGTAACTAAAAACCAGTTGTAGTTATTATATTGTTTAGATTGTTTTTTTTTCTTTAGAGTATTTTTATCACTGACTATTTCCATCGTCTGAATTTCCACCAATCACAAACTCGCAATTTTGAACTACAAATGGTTTCTAGGTGGAAAAACTGTATGACAGCACCTGTCAGCAGTTTTTTCGAGTTTACCCGCGGCAAAACTTGACAGCTGTTGTCACCAAAAATTGCAATTTATATTTTAATTGTTAACTGTTACTCATGAAATAGTCTTGTCTAATACCATTCGGGCATCTAAATTTTCCTATGAAAAAAATCGTTAAAACACAATGCTAAGTAATATTTTTTAACAAAATGCATTCGTGCAGGTGCAAAAATCCTCGTCTTCGACTCGGATTTTTTTTGCCACCAGCACTCATGCTTCTTGTTAAAATAATACTTAGCAACGTGTTTTATTTATTACTTGTTTGTTTGGTAATTTAATAATATTTTATACTTAATTTAAGCTTTTTTTACATTTTTAATTACATATTGACAGTTTGTGGCAAAATATATATTTTTTAAATTTTACGGCTTAAAATTCAAATATTTAATGTATTATATTTAAATATAAAAGGGGCGCACCAACGAATGCTGCACGCAGGCGCCAGACACCCCAGGAACGGGCCTGGGTGTACCCAAAATCCACCAGCCGTAACTTATCGTGCATCAAGAGTGCATCAAGTATGTTTTCTTTTTTAAAAGAGCCATAAGGTTTTCTATTAAAATGACAAATAAAATTTGGAGAAAAAAAATCTGCGGGCCTAAATAACTTGTCAAAACAAAAAATCGTTTTAACAACGTTATTCCTGGGAATTAAAAAAAAAGTAAGTTTACATATTTATCTACATTTACATTAGATTTATGAATTTTTTGCCGGCTATATTTTGAGTTTACACTACAATATTTTGTTTTCCTTCTGCCGTAATATTAAAATTGTACATGGTTAGATATAAAAATCAAAGAATCCAACAATCAAATATACCACATAAGTTATAAAGACAGGCGCAGATAGAGGAGTTGGTTTGGGTGCAATTGCCTCCTCTGACTTCAGCACTTTATTTTGAGCAATTTTTTGTTTAGAACGAATTGTCAGAAAGGTAAAATTACACAAAAATTGCCGCCCCTAAATCAAATCCTGGGTCCGCGCCCGTATGAGGGACATTATAAAAAAAAAGATGGTGACAGTAACTCAAAATATAGTTGCAATGAAATTGGATGAAAATCTATATAAATGTGTATGTTTACATATAAACCGACCGTGGACTAGTGGTCAGTGCTGCTGACTACAAGCCGAAAGGTGGGTTCGAGTCTCATATTGGTATGGTTGTTTATTTGTATTTGTCCTATTGTGTATTAGTCCTTCGGAGGGGACTTTAAGCCCGCGGTCCGTTCCTACCCCTAACTAACTCAAGCCATTCATTTGGCTTCTGGGAATTAAGGGAGGAACTAATAGGTCAATTCTGCGCACATCTGTAAGCATCTATAAGCAAATCTGTAACTTTCTATAAGCTTATAGTAGTTCTTATGTAAAATTGTCCCCTGAATCCGAAAAGTTAAAAAAATCAGTTCAATTTAATATGGAATTGACTATATATCAAAAACTGCTACACTTTCATAATTTTTGACGGCGTTTTCGGATTCAGGGGACAATTTTACATAAGAATTGGCTGTTAAATTTTTCGATGCGATGGTATTCCATGGTAAACCATGGTACAAGTGAAAAAGCAGCCACTAATAACTATTAAATTAGTCATTTTTGACTAATTCATTTTTAGAGAGTTGAACTTTATTCGTTTTTACACCTAATTTTTAAATTTTATATAGAACTGTCACTGCCACTGTAAAAAGCGAAAAGCGTTACCATAGAAACCGACCTGATACTTAAACAATTTTGGTGAACATCGTTGGCCAAAAGTACTTTAAGCTTTGTATTTTGTTTTGGTATTAGGGAATATCAATATTAATGTTGTCGCATTTAAATCCTATTTTAAACGTTTATAAAAACGCAAATAAAATGCCAAATTTTGTTTTTGCAAGTTGGTAGGTCCCTATCGCTATGAATGCATGTAGTATAAAAGCAATTCTGCCGTGCTTAATGAAAACGCCGTAACCAACAATTTTGAGATTTTTGTTTTACGGCATTTTCTACTAGAACAATTCATCCTGCGTCTATCCCCTGTACTCAAAAAACCGTATCTATATTTCATATATATTTTTGAGTACCGGGGATAGACGCAGGATGAATTTTTCTAGTAGAAAATGCCGTAAAACAAAAATCTCAAAATTGTTGGTTACGGCGTTTTCATTAAGCACGGCAGAATTCCCCTTACCCCTTTCCCCGCAATGTACAGACCGAACCTACTTAAGGCGTCGATAATGGAAACATTTACTTGACATTAACTTTAATTTGCAGTTATAAATTAAACAATGTAACATATTATTTTTTACACGTTAATTTTAAGCTAACATCTCATTTCCAAACCAATAAAACCCCTCAATTTGGACGGTGGGCGTTACTTTGCGAAAAAGAAATGATATGCAACAATAAAACTCGGGCTTCCTAAGGATTCGATTTCAATATTCGCACTCGTTTGACTAGGGGCCCGATCTCATAATATATAAGAAATGAGTGTAAAATATTCAAAGTAGAAGAAATGAGCTCCCGGGATATATATTGCAAATGGGTTTCATCATCCGCAATCTACATTCCAACATACCCTGAAATGTAAACATTGAAAAATACCCGAGGTGAATGTTATATCAGTATCAGGACACAGTCATCCAAAATAAAATATTAAAAATAAACACCCAAATGTCATTTTGAGCATGTTCTCTAACAAAAGTGCTTTCATACGGTTCACCAATTGATTAAAAGTACATAAATATTATAAAAATACTGTGGGAACCCATTACAACTTTTTACGGCCAAAACATGTTTAAAATTGTACCAAATCCCTTTAAAAAAATTTCATTTTAATTTATTTTTTACCTACACATGTGCAATGCTCATTATGCATCTCATCTCATCTCATAAGGAATATAATGGGGTTTCCTAATTTTTGTTTGTATCATCATATGACAAACATAAAAATGCAATAAAAATAATAACGTATGTGGTAGTCATTCTGATAATTTAGTTTATTTTTTAGAGAAGGGTACTGTGCGATATTTGAAAAACGTCGTCTGAAGAGTTTTAGAGATCCCATTTCGCGGTTCAAGATGTGATTTGGACGATCAAGCGGGCCAATTGCTTTTCTCCCATCTCCGCAGGATCCGAATCCTGTGAGGCTCCTTCTTATCAATATCGAACAGATCAGAAGCGCGACAACAATCTTTAAGGATTGAATAATATCCAATGAATATACAAAATTTGTATCACAAGTTTAACATTTTTTTTTATTTATTTAATTTTAAGAATATTGGGAAATAATAATAATAATAACCTACAGGGTGTTCAAACATTCTACTGTCTTGGCTAGCGCCTCGTATATGTATATGTATAAGTATACCTATTTAATTGTATACTATTATTAAATATATCAACACCTTTCTTATATTTAAATTGGTAAAAATAAACGAATAACTTAAATTGGTCCCAATTTAATAACTTAAATACTGATGCTAACACTCTAGCAAACTTCATGGTAAACAACTACAAATCACTAATAAATAAACAATTTCCTTTAAAAAAATATACAAATAATAAAAAAACACCTGTACTATGGTTTAACGGATTACTAAAAGAAATTAGAAATACCCTATATGCCTTAAAAACTGTTTATTACACTACAAAAAACCCATTCGACCTAAATAAATATAACAAACTAAAAAAAGAGTACAAAACTCAGATATTAAAAAGTAAAAGGGAAGCAAGTGAAAATTATATAATTAACTCAAAAAATAAAGCCAGGGATACTTGGAAGTTAATTAATTTTGAAAGAAATAGAATGAAGACTTCAAAACGGATACTACCTTCACACCAGATGATTTTAATACTTTTTTTGCTACAATAGCTGAAAATTTAATAAAAAATCTACCAGACACTAAAAATGCTGCACTAAACTTTCTGAGCGGTATGAATTCACCAGCTGGTTTTTTTTTCATTGTAGGTAAGCACTTTTGATGTCCATGATGCTGTCATATCACTAAGCGACTCAAAATGCCCAGATGTATATGAAATGAATAGCTTTTTTTTTAAAACACTATTGATATTATTATCCAACCCATAACTTTACTTGTTAATAAATGTTTTGAGGACGGAATGTTTCCAGATTGTCTAAAAGTTAGTAAGGTTATTCCACTTTTTAAGAAATGAGATACTTAAGAAATAGGAAACTACCGCCCAATCTCTATTATTCCTGTAATTGGTAAAGTAATCGAAAAAATATTAAAAAATAAACTTGTCAAATATTTATACAATTTTAATTTATTGGATGACTGCCAATTTGGTTTTCGCTCTAACAGATCTACAATCAACGTAGTCTCGAAAGTCATACATTTTAGGAGGTCTCGAAAAAGGAACTATTGTATCGCTAACTATGTGCGATCTGTCCAAAGCTTTTGACTGCGTCTCATACTTTCTTCTATTAGAGAAGCTAAAATTTTTTGGAATCAGAGGCAAATCTTGGGATATACTTAAATCTTATCTAAATAATAGAAAACAACGTGTCTATATAAACAACTGCCTTTCTGAAACAAAATTTATACCATATGGGGTTCCTCAAGGTTCCATAATGGGCCCGGTTCTTTTTATAATATATATCAATGATCTTTTCTTTAACCTATTACCCAAAAAAAGTATGGCTTTTTCTGATGATGTCACAATGATCGACTCTAATAAGGATCTAATTTCACTTAAACTGTCTGCTAAAGAATCTGAGACTACTGCTTTTGACTGATTTACGCCTAATAAATTGGCAATGAACAACGACAAGACCCAGAATTTAATTTTTTCAAATAATTCCAACGTTACCAAAGGAAATCACGTAAAACTCCTAGGTATCACAATAGACGATAAATTAGACTGGAAAGCGCATATTGAACAACTTGGCAAAAAACTTTCCAGTTCTATTTTCGTAATTAGGCAACTGTCCTATATACTTTCACCTGACATCCTTAGGACCTGTTACTTTTTGTTATTCAACTCCCATCTTAGTTATGGTATAATTTTATGGGGCAATTTAGTGAATGCCATAAAAATCTTTAAATTGCAAAAACGAGTGGTTAGAGTTTTAGTGAAGGCCAAAGCTAATGAACATTGTCGACCCATTTTTAAACATCTTCAAATCTTGCCGCTACCGTGCCTGTTTTGACTATATTCTTTAATGGAAATCCACAACACCAAATCTAGTCACATTTTAAGTCATAATATTCACAACTACAATATTAGAAACACAAATTTCTTAAGAACCTCACAGTTTAGGCTTACAAAAACTTTTAAAAATACCTTAAATGTCAATTTATACAATCACCTACCTCAAAAAATTAAGGAACTAACTTCCAAACGATTTAAATCGACACTAAAAAATATTTTATTAGAACAATGTTTTTATTCAATTAAGGAATATCTTGAACATGTTTTTTAACCCATACATAACGTTGTATTTTCTTTTAACCCTGTTAACACTGTTGTTGTTTGTTTGTGTTATTTATACAATTTTTATTTACTTATTTATTTATTTATTTATTTATTTATGAACAAAACATATGTATTTTTATTTACTATGTATTTACTTAATATTCTCTAATAGTATTGTAAACTTTTTTTTTTGACCTGTCACAAACATATTGTAATATTGTAATGTTGACCAATAAATTTATTATTATTATTATTATTTAAGGAAACAAAAAATCATAATAAATTTAAAAAATATCTTGGATCCGAATCAAGATTAAAATATTTTGTAGATTATATGATGACAGGTGGGTCAGTACCTATTACATACATGTTCTCATATTTGCATTTTTCAAAATTTGTTATAATTTATGATATGTATATATATTTAAATTCCTTTTTATTAAATGGAAATTTAAAAATATTTGATGGCACATTTAATATAAGACAATTAATAAATTAATAAGGACAATATTTAATAAACAAAATTGTTACTTTAAAACTTGTATATTTTATAAATTTTTTTTAGAAAAGAAACTACATACAACTTTTAATATGAATAAAAAGCCTTTATGCTTTATTTTTAAATTACATATTCACATAAAATACAACTGCTAGTATAAATACATCATCTCGGCGTGTATAAGCGATACGTATACAGATGAGCACAAGCGCAAAACACGTAACAATACATCATACAAGAACTTTTATTCAAATATATTCGTAACAGTCGCGCAGTATTGCAATATATCTCATTAAAAATACACCATAACTTATTTTGGACAAAGAATGTAGACATAGATTATGGTTTCATTTATCCTATAAAAGCCATAAATAAGATTTTTTTTTCATTGAAAATGATTTTAACATTATGGTGATTAATTTAAAGATTTCTGACTGTGTGGTCAGGCTTACAAAATTATTAAAAATATATTTGCATAACCACTGTATTCAAACACTTGCTGGGATTTGTTGTATTGTCACTGACAAGTTGTCAGTAACATAAAAATCTAAAATATTTAGGGTTGTTACGGACAACACAAAATAATATAATATAATATATATTACTATAGTATTATAGTATAGTATACTTTGTCTTAGTTAAGTCTCACCCCAAAACAAATTTGTATTCAGATAAAACGTTAATTGTTTATTGTCAACAAAACTAAATACTTACTTTTAAAACTTTTAAAAATATACTCAAATTTATTCGATTGGTATACATTTGTAATGCCTTTTTTTAACAGTATAAATATAACCTAAAAACAAGGAATGGAAAAATATTGAGATGCCACTTTCTTAATAATGGATTTACACTTTACATTCTACACATCTTTGTACTTCGAATTTTTTTATCACGATCTTTATCTTTATGCAGAAAAGAACAAGGAAAGGCAGTAGTAATAAATGAATATTTTACTATATTCTGGTACCAATATTATTTGTTATCTGTTTACCATTTGTACCATTTTAATTCCGTTATTATTTAAGCTACACAATTTCGACAAATTAGCAAATTGGTGTAATTTTTTTGCAATTGAAATGGTAAAAACAAAATAGGTTCATGTTTCTGTAATATTTACTAAAATAAAACTTTTTTTAAATAGGGTACCCTATATATTTTTACATAGTTCAGTAGACAATTTAATTTGGAACATAAAATTTCTATTGCATAACTACCCTAAACTAAAAATAAACAATTAATAGGCACTTGAACTTTCTGATGGTTATTGAAATAACCAAATTGTTACTTTATTTTTTTAACAAATGAAAGTGCTTATTAATTGTTTAATTTTAAGTTTAGGGTTGTTATGCATTAATAACTTTTTGTTTTTAATTAAATTGCTTTTTAAAATATACAAAAATAAAATCATTAAAAAAATATACAATTGTTTTTAGTTTTTTATTATTTATTAGAAAAAAAATACACAATTTGCTAATTTAACCGACTGTGTCTTCTATAATAGGACTAGTCACAAAATACAATGTATGAGAACAGAAAAATAAAATAAAAAACACATTACTAAATTACATTAATTAAGTAATATAAAAATACAATAATTCTTTATGTATCTATTAGGGTGGGTTGAAAACAAAATTTTTTTAATCAACATCTTGAGGTGGCTCACTTGTTTTTTAAATTAATATTTAATTAAATGGGGTAGTTCCAACGGGAAATTCTTTTTTTTGTTCTAGAAAAAAGCCAATTGGAAGTCAAAAGTTGAAAAAGTTTTTTTCCCATTGTTTTTGTAATTTAAGTAAAAAATTAAAAAATTAAATGCACTTTCTTTTGTATTAGAATGAAAGTTGAGTAAAAAAAACCACATTCTACAATTTATACATGTTTTCCATGAATTTGGACCAAAAAAGAATTTCCCGTTGGAACTACCCCATTTAATTAAATATTAATTTAAAAAACGAGTGGGCCACCTCAAGATGTTGAGTAAAAATTTTTTTTTTCTTTTGAAAATTTTACCCCCATGCTAAGAAAAAAACAAACATTTTGTTTTCAACCCACCCTAGTATCTATAGATAGATCTAGTGTTGTATATCACAGCCTAACAGTTAAAAAACACTTCGACACTATAAAATACATTTGAAGCTAAGATAATTGTTAGTTGAACCTTAAACTGCTTAACACTTAGGATGGACTTTAAATATTCAGAAAGTTTCTTGTAAAGCTTGAAACCAATATAACAAGGGGTTATTTTCAAACAGTTTGTCTATGCTTAGGAACACATAAGTCACCATGTCCACGAGTGTTTTAGGAGTAATACATCATTTGAACAAAAATCACTTTTATTATTCGTAATATGCATAATTGCTTCTCTTATATAAATACATGGAAGTGTTAGTAATTTAAAAAAAGTAAAGTAGAGTAGTAACGCCATCAACCTATCCAGCTTACAGGCAAAGCCTATAAGGTTCGGTTCTTCAGCGGGACCTACTGTTTAACGTGGAATCCGAACCACGGTCCTCGATGAGTTAGACTCATCTACCGACTTTCAACGCGCACAACACCCAAGGCTGTGACCGGGAATCGAACCCGCTACCTTTCGAGCGCAGTTTGTCTCGGCATAGCCGCCTAACCCACTGCGCCACCGAGGCCCCGTTAGTAATTTATTAAGTTTAAATAAATTTTGATAAGACTCCCTACAATGTAGTCTACATGACAACCTAAATATAGTTCTAATTGCCTTTTTCTGCAAACAAAATACTCTTTGAATATAAGAAGACGGGCCCCAAAATAATATACCATAAGACATTCTGGAAAAAAATTGTGGATGATAATATATCAATAATATATATTTATGCTTGTTAGGTTAGCCTGAAAAGAGCATAGCAATTTGAGTGTAATTTCTGGAAAAGGTTGTCTACATGCTTTTCCCAACATAACTAACTTGTTGTCGATAGTTATACCCAAGAATTTTGAAGACTTAACTTGTTGTACTGACCTGTTGATGACTCTCAACAAATGACTCGAATATAAATCCTGATTTTGGTGTAAAGTGAATAAATACTGTCTTAGTGTTATTTAAATACATACTGTTTTGTTGAAACCATAAGTGGAAATTAATGAAAGCTGTCGAAGCCTCGGTAATACAATCCTTTATACTGTTTGAGCAACAAAGATAGTTATTGTCATCGCAAACACAACCAGGTTATTGCTTGTATCAGTATCTTGTAAATCATTAATAAAAAGTAAAAATAACCGTGGACCCAAGACTGACCCTTGAGGTACACAGCAATCAATATGCTCTTTCTTTAATCTAATAGAGTTTAATTCAACAATTTGCGATCTTTTATGTAGATATGAGTCATACATACCCCTAAAACCATATCTATAACACTTCTCAACCAGATCAAAAGCCTTGGTGAAATTCATGTTAGTGTTATATATAACGAAAGCCATGTTGGAAATTACTAAGCACAAAATATTGATTAAAAGATTCTACAATTTCATTGTTGTTTGTAACCAATTCATTATTTGTATTTTTTACTTTATTTACATATTTTAATTACACTTTTATTGCTATTTGTATTTTCTTTTATAATTTTCCAAGATGCCCCTGATATGTTACTTGATTTTAGTATTTGGTTATCAATATTTATCTGTTTTGCTTTTTTAATAGTATCTCTATATACTTTTTATATGTTTTGTAATATTCAACATCATTTTAATTATAATCTATTAACACAGATATGAATTTGAAGTAAAGTTTTTTGAGTTGCCACACAAAATAATATCAGCATTTTTTCTTTTTAATAAAAATATTAAAAGATTTTTAATTGTTTGTAAAAACAAATTGACATTAGAAAAGAAACTTGTATATACAAATAACATAAGTTTTATGATCACCCAAGACAAGTTGGATACCACAAACTTCAAAGTCTATTTCTACACAAAATTTACTGAGACATAATTCTTGAATTTCTGCTTCTATTGAATTATTTTTGTAAATTGCTGCCCCACCCTGTTTATATTTAACTCTACAAAATTTAGTTACCCAAAAAAAATCCATTTATTACACATGAGCCCCTAGTTTGATCCAGAAACCAGCGTTCTGTAGCACAAAATAAATCCAGTTGATCACCCAGTAAAGCATCAAGTACATTTACTTTCTTTGATAGGCTTTGAACATTTTATTATAATAATAAATTCTTTTTTTTATTGTTTTTGTGATGATTTTAAGAAAAGTGCATTAAAATTTAATCTAGTTGTTATAACATATATACATTGCAGCAATATTATTGCTCATATATTTCGAGATTTTAAATACATATATTTACTTCCTTTTGCAATTATACATAGGTAAGTATGATTATGTATGAGGCGCCGTTTGCGTCAAAATTATATTAGGCTTATATAAATAAAAAATTCCACACATACATGCGAAAATGCAAATATAAAGTTTCTTTTTGGTACATATATTATATATATATATATATATATGATATATAGAAATGCAAAAGTTAAGGTACAAATATAAAGTTTTGTTTTGGTACATATACAAAATGCAAAAGTGCAGGTATAAATATAAAGTTTTGTTTTGGTACATATATAAAAATGCAAAAGTGCATGAGTGCATGTACAAGGTTTCGTTTTGGTACACATATAGATATGCAAAGATGTGGGTACAAATATAGAATATAATATAATGTTATATAAAGTGTAGCATGGGCCGTTGGTACAAATATAAAAAGTAAGGTTTGGGACGGAGACACAAGATGGCGTTTTTAACACTTTCAACCGCGCTTAAGCGTACGTCTGTTCTTACTACCGGCATTTAAATTTTCTATTGTGTATTACCTATAGATTAACTACTTTTAACGTTTGTTTGTTTTAATTAAAAGGAGTTTAGTTGGAAACAGGTTACTTTTTACTCTTACCTATTTTTTACAAAACGATTCGTTTTAATAACTAGAAACTTAAATGCCGGTAGTAAGAACAGACGTACGTTTAAGCGCGGTTAAAAGTGTTGAAAACGCCATCTTGCGCCTCCGTCCCAAACCTTACTTTTTATATTTGTACCAACTGCCCATGCTACACTTTATATAACATTATATTATATTCTATATTTGTACCCACATCTTTGCATATCTATATGTGTACCAAAACGAAACTTTGCACATGCACTTTTGCATTTCTATTTATGTACCAAAACGAAACTTTTATATTTGTACCTGCACTTTTGCATTTTTATATATATATGTACCAAAACAACACTTTATATTTGTACCTTTACTTTTGCATTTCTATATATTTACCAAAAAGAAACTTTATATTTGCATTTACGCATATATGTGTGGAATTTTTATCTATAAATGCATAAAATAATTTTGACGCAAACGGCGCCTCATAATTATGGGTTAAAAAATAAAAAACATAATAATATTATCATAACTTATTAATTTTTTTCAGACAAAAGGCAAAGGCCCACTAAATCTTAACAATCGTTTCTGCATACGTATTTACGTATTTATTTATAAATTTAAAAAGATAAAATCAACACACAAGTTTAATTTATGATGTTTTAATTTATATTAATATTTTCTTCTAAACAGTTTTCATTACTTAGCTTTGAATTTCAAATAAGGTGTATGCCATGAACAAAATGCAAAACCTGGGAAATTATACAAGCCATGTCATACAATAAATTATGTATACAATTAAAAGTAATGCTATAAATCATATTAATTTTAAATCCATGTTAACTTTTTTTTTATAGGATTTTTAAATTAATAAAACATAAATAAAATGTAAAACAACAAAATCATAATACATTCCGTGTTACAATTAGTTTTATAATACATAAGATGTGTTAAGTTGCCGAAATGACTTTCTAGTTTTAATAAATTTAGACTATGCGCGCATATTTAATAGTATATTATGTATTAAGTTTGATAAACGCCATTTTATACGAATTTAATTTAGGCACGAGCGAGCTTGCGAGCGAGTGCTTAAGTTAATGAGTGTATAGAAAAGTTTATAAACGAGGTGCATACTATACTTTTTCTACGACAAATACTTACTTATTATACTTAAAATGATTTAAATCAAAAATTTGTATAGAGCGCCATCTATGAAACAACAGGGGAAACTGTCAAATGTCACATTTTTACATTTTATAAACATAATCATAAAGGTTATAAATTGAAATGTATCTTGAAAATTGAGTTTTTCACAGTGAAAGTAAAGGAAATGTTTTATGAGGACTTTACAGTAGAGTCCGTGCCCGAATTTAAGTTATAGTTTACTGCCGGCGAAATTAAAAGGCCAGTACAATGTTCATATAAACTTTTCAAATATTGGCGTTGAGAAACTATTTAATATTTTTGTAATTTTTGTATTGAGATAATAAAATAATTTTCACATTTAGTATTATTTTACAAGAAAGGCACTTTATTTTAACGATTGTATGACATTTGACAACTGTCAACTAACTTAAAACTAACTACAACCCGTGACTAAAAACCTGTTGCTAACTTCAGCCGGTGACTAAAGCGCCGTAAAGCCACAACTTGTCAATGTGTATTTAAAAGGTCACTTAGTGTCATGGAAACATGTACGATAAAGGGCGTTTTAAGAGTGGGAGTAGAAAAAATGATTTTTTGCTTGGTGTGATTAAACTGGCTGTATACTGAAATGAACACTTTTACATATTCAAACTAATACATCATAATATTTCAGTTCGTACACATCAACAAAACTTTATAAACTAAGTATTTTATCTATCTTAAATAACGCACAAAATCGGTTATGTGTGATTCACAAAATTGTATGACCACTTGATGTAACTGTTATGTTTCTCGAAACATTTTACTAATTTCCGGAATTTTTGTATCCTTATTATCTAGTTACTAATACATTTTATCAGGGCCATCTAAAACTAAACTGATTAAAAAGCATATATACCTAGTTATATACAATTTAAGACTAAAAAAATCAACTCCGAAGCTGTAACAATATGGTTAATTTCAGTATTTTTTACCATACTTTATATAAAGGTTCAAATATACACGCAATTTTTTCTAAAATGTATTAACAAAACATTGGGTATTGATAACATGAATATTTTACAAAGGCTTTTGGAAATATTCTGTAGATACATACTTTTTAAAATTGTAACCTACTTTTCGTGTCAACACCGAGGTCGCTTGCATTTTTTTGGAAAATTATGTCCCAGACTGTACCATTAAACTGCTGATGTATGCGCTAGAGACAAACTAATTATTAGTTGAGATCAAGCTGCGAAAGGAGTTGGATCGTCGTTTTTCTTGTGATTTATAAAGGGGTAAATGTGTTTGTAAGGTAAGCGTATGTTTTTAAAGCGTCAACACCGTTTTAGCGATAAAAATTGTATTTTTTTATTTATTGAAGTAATTTGTCTAAATAATTTTGTTTGTTGTGAACTTTGTACTATTCATCCTAAAAAATATAGATATTTTTTCGTATTTATTGTTTTTTACCAAATAAAAGTAAAAACATCAACTCCGACGTCACCAACTCCGAGGCTCATGTTATGCCTCGGTGTTGACGTTGTGCCTCGGTGTTGATGTTTCTTTTAACTGAAATACTAAACTAAAATATTTAAGAAAATCTAAAGATGCCTATTTTGTGTTTCCGGATGTAGACGACATTGGCTTTGTAGATAAAGGGGACATTGAAAAGAAACTGTATATTGAAAAGATTGAGAACGAGGTCATCATTATTTTGGAAGGTCCATCTTTTTGAAATATAAAATTTTGTAATAGCATTATAACTTTTAAGACTGACAGCTTAGCTATACCTACATAAAGTCTGAGAATTATGATTTATTTTAGTTTCTACATAATATGTTAAGTTCTTGTTTGTGAGCATTACAACAATTTAATTTATTTTAATATTTTTTAATAGGTATTTATAGTAGGTACCTCTAGGGTTCGTAAATAAAAGTTTTTTTTAATTTTATAAGTATTTTTAATTGCTCTGTATATCTACTTTATCAACTCCAAAGCCCAAATCGATCAACACCGAGGCTTGGCGATAATCTGATAAAATATGCATATATTAATAATATTTTGGGATTATTAAAGCAAAATAATTTTTATGACTTAAACTACAATATTTAAGTTAATGAGCAAATTAAACATTATAATAAAATCTTGATAAAACACAACTCTGTAAAAAATTCATCAACTCCGAGGCCACAATGTGCATTTTTCTTGAAAAATACTTAAAAATGATCGCTGCTGCATATCAACACCCGTTCAGTTCATCATTTTTAGTAACAAATTAAAAAAAAAAAAAAAATTGAAGATACAATTTTTTTTAAATTTGTCACCTGATAAATGGCACTCAAATTTTGTGAATCACACTTATGCGAAATGTAATATTAACCGTTATACTTTAAATTTAGTGCGTATAGTATAATTGTTAACGGTGGAAATCCCGAGCCATTTTTCCAATCCTGGGAGTTTTGGAACCAAGGTAACTAATCCCGGGATCCCGGGATCAGTCCTGTAAAAATATAAATCTTTAATTTTAAAACCAATTTAAAATGAACAAACAAACACAAATATCTTAATAGTTTTACAAAATATAATTTAAAATAAATGAACAAACAATATCTTTCGAAATGGATCTTTCTAAATGTATCCACGTTTACTCCTTTAACGAATAATTCAATTTCTTTCATCAATCGGGCATGGGTGAGATCCCTCACTCTGCTCGTATAATCTCCACAATGGAAACCTTTTAGTCATCGATATTTTCTATTCTATCAAAGAAGTTTTTCCAATTTAGATTTAATTTTTGCCTTTGCATTTTGTCGTTAGAATCCGTCGTATCCACTCGTGGAACGTGAAACTCTTGAAACCATATTTTGCATTTTGAATGTATTTAAGGAAACACTCTCCAATTTTTAGGGGTGTTTTAACTACTTTTATAACAAAAGTATGTGTCAAAGAAACGAATATTTATAAACATTATACTTTGGGGCTAAATTGACAACAATATTACATCACCTGTTGTGTTGTGCGGCATTATTCGGTAAATAATAAAATAACTAATAACTTATTACAAAGATCCAGGGATTTTTTATAGGATCCCGGGATTTTTATGGGATCCCGGGATTGACACCCTTAATAATTTTTATACTCAACGGTATTATAATGGACTTAAATGGTATATTTTTGTCTGGCTCTGGCCGTTTGACGTATATCGACTATAAAACGTCATGCCTAGAAACAGTGTTCTTTAAAGATTTTTATGAACAGGAATATTAATTATGTTCAAAAAATCCATTACAAGATTTTGCTTAGTAAAATTAATTATATTGCAAATTTTGCAAAATTACCTACGAAAGACAATGACAAACTTTTCTCTTACAAATTCGTCTTGATGTAATCCTTTATTTAGCCAAATTAATTTGAGTTTATAAAAGTGGGCAGCTTGTTGTGAACACTGGGTTTCGCGCCTATGATCTACAACTCGCCTCGCTTACATTCATTTTTCTTCATCTAACGAAAGGCATTCTTTTGCGCTCCCGCTTTATCACACTTCACCATCATTAATATCACTTTTATATCCTCAAGATAGGCTACTTGTATATTTCTTGCATCCGACTAATGGTGATAAACATTGTACACTGTCAATGCAGAGGCGTATCGCACTAAACCATAAACAGTTCAAATTAAACCCAAAATTTAAGTTATATCTTATGAGGAACTAAAAATTATAAGAGAAAACCATATTTTAAACTGAATAACGTACGTTCTTTGGTCAAACCAAGAATATACCAGAATATACAGTGTTCCACGTCAAAAGTTCTTTTTTTAGATGACTGAACAAATAAAGTTTCATTTATTAAAAATTTATTTGTAAACCATGATTTTTTATATAAATAACTATTATGTCTTGTTTTCGCATAATTGTTAGAGAAAAAAAACCACTATCCCTTGAGAGAATGTAGAATCTACATTGTAGGTTAAGGAACAACTGTGTACAAAAGAAAAGAGGCACCTCTGTCGCATCACCTACGATTGTGACAGTGGATTGAATTTTTTTCACATTTTTGGTTCTTTAAAATATTTTCATCTTATCACGAAGCCATTAATACGAAGTTCCAATAATTATTTATGGGTTTAGTGAAGCGTTTTAAGTCAGGTGTCAAAGTGGTACTTTTTTCTTAATTCTTCAAATAAAATTGTGTGATTTTAACGTACTGTGGTATGCGTCGGAATATTAAACCAGTTTTACCTACACTGAGAGAAAAAATTTTGTAGAATCATTCAAAACGATAATAATTCAAAGGGATTCAAATATGTTTTGGCGTCATTGGTGTGTCCCATTAAATTAATAGGTTCAAAACAATTTTATAATACATATCTTTTTGAAACAACGCTGAGAAAAATAATGAAATAAATAGATTTATTTTTGTATATCTATTTTAAAGAGGGTACACTTTAAAAGTGTTTAAATGTATTGTAAAACTGTTGGTTAATGAATATAAAACTATCTACAAATTTTTCTATTTGAATCAAATTTACCCGATTATTTAAATTAATATAATTTTATATGCTTTTCATGACATGATATTTCTCTGAGTGTAGTATTTTTTAAACTAGAAAAAGAATCTTTACCTTTCTGTAATTGAAATAAATATAGTTCCTTGTTTTATTCTAACATTTTTTATTGATTGAAATCAACATTGTAAGTTAGTCAAAAGGATTAAACAAAAAAGAAAAAAGATTCTCAAAAACTCAACTTACACTAAGGTAATAGTTAATTATGTCGTACAAAAAGGCAATTATCAGCTGCATTTTATCTTTATTTTATTATTAAAAATAGAAAGTGGTTGAAAACAGTTAATAATTATTTAATTTATTATTGTATTAAATTTTATTTAACGAGATTTGTATGATACATTTGAAAAAATGAAAAAAGGATGAGAAATAAGTCTTTTTGTGTTGAACTGAAAGTTTTAAATCCGACGAGTTATCGGAGGCCTACAATTGAGCGAGCACAAAAAGATACTTCTCAGTCGAATTCGACAGTTTTATTTTTTAAACGAAACAAAAAGCGTACTATCAATAATTGTACGTACTTACAATAATTATTATAATAACAATGAATAAAAGTATAAAGTGAGGTGAGACAGCTTCGAGCTGTCAACAGTTAACGAATGTTTTATTGGCGGGTTTTTTTTACAGCCTTAGAGATAATCGAATACTTTGCTAGTGAACGTTGACAATAATAAAGCCTTAATAATAAATAAAAATATTAAAATACCATAATTCTTTAATTGGCGGCCCATTTAAAATGTTTTTAAAAAGAAGCATACAATTGTTAAAAATTAAAAAATAACATTTAATATGATAGAAATGTATAAAAAAATACTTTTTTCTACGACCACTATGTAAAAGTTACATTTCGTATTGGCATCGTTGCTTAGAAATGAATCTTTTCATTGGCAAGGCAAAACACGAATGTAAAGTGACATTTCTCGTTTGACATTCGTTTCAAAATTTGTATTGTATTTGTATATGTATGTCTAAATATCATTTAGAACACAAATAATTTGTGTTTGTATAATAAATTCTAGTTTTTAAAAATTAAAAGAATTAAGTGAAATAATTTTAACAGTTGCCAAACACGTTTTTAGGTTATTATATTTTGTATTTGAATATAATAAAAAAATAAAAGGCTCATAGAAAAAACATTGTTTCACTTGTGAGAAAAGCTTTCTTTAAGCTCGTGTTAATGCACACTCGGCCTGAGGGCCTCGTGAGCAACTTAAACACTCGCATGAAAAAGTCACTTTTTAACACTTGTAAAAGCACAAATATGCTAGAATTTGTATAAGATTTTTAAATAAAGTATAATAACATGATGATGAGATTGTTTGTAAAAACTTGATATCTCATGCAAAAACTTAGGGACCTGAAATCATTGCATAGAAATTGTCACATTCGCGTCGCTGTTTACTATTCCCTATACCAACCACTACCACCTATATAACCCACATTACCAATCCTGTACAAAAAAAAATAACTAATTCATAGTGCATAAAATCCCAATATGACAACTAAAGCATGCTTTCTGTTAAAAATAGGAATTTAGGTGAAATAGGTAAAATCAAACTTTTTTAAGTAGTACTATTTAAACAGCAGGTTCTATTTCACTTAAAAATAAAAAGTTAAAATAGGCAAAATTGAAGTCATTCTTTAAAACGGATTTTATTCCATTGCACCTCAAGTTATGATTAGAATCTAAGCTATATTAGGTATCTGTTAACATGGTCTTATGTTACTAATTTAATTACTTTTTTTGATAATATACAATATATTATAAAAATGTATTTGTACTTTACACCACTGCTTTTGATAAACGGGGGAGAGCAAGAAAATAAGTGGTTGGCGCGTTATGAAAAATAAGGAAAGAAGTTTAGGGCTACAAACTTTATTCAGTCATCTTTTTTAATTTACGACATCCTTGAAGGTTTTTAAACACCACTAAAGTAATTTAAAAACCATGGTTTTAATTTTAAGGGAGGAAACATCTAGGGTGCACCCTAGATGTTTCTCCCTTAAAATTAAAACCATGTTTTTAAATTACTCATGAGTAATAAATAATCCACATCGGTTTAGGGGCTGTTTATAAAGCTTTTTATTATGGAATATGTGAAACTTTTTTTTTAATCCATCTTTATTTTTTTAATATATTAATAAAACAATAAAAAGATATAATTTCATTATTACGTTTTAATTTTAGTACAAGACAATATTAAACTAACAGACTAAAATGATTAAGTTCACTAAAACAAGACCATAAAAAGAACCATATAGGATGGTGATCGTTAAATTCTACACTCTTCAAAAAAGAATATAAGAAAGATTATAAATTTACTAACAAATACATTTTTTGAAGCAGTATATTTAAGTTTGAAGCGCGTGTCTTTCTGGCGCCAAGAGCCCCCCTAGGGACTCCATGCACCCATTCATTGCCCCAGGAAGTTTGTTTACATTACCCCCTGCAGTTATTCAACAGTCATTTGTTTATCACCAACAACGACTGCATACCGATACTGTAAATAATATTATTGAAACAACAGGTCTGTATCTCGCATTCCACAGTTGCTGTTGGATACATGGTTCAGGTATTTCAAATGAATTGTTGAGTTAAGATAAATTAATAGATTTGAGTCCCTTCAAAATAATTATAATTATACAGGATAAACCTTTAATATAATTGGTTAAAAAAAGTTTAAGGTGGCACAGCATTGTTTTGCATTCCACTGTTTGCCATGCCTGGTCATTTATTTGAATTGTGGTCTTGTTCGAGATACCATTGTGTTCGTATGAACAAAAATAATGTAATATTATGGGCATATTATTGACTTCGATGTTATACTTTCTAAGGATTAAAAACGGTTTCATATCAACTGCCGATATTTATTGCGATCTCTGGTAGTTCTTTATTGTATGTAAGATCGTGACAATTTTCAAAAAACTAGTTTGTTTCTATATCTTGAATTTATTCCTTACTTTTTTTTATTGGAGGTAAATATTATTTCGTTGTTAAGAATTTTTAGAGATAATAAATAGCTTATTTCCCTTCTGATTAAGATAAATGACATAAATGTTGACGTTTTTATATTTCCGAAACTAATAAATTTAATATAGGAAGCTGAATCATGTCACTACTAATAGCGTTTGTTATCAAATATATTATTTTTACTTATATCCATTAGGATTTCCTAAAACGTATTCATTCATACAAAACACCTCGTTAACACAACAATAACTTGATTTTTCCTTCGTCACACGTAACTATACCTGAGTGTTGCATGAAATGGTTTTATTTTGACAAAAGTAGTGGAAAGTCAAGAAAAAGATTGTTCAGCATTCAACGATGATAATAAATCATTGGATGAATAAATGTTTTGGCTTATGGGTGGCCAGGACATGTCAAACTGTTAACTTCATTAGACTAAACACCTGGATAAATTATTAAGAGTAATGGTTACTGAAGAGATATTGTAATATATTTTTTTTGGTATGAAATGCTAATGTAATATCCTAAATTGAAATATACAGACTACCAAATTTTATCATGTCATTCCACTGCGGACCAAAAGAAACATTGTAATAAGGTTTTCTGCATTGTTGCTGGTTTGGCCCTAGCCCCTTGAGAATAGCGCAAGTCTCTGCAGAACTATTAACACATGGGGTAGTAATACTGATAAGCCGGAGCCTTATAGCAGCCAATGATTAATGAAAGTAAAGGCAGAGGTAATATTTTAATCCAATGGAACGATATGCGCCAACAAGACCAGAGCAGTGGTTCGCTGTCGCGTTGAGTTATGACCTGCTCCGTAACGGCTAACTGCTACCAGATAACAAGAAAATAGCTATTTTACGTGTTTTTGATGTGTAAGAAATCGCGATATCTATAAAATAAAGTTACATTAAAACGTAATTAAAAATACTTTAATATTTTACTCACCCACAGTAATTCTAAGGAAAGTCATGATAATGTATTTTTTTAATTGCAATGCATGCATATTGCAATTGCATATTATTAAATATATATGGGTAATTATACTTTAAATTATGTATACATTTAAAACTTCTGGACATCATTTATAAAGTCTTTATTTAATTCACCCTAGGGTGTATTATAGTATATTATGTATCAAGTTTGGTAAACGTAATTTTAGTCACGACTTTAATTAAGGCATGAGCGAGCTTGCGGGCGAGTGCTTAACTAAATGAGTGCCTAGAAAAGTTTATAAACTAGTTGCATACTATACTTTTTCTATAGACAAATACTTATTATTATCTAAAAATGATTTAAATTAAATATTTGTATAGAGCGACCTCTATAAAAAAATAAAGTAACCCACGCACAGTGGTTAAAAACACACAAAAATCTGGCCAAAATTCAAATAGAGCGAATTTATTTGAAAATAAATGTTTTTGGGGTCCGAGAATTCGAATTTGAGAACAAAATAGTAAAAAACAAAATGACCTCCACAAAAACTGACGTTTGAAAAAAAGTAGTAGTAAGTAGTAGTTTCGGAGTCAAGGACCTCAAATTTGAGGTCAAAATGATTGAGAACAAGATGGTTACCACAAAATGGCTGTTTGTTTTTGTTAAAATTAACGTTGCACCCGTAAAAATGATTGTTAGTGTTTTCGGAGGTCAAGTTATAAAAATTTAAGGTTACAAAATAAAAATAAACATTTTATTTATTTATTTCTCAAATATAATCTTCATATATATATATAACTACATCCACAGCACCCGGATATTCCACATCAGGCTCGTCATTATTGTATAAGTTGGGCTGCTAAAGACACTTAAAAGGTAAGCTTGTAAGCGTCCATAAAACAAAAATCGCAATTGGTCGCAGCTAAATTTTTAATATTATGTTAAGTAACTTGTTAACTTTGTATTTTTATAGAAATTATATCAGGGCGGAGCGACGCACTTTTTGAAAACATGTTTTTTATTTACTTTTTTTTTGACTAAAAGTTTTTGAATAGATCACTTTGAGGTCACTATTATAATACATGCATGAATAATATAAACCTCGTATTAAAATCATCAGCAACTCGCTCCATGTATCGTCGAAAAAATCAGCACTTTTAACAGAGAGAAAATTTTGACGTTTCGAAACGTCTCGCTCAGGTAGGTAGGCCCTCTTACTCGCTTACTCATAGCCACATATTTTTGGCATTTGGTGCAGGAATAGGTTCTTTATAGAATACCGTATTTTGTTTTACGAAAAAAAAACATTGAAATTTTCAATTTTGACCAGCTTTTTCTCCTTTTCCGACCACTGTGCCACGTAACAATATCTAAACTTGGAAATCTGTATTTCCTGCAGGCCAGTCAAAATGTTAAATTTGTATTTGTATTATTATTTAGGTAGCGCCCACTTTTTTTACTTATTTTTTAATTTCTTGTCGACTTTTTTGTACTTTTCTCGGCTTTTTTAAATTTAGTAGACTTTTTTACTAATGGGAATGAAACGGAAACAGAGACAGAAAGGGACGAAAACGGGACCAATCATCGACAAAAACTTCAATTTTATTTATATGAATAAAGGGTGTTATGTAATTAATGTTACTTATATATTAAAATACTGAATACCTTTTGACATAAGGAATAAAGGAAAAATATTTAAAAAAACATTTTTCCAAAGATAAAGAAAAAATATGCATTAGAAGTTTTTTATATTTTTTGTGATACGCCACTGGTTACACACTTGTTTATCTCTGCACACCAGTATTTTGTGAGTACATAGATACCAACCAACAAAGTAGCTATGCGTTGCCAGATGTAAAAAATTGTTACTAAAAATTTTTGTTGCAAAAAATAAATAAAAACTCAATAAATACAAAAGTTTTATGCCCTTAAAGCTCTAATACCCTTCTGTATTTATTTACTGATCCAGCTATTAGCTTAAGCAATGATTAGAAAATTTAGTACCTTTGAAATTTGAAATCCATAACCACAAAATTAATTTTTTCATCAGTTTTTTTCTCTGTTTACTCAGATGAAATTGGGACCAGTTTTCAGGTTAAACTTTAAACATTTAATTTGTATAAATAAATCCAAAAGCACTTCCATTAGTTTACAATTTGAAAACATAACCTACAATTTAAAAGAAATGCACTAGATTCTGTCATAAAAGTTGGCAGATTTTGTTTGAATTTACCTTCAGTACAAAAATGAAATAACCAACAATTAATAAAAACGCCAAATTGACAATTTGCATTGTTAATCTTGTCATTTTTGTAATTAAGCTAAATTTAAACAATGTTTGTCAACTTTTTTGAGAGATTTTGGAAATACTGTTGTTACCAACCATAACATAATAAATTCACCAGATTAACCTAAAGTTCCTAGTCGATCAGTGGCGTACTTTTTGGTAGGTTAAAGGTTATTATAAATTATTTTTAGACTTTGGAATTTAGAAAAAAAATTTCAGGTGCTTCTTTATGGACCCTAAGGAACAACCCATTTTAATATATAACATTAATTACATAACACCCTGTAGATAACCGCTTATTTTTTCTTAATAATAAATTTACTTACAATTTTTTCAAATAATGTAATTGTAAGGCATGTCAATTAAATTTTAAAGAGAGAACGCATTCGGAAGAAAAGAGATGCATGATACGGCCGATCTCGGCCGCACAAAGGACTAATAAAGGTTCAAATATTAACATAAATATCAACATTATTTAAAAGTAAAAAATTGTAAATTTTCGATTTATTTATACAATTAGAATAGAATTTTATGTGTTTAAGGTAAACAAGAAGTTCTTTTAAAGTTAAGGTATGTTTTATGGTAACATTAATGCAAATAAATATAGGTTATAATCCTTTTAAAAATTTGTGTTAGGGTTAGGTACATTTTTATTGATATAAGCAATAACAAATGATGGTAAATTGTTTTGGTAAATAATTTTTAAAAAGCCTAGTAGTGAGTAGCCGCTTTTATTGATAATGGATTTTAAATCAAAATTAAAGTGTAAAGGTTTGTCAGGTCAAGCTAGAGCGGTGATATCGATAAGTAACCTTACTTCCGGTTATCACTAGTCTTGTTATTTTGACAGCGAAAGCTAAAATGGCCAATATTGTATCCACCCTGATTGTATCGTTGCTATTTACAGATTTATACATGGACAACATAATGACGTTTAAAATTCCGCGTCCGCTACTGTATCCACCTATATATAATTAAAAAAAAAAAATCAGATAGTTTTCATACAAAATATTAAAATATTTTTAAACCAGATTTGCCTTTTTATTGAATTTTAACCATATGATACTTTTTTATCAAATGGTACTTAATTAATCTCAAATTTTTTATAAAATAAAAATCGTCAGTTAATATAGTTCTTTGTAACCTAATCATGAAAAATGACCTAATATTATTCCACATATTAATTGCAGTACACCATCAATTCTCTTTATCGAAAATCTGAATATCAATTAGGCATATATTCATCCCGTCCTATAAATAATAGCGCGATAATTAAGTTGAAGAGATAAGGCTATCGTTGACACGGCAACAAAAGGCCAACAAAAAAATTAGACTGGCCAACGCAGGCATCATAATTTTCAATAATCTCATAATCATCTGAACAACACCTAACCAACAACAATCTGACAATTATTAATCATGCCCAATAAACGTCAGAAAAGTCATAGCGAGATCAATTTAATAACCATTTATAACTAAATCTGTGGTGTAAAGGAGGACCAGAGTATGAATAAAATAGCGATAACGTGAACGTTCGGATGGATACCTACTATACGTCCACGATCGCTCTGGAGCTCCATTCAAAACGAGGAGGCGGATCAATGCGTACAAATAAAGATTTGAAACAATAAACATTTTTATAAATAAATAAAAAATTGAATTCACCAGGCTTATCAGAACAAATATCCTACTGAAAAAATATCAGTGGGGTACCACTTTTTTGTAAATGAATTTTAGAGGATAATACATAATATGTAAATATGTACTTTTTATTTCCTACCAATAATTGAAAATAATATTCAAAGTGCTTTCGGGAATATTAAAAAATATCACTTTAAAAATTACTTTTTAAAGAGATGTGCCACTTTTCTTTTGTAACGAGGTTATAATATAATAATTATTTAATATATTTTCGGTACATATTACAAAATACACAGTGTCGCGCACCACCTTGAAGGTACCTATGATGTACAGAATTTCAGAAAATTGTTCTTCATTTGAAAAGATATAGGGAATAGGTACTTCTTTTTTGCAATATTTCCCGATAATAAAGTGGTACTTAAATTATTAATCAACATCACACAAAACAAAATCATTAAAACCTGTCAAAATGAATTGACAAAATTAGTTACTTTATGTTAAAATAAATTATTTTACGTCAGAGTGGATAAAAGCTAAAACAGGGAGTCTCGGTATATATATATGAAGAAAAACCAAAAAAATATTAACATTACATTGAGATACACATGGACTAAATGACTCTTACATTTTCTAAGCATTCTCCAAACACAATAATAGTATATTCTGTAACAAGTTTGAAATACAGCATATTATGCTCGAGTGAAGAGTTTGTCACACGAGCCGAAGGCGAGTTTGACGGTTTCACGAGAGCGGAATATGCAATTCCAAACGTGTTTCAGACTATACTTTTTCTACGTTTCCAAAAAATACGATAGAAAAATAATTTAATTGGAAGAAAGTGAGGTTGGATCGGTCTAAAATTTGTTAGATATTAAAAACAGAGATGTCGCCACGAGTGTTCATTCTATCATCAGATGATAGAATATTTCATTCTGTAACACTTTACGGAATATATGTCATTCCATAGATAAAAGTGATATTAGAAGGGTCAAATTCCGTAATAGGAGTAGAAAAAGGAATATATGTCATATAATATACAGATTCTGTCTGACAGAAATGCTATGGCAAAATCTCATTCCGAATATTAACTGTCAATCATTATTTGGTGTGATGTCAACGGATAACAATTAATTTACCAAACGCATGCGTATTGGCCCAATCTATATAATAAGACTTAAAACAATATAAACAGGGTAGCCTATTATTTTTAAGTTTAAAACTCAATTGCTACGTTCACATATTTTATTAATAATTAAGGTCTGGAGGTCTCAAGATCATACACGTTCAAGGTCAATATTCTTAATACAATTTTTAAACAGATTTTTTCACCAAATAGAAATATTAATTTTTTTTTAAAATGTCATTGTTTTTGTGTACCGATATACATATATCTATCCCTAGTTTTTGTATATCAGGATTCACAAATTTAGGTGAGGTGCATCATTTTTAAGGTATACATTTATTTATACTGGAATAATAAACTTCTACTAGCAGAAGCGTCCTTTGAAATTCAAAAAATATTAAAAAAATATTCTTAATACAATTTTTAAACAGATTTTTATACCAAATAGAAATATTAAATTTTTTTAAAATATGTCATTGTTTTTGTGTACCGATATATATCTATTAGGGTGCTTCATTTTAGAGCGACATTTTTTTTTCAAAGTTCCACCTGAAAATCTTGTAACCGGTCAGAAAACAAAAATTTTGAGTTATTACAAAGCAGAGCTAGCTCTTAATCTTTATTTTAATATTCAATTTTTAAATATTTCCCTTTAAAAACCATTAAAAAACAATATTTTATTCTTTTCTCCTTCCGCTCGTTCAGTAAGAATATTTTTTTCGAATTTCGGTTCTAAAATATTTATACTGGATGAAATTTTCTTAAAAAATGTCTAATTAAGCAAGTCTGTAAGTTGAATATGTTCTTCACAAATTGCCGTTTTACTCTACAATAGCAGTAAATCGTATTTGGAGACTAAACTATTGATTGTAGATAAAAAACGTAAATGACAATTTTCTAGGGAATTTTGTGCCCTACAAATTTGTTAAAAATATTTTTCTTATGGTTTAGCTTGTACAGCCACTCAAAGTGTCAAGTTCTTAAAAATTCAGTTTCTGACGACTGTAATAACTATACTATTAGAGTTACGTGAAAGAGTCTATCCCTAGTTTTTGTATATCAGGATTCACAAATTTAAGTGAGGTGTTTAATTTTTAAGGTATACATTTATTTATACTGCACCGAGAGAAAGGTTGGTTTAATAATAACCAAAATGGTTATTTAGTAATAAAAAAATGATTGATAAACCGACGTAACAAATATTGGTTTTATATCACTCTATCATTTGTTAAAAAGTTATAAATAGATTATGGTTTAGGAATAACCCTATGTATTTATATTTAACCAATGTTATTTTTGTAGCGAACCAACTATGTTATTATTAAACGTAGGATTACTTTTTAAATAACAATTTTTTTTATTTGCATTTACTCAATCTATATATTATTTATTAGTATAGGTATTAAAGAACCCCCCCCCCACGTAAATGGAAAATAAAAGCAGGTAAGTATAATAAAATACATATATTTATAAAAATATAAAAAAATAAATATTTAATTTAATTTTTAATCTATGTCCAATAATTGGACATAACACCTTGAAACTTTCCTCCTCGTGAAGTACCAATTAATTGTTGCAGACTACTCCTCAATGCAGTTCTCTATATGATAAAAAAGGAAGAAGTTAAACATTAACTATAGCTATAGCGTGGGTATGCATTTTTATTACTATTTAAAACAGTGTGTTAATAATAAATATACGTACGTTAAAAATAATTACAAGCAATAGCTAAAGACAGGCAATGAAAACAAGATTTGGATTTATTTGATTAATTTAGGCACAAAACATCGAGGAAATTAGGCCAAGCCATCATAATGAAATGATAAAGCAGTGGCGGGTGGTGGATTTTGGGTATACCAATATTTCAGTTATTAGACATGGGACCCACACCAAATTTGTAATAGTTTATAATGACATTAAATAGACAAGTTCGGCGCAAACAGAATTTAAATTGAAGTTTGCGAAAAAAAGTTAGTTTTTCCTGTCGCCTCACCCGCCTCCAGGCCCCCCTATTTAAGATAATTCAAATTAAAGTGGTGCAATTTATTATCTAATATAATTTATCGACAAACTTAAAATTTTATATTTTATAATTTTTTTTTAAATAGGGGGGCCTGGAGGCGGGTGAGGCGACAGGAAAAACTAATTTTTTTTCGCAAACTTCAATTTAAATTCTGTTTGCGCCGAACTTGTTTATTTAATGTCATTATAAACTATTATAAATTTGGTGTGGGTCCCATGTCTAATAACTGAGGTATTGGTATACATAAAATCCACCAGCCGCCACTGTGATAAAGTAGCTATAACTTTACTTACCAACAAAAACCGGGAATAGGGAGGGCAAACCTATGTCACTTAAAAAGTTCGTTAATTCTTCCATTATTTCTTAGTGCATTGCACCTGTTGAGGGTATACCATTTATGAGAGCTACTTAATACGATTCCCAACAAGTAAACTACATCTGATGCAATTACACGCTTTTATTACACCCACACACCTTCCACAGAACAAAATCACAGAACAAGATGCACCTTTTTTATCAATGGCCGACAAAACAAAGCTTCCGCTGCGCGAGTGGCCTGGGGGGAGAACAAATTTATTTATTATTAATAAAAATGGTTTAAATTAAATGCATTATATACTTCCGATATTTTAAACAATTACAGGTTGACAGTAACGCAATGTTGATTAACTATTAATATATAAATATTTTTTTTTTATAAGAAACGCTGTGTTAGCATTAATCCTATCCATATATTTATTGTTAATCTGTAAATGCTAATTTACTTTATACAAACACGCTATTGTTAATAATACCCAAGTTGATTTATTTATTAATATTATTCGTGAAAACAGTCGTTGGTTAATTATAAATCTCAGATTTTTCTCGGTGTGGAATAATAAACTTCTACTAGCATCTTGAAGCATCCATTTGAAATTCAAAAAATCCCAGCAATATATTTTGTGATATTTTTTAATGGAATATTTTTCTAAAATAAAACTGTTTTTAAGTTTTTATGGGTAAAAAATTAAATTATTTAAATCAAATTTTCATGCACTTTATTTAATAAATTAAGCATTATTTTGAATATTATATTTTTATGTTTTCATAATATCTGGTTTATTTTCAAGAAGCTGTAATATTATTTTACCTAAACTTAAGACTAAAGATAAATTCGTAATGTTTGGGATGGCCCAAATATATTAATTTTGTTATTAGAACGATTTTTTACGGTAAGTAAGCCCAAATATTTATTGTCCTCAAATAAATTTGAAAAAGTACATAAGTTAATAAATAATAACAAAAGATTAGATATTTTAATAAAATAATAAGATAATACGTTTTATCCAAATGGAAAGAGTACAATATATCTACAATATTCATCATATTGTCAACCTTATAGGTGTGCTTGCAAATTAAATTTTAAATTGGAAAACATGTTAAATTTACCAGTACTAGGAACGAATTTTTAAACATATAGTAAATATAAATATATTATATCACGAGAACTATGAATTTAATCGGTTAAACTAGGCTCAGTAGTTTTTTGTTTGGTTTTTGTTGGAAAATGTTGAATGCAAAATAATTTAATAAAATCACGAGACCGCGTAGCGGTCGATGGATTTTATTTTTAATTATTTTGCATGAAACTATTTTCCAAAAAGAAAAATCAAATAAAAAACTTACTGAGAATAGTTTGACAGATTAAATTTATAGGTTAAGTGATATACGTCTAGATTATTTCTCGAATTAAAGGAAACTATTTGACAATTCATAAAATCTGACGTATATGTGTCAAAATTTATAAATAGAAAATTCCATTAATTTAAGGTATATAATAAGTAATAATTGATATTTCGTAAACTAGATAACTTATTTTTTATTGTTTTTTAAAAAATGTTTGTTAAAACTTGTAAATATCACCATAAAATCGTAAACAAAAATCCAATATGGAGGCTAAAATTTAATCGCTGTTAAATAGTTCTAGTGATTTAATCGCTTATTTAAACGAAATTTATTCGAAAATTCAAGACTTTTGATTGGTTCATATTATAATGAGGGGAATAATCATATTAAAAAACCCTTTTCTAAAAATATTTTTTTCTTAAATAACTCCTTTTTAAGAGTATAGTTAAGATTAATGTATTTAATACATTAATCTTAACTGAATGACCATACATGTTTCAATAAAATTTGTAATTTTAACGATTATAATCGCTTAAAACTCCGTACTGTGTATCTTACCTTCTGCGGCAGCTCATCGGTCAGTCGGTGCTCCGGCACCATTAATATCAATTCTTAAAGGGCAGCAAAGCTGACCGTCAGAGCTGTCCGCAGGCCCGGCCACTACATTAATACCAATTCACGGTGACTGATAGAGCTCCGTTCATCATCAACACCTCGGGGACGGCCGACCCGCTCCTCCTGCCTACACGGGATATCCTGTTTCGATCCCGCGGGACCCGGATTTGCTCAACAATCGTTACGTTGCCACGATAGGTGTTTGCCTTTGATTAATACGTGTTTTTTTAGTTTTTTGGGGTCCAGAGGTGTAGAGAAATTGAGTAAATCTCTCCTGGTTTAGAGGATAAAGACTTTAAGGTCAAAATCTTTAATGTGGGAAATTTCTTTAAAAATAAGGATTATCTATAAACTAGTTTTTAAGAAATAAACACAAATGTAATTTTTTATTTAGTTACAGACATTTTAACGAACGTCCTAAACGACTTATAGTAAGTAAGGAAGTAAGTATCTATGTAAGGTATTTTTAACACTACATTGATTATAATTTTTTTAAATCCTATTTTTGATAGCCATTTTACCAATTTCATCAGAATTTTAGAATCTCTTAGAAGTTTCTCGAAATATTGGTATGTTTTAACATTCATTCATTAAAATATGCTTGTCTGCAGTTCTCCTTAAATTAAACAAATGGACAACTTTAAATATCGTGAAATAGAAATAAGAAATAGACACACTTTTAAGTAAATAGTAACATGTCTAAAATGCAAAAATAAGCAAATTTTAAAAAATTATGCTCTTCCTTTATTTTCCCCAATTTGATTTTATTTATCTACAGAATAGTATACCAAATTAGCTGTAACAGACAGACAAATACGAGAGTAATCGTACATTGGATGTATGGAACCCTAAATACACCATAAAACAATCAAACTTACAATCAGACAACATATACATACATATGTACAGGTTGTTGAAACATAGATGATAATAATAAGTATTTGTCGTAGAAAAAGTATAGTATGAAACACGTTTATAAACTTTTCTATACACTCATTTAATTAGGCACTCGCTCGCAAGCTCGCTCGTGCCTAAATTAAATTCGTGACTAAAATAGCGTTAATCAAACTTTATACATTATATATTATTAATTAAACATATCGGCCATATCATCAATTTTTGTTTGTCTAATGGTGTATTCCCAGATATTTGGAAACAAGCTATTGTTCACCCGCTACCCAAAAATAACAATCCAACTCAATTTAAAGACCTAAGACCTATCAGTATACTATATCAAAAATTTTAGAAAAAATTGTTAACATGCAAGTTTATCATTACGCGGAACAAACCCAAATAATTCCTACGGTTCAATCAGGATTTAGACCGCATCATAGTTGTGAAACGGCCCTTTCCGACATAACAGATAGAATTTTAAGAGGTATAGACGACAATAAACTGACAGCCATGGTTTTAATAGATTTTTCTAAAGCATTCGATACTTTAAATCACTCTATGCTGCTTGCGATTTTAGAATACTACGGGTTTTCAGACGATTCATTACTGTTTTTTAAAAACTATCCTAATAACAGAACACAAACAGTAAAAGTAAATGGTGTGTTGTCGCGTCCACTCCATGTTCTTTCTGGTGTTCCACAGGGTTCTATTATTGGTTCTCTCTTATATATCTTGTATACGTACAAATTGATAATGGCAATAAGACACTGTGCTGTCCACTTCTATGCAGATGACACTCAACTGAGATACACCTTCTCTCGAAAAAATGTCAAACTGGCTATTGAATTTATTAATAATGATATTCAACGTCTAATTAAAACCTCAGAAGATTTGGCACTCGTTATTAATTCCGATAAAACAACTGTTTCTTTATTTTGAAGAAAGATTGAGAGGCACAATATACTACCGTTTTTTAAAAAATCACAATATCGCTGTTTCCGATAATGTCGATTTTACCGCAGTTACGTTTTGCTCTTTGAAGGGATTAGTTTAATTCTTTAATTTTGTAACAGTTGGTTTTTTTTGTTATTTGAAGATAGTAATTATTTAATTTATCCATTGATTTTTATATAAATTCAGTTTTGTGAAAGTGTTGTTTATTTATATAGGGTGTTCCAGGACTCGCGCTGATAGCAATGGAAATGCCAAGTTTCAAAAGTAAAAATGAAACAACTAGTTCTGTACCCCAAAGCCAAAATCTCCAGCAACCACTATGGAATTCCACTCTAGCGGGATTATCTTCCGGAAAGGAAATTCGCGTGCAACTTTCCTTATGCTTTTCCTAGTATTTGCATCAAAGAATAGAATATAATAGATTTTATTAGTTCAAAATATTGCAGTGTTTACTATGTTGAACACGTAAAAAAAAAACAATAAATAAATTATTTATGATAAATATTATAAAAAACTAAATATACACAAATACAAGAAATTCTCTTAACTTAGAAAATTCTCTTAACTTAGAAAAAAATTATCAACAGATAATCACATCTGTTTACAAGGTATGCTTTATAAAGAAGGTTTAAATTCCGGTCTTTTATTATTTTTGGTAATTTATTATATAGAACCAGAGCAAAGTTTTGTATACTCTTGTAAACAGTGTGGATCCTGGTTTGAGTAATTAGTGCCAAATCTCTTTTTCTAGTAAAATATGAATGTTTTCTATTAGTGTTATTAAAAAGAAAAAAGTTGTAAAAAATTAAAGTTTCGTATAAGTATTGCCTTGACACTCGAAGTGGATAGACGCGTCAAGTAGTTAAAGATTCCTCTCCTAGCAGCGTATACTACACTGAAAGAAATATATACTAAAATTAAATAAAAAAATAATTAGGGCAAATATATTTTATGTTTCATATATAGACTACCACATACATTGCTAAAACAAATATATTCGTTTGGTTAGCAGCCTATTGCTGCCCTAGCAATATAAATGGTGTTTCTAGCAATATTTTTTTGCTGTAATTCACTTATAGTTTACATTTTATAGTAAGGGTAAGTTTATTTTTATTTAGATCTAACATATCTTCTTTACAATAAATGTATTACAAAATTTACCATACATTCATAATAAACAGTAGTATAAATGTGTAAAGCACTAGTATAAAATTTTTAGTATAAATTTGTATTTACTTTTAGCAACAAATTTCTTTCAGTGTAGAGAAACGTAATAAAGTTCCAAAAACGAACCTAAGTATTCGGAAATATCGGTAATCGGTAATAAATAAATAAATAAATAAATAAATAAATAAATAAATAAATAAATAAATAAACAATCAAGTGCGGAAAGTGTGATAAGTGCAAAAAAAAAAGTGCAAGTGTGAAAAGCGCGGGAGATCCCCTGTTAAAGCCGTAAAAGAGTGCAACTGAATAAGTAATTAAGGCCAATCGGTCCAACTGGTCAGCAGGGATAGTCACAACCAAAGCCTGTCAATAACCTGCAGGGAGGTCCAGAAATAACGGACAGACCGTGAAAGACCTAGCATCAGGATTATAGCCTAATAATCAAGCTAAGTAATTTTTCTAACTGCATGTCTTATAAAAAAAAACCATTTTATTCCAAAAAATCTAAAGTAAAACGTATATACCGAAAAGTAAATTTCAAGCCCCAGCAAATAAACATTCCTATTGAGACAGACAACACTCAAATCATTACATAAACAAAACAGAAAAGGCAGATAAGACATTAGCTCCACCCCCCAAATAAACACTCGACTAATACCATAAATAAACGCCAAACCATAAATAATAAATAAACACAAACCATAACAAACATGGAAATAGTAAACACGATTGATCATTCGGTGGGAATAATTAAAATTCCATCCGACGGAAATTGCTTAGTGGCCAGCTTGGCTCATCAACTAGATAATAGCCTGACTGGGGCAACAAGTACATACGCTTTAAGACAATGACTAAATAACCACTTACGAACACACATTGAGACATACAGCCCATACTTACAGGATGCGATCCTTGACCAACCCCACCGCTACGCGCATAATAACGACTGGGAACGTAAAACAGAGGCGTACCTAAAGGACCACGCACAAAACGGCTTCTGGCTGGGTTTGGAAACAATAGCAGCATCGGACATATTTAACGTCGCAATCGAAATACACCACGAACAGGGGCGTACACGGAGAGAGGAATTTTGCCGAAATGGCTATCCGGGGTATTGTTGGATGACGTATCGTGGGTTTGGTCAACTGTTTTATTGGGCTAAGGATCTGTATAGCTAATTTAGCCATACAGATCCGCAGTTTAGTGGGACAGTTGACTGATTTCGCGATGCGTTGTTTGACGGTGCTTTGGATGGTTATTTTGGCAAAATTTTTCTCTCCATGTACTGACGAGATATCGCCCAGAGTCAGGGTGGCACAACTAAAATACTGGGCACATGCCGACCCGGAGACGGACACAGAAACTGACGAACCGTAAGTAAACCAACAAAGATAGGAGTAAGCAAATAACTAACATACCCACCCCCCATTCACGAATACCAATTGAATGGGGGTACTACTAAGGCCTAGGTTCAGGAGGATTCCGGATTGTACTTAGTTTTGGGTCAGTTCAATGTCCTCCAAAAACCCTTCCTAAACTGGACGTATGGCCCGACCCGGCTGACAAAAATCCCGGGAGCGGCCTTAACCTTTGACACTGTCATCCATGAACTCCTAGGGTGGATCTACCAGCCGGCGTAAAAACTTCGGATCCAACAAACACAGGTAATGCTGTGATTTGGGGGGATACGCAGGAGAACGGAAAGGGGGTAAAATAACACCGGGAGATCAGTGGATGATAATATATCTGGGGCCTGCCATACGTTCCCATACTCATACTCATACTCATATATAATTCTAGATTTTACTTGACTAGAAAAACTAAAATAATTCTATGCGAATCTTTGGTTTTATCTCGCTTTAATTTTTGTGATTCGGTTTATGGTCCATGTCTTGACTCTAGTGATATCCGGATATCACAGGAGGATACAAGTAGTTCAAAATGCCTGTTTAAGGCTCATCTTTGGTATACGGAGGAGACAACAAATTTCCTATAAGCTAGAAGAGCTACATTGGTTAAATATGGCCAATCGTAGATTACTACATGCCTCCTGCCTTTATTATAAAATCGTGAAAATCCAAAAGCCTTCTTATTTATATAATAAAATATCCTTCAGAACAGATGTACATAATGTAAATATACGATCAAGACATAAACTTACTCCTCCTATGCTGAAATCTTTAAAAGATCGTTTTCTTATCAAATTTCAAAGATTTTTAATAACATCTCAAAATGCTCCACAGCTAAAGGTTTTAATCTTTTTAAAAAACATATTAAAATTAAATTACAATTAGAGCAAACATTTGCTCGAACATTTGGGCAATAGTGCAGCTATTATTTATCTTTGTTTTCTCTTTTTTATTATAAAACCACATTATTGTTTTTTGTATATTTTTGTATGTTTTTGCCCATAAATTTGTAAATTTGGATATGTATACATTAGGGTGCTGCAAAAAAAATTTTTTTTCGCTCTTACCCTCTCAAATGTTTTTATTTAATATAAAAAAAATCCTCACCAAATATGGGCGTTCCAGCTCAACTCTAAGAGGTCGCTGTTTTCGATAAATTGATTTCTTCTAGAGTTATTCGAGGTCAAAGTTTTCCCCCTTTTACCTCCCGTCTGCTAATTGTACCAGAAAATTTAATGTTAATCAAACTTTGACCTCGAATAACTCTAGAAGAAATCAATTTATCGAAAAATAATAAGAGACCTTTTTTGTAGAGCGTTAAATTTTATATAAGAAACTGCAATGATCATTGCCATAAGTTACTTTGATACAGAGGTATAAAATTCCAAACATAAATTAATTTTTTTCCCATGTTAATTCAATGGGAAACTAAAATAAAAACAGCGACCTCTTAGAGTTGAGCTGGAACGCCCATATTTGGTGAGGATTTTTTTTATATTAAATAAAAACATTTGAAAGGGTAAGAGCGAAAAAAAAATTTTTTTGAAGCACCCTAGTATACATACTAGGTATTACATAAGTACAACACAATATTTTAATTTGTATGATTAAAAACTTGGAATTTTTTAATTAAGTTTTTCTGCTTAAGGTTAATAACAGTAAGAGTACACTTTTGTACTCGATACTGATCTTCGGAATTTTTTCTTTTAGATATGTAGGTACATTTAGGATTTATTAATTTTTGTTTTTTTTGTTTAATTATAAATATCTTGTATGTACTAATTAAAAAATAAAGACCCATTATTATTATTATTATTATATAATAAAAATATCCTAGTTTTCTGCTATAAATATTAATTAAATTAACCTATAGATACAGTATACTGTATCTACATGTTTACTAATACTGTTATATTGGTTGTCGTACACAAATCCTACGTAGTGTTGGCAATTAATTAAACGCAATCTAATATGTGTATAGATGATATGTAATACAAGTAGGCAACATCAAATGCTGAACAAAGGATTTAAATGAAGGAGTAAATAATTGCATAAATGTAAGGAGAATCCCAAGAGAAGTAACATGCTGTCGCCGCCTCCAGAACATGGAGGGCCTTATCGACTTGGCCGCAACACTAGTCTAGTCTAGGACCTGCTGCAACTTGTTCCGATTACACGCCAACATAACTTGTCGGTTTTAGAGCCCGATGCAAGGGCCCGTATCTAAAGATTTACCATTGTTTTGGGCTACAACTTGTTTAGCAAACTGTTCGGTTTATAATACACGGGTTCGGGATTTACTTTATAGCCGAAATCTAGCAAAACTTTGTTCTACAAGATCCTAGTTGCCGCCTAAAGCCCCAAGCTTTACTTTCATAGTTAAATTTGCTTTATGTATTGTTGGACTTATTTGCGAATTTGTGTTACCACAACAATTAAACAATTCAAGCATTACAATAAATAATGCGACTATTTATTGGTACATTTCAACGATTAGGAAGTATGAAAGTTACCTTAATTTTTTTTCGGCAATTTTCTTTTCTTGGTTTTTATTGATACAAAAAGTACTTAAAAAAAATTAAAAAATCTTTATTTCAGTAAAAATTTTAATCACTGCAAATTTTGGACCAAGAAATGTTTGATTGTAATACTTCGACGCGCCGCGACGCAGGCTCAAATTCAGATGCTTAAAAAAATATGGGTAGCTATACATTAGGGTGTTTCAAAAAAATTAAAAATTATTTTTTTTTCCAATGGTGTTGAAAAATTAATAGTACATTAAAAAACAAAAATGTTGGCGCCTATTTGAGCCCTTAATATTAAGGTTTGCCTCAATTCATTTTTTGTTTTTCCATTTCAATAATACGGGAATTTTTATTTTTTTACAGTTTACAGTCTCAGGTTAACAGAATTAAAGTGATTTTACATAAAAAATAATATAAATATGACATATGATACTATTTTTGTATTTTATTTGAAAATATTTGAAATTTTTCATTAGTGTTATTTTTGATCGCTGATACCTTTGAGACGGTTGATCTGAAGAACTTTGACCGCGTGAAATTGTCTATGAAACCTGTCGCCTGTTATTAAAATGGAAAAACTACAAATGAATTGAGGCAAACCTTAATATTAATATTAAGGGCTCAAATATGCGCCAAAATTTTTGTTTTTTAATGTACTATTAATTTTTCAACACCATTAGAAAAAAAAATAATATTATTTTTTTTTGAAACACCCTACTGTACATATACAGGGGCGCCGGAATGTTTTGAAAGCGTGTGTTGAGTAGGTTTAATCAAAGTTTAGAAGGCATTCAAGTAAGTAGGATAAGGGGTGGGGGTTCAATTTTTGAATAGTTTTGCTGAGAAAGGGGGGTCGATTTTTTTATTTTTGCATTTACAGGGGTGGTGTGTCTAAAATTATGTAAAGTGTGCTTACGTAATACTTAAACGCTCCATTAGGGCCCCTAAATTTTAGGGGGACCTTTGAAAAATTAGTGTTGTTTTGTGTACCCAAAATTAATATTACCTACAATATTTTTATTTCAAAAACGTCTTAGAAAAGATCTTTTGAAAAAGCAAACACATGGTTCGTTTCGCATTAGTTGTCCATAATATTATAGATTTTATAAATCTATTTTATCTGCCAACTCGTGGTAAATATTTAATAATGCAAAATTACTCAAACGTTTTAACGGTTAAAAACTCCTCTCGTTTGAGCAAGAAGCTGGAATCGTAATTAGTAATCAAACAAATCGTAACAATTCAGAAAAAAGGCCTTTGATTTTGGTAAAAAATACACGATCTCTCCCAAATTCTTTAATTTAAATTTACTTCTTCGAGCCTAATCGAGAAAAATATGTCTCTATCACTAAAAAATGTTTATTAAAATCATCTTTATAGAATATGATTATTTCATCTACATGGCCCTTTTGATTATCGCATTCCATGTGTTGAGCTCTAAACACACACAACAGGCTTTTCGGCGCCCCTGTACACACACACACACACACACACACACGCACATATATATATATATATAATAGTATGCCACTATGTTAGTAAACTTTAAGAAAATAGACAAACATAAAATTAATTTATGTTTTTCATGAGGGTAGTTTTTGCAAATTTACTTAATACAAATATAAAAACCATGTTAAATTGGTGTTTTAATTAGGTCTATTTATGGTTATTACACCTGGTAGTCTTATTTTGTTTACAAATAATTACCTCTTAAGAGGGTTGTATAATTAAGTTTAGTTTTTAAATGGGAAGCAATTAAGATATTTTATTGAATATAAATGGGATTAGATTGTATAATTTACTTTTTTACATTACTTACCCCTATTTCTAATTATATCGACTAATATTTAGTTAATTACCACCAGATAGTTGTTTTGTAACCAGTATATCTGATTAAATATACTCGGTATTTTTAACTTTTAGCGTTTAGTGTAACTGTCATATGCATGGTACTTTTTGCTTTTTCTTAGTCAAAACAAATTTTGTTTAAACCAGACAAACCGAAAACAGATTGTGAGAATTTAATTTTGTACATTTCGAAAATGATATGTGAGACACATTAAACACTTCCCGTTTCCCATCAACACCTTAACATTTCCTTGTTTTGTAAAATATGTGCGACTAAATATTTCCCAGTCGTACCAATTTTACGTGGGTTGTTAAAATGTGACCATAAACTTACACATGTCAAAACAAATTAGATTGGTATTTAGGAAAAAATGTCTGTTTTAAGAATTACTATACCATTTTTTTTAATAGTGATAACACGCTAATTAGTAAAGGCCGGATTTATAAACATATAAACAATTTGTTGGTTAAAGAACTATTTTTTTTTCAAGCTTATAATAATTTTTATGTTTTAACACTCATAATGCTAAATAGAAAGACGGCATATTAATACTAGTTCAAAAGTAAAATTATTATAAAACTACGTAACCCAAATTAGTAATTTTTCCAATTCCTTTTTTATTGACATTTAAGTACAAAAAGTATTTTTTGTACTGCAATTAAATCATCAAATAATACTACATACATTAAATATTAAAAAAAAACAATTAATTTAATTTTTATAGTTATTAATGTTAATACTAACATTACAACTTGTTCCTTAAGGGCGGAAATAATTTTTTTACATAAAATAAAATAATTGTAAATTTCAAAATTGTTCCTTCATATTTTTAGTAAATATTTATAAAACTATTATGGAATTACTAAGAAAAAATAATGCAATTCGTATGTTGCGTAAATTACTATTATGCAACAAGACTATACTTTTATGCACTTATGAGGAACTTTTATAACAAGCCGAAGGCAAAAAAGTGGCTTCATAATAGTAATTTATGTTTTTTCCAATACCATAATAATTTCATAATTAATTACTAAAAATTAAAAAAAAAATTGACAATAATTATTATTATTTTAATTTAACTATTCCACTCAATATGCAGCGATAAAACTACTATTTAGGTGAAAAAATACTCAATTGGTTGGTATGCGAAAAATAATTGTCAATGTTGAAGTTTCTAATTTTAAAATTAAAATGTCAAAAAATATGCGTTTTGGTCAAAAAAATCATACAGAAATTGAATCGGCACCTAATTCTAATTTAAAAAAAATAATATTCTTGAAATAGTCTTGCCGAATACCACTCGTGATAAAATTTTCCCTGAAAAAGTTTTTGATTTTTATTTACTCAAGATTTTTCCTTGTAAATTTCGCTCGTGGCATTTTCCACTTGCGATATTTCCAAGGAAAAAACATTCGTATAAAAATCAAAAATTTTATTGGTAAAATTTTACCTCTAGTAGTATTACCACCAAAAATTTTTTAAATTTATCTACGCCTTCAAGGAATAAATTGTTATGTTAGCATTGATGTTAGTATTAATATTAAAAATAATAAAAATTTAAATATTTGTTTTCTTGAATAAAAATTATTTGATTTAGGTAGTTCTATGTGCTGATTAGGGATGTCAATCCCGGGACCCCCGGGATCCCGAAATCCCGGGATCCCGAAGAAAAAACCTGTCTCAAAAATACCGGGACAAGATTACCTAATCCCGGGATTAATACCGATTTTGTATGCATATATTAATTAGCTTACTTACGCTATTTCAAAATTAAAGTAATTAACGCGAAAGCCGACAACGTTGCAACCTGCAATCCGAAAACATGAAACCTGAATTTGGGGATTCACCGCGGCACAATAATTATAATTTACTCGCTTAGATTAGATGTGCCCTCTGTAATTAGATGTTGTATTGAATATTTTATTCAAAGAAGAATTTGTTAGTTATTGTGTAAAATGGATCTAACGTGCCAAGAGGCTAATAAAGAAAAAGATAGGTAATGCACGATTTTAATTTTAATACTAAAATAATGTAAAGGACCCCGCACAAAACTAATGGGAGTTTTGACTTCAATGAAAATATCTGAATTTTGGATATCGTCGCCTTCAGGAGAAAATCACGTAACTCCACATTTTCATTAAAATTGTATTTTAGTGGCATCTGTTGGATAAAACTGTAACTAATTTATATGCAAGTTACAGAAGTCCTAAAATAAACCGTTAATTTTAAATTTAGAAAAAGAAATATACGTATCTCCAATCGTGGAGGAGCGTCCAGGGAATAATGCCTAACTCCAATATACAAATCAGTGCCATTGACAAGTATAAGTTATTGCCTAGTTATTTTTTCTGTATGTAAGTATGAAAGATTGTATAGTGTGTAAAGTTAAGGTACCATGAATAATTTAAGGTTACTTTTATTAACATAAAGTACATATTGGAGATACGTAATTTTCCATTAAACAATTTTTTGGCGGAAATGTGGAGATACACCAATACACCTTTAATATGTTTTTCTTTCCTCCTGTAAAATTTTACAACATGGAGTTAAGCAATTTTCTCCTGAAGGCGACGATATGTTGTAGCATGTGGTTTATGATCTATTGATAAAAAGTTCTTCTGGTACTAAGAAAAAATATTGAACAGATTTCCAGCTATTGAGGTTAGAAGGTCACAAATCTTATAAGATCCATAGAGATGTTTTTCTCCTGCAGGATTTTTATGTAACAAAATACGTTCGAAGCTGGGAGATGAAACTTTAGACGCACTAATATTTTTGCGGTATTTTTAAAAAAATGTATAATCCTTTAAGTTCGTTTAAGAGTTTTTTTGTTAATTTTCCTTTTTTACAATAAAAGTTTTTGAATGTTATTTGTTTTTTTTTTGAACATCCAATCCCGGGATCCCGGGATTAGTAGTACAAATCTCGAAAATCCCGGGATTACGAAAACCTTTCGGGATTGACATCCCTAGTGCTGATGTAATTGCACAAATAGGTGTTTCCTATCGTCTTCATGGCAACAGTACGATACGCAACTTTAATTTATTAATCGATTTATTCTTAAAATTTAATTTTTTTCTTAAAATGTTAAAAATATCGGGAAAACACCGTGAAACGATTTGTTGTGTTGTTGAGTTTTTATCGTGTGAAAATCCGGGGTTGAGTTTTTACCGGTTTCCCAATAAACAGTGGGAATCCTAATTAAAAATAAATGTAAATACCAATTGTAGTATATACGATTTACGAAAAATCATAAAAAAATGCAAACAGCATTATGAATTATTAAAAGCGTTGATTGAGGAAGTCTTCACTCAACGGTAAAAGACCTAAAACAGGTATTATATTATGTATTATAATATTATGTTGCCATGAATTCGTAGATATTTTTTCTCTTTTACTATTGCAAAATGCAGTTGTCGTTTTTGTTAAAGGACTCAAATATAAAAATGTTTGATAACTATCCTGTCCATTGTCAAAGAATTGGAGAAAAACAATATTAAACATTTCTATTTATTGTAACTAAATTGTTTTTTGCATAATATGTATTTATTTATTAATCTTTTTATGTAAAACCTTCCAAATTTTAAAAGAATGACGCAAAAAACAATTTAGTTTCAATAAATAGATATGTTTAATAGTGTTTTTCTCCAATTCTTTGAAAATGGACAGGATAGTCAAATGTCTAAACTAAAATCATCATTAGTTAATTCTGCACCAACAATTATACGTACTGGATTGGCAAAAGTTGAAAATGCAACTTCGGTTTAGTTTTTAAATTACATTTACAACTAAAAACACAATAAACCATGATCACTTTTATAAAATAAACACACGAACGTAACTATATTAGCATATACAGAATAAAACATCAAAATCGAGTTTTTTAACTTTTATTTGCAACGCGAAACACAAATAACTTGCCCGGTTAAGCTGTGCAATTGAAACTTTGCAGACAAAATTTTTCGAGTAAAGCTCCCTTTTGTGAAAAAACTACTTATTTATTTAAAATTAAAGTGCAGTTCGTATGCTTTCAATTTATTGTTGACAGACCAACAAGTCCATGGACTTGCAATTCTATCGAGCCCCACAACATAGCGAAAACTCGATTCTTCTTTAGGGCATAGAAAAAATCGAGGGGCAAGCCACAACGTTATGTGGACGTTGTGTTCTGCTTTTTTCCTTATCAGTTGTTATCAATAAGGAAAAATCTTTATCAATAAGAAATTTCTCTTATAAGCGACGCGTTACGCATCACTATAGTAATTTTTAAAAAATCAGTGGTTTACCCCTCGGAAAATATAGTATAAATAAATCATGTCATAAGGCATTTCCTCGCACTCGACCATTATAAAACGCGCTCCTCGTGGAAAAAATAATATCCTATAAAACTATATTGCACTGTCAAAAATGGCCTACTTTTGACACTTAAATGTCAACAAAAAAACCGACTTTTTAACAATGGTATAAGAAAAGTGATGGTTTAAAATCTTAAAGAAATATTCTAATTAAATGCTTGGAAAAAATAATATATCAGTATCAACGATGTTTGTCGACTGAGAGTAGCGAATTCCCAATATTGGAGAAGATTGGAAAACTTCCTACTGTTTGAGATGCTTATATTTTTGTACGACCATTACACCTTCGCAAACATTTAATGAACATTTCTTGAGTATTTTTATTTTTTGTTAAAAAAACTTTTACCATTGTTTTAATTTTGTTATTATGAATACGCAAGCTGTTAAAATTATCTTTTATTAAGTCAAAGCAAGGTTAATAACTTAAACGAAAAAGTTGTCCACAAAAATGCAAAATAGTTATTAAATAGTTATTTTTAATATAAATATTTAATGAAAATACCGACTTTCTGGAAAAATTATACTTACCGATCATATAACGCGTCGGAAGTTATTACTAAAGACCGGATTTTAAGCATGATGCTTATTGCTTAATTTTTTGCTTTTTTTAAGGTTTTATGCTTTTTTTCGATTTTGTGCTTATTTAAACTTTTTTCCATATTTTTATACATTTTTTTAATTAATTGTTTCGACTTTTACTTGATGAAACTCCATGTTAATAATATGTTAATATAAACTACACTGTTTAATTTTAACTTCAAAATCTTACATATAGAAAACAAAAGTATGAAACTAAATTTATTAGAGTCTATGGAAATTAACAAATTAAAGGAAAAAAACTGATATTATTCTCAATGACCAAATTGATACCAATAATTCCCCGTTATTAAATTTATTTTAATATATTCAAATAGTTTAGTGTTATATAACTATAAAGATTACAGGGCATTCCCATAATTATTGTTCCTTTAATCTACCCCCAATATTGTACTTACTAAAAATGTTACCTGTTAAAACCATCATTTATATAAATAGTAAATTAATATAAGTTAGTATTCGATCTGAAGAAGCTACTGTGTAGCGTGCTTTTTAATGTTTAGTTAAGATACACGATACGCTACGGGGTTCTATTATTGTGCTTGCGCTTTATTTGCTGTACGTGGTAATTATTTAGACAATGCCAAAACAAAAGCCAACCATTGAAGAGTGGATTAGTGGTCACAAGGAACTAAAAATTGACAATAAAAAGGTCTTTTGTCAAGCATGTTCTAAAACTATAAGTAAAAGTATAGTATTTATTTATTGTTAAAAATTACTGATTTTATTTTATGGTTTTGAAGAGATTTCCTTTTTGACTTAAATTGAATTACTTTAAGGTATAAATGAAAATTTTAAGGATGAAATAAAATAAATTGAATAAAATACAACTTTTAATTTCTAAAATATTATTCGACTTTACATTCTACTTTCTCAACCCAATACTGTAATGGTTTCCTTTCAATAAAAAGCCGCCTAGATAGTGTTTTTTTTTATTTTAATCAGTCTAGTATGGGATTATTTTTTTTAAATATTCCGATTTTGAAATGGATCCAGCCATTATCCCGAAATTTAAATATGCACCAATGACCAGTGTGGATGTGGAGCGAAGTTTTTCTGCATACAAAAACATTTTAACAGACAGAAGACATAATTTTACTATAGAAAATTTGGAGAAACATCTAGTTATACATTCCTTTAGGTCTTAATAATAGATATAATGTAAAAATAATAAAATGTATCATTTAAATAATAAACACCAATATTAAGATTATTACAACTTTTTTGCCCCTATATATTAATTATTTTTAATTAACTTGCTTATTTGGTGCTTTTTTGGCAAATTACATGCTTTTTAAGAGCTTTTTATTTAATATTTTGATACTTTTTTAAGCACTTTTTTTTTTTAAATTGTGCTTATTTATTCGGTCTCTAGTTATTACTTACCGACGCACACTGGAGTATGGATGCCTATCGAAGGGACAAAAAGGAAAAAACATACATTGTTAATTATGTTAGATATCTACTGCAAAAATAAACTAAAGACATTGCTTAAACTAGCGCAAGCAAAACTAGTAGGCTGTCACTTAAAACGGGCGGTGACAGCATGTCAAAGATATCAGTGTTGATTGAACGCTTTGCTGTCATAGTTACTCTAAATTTATTTTCAAAATTTCACAGCCATTTCAGGAAAAGCGAAGAGTGAACTTTTCCAGTTTTTTGGCAAAAATATATTTAGGTAAGCCATTAGATTCTTACCGTAATGGCACATACTAATTTAATATATCTATTGATTTTATATAGAGCGTTGTTTGTCAGTATCGCAAATTAGAAGTTTTCTTTTAATTTTTGCTTATTTTGGCAGAGGTTATAGTTGTGTTCCGGGCGTTTCCGAAATGAATAGTTCATCACAGAATAATGTCCAATCATCGTTTATTATGAAACCGTAAAAAAAAATTGCTAATATTTGCTATTCCGTAAATCCCTGAATATAATGTTAAATGCAGTTAACACGTCATTTTTGCACAATACCAATGTATTAAATTATTTTGGTCAGCATAATTCAAAAAGTATTGATTCAATTTTGATGAAATTTGGCAGGCGACTTACGTACAACAACAGAAAGACTTGATTAGTTTTTTTTAAAAACCCCAACATGGCAGATCAAAATGGCGGCCACTTTAATTTTTGATTGGCTATAATTCATGAACTGTTATCCCGATGTCAATAAAAATCTATTAGGTAGGTTTGTAAACTTAAAGAAATATTTTTCACAAATTCAAAAAATTCAATATGGCGGAACAAAATGTCTGTTTTGATAACCCAAAGAGTAAGATCGATTAACTAATAATCTTAGCTTTATCAACTCTGTCAAAATAAAACAATGGGTTTAAAAAAAAATTGATTTCTGTATTTTTTCCCGCAATTATTTATTTAATTTTCACCGTTTTAGTAAATAAAATATGCAATTCAGTATTGTCAAGTATGCAAAATTTCAACATTATTATAAAATAATACTGCAAAAAAAGGTTTAACTACGTAGTAAACATTTTTATGAACCTGAAAAAATGAAACACCCTGTATATATTTCCATAATTTTAAGTTAATAATTATTGTCAACATATTTCCAGGATATTAAAGCCTAATAATAGTCGGAATTCCGACTTAAAGCTCTCAACCTATTTTGAAAATGAAACGCCCTGTATATATTTCCATAATTTTAAGGTAATATCTATTGTCAACATATTTCCAGGATATTAAAGCCTATTCCGACTTAAAACTCTCAACCTATTTTGAAAATAAATTTTGTCCCTTCATGGTGTCCAAATACCCCAGTGTGCGACGCGCTATTCCTAGCAACCAGTAAACACAACCCACCGATCTAAAAATACATACACAGTAAAAAAAATATTTGTTAATTTTAACCAAATATTAACCAGATTTTATGTTATTCCAGGTCCAGGTGTACTTATAGGCACCAATATTGTATTTTTGGAACTGAACGAGTAAATTATGTGTGTAGGGACAAAAGTTTTAATGTGCATGAAAGTATCGGCGATTCTATAAAGCCTAATTAAAATTTTGACCAAATATGTAAATTTCAGTATGAATAAATAATCTCATAATTACAGAGCCGGATTAGGCAGATTAGATAACCATCTATGTAAATGTGACTAATTTTAATCAATTTTGTGTCTTCTGGGACCCGAGCATAAATATGAAGGACAAAGAAACAGGGTTTATAGGGAATTGGGTAATTAATTTGATTATTACGTGCTGAAAGATGCTTTTCACACATTCAATAAATTGCATTCAATTTAGTAATTAACACCTCGAACAAAAGATAGAAGTGCATTACGCAAAATAAAAAACTTGGTAATTTATAGTTTTTGAATTAAAAATATAGCCATAAAACCATCCAAAACACAGAAACATTTAAAAATATATTACCAAAAAACGTAAAATGGAATAGCGCAATTTCAGCAATTATGTTTGAAGTGAGTTGTTATGAGTAATCGGCCAGTTTTGTTGATACGAACCAACAATGGCAGGATACAATTGACCGTATAACACATTGACATTAATAGCAAATTAAAATGATTAAAAGTTTTTGTTAACAAATACAAATAGTTTCTGCATTGCCTGCCAGTTATTTTATAATAAACTAAACAACAAAAATAAAGACCATCACTTTTTTTAATTAAGCAAGTTTTATACAGGAAATATGACAAGAGTATGAACTACTAAAGATTGTTTTAACAATTGTTGTGTTTTTTATAAAGTCAACTATGATAATACCATGATAATACCATTCTGTTGTTTATTGTACAGGGTCCGTCAGAATTAACGCATGGATTTGAAAATGATGGTAATTGTCAAAATATGCACAAAACGCAACACATTTTTGTGTTTTAAAGAGGGTTATGATTATAAAAATGACATCATTTTGTTCATGGCTCATGATTCATAAGTGAAAAGTCTCATTTTCACCTTTATGGTAATAAAGCAAAATTGTCGCCACTGGTCCTCAAAGAACCCGAAAAAGTTGCATGAAGTCATAGTGTGGTGTGCAATCAGCCCAAGACAAATTATTGGGCCTTTTTTGAAAGAAAAAAAATACGGGTTAACGGTTACTATCAATTTAGATCGTTACATCTAAATGCTGAACAATTTTTCATAAACGATAGATGCATACCTATGCATATTAGAAATGTGTGTTTTTAACAATGGCTGTTGTGCGGCAAAAATTCCCTTGGCGTGTCATTTCTCGCTTTGGAGACATTTCCTGCCCCCCCCCCCGGTCCCCCGAACTAAAAATTGCGATTTGTTTGTGGGCACATTTAAAATTGTCATATATCAACAAGCTAAAAACCGCGAAGTTTCAAGGGAGATGCTAGCCAACACGACCCGCTCCTTCAGGAAGCGCCCTGGATTCCTGCATTGAGGAAAAAGGGAGTCATTTAAAGTACTGGATCTTCAAAACATTTTTATTACAAAAATATACCATTTTTATACATCTTTTAATAATACATTTTTTCTGACAAATAAATTTTCTAATCCATGTTTGTCATCTAATGGCCATGTAAACTTATAAGTCTCTAAGTGTGCTGCTTATTTTGAAAGGATGATATTTTTCCTAAACTTCTCCCCTGTATCATTACTTTGTATTTGATTATTTGCCTATGCAGACAATATTCACTCAATTTGAACTTCCCACTCTGTAAATCGGTGAATATAAATACGGCTCTTCTCCCTGCTCTTAAACGTTATCGAAATTAGTTTTCGGGAACCAGATGCGACCAGTTCGCGTATAACGATCCAATGTTCGACATATTACCATACTCTCATTTAATTCTATTTTCTAATGGACCAATAAAAGGGACAATGTACCATGCTTATAGATTAACATACGATATTTATTATATCACACTCTTATAGTAATTTGTTATTTTGATAGTTTTTTTCCAAAACTTTAATATAATATATTAGTGGCGGATCCAGGGGGGAACGGGGGAAATTTTACCAGCCCCCCAATAACAGAGAAAACAATTAGTGAGAAAAATTGAATTAGAAAATTTGCCCCCAGATATTAGAAAATTACTGTCTTCATTTTCAACAAAAAAACATCTCTAAATTTTAAGTAAAATTTGGTTTCCCTCCCAAATTATTTCTGGATCCGCCTCTGAATACAAAAAAAGTCGGAAATTCTGTAGTTTCTTATAGCCAATAAGTAAGAGATTAAACAATCAATTACTATACATTCGGCATACATTCGTCTATTTCTTCTTTCTTTCTGTACGCGTAGTCCCCTTTGTAGACAAAGACGCTAACAATAGAGATGCCCATATAAGACGTGTAAAGTGTGGAGTGCCCCACCACTCCAGGAGTGGTGGGGCACTCTGCCTTGGGCAGACAACTTGTAGCGGCGTCAGACCAAAGTCAAAAATGTATGGATTTCAGCATCTTAGGGCCAATAATCTTGATGAATTAAGAGCAATGATTATTGATACATTAAGAAATATTAACCCTAATATGCTGTCAAATGTCCAAATTTTTACAACAGGTTGACGTATTGTTCGGCAGCTTTTGGGCAGCTATTTGAACATTTGCTTTAAATTATTTTTTCTTTACGTTTTTTAGAATAATTTTTTATTTGAGAATATTTGTTTTTTATTACAAGAATATTATTGTTTATTTTCCACATTTCCTAAGAAATATTTGCAAGGAATTTTTGTTTCTGTAAACAAAATCATAATAAAATATTTACGTTGTTTTATAACAACCGACAACACCCTACCTCAGTCGTAATGAAACTGACACTAAATAGTGGCAAATCTCGAACATGTCGAGTGGGCGGGACCCGCCCGGCGGGTAACGCAGATAGTTAAAGAAGGGGAAGTAAAACATTGGCGTGTAATAGACCGTTTTGATTTAATTGTTTTAAAAATTTCTACTGCACGCTCATGACGGAGGGGAATCACGTTTGTTAACCAGTCGATGGTTGTTAATCTCACTCTTTCGTACGTTTTATATTGCATGCATCTTTGTCACAATTTGGCCTAAATGTGCATTATTACCACTGTATACTAAATAAAGGAATTTTTGATACGGGATAATTTATATATAATTTATGTATAATTATAGAATTGTGGAAAATTTAAAGTAAGCAACAATAATAATATTATTATTAAACAAAAATTTGTCATGTTTTCATTTCTCAATGGATTTTACATCAGTTTAACTAAATATCTAAGAGTCGGTTTATCAATGTCCAGTTAAAGTTGCAGTTAGTTATCTGTTAGATAATTTCCATGGATACCATTGTTTTCACAACGATCGATATGAAATTTAACTGTCAGATAGACTAACTGAAACTTAACTAGAGATTGATAAACAGGCCCTAAGTAGTATTAATTTAAAATTATTTTCTGGTTAATATACTCTCTAAAAATGAATTAGTCAAAAATGACTAATTTGATAGTTATAAGTGGCTGCTTTTTCACTTGTACCATGGTTAACCATGGTATCCAAAAATTTAACAGCCAATTCTTATGTAAAATTGTCCCCTAAATAGGAAAATGTCGTCAAAAGTTAAAAAAGTGAAACAGTTTTTGAGATATAGTCAATTTTCCATTTAATATGGAATTGACTATATTTCAAAAACTGCTCCACGTTCATACTTTTTGACGGTATTTTCGGATTCAGGAGACAATTTTACATAAGAATTGGCTGTTAAATTTTTGGATACCATGGTATTCCATGGTTAACCATGGTACAAGTGAAAAAGCAGCCACTTATAACTATCAAATTAGTCATTTTTGACTAATTCATTTTTAGAGAGTACAAGAAAAATAGCAAAAGCATAAAATATGTTTAAGCTTTTGCCAAAACGTTTTTGCAAGGAAGAAAACTTATAAAAAAAAATATTAGAAATCAACCACTTAACCCAAGTATAAAGTTAAATGATTAAATGTATTCTTACATTTTTTAATATCAAGCTTTTCCAAAATGGTTTTTACTTTGATTTTTATGATATTTAAAAAAAATATTGGACTAAACTTAACTTAATGATGAGTGATTTTAAAGAAATTATAACAAAAAAAACTATAAATTTTTATTGTATACAATATATTAAAATAAATATTTCATACAATCTTTTCATATACAGTGTGTATCAGCCAAATAAATTCGATAATACATAAATGGAGGCGTGTTCCCGCTGTTTATTGACATTGACGTTGACATTGTATATCGAGCTGATTAGTGTTCTGCGCAAGAATAGTTACTGTTTTAAATCTATTCTGTGGAAGTTCATGGTTATTACTTGATCTTTATCCAAAAATGATTGTACAAAATAAATACATTTATTTTTTTGAAGAAATAATGACCACAAATTGTCTTATTATCAAAGTTACTGTTTTATTTTCTTCTTGTAGGTTCTTATGGAATTTTTAGTTAAAATAACTATCTTTATTCTTTGGTAAAGTTTTTCTTTTCAAACCTGTGATAACCTGTATACTAATATACTAACTAATAATTTTAATATAAAAATCAAAATATGAAATAGTGAGAATAGGTAAAAATTTAATAAAAGATTTTTAATTAAATTGGTTCATCCAAAAAAGAAAATTTATCTCTGAAGATTTATCATTAAATGGGTTTATCCTAAATGAAATATTGGGTTATAGAAAAGTGAATCCCAAAATATATCAAAGCATAATACGAAATCCCAAAACTTTATCACATCATGTGTTGTCAAATGTAATAACGCACATCTATCTTAATTGAAACAACGAGAGCGGAGTAGCAGAGCAGCATTCCCCATTCGTAGTCGTAAATCCACCACCGTAGAAACCTAAGCAACCCTTCGACTAATGTGTCCTCTTCACCCTTCGGGAGTCGATTAATTTTAGTGCCTGGCCCGCCCACCAACAACTATTTAATGCATATATTTAGCTATTTAGCCCATATGCTGGTCTGTACGATCGGGATTTCAATTTGTTAAATGCTTTCCACTATTGTCACCTCGTTATTTATACCACCATGTTCTCTTTAAGTCCACCAAGATTTTCCGATGTTACATGCTACCGTAAATCTATTGTGTACAGTTCGAAAATCAGATCAAATTTAACCAAATAAATGTTTTATGAATTTATAAATTTTTTCTTGTTGAAGAGTCAGGACATTAATAAGGTTCTGAGGAAAACGCAGGGCCGGGCCAACCCAGGGTGCAAAGGATGCACTGCGCCCGGGCGGCAACTATCGAGGGGCGGCATTTTAGAAAATATTTGTACAGAAAGTGACGGTAAACTTTTTAATATTGTAATTGATTCTGATTCAAGTGCGTGGTCTACACCTTTATCTGGCAAAATAAGGTTAATGCTAGTAGAAAAGGGTAAATAAGAAAACAACTTATCCCAAAGACGCTAGCACTAGAAGTTACTGAAATAAATATTTTTTTAAAACTTTACCAAATGGTGAATCCGTTTAACGCACTTGGATATTCTAAAAAATATACTCTGTGTTTGGTTTCCCATGTAAGTTATTTGGGAATGCATCTCGTTCTTTGGGGCTAGATGGACTTAATGATTGGCAACATTTATCGCGAACCTTAAGCCGACATGAAAGTTCTAATGATCATAATAAATGTTGCAACAAAATGATTCAATTCCAAACTTCATTAAAGTGTGGCTCAACAATAGATTATTTACAGGAAAAACTAATTAACAGTGAACAGAAAAGATGGTGTTCTGTTTTAGAAAGAATTATATCGGTTGTTAAATTTTAAGCTAAGGAAAACCTAGCTTTTACACAGAAAAAACGCTAGCATAGCATGAATTGGTGAGCCATTAAACCAATGGGATCTTGTAATCTGTATTCCTGAATAACAGTTCCTATAATACCAATAGGAAGTTAGCACTTGGTTTATAATCGTTTACTGTTTTTAAATTAACAACAAAAGTTATCGCTCCTAAATCTATTGATATTCATATTGATATTTATTTGTTAGAATGTTAGAATGTTATTGCATTAAATACAAATTTGATTTATTTAATAACGTTACTATTGTATGTATAGTATACATACAATAGTAACGTTATTAAATAAATAAATAAATACTATGTATACATTTAACTTAATAAAATCCTTGATATTTAGGCAAAATATTTCCCTATTTTGGTTTAATAGTAATTAATTGAGCAAATAACAATTTAGATTGCTTCAATTTTAATGCATTCAATGACAGCGCTGTTCTTGGTACTATGTTGGACTTTTTTCTGTGTAGGGGTAGTTCTAGTAAATTATTTTGTAATGTTACACGTTACACGTCTAACTCGCAGCAGAGCAGCAACAGCAGCCCAGCAGATAAGTCCTGAAGATGGTACATGAGATTGTACCGAAACTTCGTCACTGACGAATACGGTTCTTTTAAGAACCAAAAACCGACAACACAGAGCAGATCTCGAAAAACCACTAATACATACATAATAATTTTATTAAGTTAAAATAGTGCTTTAAGATTTTTTTCCTTTAAGGGGCGGCAAGCTTTTAATTGCACCCGGCGGCAAAAACACTTGGTGCGGCCCTGGGAAACGTAAACAAAATCGCATAAAATGCATTCGAATATATTATTTTGACTATAAAAAAAAATTTAATTTGATTCAGATTGGGCTTTCTCCGCCTAATCTATAATGTACTATTTAGTACATTATCATACATTTCATAGGCAATTAATAAGCTTTCGCCGACTTGTTTTGTATATATTTTTTAATAAAAATATTTATTTATGATTTTGTTAAAACATTTATAGGTGAGGATTTAACTGACGTGATGATAAATTAGCTTCATTTTCACACTGAGGTTAATAATTCGACTTTTTAACTATTTTAACTAATATTAGGAGTTCGGTCTTAGCTGTTATGGAGCGCGCATTCCTTATTAAACAGACTTTAAGGCCCAGACGAGGCAAGATTGGATTTCCGGAATAGAAATATTCCTGTATTTCCAATTTATATAAAATTAAATTTATAGGTTATGTCCACGTGGTTGGTCCTTGAATCTACGTGGCTACTTGTGACTGGTTAAAAGGTCCGAGAAGGCCCAGACCAATTTACTCCAATAGGGGAAGCTTATGGCACACCAGAAGGAGTAAATAAAAATACCTAGAGAGAAAGAGAAAACTAGTATTATTATGAAGTCTTTCTATATAGATTTAAATAGTGTTTAAAATAAAGATTATTAAATTGAATGCAAACGATTTCAACTACCCAAACAAAGTATCGTTATTTGTAATCTAAACATTAACAAAGCAGTTTATCGTAAATGGAACGGTAAAATGTTTTAAATAGGGTACATTAAGACTAAAAGAAATAAACCGGGACTTAATAATGATGTAAACTAACAAGAAAGATGTATGTGCATTGGATATACAGTGTGTCCGTAAAGTCCCGGAACATGAGATTATTTTAAAAACAGTAAATTTAAAAAAAAACGCTGAAACACATCAACTTTGTTATTTTTCTAGCAATATTTTGGCATATGTAGTTGTTCCAAATTCTGCCGCGTTGCGGCGCCACAATCAAAGTAAGTTTTTTTTTAATTGCAACCGTTTATTTTGGTTGCATTTTTGGATAGCTACCGTTGTCCTCATTACAATGATGTGCCATATCTGAAGGGTTACATAACATAATTTTTAAGAAAACCAGGTTTTTGCCGCCGAATGAGATTTTGGTATTTTGTCAAACTTAAACACAATCTATGCGTTGCTTAATGTTTTTTGGAAAGCCAATCAGAGCAGTTGCTCAAAATTTCCACCGTAAACTATTTGGCAGTGGGCCAGCCTGTCTACAAACGAGCGTTGTACGTTTGCCAGTACCGCTGGAGTGATCATCTGGATCTCGGCTTGAATGCGGTGTCTTAGATCGTCCAAATTTTAAGGCCTGTTTACATAGACGCGGTTTTTAAGATGTCCCCATAAAAAGAAGTCTAAAGGGTTAAAATCGGGCGATCTCGCTGGGCACTCAATTTGACCCCTTCGACCTACCCAGCGATTGGGAAAGACCTGATTTAAATAATCCCTTACTAGCAATGCATAGTGTGGTGGTGCCCCGTAACAGCGAATAAGTTCGTCAAAACCAAAATCTCAATCAGCGGCAAAAACCTACTTTTCTCAAAAATTTTCTTATCATATCAATGTACTCAGGACAACGGTAGCTATCCAAAAATGCAACAAAAATAAAGGGTTGTAATTTAAAAAAACCTTACTTCGATTGGGGCGCCGCCACGCGGCCGATTTTGGAACAACTACATAGGCTAAAATATTGCTAGAAAAATAACAATGTTGACGTGTTTCAGCATTTTTTTTTTAAATTACCGTTTTCAAAATAATCACATGTTCCGGGACTTTACGGACACACTGTATATACACTGTATATTATACAGTTTACTGTAAGTGAGAATAAAAATAAAATTAACTAAATTTTATCATCCCCGCCCACCGCGGCTTCTTAAAATCACTTTTAGAATTACCTTAGTACTAAATGGTACCTAAAGTAATCAGCTATACTGCCCTACTATGGAGAAAGGCAGTAACTGCAAAAAAATGCAAAATGCGTTTTCTTGTGTTATGGTAAAGCTATGGACATTTTGTAACCGAATTCAACACAGAAATGCAGTCAAATATCTCATAAGTTAAAAAAATCAATTAAATACCTACTGCTTTTTATAAAAATATAGTTTATGCTAATTTTCCACAAATTTCTTGTTTAGCAGTTACTGCCTTTCTCCATAGTAGGGCAGTATAGGTAAGTGTTATAAAACTGATTCGTAACTTCATACAACTGTGAGTCAGCAAAAGGATCATGTAAAAGGGTTAGATAGAGCGTCGGTGGCGACGGCGGCGGGCGTCCAAACAAAAAGCAGACATCCATGGACATGCTAATTACATGCTCTCTACATACAGACTACAACATCGGCATTAATTTAACTAGCTAACTACTTCGCTCGCTCCCGAGAGCGGCAACTTGTGTAACTAAATCATTGCTGGCCAAGAATATAAGCATGTTAAACATTTGGGATTCGGTTGTTTGAAAGTTTAAAGGATTTAACTTGTTTTAAACATTTGAATAATTGAATATAAAAATATATATCTATATTATTATTGGGTCATAAAAAACACATTTGTTTGAAAAAAAAACAACTTGATGTCATTAGTCAATAGAGTAGGTATTTTAATATTTTTTGTAAATATTTTAGTATAATACAAAAGATCCAGATTTTTTTAACTTGTCCACCCAATTTTAATGTATTTTTTCAAAAGCACGTTTGTAGAAAAACATAATAAATATTCAAAACATCAGTACCTTGGCGTGTCACAACCTCTGAATGAAATATTTGAGTGATTTTATTTTAAAATATATTCAATTCATCTTAAATTTTTCAATTTTACTACAAACTATAAAACATTAAATAATGTATTTTTTATATTTTATCATAGATTCGAATAATAGCAATTTTTAAAAAATTGATAATCTTTATACTCACTTTTACCCGTCAGTTCTGTGTCCAATGTTAAAATTCAAAATTCATGTGAAATATTGAAGTTCTAACGTTCTAAGTCCTCGTTTTAACTCAAGTGTTGGTAAACATATACCTACACTTGCCCTTTGCACGACAGTCGTCTTGAAAACAATGCAGGCGGCGAAGTTCTGGTGAATGCACGTATAGTTCCAGTCAAAATTTCAGTACTGTGGTGAGTAGTTATTTTCTTACGTATATATTTCAATGTAGTTTATATAAGGCTATATGTGATTTGTTGATAAGTAGCATCCACTAATAAAAAATATCAGTAAAATACTTAATTTCGAATTATAATCTCAAATTTGTATCCCATTCATCAGTACCGTGTCGTCAGTTCCATGTTCGATGTTTCGGTAATCTTTTTTTCGCTAACTTTAATTTAAATTCTGCTTGGGCAGAACTTGTTTATTTAATGTCATTATAAACTCATATAAATTTAGTGTGGGTCCCATATCTAATAATTGAGATATCGGTATACCCAAAATCAGCCACCACTGATGTGTGGTATTATTTGATTTTAAGATATTTAATGTATAATAAGCAATAAATCTTATATTTTCCAATAAATTATGTATTAAATAAGTTCCCTGGTATACTCGTCACTTCCCTTGCATTCAAATTTAGAAAAGACAGATATGAAAACTATATAACAAAATGAGGTCAAAAGTTGCCCAAATTTTGTAGAAACACCCATATGTTTTTATTTTGCCAGTGGCAATATATTTCTAACCTGGTGTTAAATCAAATAACTCCATTGCTTTTTAAGTTTTGCCCATTTTTCCATAATTTTATGGGAAGCTTGGTGAATGTTTTTTTTTCTTTTAAAATACTAGGCCGCTTAAATTTGAGTTCCTTTTTCAAAAACGCAATCGGAAAATATTCTGACAGTTTTTTTATGGATGTCTTTAACTTCTTTGATGGGATACCAACATTGTAAAAAATAAAAAACAAACAAACGCGCGTTAATTATCATTGTAGCAAAGCTAATAAAAAAACCTAATTTAGGCTAACGTACGTAGTTATAATTCATCCATATTTAATTAGGAATTCTATATTATTTTCAAAATGTTGACAAAAACGAAAGAAGTATAAATTACTCATCTCATTAGACGTTTTCTCGCTCCATTACAAAACTCGCTTCTTCGTCGCTTGATTTGTAAACTTATCTTACATATTCGTTCTCTAATATATCATTATTACAAAAGTTTAATACAAGCTCTTAAATTGATAATTCGTTTGTCTGGGTAGTTTTCTTATTCCGTATCACTTTTTCCGATTGTAACTAAATTTTGCATATGCAAATTTTGAAATAAAGATTATATTTCGCTGCCAAACTTAATCGTTGCCGTTAGAGGAATACTTTTTGACGATTTTAGTATTTAAGGATAAATGACTATGTAATGAACATATATGTTCATTACATAGTCGTGTAGATGGAGCTTAAGTTAATGTGGTGGTTGTTGGTGAAGAAGACAAGAAGCAAATAATTAAGGAAACCGCTCGACTAATATTATCATAGCACACGTAAATCCAGACATTAGCATAGACAACGAGCCAGTGCTGGGTGTATTAGAGCTAATGTAACCCGTGCTTTAGGCTTAGATGTCGACAAACAAGTTGCTCTTGTTGTAATTGTGTCCGCCGAACACAGTGTTCGGCTTAATAATGTGCGACATAAATTAATATAACTGCTTAGCATTAGTCGCGAATACGGGATTTAGTTAACATGATGTAGAAATTTCTCAGACAAAGCCTACACTTTATGTATATTGCGAAATCTCCCAGCGACATCGCTTCCCTCCTCTAGAGAATCCAGACCTTGTTCCAGCCAGTTTCCAACATTCATTTGAATAAAGGATGCGCTGCTCTACAACTTCATTAATTAATTACCAACATTATTTATCAACTACCCACTGGAGCTACCTTCTCCATTGTTGATCTACAAAGATAAAACTTTATTTTATAAAAATACAGATTTAAACGCGTAAATATAACATAACTTAAAAAGTAATCGCAATTTACCTAATGTTTAGGTTTAAATCAGTCTTACATGTTTCCTTAGACTATATGCTAGGTCCTAAAAGAACACAGCTATGGCAACGTATATCCTCAGTCCCAAATAGTCTTGACAATTTCCCTTTAAATATATAAAGAAGATCCAAGATTTATTAAAAAGTAAGTCATTGCAGAAATCGTGACATCCAATTTATAATTTTTGCTCCATTTGTTATCGATTTAAAAGTTGAAAATACAAAATTGAAATTTTTTAATTTTTTATTGAAAATAACTCCTTGAAATGTGTCGTAATTCACTGTGGCTCATGTTCTAAAGCATTTGCCAGGAACAAGAGCATACATGGAAATTGTAGATTTTCTTTAAAATTGTAAATTAGAATTTTTAATGATATCCAAATCTTATTTTTTTTAAATGTTAGTTAGTTCTTTTACTTTGGACATTTTTGTTTACAATATTGTCAGTTTTTTAATAATATTATTTACAATCAAAACTGTCGGACGAAAATAAGAAGAAAATAATGCATGTAGTAGTAGTGTTAATGCAGACGCCCACACTTTTCCTTAAAAAATAGTTTTTTTTTAATTTCAACGAGATGTCTTTATGGGTGCTTATTGTGGACTATTTGACAGAACCAAAAAAAAGTTAGGTTAAATCAAAGTTGATCGAAGAGAAATATTTTAAATGTAAAAATTATTTTATTATCTTATACAAAAATATTAAAGTATTAAAAAAGTTAGGTTAAATCAAAGTTGATCGAAGAGAAATATTTTAAATGTAAAAATTATTTTATTATCTTATACAAAAATATTAAAGTATTAAATAATTTCTTAACGCCAATATTTGATAATTTGAAATTGTATATGATCATTGTACAGACTTTTTAATTTCGGCTGGAGACTCCACCGTGGATTGTGAAAAACTGCTTTATCGGATTAAACGGTCCATTTTCGAGGGACCAAATTGATTATTCCATTGTTTTATAGATGTCGCTCTATACAAATATTTAATTTAAATCATTTTTAGATAATTATCTATTATAATAATAGTAGAAAAAGTATATATACTTATATATATATATATATATATATATATATATATATATATATATGCATACTATAGTATGCAACTCATTTATAAACTTTTGTAGCCTAAATTAAATACGTGTCTAAAATTGCGTTTATCAAACTTGATACATAATATACTTTTTTATCCTGCGTCAATATTTTTTTTATTAATTTATGAATAAAAACAACACTGCTTAATGACATACATAAAAAAACTTAAAAAGCAGTGTAGTTATTATTTATATCAAAGAACATTTTCTTAAGATTAATTTGACAAATGACACAACCTTAAATTTGAGACCCTTTTAAATCTCATACCGCAGAAAATTAAATAATGCGCAGGTCTGCTTCTATTGCAATATGCTAAATAACGTTTTAATAATAATAACAAACCGTGTTTTAATATTTGTAAAAAAATCCCTCATCTATTTGGGTATTGTAATGGATCAAACCAAAAAGCGTTTCATAATGTAGCTTATGATACGCAAGTAAAAAATAGTTATGAATTTCATTAGGCCAAGAAGTAATTCTTTTTTCACTGAGCTTAATATAGCGGAGGCCTACATTGTAGGCCCTACAATTGAGGGAAGCCCAAAAACACTTTCGGGGCCGAATTTCATAGGACATCTTCACAATCTTCTTGTATCTTTTTAGAATTTGAAGCCAATTATATTTGTTAAACGATACCTAAAACGTAATTTTTTTAAAGTAGAAAGTGAGTTTAGAACTGTCTGTTGATGAGTCAAAATCACAGTGCATAATAAAATCGGCCAATCACTAACGCTTATTACTAATTACCAAAGCTGGCCAAGTACTGAGTACTTTAACTCGTATTTCAATTACGAGTAAAAAAGTACGAGTACTTTTTTACTCATAAGTATTTTTTATTTAAAATACTTATTACTTGTACTTACAAACCAAATTCAATGTACTCGTAAAAAATACTCTTGGAATTCACGTAAAAAAAATAAACTTTTTGTTTTTTCCTGAATACTGATCAATTTTCCAAATTTCTTCAACTTAGAAAAAAGTATTTTTTAGTACCTACATAACCACACATTTTTTGGGACCCTTAAAATAAAAAAGATAAAGGGGGGCGACATTATAGGGGATTACCCTGTACCTAATTTTTAAAATAAATAATATTATAAATTTGTATTTGTATAGCTTAGGACCAAAGTATGTATAATGTATAAAGAATAATCAATTATATTAAGTAACACTTTTTATTCAAAAGTACTCCTACTCTTTACTCGTATTTTCACGATTACTACTCGTAACCGTAACCTTTCTTTACAAATGTACTTACGAGTAAAGTACTTACGAGTAAATATTTAAAGTACTCGTAAATAAAATTTTACGAATACTTTTTTTAGTACTCGTGCCCAGCTCTGCTAATTATTAGCCCATAATGATTTATTTTGTGCCATAATTAATTACTTCTGTATCAAGTTTTGACGAAAATATAGTTTAATTTATAGACCGCTTGAAGAAAAAAAATATATATATAATATATATATATATATTATATATATATATAAATAGTTATGCTAAAAAATTATAAATCTTTGTTAAAAAATTTATTATATGCAAAAAATTGGCCAAATAACACTGTCTTGTTTAGTTAGTATTGCGCGGATAGTGACCTGTAAAAAGACAGTGCTGCAATTGGAGTACATTTTAAATGTATTTTTATTAGTAGGTAACACAACATATAAAAGCGCAATATTTATTTTTATTGTTAATACCTATTTTTTCACTTGGCCCTTTTCCATATTTTTCTCTTCAATCCATCTGTAAAAAAACGTTCATTATGACATGAACAAAATAGTTAGTTTTTCGAAGGTTCCTTAACAATATTTTTTTAGGTTTAATTTGGGCAACTTAATTTATGTATATTGAACATATTTTACCAAGGATTTTAACACCACAATAAAGAGAGTTAAAATTTTCCTAACCAATTTGCATCCTAGGAAAATAGATACGGTTAGTTCGGGATTCGGTTCAATATAAATGACTACCCTAATTGTTTTTTTAATGGTTCAATTTTTTAGCTAATTGAAAAAGAGTCAAAAGGTTTAAAATCCAAAATGTCGAGTTATATTAAGATTTGTAGTTTTAATTATTACACATTACTAAGGCAAATATATTATACCTACTATATACTTTTCATTCAAGCTAAATACAGCTGTTAGCATAGTAACTCTATAACGTATCGACAACTATTATTCTTTTAACAATACAGGTACCAAAATTGATACATCAAGACTGCAGGACGCCAAAAATGCATTAAAATGAGAAAATAACGATTGGCAAACGTGAATGAACGAAATAAATGATCTTCCCTTTTCTGCGTGGTCACTGGAAGTCCACGTGTGGTCCCCAAAAAGGAAACATCGCTGAAGACTTTTGTTTGTCCAACATTGTACGAGATTTATGTGTTTACCTACAGAGGTAAATCTTAACAACTACGGCATAATGCCTCGACATAAATCTTCGCGATACTATTATTGATAGTGCTGGAATTTAGGAAAATCTGTGTTTAGTTGTGTTCAAACATAAAATCTTAGTGAGTTTGTTAAATCTACTTTCATTATTAAATACAATTTAAAAAAGGAATAGTTTTGTAGTAAAATGTAAAAATACAATTAAAAATACCAAATCTATTCTGTAAAATTCTAGGAAATATTTCAAAAAAAACTGTAATAACAATTTTATATTATTTTTTCTATTGTCACTTGCTTTGTTATCTAAAAATGACTTGACAAAATTTTTCAGTTACAAATTTTATTCTTATTATAGTTATTGTAAACTAAATATTTGGGTATTTTAGCGTTACTTTTTAACAATTCTACAATTTTGCTTTTAAACCAATTAACTAATTGAAGTAAATATGTAGTCCAGGGCATTTGGTTCTTGAAAAATTTCGGGTACATTTTTTCCTTTGTTGCTTATTCGAAAGAGGCTTCGATGGAGACCTTAATCATGAATTTTTCCAATGTCCAAATTATTAACCCTTTCAACGCCGCGAGTGTCTTTGATCAGTATTTTTTCAATCGTTCATATTTCGCGATGTATTCGTCGTACAGCAAACAGACTATGACCGTAACGGTTTTACTCTCCAATTAGGTCTTTATTAATTTAAACCGATGTACTGCAAAAAGTTAGAAACATCCAAATTTAAAACTACTTCGACAGTCCTTTTGATCAATTTATCCATGCGTTAGAAACCTCCATCGACAGTTGACTATTCAATGTTTAAAATTTAAATTTTAAACTTGACTCAATGTCCTGTATTTCAGAAAAATATAATCGCAATTAATTATTTCTCGCCCGCCAATCCACGTCCGAAGTTGCGCTGTTTTTTATCGTTCTATTTTGAAGTCCCTCTTTAATTTATTTTCAAGCACTTGCTTACATACGATCGAGCTGAAATGTCATATCTATGTAACTTCGGTGACAATGCACTGTTTAAAATATCTGTGGTGTAAAAAGTAATCTTAAAATGGTGTCAAAATCCAACACCAAGTGGTGTTAATATAACACCATGAATTATGGTTGAAAATGTGTACCGATCGCGGCAAAGGCGGTGTGGATCACGTGATGTTCTTAAATCTCGCCTCTGTTGACTTACATGAAGAATATATAAACTCAGGTGATCCTTTGCTTTGGTATGACACTACAAGTTGTTCGATACTAAAGAGACCTTAAATAGGTGGAAACAGCTGTCAATACTTGAAGTATTTTAAGTTCCATTTTCTGGAATAATACCACTGGTAATATACTAGTAATGCGTCAAGGAACTTCCTGTTTCCTTTTTTTTTTCTTTTTTCTGTATAGAATGATTTAATTTAACCACAAACCCATAAAATTTAACACTGAAAAGGAGTTCAATTTACACCAGGTAAAATTTATTTTAATACTGTGTGAAAGTTAAATTAACACCATTTTAGTATTTGAATTAACACCGGGCCAACGGACCACATTTAACACCATTTTGGTTTGTATCGATATAGACCATTTATGGTGTTAATTTGGTGTTAAAATGGTCATGGAATTTTTAACAGTGTGCAACAACATGGTTATACATGTATAGAACAATGATAATATGGTAATAATAAATAAAAGGGTTTAAATCGATGTAGAGTAAATTAAAGCTCTTCATTACATTCGTTACGGTTTACTAGAGTAAACCGTAAAGAATGTCAAAAAACTAATCCAAGATGTTGGCGGAAGGGGTAATTTGGACAGCTCGAATGAACAACAGTAGGAAAAAATGTACCCGAAATTTTTGGGTCAAACCTATAAAAGTTGTAAATGCATTATGGTCTATCTAATAAAAATAAAATATTCTTTATTTAGCAATAGATGCTAGTTATACCACAAACAAAATATATACCATATATACAGTATTTAAACCTTCTCTTAGCAGAAAGGCAATCTTCCTGATTTAAAATAAGTTTCCAAATAAAACAAGGCCCACATAAAAAATAGAGGCAAAAAAAATAAACCAAAATATTATGTGGGCTTGACATTTTAGACAACACATAATAAAATATATAAAAACAACCTTAAATCAGTGAACAAACAAACTTTCAAACTAATTTATATTTACTTAAACAATTTTACTCAAATAATATTTCTTTAGTTCTGTTTTAAATCTTTTTAAGTTTGCAGTTTCTTCAAATTTACTGGCAGATTATTGCATAATTTTAAACCTTCATTAAACAGTGATTTTTTTACATATATTAAGATTGCATCTTTCCATATTAAAATTTCTGTATCCAGTTAGATGTGTATGAAAGTTTGATCTTTTAACTAAATAAGACTGTAAATATCCAATATTTTACACAAGAAATCTATGTGGTTTTTTAAATTTAATTGAGGATCAAGAATGACACCTAATTTTATTTTATTGACATAGTCAATCTTTTCATTATTTATATACATATTAAAATTTTTGTCAGAAATGTATAACAATTTATTTTTGAGCCCAATACATGCATTTGGTCTTTTTTGTATTAAATTTTAATTTATTCTGACACAGACAGTTGCATTGATTTTATTGACTCTGACGTCGACATTTTTTCCAGAAATGGATAACAACGTGTCATCCATAAATAAATTTATATAACAATCTTTCAAAAACTTACAAATGTTGTTTATATAAATGATAAAGAGCAGGGGCCCTAATAAACTTTCCTGCGGTACCCCATATTTACTTTTAACACCTTCAGACACTACACTATTGACCATGGTTTTATGTGACCTATTACACAAAAAACTTTGCAACTTACTCAACACAAATCCTTTAACTCCATACCTTAATACTTTTTAATTAACAATTAATTAACTGATTTTTTTGTAATAATTATTAAACAACTTGTTAATTAATTTGCGTGTAAACATTGTTTTCTAAAAACAAGGCGTAAATAATTATGTAGGAAATAATTTCTGTATAAGAACCTTTCTGTTTTGTTCTAAACGTTTGGCCAGCATTTTAGTTTCTCTGTATTTAGCCCTTATTCCTATCCCTATCCCTATATTCCCTACAACAAATTAATTAATTTATTACATTTATATTAACAATAACCTAAACATTAATAGTTTACAACAATTACCACTTCATGATGTATGAATTGTACCTACATATAAAAATTACCTTACTTTAAAAAAACATTGTAAATGTTTTACCTTTGCTGTTTTTTCTGTTTAGTAGGTAAGTTTTAAAGTTTTACCAGGAAGAACACTAAAAACATTAATAGGCATGCCTATTTGCAAAATTGCCTTTATTAAAGTAAATCAAATCCACAAGCGCTAAACAAGGCTTCTTTGCATCCTCTAAAAAAATGTTTGCTGTGGTGACCTTAATTTTTACTAAGTTGGTGAAGTCTTAACATTGTTGGCAATACAATGGACTTATTACGCTAAAAGTCAATAATTGCAAGAAATGGCTCTGTAAACTGTGCGCTGGGATTGTGTGATTTGAAAAAAATAAATTTCTTTTTTTGGGACTTCATAAAATCACAAGTTTATACTCTGATGTCCCCGAAGATAACAACTGACATGTAATTGCTAGCATACAGCCGGATATGCTGCGCCGGGTGACTGAAAATTGGTTTAAACTAATTACTCTGCATATAGAGCTGCTTTGGCCATTTGACTGATATTTGGTTTAAATCCTAATCATAATTTTAAATAAAACCATTTGCATATTGGTAAGCTTCTTAGACAAGGAAAGAGAGTATTCCAATGGCGAGGTGTTACCAAGTTTGTTTTCGCGTCGGTTTACAAATGTACTACAAAATAAACATAAATCATTTGACTATGTTCGCACAAAATTGTATTGAATTACGCCTCCATTCTCTTTCCTAGGTCGATACAATTGGTAATTGGTGTTTAGCAAAAATATTTCTGTAAAATATTTTACTGATACTGATCTGTAGGCAATAATTATTTTTTAATCAATTACTTAAAATTAAGAAATGTTTGCCCATTCTTATTATTAGATAAATGAGGCCATTTATGTATCTATTGTATGCAATATTCATACCTGTCAAAGTAAAAGAAACCCTATTTATTCTGCTTTTAAAATCCAATACAGATGTATAGAGCAGTTGTGATTTGTGATAGGACTGGTAAGCAAAGGTAAGAAGACATCAGTTGCCCAAACGTCAGCCTGGTTACAATGTAGCATGCAACCACCAACCACGCAGAGAAACGAGCAGAAAATGGCATTCACACATTGTCATATTAGACCTGACATCTCCAAACATCTCTTTTCATTATAACGGCCATTAGTTAGATTAATGTGGGCCCCCGACCGAGTTTTTGAATCGCGCGTACCTCGTTTTTGGTTGCCAACTGCCAGACGACCTGAACGATGATAAAATACGCAATTTTTTTATTGTTACCTAAGTTGCTTCGTGATATGTTTGGACCCCTGCAGGGCACCACAATGATATGCGTGCCCCTTAATGTCGCGATGGTTTCTGGGAGTTTTTTTTTTAATACGGGGACACTCTGTTACAGCTGTCTCAATTTGAAGTAACAATGGTACGTGCTATTTCGATTTATGGAGTCATTTTGGATAAAATATACGGCTTTATTTAGATAGGGTATTGGGTAAGTATGGGAAGTGGGTAATACAAAATTTTATTAATGTGTTTGTACATGCAAAATTATAAATGTTGTATAGGTACAATGTTTATTCGATTTTTTAAAATGTACATGACCAAAACAATTTTTGTTTATTAATGAAACCTGAAAAGTAAAATTTATTTCCATTAGTGGTCTAAAAGTGGAAAATAAAAGCCTTTATCAAATAAACATTTAAATAATAAAGCAATTACATTTCTCGAGCAGTCAAAAATAAATCACCATTATGCTATAAGTCGCTTGGGGAATATAATTTAAAAGGAGTTAACAAGAAAAAGAATCAAGACCGGGTGGGCGATGCAGGGTCATTATTTTTAATAAAAAAACTTCTTAAAAATTAAGCTTTGCAGTAACAATTTACATTTGAAAAGGGGACTGGCGGACGAGAGAAGTAAAACTGAAATATCCTTCATTGCTTTGTCAAGCATTGTTAGCAGCTAAAGACATTTGTATACTGACTATAAAAATAAGAAAGGCACAAAGAGGTGTTGACAATTAAGGAAAACAACAACCGAATACTCACTGCTTCGCATTTTTAGTGCGAAATAAAAGAAAATTAAATTTGACTTGAAAGCAACACAATTAAAATTTTTAATCATTTAAAATTTAAATCAAATATGTAAAAAAATTAAAATTACTCAACATTTTCAAGTCTTAAATAAAAAAGTCAATGCTCCAAGCGCGGCTTTAATGTTGGCCCATGAAATTTGCATGTCGCCCCGCGAACGTCAAGTTTTCCGAGGAACTTTACGTCAAATACTTTGGGGACAGACTGGAATTAGCTTGTTTTCAGTGTATACGGTGCTTTATTATTCTTTTATGCCATAAACTTTATTGCATACCTCATCATACTTTATTAACAAAAGGAAAAATATATGATCCTCCTTTCGCTTTACACTGGTATATTTATGAGGTCGGTACTGCTCATAGCTCTCTTAATAAAAAGTTACTGTTGACAAGAATAAAAAATGGGGACAATGTAAATTTATTATCAGTCTTTTTTTCTGATATTTGCTTCACGTTATTAACAAAATATGCGAAGTAAATACATTATGTCATAACATCCCTTCCATTTAAAAGAAACATTAGAGAATAATGGTTTTTGTAAAATGAAAAAATATTATTTTATTATATATTGTTAATATTGTACGTTTTGCCTCTATACTGTTTGCCATTAATAGAAATTTAAGCCTACATACTAGTAAAAGACATGGTATGAATAAAAACACAATAACGGACATAAATCTTATCAATGTTCTATTAGGAGAAAAAGACCACACAGTTGTTGTGACCAGGATGGTTTACTATTCATTACTCATGAATGGGTGCTAAAGCCCATTATTATATTTTTAGAGTCAAGCAGTCTGCAAACACCCTAATGTATTAATCTAAACGGTCATGGTATTATAGTTCAATGAGACAATTTATTACTTGAGGAAATTCTAAGAATACACTATAAACTTTTGTTGAACATAAGGATAGCAGTACAATGTCCACTACTGTTTTTTTATGATTTGCTAGTAATTTATTTTAATTTTAATAATTGCTTCAAATTACTCCAAATGATAATATAGTACATTTTTGATAATACAATTTGATGGTAAAATGTTGATAATTACAAATGAAATAAATGCACGGTGTCACTGAAGGGTCCACAGGTTTCACTTTAGTGGCACCAAAAAGTATCGACACATTTAAAATAAGGACACCTCTCTAAAAACATATCTACTAATATTAAAAAAACATACAAAAAACGCGGGAAGAAGCAGGTTCGATTTTAACATTAGTAGATATGTTTTTAGGTGTCCTTATTTCAAATGTGTCGATAGTTTTTGGTGCCACTAAAGTGAAACCTGTGGACCTTTCAGTGACATCGTTTATGATTACCAATAGAAAACAAATATTAACAATTTTGTTCCAGATTTGTACAGGATTTTATAAAAAGCATTAACATTTTATAGTTTTTGATTGTTTATAAGGAGGAGGGAAAATAAAATAAACAATTTAAAATGTCGGGGTCGGAGGGTTGCGATCGCTGTCAATATATGTTAGTCGAAATTGCGGTGGCTCCGGCAAAGTTCGACCATTCGACACGTTGCCGGTTCCCGCCTCTTTCCTGTAAGACGAAATCGTTCCTGATTACCGCTGCGATGTCGTTTGTTATCCCGATTCGCTGACATCAGGTTCGACAGTTCATTGTTCGTGTAACATATTGGTTGAAGCACCACTTTTCCAAACGCACCCATTCACTGGCAACGATTTCTAAAATAAATAGTTTTCAAATATAGGAAAAAACTGTGGACCCCTGGAAAGGATGATGCTACATTTATCTCGATGCCAACCGAAGGAAAATTTCCAGAATTAAATCAATTTCCTGTGTGTCCTCCTTTTATCGTTATTGTTTTCCACTTTCGAGCACTATTTCTAAGGGAAAATGCTACTGATTTTTATCTTCAAATTACATCCCATTACTTCACCTATATAAACCTTTTTTATATCCTTCTTTGATTTTGAAAAGTTTTATACCATTGATTTCATATGAAACTAGAAGATACGGTCTGCATTCGGTTGTTACCAGTGATACCACCCACCGAGACCCATAAACTATCCGGCAATCATGTGTCCGTTGTTACCGGCAACAAAACCCGACTTTGCCAATATCGCTCCAGATTTCGAGTGAACGCGCTCCGCGAATAAATAACTACATCTCGGAAACAAAACTGCTACATGACTTTTTCCTAAAATAAAAATAACATAACTCTAAAGAAATATTGCAATAAGGAATAGTAGTTTGTTTCCTGTAAATTTATTTTCAATTCGAAAACCCTACCCGCAATAAAAACAAATACAGTTAGTTACTGGTGTATCGGTGTTGTATTAGTGGGAGCCAATGATAAACGTACGTGCGTGGCATTTAATTAATAAGTCCGGAGTCCGGAGTTAATCCGGGACTCGTGTATCTCCCACCGTTGAGACCTGCGGGACGTCATTATTATGTAGATCACATGATGATCTGTTTGTTCGAGAGGGTCAAATCAATAAGCTGCCTTCTCTACTCTCTTCCTGTTTATATGGATAGACGATTATTATTCTAATTAAATTTATGCTGGATTAACACTGGAATAACACTATGAATATTAAGCTGGATTATACCAAAAACTCTGCACAACAGGAGTCCTCCACATAACTTTCTGTTACTTATATACATTATTTAACTACAATATTTGTTTTACTAACCAATTGTCTAACGGGTAAAACACAGAAGAAATATACATTTATTTTTTATATTTTATTAAGTTGAAACTGTCTGATAGATGGCAAATGTCAGATAAAATATTAAATTATGTTATGTATATTTCTTGCAGTAGTTGAATAAAATATTGTGTGCGACTATTACTTGCTACGCTAGTGCGGCATACTTTATTCTCGAGGAATCTCCTCTTTCTCCCACTACTCCCAAATACTATTCTTCCTTTTAGGAAAACTTGGTTACTATGAAAAAATAAATTTTGATCAATGGCTCTTGTTTTGGGAAAAAAATTTCTCGATATGAAAATATTTAAATTTGTATATGTATATGTGTATATATGTTTATACCAAACCAAGGATCGTTGGTATCATAATAATAAAAAAATTAAATAATGAAAATCATTTCTTTAACAAAAAAAAGATTTTATATTCAAGCTTTATTATTGTCAACATTCACAAATAAAGTATTCAATTATCTCCTAGGCTGTAAAAATAATTTAGATCTGTAAATGTTATTATAATCTTTGGTACGTTTTGTTATGTTATATGCCATTCGGCTGAGACTTGTCCTTCTGTGCTAGTGGCAGCTGGTGGATTTTGCGTATACCGATATCTTAGTTATTAGACATTGGAGTCCAATGATTGGATCCACAATAAAGTTCATAATGACACTAAATTAACAAGTTCTGCGCAAGCAGAATTTAATTAGAAGTTTGCGAAAAAAGATACGCCTGACCCCCCTAATAAAGATAATACAAATTTTAGTCGTGCAATTTATAATTTACCATAGTTTATCGACAATTTCAAAATTTATTTAAAAATTCTAAATATTACAGATTGTATACCATTTTAAACAAATTTTTATTTCTTTTCCTAAAATAGTAAAAAAAAACAAGAACATATATGTAAATCATTTTAAAAATAAAATATGAATATTATATTTTAAAAAACAGTTAAAATATTCTCACAAAAATGTATTTTGAACTTTACAATTGATTTTAAAAAATGTTAAAATTAAATTTTTGGACTTGTACTGTTCTTATTCTCACGGATTCAATTATTTATTGTTTAAACAAATGGACAGAATTTTGAGAAATCAATCCACATTATCAATGACCCTCGGTTTAGTATTTGAAAAATATATTCAAATTTAAAAAGACGATTGAGCAAAATTTTAGTTATTTTAGATAAAATTGTTTACTACAGTACCTTAAAAAGTCTTTTTTTGCCGTCCATACGTCAAACACACTTAAAAGAATAAAAAAATATATTCAAATTTAAAAAGACGATTGAGCAAAATTTTAGATATTTTAGATAAAATTGTTTACTACAGTACCTTAAAAAGTCTTTTTTTGCCGAACATACGTCAAACACACTTTTATGGCATGAAAATTCGTATCAAAATTAAGCACTATTTGTTTGCTTGGGTACAAAACCGTGTGGTAGTAATTGTTTAACCAGAACTTCTGGTCCAGAAGGTAAAAATATTTATTTATTTATTTATTTAATTTTCATCATGGCTAATAATTAGTTTTCAAAATAAAGAAACTAACTCGAGTTAAATCCTGAAATCTCCGTCGAGCCGTTGGCTAATCCTTGCCGTTGAGATGAGCTTATCCCTACCGATGGTCATTGTAATCGCCGCATGACGTGGATGAAAGTAATCAACTGCTTTGAAAATTTTCAATTAAAATTAATCGAGTCAAGTCTTTAACCCTTTTAAAATATCAAACAGTTAAGATATATAGGGTATAATATAAAGTTTAAACACTATAATTTTAAAATAAAAAGAATTAGCGTATTTAAAACTATTAGTTCGATTTTTTATCTGATATTTTTAAAGCTTAATTTAAAAAGAATTATGAAACAATAATAACTTGAAATACTTTGTAAAATCTGTAGCCAAAAATGTCGAAAAAATTAAATAATAAATAATATAATGGGCTTTAAATAGAATCACTGCAGTAACAAAGTTTAACAACCCCATGATCTCAGATTACGTAAGTCAGCTTGAAATTTGGGACCCTCCAGAGTTGTTTATATGGTTTAGGAACAATGATCGAGGGGTGACGGTTCACTTCCAGCCGTATAATTACATTTTTCTATTATTTACGCATTAGACGCTCCATCGCGTTCATTTGCCGACTTTAAATAAATAATGGATAACAATCCTCCCCAAATGTGCGCCCGATATCGCTACTGATTCAATTACTATAATGCATTATCCCTTTAGGTGTCATTAGACGAAACGAATGTGTGAAAGTTTGGTTGAAATATGCTATAATTAAATTACCATTATTAAGTATCCAATGAAATAAAACCTCAAGATAAACAAAATATTAATCATCCGCTAAGTACACGCGCTGCATCTTGATTTGTGATCACACGTGTTGTTAAGTCTGATATTTTCGAGCGAAGATTATTTTATAACCCGTCTCCCACATTTGAATTTTAAATCATAAACTCAATATTTATTAGGCCGGCATCCTAACGATTTAATTAATGTTCAGATCGAATTTCATATGTTGCGGTTAAAGATTAATTTGTGTTATTTTTAGTAATTATAGTTTAAATACTATAAAACTGTTTAACAACTTACAACAAAAGTTCTTTTGGATCGGTGTAGGATCACTTTTCAATATGTTTCAAAAGATTCTAAACACCGTTCCTTTAACAAAAGCCAAGCGAGAATCATGGTCATGAATAGAGTAAATAAAAGAAAAGTTGCGAGGGAAAGATTGGGGGGCCCCTTGGAGCGATTTGAGGAAAACCTCTGTCACGGATTACGGGAGAAGATGTGACTCCCATTCGATTCATATTGCGAAAGATATGATATCTGAGCCCTACGTCTCAACCTTGCGCGCTATCCATTGTTATATCCGCATCCGAATATTTCTGGCAGCTATATTGGAAAATATCTGCTGAATGCACAGCCCGACAGAAACACAAAAATGTGGCCATATAAAATTACTCAAATTGTATAAGAAACTGATATTGGTATATGTTTGAACATAAAATAGTATATACATTTTTATATAACCTTTTGTCTTGAAAAATATTTTTTTTTTCTACTCGCATTTTAAAACGATAACAGTGCCATTACATTTTTATATAACCTTTTTGTCTTGAAAAATATAATTTTTTTTCTACTCGCATTTTAAAACGATAACAGTGCCATTAAATTTAAGAAAAAATGATGATATTTAAGTATAAAACAAAAAATAATCATATTGGTAACAACTGAGGGTGTGATCTGCAAATCCGATAATTACCTCTGAAGCGGTTACCAAACAATATACTGTTATTTTTATTTTCATTATTTAGAATACCAAATAATGACAAAATAATAAGTTTTAATTATTTAAAAAATGTATAATGTTTGGTCACTGTTTCACACAATCATCCGATTGAATAATGCGCATAGTCTCAAGTGTAAAAGCTATGCTTTATCTACTCCAATTATTAAAAAATTTCATGATTTTTTAAAATAAATAACTAAAAACCAATTTTAAATACTAGTATACTAGTATTATTAGTCGCCTTCTCCCAATTTAAAACAAAATAACAGTGAATATTAAAATCGGCCAGTTACTGATGCCCACCAACCTGAATAATTTTATTATTCCCGTTGTTAGGCTGAGCGGTTATAATGGCTATAGTTGTATACAAAAAAATCCAATATTATGCAATAATAGTAGAAAAAAAATATTATTGTGTATTCATCCTTCGGGGGGACTTTAGGCCCGCGGCCCTTTCCTACCCCTAATCCGCACAAGGCATTTAATTGGCTTCTGGGACTTCTAGGGAAGTAAGGGTGGAAAACTATAAGAGCACTTTTATGGTATTATTATAAAATATTAAAAAATAAGGTTTTTTTTATAAACGTTCTGTCAACATGATTTTTATTATATTATAATAAAAAGATAAAATGCATCCAGGCTGACTGATTTCTCACAAAATGACTACAATGGCAAAATAAAGACTACAATTTTTTTTAACATCATAAGAAGGCATTTTATTTTTTTCTCTGAACATTTGTGGAATCTTGGAGCATCAATCTTTTGTCTTTTTCATTGCCGCTTCGTTCCGATTATATCGTAGACTGTTGGATCAATTCGAGCGAGTGTATTTCAATCAAAAATATATTTCCAAGTGTCGAATAGATCCGTGTTAAATCTGGTATTGTATAAAACACAATCTTTTACAGAAAGATTCTGAATAACAGCTAGAGATATGAAACAGCCAAACTCAATCTTCTCTGGATAAAGAAAATATATTTAGAGCATTTCTTTTTATCAAAGTTTCTATTCTGACTTTTTTAATGAATATATTGCTTGAATTTGTCGCTTTAATAGAGCAATATAAGTCTGGAATATGTAAATCAGTAGCGACAAAGCTTAATGTTTGTCCCCAGTTTTTTAATTATTTCTCCTGGAGCTGGGACATGGCGATAAAGGGAATTACAGTTGCAGGTCACGGGTGTCTCGACAAGTGTTTTTTCTCTTATCTATGCTAACGAAATGTCCTAATCTCTTGGGCACGAAACATTACTCTTAGACAGTAACATTCGCCCTTTTTCATGTTGTTTCGCCTAATGGCCAACATTTATCTGCCGTAAATTTGCATATTTTCTACAAAGTTTTTGATTGGTTTATTTACAGTTTTTAAATGGATATTTCAGTGAATCTACTAAACCTTTTCAGAGTCAAAGGCTGCCTTTTTAACAATCTTAATGTAGTAAAAAAGATATTTTAATACACAGTATGTTTTTCTATGGGGGTGTACCAATAGGCGCCTCCTTTAAAAGTGTCGTAGATTATGATAACAAATGGCATTTTTTTTATTTATGAGCATCTTTTATATTTCTATATTTATAATTAGAAAAAAATATAATTAGTTCATAGCTTATTTATAGATTAAAAAGTAAGTATCTAATGTTGAAGATCAAAAGTAAACTATAACCATAGTAATGATGAAAACTATGGTGGAAAAAATTAAAATCTCGTCATCTCAATGGACAGTAACCGTGCAAAAAGAGATTAATTTACTCCACAGTTTAAGAGTGAGCCACTTTCTCAATTAAAACCGCAAGAGAAATGTACAAATTCGTTAAAATGATGGAAAAAAGTATATTATATCTTTAGCCATTTCTTGCAATTATTGATTTACCAAACATTTCACACAATAAGACCATTGTTAAGTGGAAAGTCTTACCATCTTGGTAAAGATTATCTAAAGCAATATCATCAAATTTAATGAAAAAATTCAACATTAAATACTATAGCTATCTATTTACGGTAACGGTTCTTTCTTCCTCACTAAAAAAAATAAAATTCAATGCGGAAGTAAAGGGTCCTCCTGTACCGCTTGTGGATTAAATTTACTCCATTAACTCGAGTTTCGATAATAAATTTGAATAATTTTTAAGGATTATGGTAAAATATCACGATTCATAGATCAAACCGTACTAAACACAAATTACAGTAAAAGTCGAAAAATTATCTCGAGTTATTAAAATATCCCTATTGGTAAGCCCTTTCCTCTAAAAAAAATAAATATATTATAACACCAGAATGGAGCGAACCTATTTAAAAATGATCCAAATTGTTGGTTTTAAACCCTGGACTAAATATGTTTGATTGTGCACAAATCTTTGCCAGTGTGCCGATGCAAAGCGTTGAGACAACACGAAATAATTATTATAATGACAATACAATTCATTATAACTAGAACCAATAAAATGCCAGTATTCCATGGTTACGCATTTAATCACAGCGATAATATTTTGTATCACCTTATTTACACGTTGCTAAGGATTTTGAGACTTTTCTTGATTTGACATTTGTTGATATTTAAATACTGTGTTTGTTAAATGAATAAAATAATGAAATATAAACTCTAAAAGATCGATGGGTTGGTGTAAACGATAATAAAATTAAGGTAAGTTTGAATAAATAAGGTTTATTAAAGTCTTTTTATATTTTAAAGCACATTTTAATATTAAATGTCAAACTGACAATTCGTTAAATCCTAAAATTCATTATATTTTCTTACTTAATATAACTCGTGGTATGATTAATTATCGATGATATTTACTCATTGAAACCGAAGCAGCACATTTCTGCAGCTCGGTTTCAATTCGAAAATATCATCGATGATAATTATCATTTATTATGGGTGATTATAATCAGTTGAAAAGTAGAATAAAAAATGGAATGAAAAGACGATATTGTTTTCTTAATTTTCTTATCTAAAAGCAGCAAGCAGTAAAAGCAGGACTTTTTTTAAATCCATTTCAATTCTGAGTATTGCTGACCAAGCTTCGTGGTCGTACATTGGATGAATTTCTAAACGCATTATTGATGTGCGTCAAGGTATTATGAGGGCGCAATGCATCGGCTCATCAATGCGGTTTTCTTTTTACGAAATGCACCAAAAAAATCAATCATTTTAGTAAAATCAAAGGATGCTGAAATGCATTCAAAAATGTGAAATAATCATTTAAAAAAGGGGTCGAAGATGCCAAAAGACATAGGTAATACCTATTAGGTATGGAGCCCGGAGATGTAGTAAGTAGTGCAAGGGTGGTCCTCAAGTTTGAGCAATAGGGTTTTTAATTTTCGATATATTCTTTTTTTAAGTTTTAATCGATCATGCATATCTTTTTTTATTATAATCAAAAAACTGCTAAAATTAATTTTACGTCAAACATTTTAAAAATGGACTTTTCAATAGTACAGCCAATGAACTCCTAGGGGTTCAAAGGCTTCATGTACATGGTTCTGTATCAGGTAATCCTATTTTTCTTTTAAATTAAATTATAAAAAAACACTTTAAGCTACTACATTAGAAAAGCCTTAAACCGACGTTGGCTGTGTTGTTTGGATGAAAAACGTGGCCATTCGTAAATTTGTCGTTCGTTCACGACAAAGCGCTATTGCACGATAACAAAAGGGTCACGATGATGGATTGTCACGTGACCGCGGAGTATCAGTGGCGGGACTTTATTAAATCAACTAATTAAACGCTCCACCTACACCAGAAACGCCCTGCAGTTTGTCCACACTATTTGTGTGTGTGTGTGTGTTTGCTAGAGTCCGGATTTTAATGAAAATAATAAGTAATTAAGATGCCAGGTTTTTATTACATAGATTTTGTATATATTTTTTAAATTACAAATTAAATAATTTATAAAACTACTCCAAATCCATTTATTTTGTCAATATTATAAATATACAAACAATTTTAAAAACATTCTTTAAAAAATGGCCTATGATTACAACATAAAATGTTATTTAATATCAAGAATTTTATCATAAAGACAATTTCTTATAAGCCTGTTATAATATACTACTAAACAAATCCAAAAATAAGTGCTTGTTTTTTATTATTAAACTCCGTTTTGTGCTCATTACTCTAATGTGCGAGCCTTTTGAGTTGGGGCGGAGCCTCTGGCACGGCCAGAGTTGATGTGCAGTTGTCACGCGTTCTGGTAAACGAGTTGCCAATGTCAACCAATCGTTATTTGATTGTAGAGGTTAGCCGGACGATTTTTAGACGCTCCTTCGCGGAATACGCATGGACAGCGGGGCGACGCGACGCTAGAGTCCTGACATCAAATGAACACGAAGCAACAACGACGCAGATTTCAAGGACAGGAGATTTTGGATAAATATTAAGGCTTATAAGATAAATCTATACTCTAAAAATGAAATATTATTAATTGTTTCGACCTTTACTTGATGAAACTCCATATTAACTATGTAGATATAAAAACAATTTTGTTGTAAAGTTTCACGAAATTTATTAAATTTTGACAGCTGTTTCGCTACACAGTAGCTTCTTCAGAATGTATTAATTATTAATTAATACATTCTGAAGAAGCTACTGTGTAGCGAAACAGCTGTCAAAATTTAATAAATTTCGTGAAACTTTACAACAAAATTGTTTTTATATCTACATAGTTAAAATGAAATATTATGTTTGTAACATATACATTCCATATTTTAAGGAAAAATTAATATTAACTGCAACTGCTTGCAAATGTCTGAAATCGCCTTATTTAAGAAATTGAAAAAATCAATTAATAATTAATAATAAAAATATTAATAATAATAATATTAATCATAATAATAATAATAATAATAATAATAATAATTAAAAAAATAATATTATTAAAAATAATAATAAAAATACTAAATGCCTTTATTGATTATAAAAGATAAAATCAATGGGCGAAATTTAAACAAAGCATGTATTTGGCTGCTCTTCCACTTAACCCTTCCTAAACCTAAACTATAGTTTATAACCTAATGTTCGCCAAAACCAATAAAAGTCCAATAAAATAAGTGCTTACAGCTTTATTAAAAAAATTAATAACACTTTAAAGTAATACATTTTAATTTCCCATCAACTTAAATATCGATTAAACCATTAGTTGTTACCAATAATTTTAAATTTACATTTTAATTTTTTTTAATTGTGTAGGTAATAGGTTGTACCATTCAGCACTGTTGGATTTTGGGCACACCCATATCTCAGTTATTAGAGATGGGACCCACATCAAATTAATATAAGTTTATAAAAACATTATATAGACAAGTTGTGCGCAAGCAGAATTCAAATTAAAGTTTTCGAAAAAAAGTTAGTTTTTAAGTGTGCCCCCCCAGCCTCCTGCCCCCCCAAATTAAGATAATTCAAATTAAAATGGTACAATATTTAATTCACTGAAGTTTATCGACAAATTTCAAATTTTATTAAAAAAATTCAAGTATTAGAGATTTTATACCATTTCTATTTTTTTTAAATTTAGTAAAAGAAATAATAAAAATTTAAAATAGTATAAACCTGTATTTCTTGAAATTTTTTAATAAAATTTGAAATTTTTCGATAAACTGCAGTGAATTAAATATTGTACCACTTTAATTTGAATTATCTTAATTTGGGGGAGCAGAAGGCACACTTAAAAACTAACTTTTTTTCGCAAACTTCAATTTAAATTCTGCTTGCGCAGAACTTATCTATATAATGTCATTGTAAACTCATATAAATTTGATGTGGGTCCCATGTCTAATAACTGAGATATGGGTGTGCCCAAAATCCACCAGCCGCCACTCAACTTGGGTGCATAATGTTATATCGGTACCGTATGTTTAAATTAAGAAAATCAGTTAAAAACGTTATGGTATATATATTCAGAACTTTTGTTCTTAATAAGGTCATTATAAAATATGAGGCAGTGTAAAAATCTTTTTTCAGACATATTTGACTAAGGCTTTAAGTCTTAAAGTTTAAGAGGTATCGTACGGATTTCACAGATAAACCAAACATTTTGCACTCTCTGGATACGGTTTGAATCAAATTTTTTGATACACGAGTGATATAAAATACCGCCAAAATTAAAGTGGGTTAACACCAGCGAATCACACAACTGCCAACATTGGAGTTAATAAAATGCTTATGTGGGTAGATCAACTTAAGGTTCAACAATGCCCTTTTTATGCTAATGTGTTTGCTAAACCTCATGTCCTGAACCATTTCAATACCTCAATTCTTTGCTATTTCTGTAACATGAATTGTTGAATTATTAATTAATAATTTTAATACTTTTTTACTGCCAAATAGCAAACATTTAGATTTTTCTGGATTTATTGATAAACCATGTGCAACCGATGCTTCCATGATTTATTTTATCAAATGCTTTTAAATTGTAAGTTGATTTATATCTGAAGCTTTAAAAATATCGTTACTTATTTTTAATAATGCACAGATTGCACAGCCGCCAACACTTTATTTTGATTAAGATATTTTCTGATTTGGGAATTCAAAGCGTAGGTAAAATATGAATAGGTCTTAGGACCTTAAATTCTGTGGGGCATTGATATTTAGGTATGGGTGTCGCAGGAATTTTTCCAGGGCTGAGTAAAATTGCCTGTCTCTATACAAAAATTAAGTATACTTATAGGTATGTAAGTAATAACTGATTTTATAAAAGGTTTTTTCATGTTTAATTGCCTTATTGGCATATTTTTTTAATTCATTATAGCCAATCCAATCATTTTGTGAATGTGTAGTTTTATATTGTCTTAGCATTTTCTACATGGGTTTCGGCCTTTTGTGCGGACTTTGTCCGGTGGAAGATGGAACATTTTAAGTGTTCAATTATTGAGTTAAATTATTTAAAAACAAAACAGTATTAAAGTAGTCTTCAATATTAAAAAATATTAAACTACTGTTAAATCACGGATTTAACAAAATCTCTTTAAACATTAATTGTTGCAACGGGGCTAAGCGGACCAGGCTTTAAAAGTCTCTGAACAAGCTTTATTCAGAGTTTAAGACCCAGTCTTGGCTCATAAATCTCTGACCAAGCTTCAGCCAGACTTTCAAGAACAAGTCTTGGTTTCAAGTCTTGATCAAGCTCCAGTCAGGCTTTCAAAACCGAGTCTTAGCTTCCAAATCTTTGACCTAGCTTCAGCTAGACTTTCAAGAACAAGCCATGACTACCAAGCTCTGTTCTTATCACCCAACATTTACCCAGGCGTTAATATATTGTTCTGGCCCAAAACTACTGTGCCAGGCTTGGCACGAAGTTATAATTTCGAGACTCACCCAACTCTCAGTCGGGCATCAAAACTTGGGCCAGAGTAATGTAGACTAGGCCAATCTTGGGTCCTTTGTTTTTCCCTATGTATACATGGAAACTCACAAATTTAATTGATCTGAATGATCCTACCGTCTTCGTGGTCAGTGCTATTCCATCAGACTGTTTCTTTTCGCATGACGTTTTTTTAGAAAATACCGTAATATTATCGCGTTCACATTGACCATTGTTGTCAGATTTGTTGTATTGCATATTTTTTTTAATTTATGTTCAAAAATATATAAAAACCCATAAAACTTGTATATTATGTTTAAAATGTTTTTTTTTTGTTTTTTAATGTTTCTCATTAATTAAATTTTTCGTTTTTGGGGTAAATTTTATTTATATTTTAAATTTTTCATTTAGTGATTTTTTCTTTATTTGGCAATACAATGTTTTTATTAATAATATTTACTTTAAGAATAGTCGCATTATGAAATTATAGCATTATCAATTATAATTATGTGTTAACCATTCAAAAATTTAAAAATGTTTTAAACAGATACATTTTAAAAAAATATGTATATAAAAATAGGCCGTTTTGAAAGTTAGCAAAAAGATTTTGACAAAATTGAATTTCCCTTAAAAAAGTGCTTTAATAAAGTCTGAATTAGAAAAGGTTACTTTGAATTAGAAAAGGTTACCGTCAACCAAATGCATTTTTAAAATAAAAAAATTAAATAAAAATTAGAAATTCTCGTTTTTTACGATAATTCGAAATATAAATATGGTAAATCAAATTTATTCTTAGATCAATGATCTATATGTATATCTAAAGATAAGCGAAATGCCCATGCTTAGCCTCAAAAAACGGAAACCCTGTATACAGACTAGGGTGCTTCAAAAAATAAAATTTAAAATTTAAATTCAAATATGGGCTGTTTTTATTTTGAATTTTATACCTTTGTATCAAAGTAACTTATGGCAATGGTCATTGCAGTTTCTTATATAAAATGTAACGCTCTACAAAAGAGCTCTCCTATTATTTTTCGATAAATTGATTTCTTCTAGAGTTATTCGCGGTCAAAGTTTGATTAACATCAAATTTTCTGTTTTTTAAATTTTATAGTACAATTAGCAGACAGGAGGTGAAAGGGGGCAAAACCAGGCAGCTGGGGGGGCAAAATGGGGTACCCAAAAAATGAGCATATGAAAAGTTTTCCAAAATTGTACCATCCTTTTCCTCGCTCTACAGGCTCAGAATAATTATTTTCGATTAAAAGCGTGAACTTGTGAGTCAATATATTTTTAAATAATTTAGAAAGCAAAAAAAACAATCTAAAAAAATATTTTTTACGAAATTTTTTGGGTACCCCGCTGCCTTTTTTTGCCCCCTTTAACCTCCCGTCTGCTAATTGTACCATAACATTAAAAAAAAAAAAGGAAAATTTGATGTTAATCAAACTTTTACCTCGAATAACTCTAGAATAAATCGATTTATCTAAAAATAATAAGAGAACTTTTTTGTAGAGCGGTACATTTTATATAAGAAACTGCAATGATCATTTCCATAAGTTACTTTGATACAGAGGTATAAAATTCCAAACAAAAAATTATTTTTTCCCATGTTAATTAAATGGGAAACTAAAATAAAAAAGCGACCTCTTAGAGTTGAGCTGGAACGCCCATATTTGGTGAGGATTTTTTTTATATTAAATAGAAACATTTGAGAGGTTAAGAGCGAAAAAAAATTAAATTTTATTTTTTGAAGCACCCTAATATAGACAATCTTATTTTAACACTAAATTAATATATTCCTATTTTGCAAAATCTTATAGAACGATAAGTTATCCGATTTAATGTTTTCTTATAAATTAAGTGAAACCATTTCATTGTGTATTAATCATTTAAAAAAGTCATAAAAAGCATCAGAATAAACTAAAGAACCTATTAGATAAGGATAATTATACTTATTTATTGTTAACTAAATGTATCAATTAGATGACACACGAAGACATAATCTAACATATATTAGGAAACGGTAAAATTTACGACCTGATAAAAAGCCGCCAAAAGTCACAAATCATAATAAAGATACGATTATGTCCAATTTAAAATAAATTCTTTATCAGTCATCGGCTAAATTAATAAGAAAAATAGCTTCCATTCTTACTTCAATTGGGGTTATCAATGATAATTGAATACATTTTTTCCACTGCCAATAATTGATCTTATCTTTTTTAATAAATATATGGTAATTTAATACCCGGGTTTGTTTATTGGTTATCTTAACAACAGCCATATGACTAATAAACAATCGTATTTTTGTCATTGGCTCGCCGGATCACCCACATGCATTTAATGTTTACAAGAATTTAAATCAATCGATACAGAAGTATTTATCTGGAGTTAATTAAGTTTATGGTGTTTAAAAATAAATAGATTATTTGTATGGCAAAATGTTTATTGAAATCATTAACATTTATGATTCTGCGAAATTATCATCATGTTTTTATAACAAGTCGTTCAACCAAGAGCTTTAGGTTCAATACGTATTAATATTTATTTAAATTAATCTGTTGGGTTCTAAATCTTATAAAGTATGTACATCTCAATTAGTTTTGAAAAATCACTAACCACCCGTATCTATTTATTTTAAATTTATTACCAACCATTTAAAAATACTTAGGACGCATCATAAACACATAATAAAACCAAGTTATGATGATTTTAAAATAATATAGTTAAAAAGGTCTTATTTCACACGATAAAGATGTAAAAATTGAATAATGTGTACAAATAAAAATAAACAATGTACATTTTTTTGAAAATAGTAATTTGTGATTTCTAAATTTTATTTTAACCCTAAAAAGTATTGTTTTTTTAAGGGTATAACAAATTGTTATACGTTGTTATTAACAATGTTTATATTATAAGGCCACATAGAAAGACTTCATATTTATACGCAGTTCAAAAGTGAAATTTTTATACACCGCCATGTATGGTCCAATAATTTTAAACTTATATTGCCCAATCATTTTAGACTTTTTTCATAAATTAATTTACAAGGTAAAACTTTTGACTTCGTATATGAAGAAATCATGTTTTTTTTTCCATAATTAATTATAGGAAGTGTCGGCCATCTTGGATTTTGTGCTTTTGCCGATTTGCAAGCGTATTTTGCATTTCTTGATATAAAAGGTAGATAACAAATTTATAGAGTATTAGCAATAGCAATAAACATGTTGATTAGGGCCAGAAACACTTTTTGCCACAAAATTATAGGTATCTAGTTTGGTACCATAAAAATGGTATCTATCCAAAAAATATATTTTTTATTTTAAATAATTTTTTTTAATATAAAAATTTTATATTTTTAAAAATGATAGTAAAAATGGATTTTTGATACGCCTATATCACTGTGTTCATACAATAATAAAAATACATCTATATAATTTACCTCAAAATCAGTTTATCTATCTATTACAAAATTACGCAAACTTAAGAATTCCATAAATTTATGAAGAATTATTATACGCTTGAAAAAAACAATTTTTTTCAAGCCTTTTTTTGTATAAAATACAACACTGTTTCGCTCAGATCAGCAGCCTTTGATAGCACCTCAGCAGCGAACACTGAGCTTGGCTATAATATAAGCTTCGGCGCGCCGGTTACATAATCTACCATTTAAAGGCACGCACAAAACTAATATTTTAATGCCTTACAGGAATTCTATGCCATATATTTATTTTGAAAGACCCAAAAAACATAAAATACATTTAAAATTTATTAAAAACAAAATTAAAATCTCTTTTAAGGCTTGCAAGTCTCTCTGTAAGAAACACAACGTTTAAAACGATTATTAATCTGTACAAACCCAAAGCACAAGAATTGTAAACAACAAAAATGGCCGCCATTGAATGATGTGCAGTGTTGCAGTGATTTTTAGTATTTTTACTACGAGATCGAACAGACCTTGTTGTGTGGATTGTGGTAGAAGCTATCTTCCATATCGATGGTTATTTTAACAAAACATCGTAAGCGACAAAACCTAAATTTTACAGGAGAGATTTTTTTTTTTGGGAGCTTTATTTTTAAAGTTATTTATCTGAAAACTGGTGAGGCATTATTTTATTAATGTAGAATTCAAATATTTAAGTTAGATTGAATCCAATCTAAAATTTTCATAAAATTTTGTGGCATTCGATATTTTATAAGACATCTTTAGGAAAATGTAAAATTAGTCTTGTCGCTTAAGTTACATTTACGTTACTTTGTGGGATATAGATTTGATGATTACTTTTGTCAAAACATCGTTAGCGACATTTATATTTTACTTTTATTAATAAATAAAAAAAAATTACAAAAAAATTAATTTATATCACCAACGATATTTTACTAAACAATGTTTAAAAATGAAATTCTACATTAGCTTTCTTTGAAAAAACCGGCCTCGGTGGTGTAGTGGTCAGAGCTCCTGGGTACGAGCCGAGAGGTCGTGGGTTCGAATCCCACTTGGGTATGGTTGTTTATTTGTGTTTGTCCATTGTGTATAGTCCTTCGGAGGGGACTTTAAGCCGTCGCGACGGTCCGTTCCTACCCCTAACCCGCACAAGCCATTCAGTTGGCTTATGGGACATCTTAGTTTGGATGTAAGGGTGGAACTAAAAGAGCACTTTATAACTTTATAACTTTATCTAACCTATGGAGCCTACACAAGAAGCCCGAACTTAATTAATAGGGGAAATTGACAAAACCTGCCCTCTAAATTGTACAAATTAAGTTTCTTTTTTTCACCACCAGCGGCGCTGATTGTCGATGCTAGCGTTTCGGTACAAATTAAACAATTGTTTCAGAATAAACGGAACACCAGCGCCCTCTTATCTTAGGAAGATCCTTGTTTATATGATGTTCGGACTCCTTGTGTAGGCTCCATGATCTAACCCATGGTACCAAATTATTTGACGTTATAACAACATACAATTACTACAAACAAACACTTTTAACGAACCACACTACGTAAAAACAATTATAATTAGGATAACTATTGATAATGCAATGCAAAAAGGAATTATAAAATTTTGATCAAATAAAATTTTGTTTTAAAACTTGGTAGCAATCACAATCCACATTGTGAATTGTGGTAGCAATCGCCAAGATGCAGGTATACTCACGAATAAACTGTTTAGAGCGGAAATAACGCCTTGATAGATCAATATTATCGTAAGCGACACAATGTTAAATCGCAAACGCCAGTCTCGGAGTTGCTTATTATTTGTCGGGAACATATAGGCGCTTACGTTATAAATCGGTAACAAATTAAAAAGAAGAGGCGCTTACAATAATAAAAATATTCAAACTGACCAATATTAGATTCCAAAATTGGAATAACTATTATGTTAACATGTGCAGCTTATCTTAACTGACACTTTGATAAAATAAAAAGTAATTCAACAAAATTGTCGCTTACGATGTTTTGTCAAATAACCATCGATATGGTCCGTGAGTCAATAAACCGACGCGTCGACGCAATCTTTATGTTCAAGTAAATGGTGAACACTTTAAAAAATTATTATAGAAAAAATAAAATGGTTTGTTAGTTGGTGCCATTATTAATAATTATTATAATTAATTATTTGATTAAACCAATTTTCCAAAACCGTTTTTTTTTTTGTTTTCTGTCAAAATGGCTAATTTGTGGACATATGTTATTAAGCAAAAAAGATTTATTTAATGTGCTATATTTTCCGGACAGCCTATATATAAAGGCAAGTTTGCATTTACCCTAATTGTGCTAGTTTTAATAGCAATGCACAGTAATTTTATAGAAAAATAAAAGTTTTTATGGTTGGAGAGTATTCTGTAACTAAAATCCTAAAACTCCATGTCAGTGCTTTAGAATTAAAATATTTGGAATCCTTAATATATTACTCAAAAAATATGGTACATACCTAAAGGTTTGGTGCGTTCGATGCACCATAGCTGCTAGTTTTTAATCTTTCGAAAGTAATCCAGGCTTTACCCAATTTCCCTGAACAAGAAGCCGCACAATTAAGTGTGTTTAGCGCGACTTACCGCCGTTTCGTTCGCCAACAAATTGATCCTGCAAAGTGCAGGTACGAGAGCAGGACAACGGCAACTTCGGCTCAGCCTAATCTGGTTATTGGTCGGTATAAGTTGCCTTTAATCGTCTACATTGAACGTCGTGTTCGAAAATTTAATATCAGATTACGTCTACGGTCCATCGGTTTACTTAACTAATCGCACTCGAAGCAGAAATTAATTTGCAGACCATATTGGCAACACAAATTTACTTGTTACTTTAATTTTATCGCACAGGATAAAATATAGTTTGCTATATAAAATGTCTGAGTTTTTAAAATTTAAGTTTCTTTTAACCAATATAACAAATTACTGGGTAATCTTATTAATAGAATGCAATATTTTTATTTACGAGTAATGAGTTTTGTAAATGGTACTTTGTTAATTTTAACCAAATAATAACCAGATTTTATGTTAATCCAGGTCCTCATAACTTTTTGTTAAGTTTACAACCAACTGTAATCTGTTAACTAATTGAATAAGTACTTTGTAATTATTACAGATATTTTATAGATTTAATAACAAAATTCCATGTCAATTTCAACCATAATTCTTGTATTTTTTACAAACTTTTATGTAAATCCAGTATCAAAAGTATTTGTTGTAAATTAGGAACTTTAAAATAGAGAATTTGTTATAAGAAATGTTGCTTTATTAAATTTTCTAAATAAAACATAATTAACACATACCTACATAAATGAACACAAAATTAAATAACACACCATTCTGAAATCATCAGATTATATAGAAATTTGGTACAATATAACTATCAGTACTACTAAAACACTTACCAATAATGACATTATAAACACCCCATGTCACCGTTAAATATTATAAACACCCGTTGACGCTGACACAACTTGTTGATAAGTGTGTTGTGCTTGGAAATGTTTTGATTGGCTGCCTGAAATCACGTGTACTTTTTCAACGGAATAATTTGTTAAACATTAACAAAATAATCTGTAACCTTTGAAATTAACAAAATACTTACAAAATTTCATTTTATAGTACAAACCTTTCGGTAATAGTATATTCAGTAACAAGTTTGGAATACAGCATATTCCGCTCGAGTGAAGAGTTTGTCACACGAGCCGAAGGCGAGTTTGACGGTTTCACGAGAGCGGAATATGCAAACGTGTTTCAGACTATACTTTTTCTAAGTTTCCAAAAAATACCATAGACAAATAATTTAATTGGAAGAAAGTGAGGTTGGATCGGTCTAAAATTTGTTAGATATTAAAAACAGAGATGTCGCCACGAGTGTATATTCTGTCATCAGATGATAGAATATTTCATTCTGTAACACTTTACGGAACAAATGCCATTCCATAGATAAAAGTGATATTAGAACGGTATATTCCATAATAGGAGTAGAAAAAATATTTTCCTTTGTTAAAATAATTACAAATCCAGGTTGTATAGAAAAAATTTTGTAAAAATTTTACAAAATAAAATTAACTAACTACAAACTCATGTTAACAAATCTTATTTTTATAACAGTGTAGTGGAATTTAAACATGTTTTTAATATTTTTCCAAAATGTTTTTTTAGGATGAGGTAAGTTGAGAGAAATATCACTAATAATAATTCTTATATTTCAGTTTAAAGTATAAAGTGCCAATCTTGATAATCTATTTTTTCCATAAAATACATAAATATTTAATAATTCGTCATTTTTGCAATTTTTCTTTGGAGGGTTAAACTTAAAACTGACTGACACACAACATAACATTAAAAAATGTAAGATTCTTTATTGATAATTCCACGAGTGTTCAACGTTTTTTTTTTGTTAATAATAATAAAAATTCCACCGGGGTTCTACCTAAAAAATTCTGTTTTTGACTTTTTTACATTTTTCGACTTTTTTGCTATTTCTTTTTAGTTTTTTTTACAAATGGGAAAGGGAATAGAATGGTACGCAAACGGGTATTAGTAGTATTATTTTTTTAAATAAACTTACATAGACACATTTAAAAAAAACGTTGGTTTATTTATAAACTATTCCTTTAAACAAGGATGTAAACTATGTCAATGTAATGAGTATTTATAATTAATAAGCTTATTATTAATGAAAAACCAGCTAAAGTTTACTCAGACTATAATTAAACATGCTAATTAATATTTATCTATTATAAATCTACTAATAATACTTAATATGCTATTAAAAACACTTAAAATAAATCATGGGAACTAAATTATATTTGAGATTTAATAATATGCATAAATATGTGTTCTGAATTTGTTAAATTATAATAAAAAAGTGCATATGACAAGTTTGATTAAAATACGAGTTACAAGGTTGTAAATAACCAGTGTTTGCTGATTAATTTTAGCTTGTAGATTTCCTACTAATTATTTTTGTGTAGTAAAACTGTAAGACGTTTGGACGGGCCGTAGATCACTTGTAAAATACTATGCCATTATTTTACTTGCGACACAAAATCTTACACGGAATTACCTCTCTACATACACCTACCGATTCCACTGGAAATAAATTCTCGAATTAGTTTAAAAAATGGCGAAGGCGCCAGAGAAACCGTTAAATAAAAGAAAAAACAAAAATAAGGAAACATACCTATATTTTAAAAGTTTATTAGTATTGTACGAGGATATCCCAATAATTAAACATGGACTGAAGTCATAATAGTATATTACGTACCTAACAAGTTTATAAACGCCTGTTTAGTTACGAGTTTAATTATGCACGAGCTTAGCCAGCGGAGCAATTTTATAATAAACGAGTCTTCTTGAGAAGTTTATAAAACAAATTGCATACCATACTTTACCTAAGACGAACACAAAGTAAAAAGTTAAATCCTATTTTATTTGACATTTTATCAGATATCTGATAACTGTCAAGCCGTTTAAACCGCACTTTTTCCCAATCTGAAATCTGTCAAACGATTTAAACTTTACTTTTTTCCAATTTTAACTTAAAGCCACTGAGTGTAGAACCTATGAACTACATAATATGTACTGTTATTTATATATCAACTAAACTAATGTATACATTAGTTTAGTTGATATATAAATAACAGTACATATGTAGTTCATATATAGATCGCATTTTAAAACTTTAAGTGCACTGCATCCATTTTCCTAAATTAAAGTTATTAAAATTTTAATTTTAAATATTTACTTCCGGTTTTTTACAAGAAAAAAATTCAAATTTCGAAACTAATTTCATAATTTAAAAAAAAAACAGTAAATTTTCGATAAAAACCATTCTTTTTTATGTTTTATTGTAAAGTTGTTTAATTTAAAAAGCTGCTTTCGAAAATTCCGCACTTAAAATTACGTAAATCTTGACAACCAAGATTTAAAACAAAATATTTGTGGGTTTACATTCACACCTTATAGAAGTACATCTGAAAGCCGGCCAAGTTTTAACTTTTCCGTTCCGTCGGGAATTAAACTTAACCTTACATTTTAAAGTGACATTTGAAAGTAGTCTCTGCATGGCTGTAAAACACATTCTCAAATTGTCTTACTTACCTTACCGATCAATACAAAGGACTAAGGAGTTAACTCGTGTGTTTATTAAACTAAGAATAAAAAAACCTTTAGTTAGTATCTTGTTAATCCTAAATCCCTATAGCATTGTTGGAAGCACTGGTATGTTGTTTAAAAAAAAAATTAAAAAAATTACAACCAAAACCTAAACAAAGAAACCTTCTTTTCAAAGCCCCAAAAGATCTTTATATTAGGTTTTGACTTCAAGTTTGATCCTGGCCAACTAAGTTTTCTGCAAGCTCTATAGGGTTTTCAAGGGGAGATATTTTTACTGTTTTTTTACTGCATAGACAATGCCTCCGACGATTAGGCTTTCTTTTCCAAACTTTTTTTTTTCAAGCCTTACTTTTAGACGAGAATTGTTAAAAATGGTTGAATCGTGAGCGGATCCGTGCCAGCGACACCTGATAAGAAGCTCACTCTCACAAAGGGCTTGTACATTGTATTAGAAGAAAACCTTCCGGTTACGGAATCTTTCGGCATCTTCGCCACCGGGCGAGCCTGTGCAATACGGTAGTTATAGCTTTTGATACAGCCCCAGTAGCACAAAATATTGGTCCTATATAGGGCGCGTCTATGCCCAATATTTTATCTGGGGCCAATATTGGATTTATTTATCCGATGTTAGCCCTATATTGGCATAAAATGATAATTTAATAAATTTTGCCAATGTTTATCCAAGGTTGGTCCTATATTGGCATATTATTTTAGGCCATTATATCATTAACTATAGTCAACGATGCTTTCAGATTTCTAAAAGTGATATGTTGGGGGTGGCGCAACCGACTACCATCCTTATTGTTTAGCACCAAATGGGTGAAAATAATAAGGTCTATTCTTGCATATTACCGTAAGAATACCAAGGGTAATATGTGATTTCTTGCCTTATTTGCAATAAAATTCGTTATTGCGTTAATAAAGCTCAAGCTGATCATTTTAACACACGACACAAACGATTTTAGCATTTCATCGTAATTAAGAATAACATAGACGGTACACGACTTGTCTTATTGGTAGATTTTTTCAAAGGATTGGAGGGTACATTTTATATCAAGTAACCCCCCTCTTCCCCTTATCATTTGGGTTGGCATTGTCACCAACCCCCCGCTTCTACGCCCCTAAGTACCTGCTATAAACATTTCCTAAAAACAAACGTTTGTCGACACGATCGTGACATATCACTTTTAGAAATACTACTACGTAGTAAGTACTAGGTGGCTATCTTTTTTTTCTTTTAATTTATCCCCCAACTTTCCTAGAATATAATGTAAAACAACTTCGGGCCAATGCGGATTTCCAATATCGGTTATAATGTCAAACAACTTCAGGCCAATGTTGGATTTCAATATTGGACCATGCTAGAAAAAATCTGACGAAAGATATATTGGCCCAATATTATTACGAATATTTGGCCAATATCTTTGTGCTACTGGGGAGTGGCCTTATCACATCCACTTAGTTCGCCCAACTGCTTTCGACGATCGAAATCGTTGTTTTTTAAATGTATTATTTTTTACGTATACAGGGTGTCCGGGAAAATGTGGGAAATATCTCGGATTCAGATAGAACATGAAAAAATAAGATGACACGTTCCTATAATTTTTTTTCCTACTGGCCCTCCGGAGACATGGGCCCCGAAAGGACTCCCCTGCAAATTGGTTTTCCTTGAATAACTTTTAAAGTACTGAATATAATTTAATAAAAATTTAATATGATGGACCCTGGTAAGGATCTCTTATAATAGTGTCATTGAAACATGTTTTGCTTTTTTTGTTTACCAGGGGCGGACTAAGTCCAAACCGTTGGATAGGTAGAGGAGGACCTATTAATTGGCCTCCTCGATCTCCCCGACCTTACGCTGATAAATTTATAGGAACGTGTCATCTTATTTTTTCATGTTCTATCTGAATCCGAGAGATTTCCCACATTTTCCCGGACACCCTGTATACGCGGTGCCCTTCACACAACGTTCACCAATTGTATAAAATCTTCAGTTAATTCATAAAGTTCTTCTATTTGTGCCAAAGCCATAATTATTTTATAATTTTAAGCTTGATTTAAAATTGTCTTCAACAGCAGTCCTGCTTGTGGAAGAAATAAATTTAAACATAAAAGAGGTTATTCAAAGTTTAAACTGCTAAAATTGGCGGGTTAAATTTAATTTTAATCTTTATGTTAATCATCGGTTAATCTTCGATTAACCGTACAACGTATTTTACCACTTGATCGCGGATATAATATAATCAAGGGTTAACTTGGACTGGTACAACCTACCCTAAGGGGTCTATTCTGTTACTTTTTGGTTATAATTAACCCTGGGTTAAACAAATATTTGAAATATTACTCAACGCCAAAACAACACATTTCTAATATTTGTTTAACATATCACCTAAGTTGTCCTTTTTTAAGAACCCTGGGTTATATTATATAGACTGATAAAATTATAGTTTTTTATGTTAAAAATAAAAATTTATTAAAAATTAAGTAAATATTTTATACGTAATAACTAGAAAATTGGTTATATATAAACTTATAACACAGGGTTATTTATAAATAAAAAGTTACACAATATACCCCTATAGGGGTCCTTATAAGGACCTTAGAGGTCGATGCCTACAATCCCACAAAAAATATAAATCTCTACTACTGTATTATTTTTTTAATTGTGCTTTAAGTTAAAGAATCCATAATTAAAGTAATTTATTCACAAAAGATCAAAACAACATGCCAATAACAGAGTTAAACCTAAAGTCCCTAAATATCCTTTGTTGATATCGGTTCTGTTTCGTTTACAAAATATATTAAGATTTTAATATTATATGACTAATTAAAAAGAAAAACATTTTAGATAATAGGTACTTTATTTTTCTGCTTATTTAAGTTTTAAAAATGGCAAAGGCAACAGTGAATCAGTCAAATATTTTAATTCTAACGCTCAAAATCTTTTTATTTAATGTATGTGGCAAAGGGTTTCGTATCATTTTAAACAATAAATATTTTAGAATTTTGCATATTAATGTTCCTAAGAGAGTCTGGACATTTACAAAAACGCCCCAAAACAACTTATTCTTAATGCCCCAAATTTAAAAACCTTTTCATATAATAAATAAAGCATAAAGCAGTCTTAAATAATTTAAAAATAAATGGTTTTTTAAAATTCACTGATAAAATTATTAATAGGAACGATTCTTTGGTTGGAGGTAAATTAAGCGTTAAAACAAAAGTTTTAGTATGCATTAAAGGGTAAAAAGTGGCCCTAATTACCATCTTTAATTCTTTTTAAAATGTCACCGCCAATTTAAAATAATAAAGAGGAAACAAAGGGATAAATCTGCACATTTCTTTTAAATGGCTGAACAATTAAGGGAAAAGAAAACTCCACAGGAAATTAAATCAGGCCATTAAAACCTTAAAAAGATTTTTTAGACCATAGTTTTTTGTAATTTTAGTCTACAAATTAACTATTTACAATTAACAAGTAATAGGTTACAGGAACAAGTTACAAAAAAACGTAACACCCCGAAATCATATTGGCCATTATTATTATTAAAAAGGTAAGTGCAAATAAATTGTAATTTTTAATAAGTTTATCCATATCCCTGCAATTTTTTTTTTGATTTTAATATTATAAAATCGGAATTAACTTCCATTTAGATACCTAATTTATAAATATGTTTTTCCAAAATTATTAATTGTAAGAAAATAGAAAGCTAACGCATTATTTAAAAAAAATCAATATCAAATATTCGGGGCTACGAATAAAGTGTTAAACATACATCTATTTTTACCAATTTTTTTTACACTTTTTCGGTTTCTAAGTTTTATAATCTTGATAAGAATTATTTTATGTATGAAATTCTTGTGTATTTAATAAATACTATTTATTAATTTTAAAGTTTGGGCTTGATACATTTTAAAGATTTTTAAATGGAGTTATTTTAAAATAATTTTAAACTTTTATCTTTATGTTCATATAATGTTAATTTTAAGATTAAATCTAATAATGACGATTTTTTTTTAAATAAATGGTATTAATTTTTGTGAGTGACTCGAATATATGTTTTTTCTTCTACCATTGCATATTATTGACATTATTTGGGTTTTTTCGTAAATAATGGTAAATTAGGGAATATTGAACTCATTATTCACGTTGTTAGGCATCAGTGATTGGCTGATTTTAATATTCACTGTTATTTGAACCAATCGGGTTTGATAAAAAGTAAGGTTAACAGATGTCAGATTTGTTTATATATACTAGGGGAGACTATAATGATCTTTAAAATCGGGAAAAAGTGTGGTTATAATAAATTTTGTTATCAATGATAATTACTTAATTGGAGTAGAAAAAGCATAGTATTACACTCGAAATAATGCTCATAATTTACTCGGATGATTTGCGTCCCTCGCCTGACGGCTCGAGATGCAAACCTCATCCTTGTGAATAATAGCCTGGATTATCTCTCGTATAATAATAAACTATTATTTAAAAATTTGGTAAAAAAAATCCTAATAAAACAAAAATGGAAAGGGGAAATAAATTCAAATGCAGTATGGATTGAAATAATGTAGGGATTAAATCGATTAAGAATTAAAGATAATACAAATGGCAGAGTTTTAGTGGGTTACGTTATTTTTGCTACTCAATTAATTTAATAACAACAATCATAATTTTAAGACTATATTTGATAATTTTTGTTTAATTCTTTTTACATTTTTAAGACGACTAAAAGGTATTTTTTTGAAAAAAATTAAATTAAATTAAATTTATATATTATTCCAGTCTATTTTCTTTGTTCCAAATCACGAAACCCCGAAGACAATAATTACAGATTTCTTGATTATTTAACGTAATTATTCCAAGACTTTAGAATGTCATTAGCAGTAATAAATGGGCCGCAAAGTCCAAATCGAGTAATGCCGCGAACCGACTCCAAGATTCTGTCTTTAAGTCTGAATAAATTATTGTTTCTCAATTAGTGGACCATCTAAGTGAAAAAGTCTGCCGGATTAAGAAAACCAGAAACCAATGAACTGTTCATTTTCCACTCCCAATCTATCCTCTTTTATTCTTTTAATTGTTAGGTTAAGAAGTTAGAATAACTTTTGATTATCTTAATGATAATGGATAAAGGCCTTTTATTTGACATAATGATAGGATAAGAACAAGTTCTTATTTAAATAAAAAGGCCATTTTTATATTTTCAACAAATTTAGGTAAAACCTTTTTTGATAGTTTTTTACCTTGCATGTTTTGCTGAGCATAAACTATTTCTATTAGTATTCCAGCCTGATGTATAAATTCACATATATCAATGAGCGCAACATGTAAACTGAGCTCAATAAATCTAACAAACTTTTAAATAAATCAAGAAGTTAGAGCATAGCATCAGTTTTTCTGTAATCGGAATATGGAATCCAAGGTACAAGGATTATAAATTACTGTGTACACCCTCCCACTTCAATACAATAACAACTTATATCTCAAAGACACCCAATAAATATGCCAAATTACTTGACAACCGCTTGATAACCATTTTATCTCGCCCACTTTAACCACTTATTTTGTTTTTCTCGGGTTTACACTCGCTAGTACAACATCTGACAGGACCGGGCCTAAAAAATGTATCACTACAAAGCTAATTTCTAATTAATACTGTATAACTTTTCTACGAGTTTAAGCAACATTTTTTAAATAAAAATAATTAATTTACAAAATTGTATATGCTTAAGTGATAACTAACCAACATAAACCATATCTTTTAGATCTTATACTGCTATACCATTCATTTATTTTAAAATACATGCTAAACAAAAAATGTAAATTAACTGATTTTTTGCATATACCATATATTTATTTTAAAATACATAACTGCTAAACAAAAAATGTAAATTAACTGATTTTTTGCATATGAAAAATTAAACTATTTTTTCTACTCCCACCTTTAAAACGCCCTTTATCGTACATGTTTCCATGACACTAAGTGACCTTTTAAATACACATTGACAAGTTGTGGCTTTATGGCACTTTAGTTACGGGCTGAAGTTAGCAACAGGTTTTTAGTCACGGGCTGAAGTTAGTTTTAAGTTAGTTGACAGTTGTCAAATGTCATAAAATCGTTAAAATAAAGTGCCTTTCATGTAAAATAATACTAAATGTGAAAATTATTTTATTATCTCAATACAAAAGTATTAAATAGTTTCTCAACGCCAATATTTGAAAAGTTTATATGAACATTGTACTGACCTTTTAATTTCGCCGGCAGTAAACTATAACTTAAATTATGACACGGACTCCACTGTAAAGTGCTCATAAAACATTTTCTTTACTTTTACTGTGAAAACTGTCAATTTTCAAGAAATACATTTCGATTTACAACCTTTATAATCTGTATATAAAATAAAAAAATTGACATTTGACGGTGACACACAGATTCCCCTATTGTTTTGATTTAAATCATTTTAAGATAATAATAAGTATTTGTCGTAGAAAAAGTATAGTATGCACCTCGTTTATAAACTTTTCTATACACTCATTAATTTGAGCACTCGCTCGCAAGCTCGCTAGTGCCTAAATTAAATTCGTGTATAAAATGGCGTTTATCAAACTTGATACATAATATACTATTAATATACATGTTAAATAAAATATTAACCAAACTGTAAGTTCGATCCTGTGTTCATAAACCAATTTTGTACACTAGATATGAATTTTGTAGGGAGATTATGACCAGACAAAAGGTATAAATCAATCATCAAACATATATTTTAATTTAATACTTGGTTTATGTTAAAATAGTCATAAAACAATCCTTAATAAGTGCTGCATTATAGTAAAATTTTAATTTATAAATATTTTATTGTTTTGGATTTGAACTATTTTTTAATATAAGTGAAAGAACATATTCACCAGTAATATTTAAGAATAATTAATAGTCCTATTTAGGAACTTGGTATCAGTGTAGACTTACACAAAGGTTGGCAATCAGTTTCCGAAACAAATGAATACAAGGCGTAAGACAAGTTTAATTAAACGATATATCACTATCAAGTACTTCTTCTCCTACCAAGTTTTGGATTACCTTGTTATCTTGGATTTGGATTAATCATTCTGGATTTTTAATTCGTTTTGCTCAACGTTGTTACAAATCCGGCCCGAAGATTTATGCTCTTGTTCGACTAAATCTATTTCTGAATTTATCCACGGCCAGGACTACTTCGCAATTAATTTATTTTGAAACCGTAAATTTTATCCAATTAGCAATTAAATTCAATTATCAACTTTATTTATCGCATTTGCAATTTTTTTGGTGTAAAATAATTCTAAAAATATGTAATATTCGGTAAAAAAAATGCATTTGTATAATATATATTTTAGTATACTAACTAGAAAATGCATAATTATAAATGCATAATTATAATATTTGTTTCCAAATTTAAATCTTTATTATAAAACCAAATTAAACAAACCCCACTCACATAAAATTACAAAAGTAGATAAGAAACATACAAAGATGTAACTGGATTAAAAATAATATTTTAGTTACAGATACAAATTTTATACAAAAGCCATTAGGTCTTACGAAAGTTTATTATAAAATAAAATCAGAACCATAATAAGTCAGAAAAGTCATTATTTCTAGTTTTCTAAATTTAACCCTGCTATCACTCTAACAAAAGATGGCAATAAACAATTTGGCATAATATTTTATGCGACTCCAATTAATTAAAATATAATAGAAATAGATAAAAATAGGCACTTTAATAATTAATTATTAATATTTTAATAAACACACTACCAACAAGATTAGGAATAACAAAAACATTGATTTATATATATATATATATATATATATATATACATGCACTGCTATCAATGCGAAGCCCGGTGCATTACACTGGCTAGTCGAAGCCCGGTAATGCGGGACGGGGCGGTTAACTGTTCGTTGGTGCATAAACAACAAGAGACACACTCCGCTGTGTATCAGAAGCCCTGCGGTGTTGCCAATGTCTAAATTTATAATTATAGGCAAATTTGATTTAAAATACCTAGACTATACCTAAACTTAACCTATATTTTTAAATAATGACGTGGGTATACTTAAATATTTAATAATATTGTTGAATTATAATTATTATAATAAAAATTATTATAATAATATTTATTATTAAATTAATTATAAGTCATTATTTAAAAATATTGTCTAAATTTATAATTATAGGCAAATTTGATTTAAAATACCTAGACGATACTTAAACTTAACAATATTCTTAAATAATGATGTAGGTATACTTAAATATTAATTAATATTGTTGAATTATAATTATTATAATAATAATTATCGTTAAATTATAATTATTTATATTATAATAATTTAAAAGTATTGTTGAATTTAGGTACCTATAGGTATAAACATTTTATTTATTTTGTTTATATATCATAATTTTGAAAAGGTTTAAATATCTTATACAGGGTGCTCTACAAGCTCTATGGCAAACTTTGTCAGATAATAGCTGGGTTAATTAACATTTTTTCTTAAATGACATGGATGCGATTCGTTTTTGTTTAAAAGTTAAGCCTTTAAAAAATATATTTCCACATGTTAATAAAAAATATACAAATATATCAATAATTATAATTATTATAAGAATTATTTGTGTAAAACTTAAATGGGAATCAAAAGAAGTAAAACTGACTAAATATTTTTTTCATGAATTATAAAGACATCTAGTTTTTTTTAAATTATTAGATTTAAATACACCAAAAATTCTAAAAAATCTAAATAATGACGTATACTTTAATACACTGTCCGACAAAATTATCGCATAACAAATATAAAAAAATTAACTCTAAAACGCCTTTACCAATCTTTATGAAATTTTGGATAAAAATACTTCAACTTATATCTCAATTTACCTGTTAGAGGGTTTTTCGAGAAAATATGTTTACAGCCTTTTTATTTATTAATGAAAAAAAGTTCGAAATATAACTTTTAGGGAATTTTTTTAAATAAATAAAAATATGCTGTTAAAGAGCGTTTTTTTTTAGTACACCCTGAAAATGTACAAATCAAACGAACATTAACGGAGATACAGCGCTTCAAAGTCGGTAAAAATGACGCCTTTTTGATTATTTTGCTGAAAAGTGGGCATTTTTCACGACTTTGAAGCGCTGTAAAATTTTCAGGGTATACTAAAAAAAATACGCTCTTTAACAGCATATTTTTTATTTATTTAAAAAAATTCCCTAGAAGTGATTCCTCGAACTTATTTTCATTATTAAATAAAAAGGCTTTAAACATATTTTCTCGAAAAACCCTTGAACACGTAAATTGAGATATAAGTTGAAGTATTTTTATCCAAAATTTCATAAAGATTAGTAAAGGCGTTTTAGAGTTAATTTTTTTTATTTATTATGCAATAATTTTGTAGGGCAGTGTATTTAAAAATAGTGTGATTTATAATTATTTTAATAAAAACTATTATATTATTGAATGAATTATAAGTCATTATTTAAAAATATTGTCTTAATTTATAATTTGATTTAAAAGACATAGACCATAGTTGAGGAGCATCCGTGGAAAACCGGCTATATCCATTTTAATAAATGTTGGGAAAATTTAGGAAAACTAAACCAAATTAAAAGTTGAAAAATAAAAAAAGAAGTGGGGAAAATTGCTATTTAGTTTACCATCCTATAAACAAGAAAAATGTATTACCAACCAAATATTGTTTTATAGCTACATTATAAAGTTAAAGGTGCCTTTTATCCAATAAAAATCGTACATAAAATATTACTTTAACCAAAACGGTTAATAAAATAATATTGTAATGGTAAGTATAAATGGACAATCCTTATTTAAAAGGAACCAAGCGCCAAAAACTATTTTTGGACTTGACAAAATTTTTTGTAAATCATTATCATTATTTAGAACTTCTTTTAAATTATTGAGAGGACTTTCAAATTATAATTAAGCTTTTGAGCAGCATTAAAAATGAGTTAGGTATATACAAATAAGTTTGTTAAGCTCCGAACAAGTTTTTGGTTCCTTTTAGATAAGCACTATCCAAATAAAGAACCCAATGTCTTATTGTTGTTTGGTCGTTTGGTCGTTGTTTGCCATGTATAAATAAATTGACCAGTTGTGAATGTTAATTGACAAATTGCCATGAGAAGCTATCTGTCAAAAAGCAGTTTTTGCAATTCAATGTTACATTAAAATGATATTTAATAAAAATAATTTTTAATTTATTTCATACCGCTATTGGAAATTTTTTTAATAAATTAAAAATTATTTTTATTTAAATTATTTAAATGTAACATTGAATAATAATAATAATATATACAAATCCCCTTGTTTCCCCAATTAAAACTATGTAAAATATCTGGACAACTTGTAAACCGCCCCAAAGAAAAATGCACTCCAAATAATATTTCAAAAATAAATAATTCTTTAAAATTAAGTGTATTACGAAAGTATTTAACAAAACCTTGCCTTTTAATCCACGCCATGTAGTGAACAAAACATAATTTTGGGAATATAACATTTATTTTGAAAATCAGTAGATACAAATTTAAGAATCCCGCATTATTTTCCCCGCCTTCCTATCAAAAAGTCATCGAGCGTATAGTCCCCATTGTTGCCAGATGTAAGGGCTTCGTATACTGCGTAATACTTATACTAAGCTGTATATAATCTCCTTTGACTCGTGTGCCCCCTACCGCCAAAGCATTGGAACTAAGGGTGTATATTTTGATAGGTTTGAATGGCATTAGGAAGCCCACCACTTTTTCACCATTGAAACAAGGGGGCATCACTTAACTCTAAAACAAATTTATACACGCTAATTTTAGGAAGCCCGATTTCGGGCTTCGTAAAAACCGAGTGGGCTTCGTTTATACTGTAGAATGTAACGTTTCGGGCTTGGTAATGTAGGATTGCATATCTATATATATATATATAAATATATATTTTTTTTTTTAAAGGTTGTTAAAATAATAAAATTATTACTTTATTTAAACAAAAATCCGAAATTTCAAGTGCTTATTAATTGTTTATTTTAGGTTTAGGGTAGTTGTGCAATAATAATTTTTTGTTCCAAATTAAATTGTCTTTATAATAAATAAAAAATATACAGGATGTCCTATTTAAAAGAAAGTTATTTTCTAAATATTTCAGAAACCCGACGTTCAATTGTTTTCGTATTTCACCATTTTAATCAGAAGAAAAAATACCACCAAGGCTAATTGGCTCCAATATTAACGAAGTTAGCAATGGTCAGCAGGTAACTTTATACAGGGTGTATGGGAAATTCCATGTTAAATTTTCCTATCAAATACTTATTTATTTATACTTATACTTGTTTTAGATTTCTTTAGTTTAAAAATTGTTTAAAAATTTGACGATTTTTTCTCAATCTTCCATAACTTGTTACAAAATTGATAGATTTAAAAAAAATCAAATTTTGTGTGTGTAAAAATAATGTTGGTTTTTGTTGTCATAATGTCATAATTTAAAACGAATAATTTGAAAAACAATTTTAAAATTTTTGAAATATCGACATTAAAAACTATCTAACAAAATTAGGTACCTTTAAATACGTACAAAAACATATCGCAATTTCAGCAAAATACCTGAAAAAACAAAATAATAAACAATGAAATATTAAAAGCAAACGAAAAAAAATATTATTGTTTTATTATAAAAAATTACATAATTTCTTAAAAAGTTCATTAAAAATATAAATAAATTTTACAGCAGTGCTACACGGAACAAACCCCTGCATGCATATATTGTTTCTAGAGGTCTTAAAACAATGATGCAGATTTTTGTGTCTTGTGTCTTAAACATGTTTAATAAGATGTGAGATACAAGACATCAGATATACAAAAGGCAAGAAGAAAGTAAAAGTATAAATTTAAATTTAAAATTTAAAAGGTTCATGCCAAAAATAAAAGAACTTGACTAAAAAGTTTAAAAGCATTGTTTCGGTTTATGCAAACTTAAAAAAAAAACGTAAACATCACTTACCTAGTTCAAGTTTTTGCCAATGGATTATTGGCTCTGAACAAAAAGTGGAAAAAGACCATCAATCAAAATGGAGTAGGTAGGATTTGATTTAATAAAGTTTATTTAAAATAACAATAACATTTGTTATGAATTAAAAATTATGTGTTAAAATCAGCCAGTAATTATTAAAGTTTATAAAACTCCTTTAGTAAAATATATTATGTATCAAGTTTTATAAACGCAATTTTGGTCACGATTTTAATTTAGGCACGAGCAATCGTGCGAGCGAGTGCTTAATTAAATGAGACAATAAATATAAGTGATGAAAGGATATAATTAATTTATGTTGGAATTATGTATTTTGGAACATAAAGGATTTGTAGGAAATAAAGCCGCTATGTTCTATAATTGAAGGGGTGAATGGAAGAAGTGCCTTAGTCACAAATAGGTGATTCTGAGATATTGCGGTTTGAAGGTTTATTTTTGATTATGAAATTTTGCACAAAATATGATCAAAATGTGTGTTGTATTGTATTCCTGGTAGAAAGTGGATTTGACTTCCATGATTAAAAAAGAAAAAAGTTTTTTTTATATCTAAAAAATATATATAATAATTTGGGACTTAGGCACTTTTTGTGTTGAAATTTTTTTTTTGTCAAAAATTTGTTTATATATACTTAAAAAAGTAAAAAATACCTTCATAATGTGTGAACAAAACTACATAAATAATGACAAGAAACGCTTTACGAAAAAGATCACAACATGATAAGTAAAACTTAACTTAAAGCAAAACTAAGAACATAATAAGAAGGCTGGCTAATCATAAACAGCATCGGCCTCTTGTACCTGATCAAACTCTTCATCAATAGCATCATTTTTCCAACAAAAAATTCAGTGTCCAATGATTGAACGTGCTTTACAAGATGGGTTACGTTGTTAAATTTCAACTGCTTGATTTTTAGATTGGTTTCATGTAAATGGGGTTGTGAGCTTAGGATGAAGTCAATGTAAGATAAGAATAACAAAATAAATTATACCTATATCCATTGTACCACTATGTTTTAAGGTAACACAAACTGTTATTCTACTTTTCTTACCTGTCAAAGTCATGTTTTTATAATCACAGACACAACTATTAGAATTAACACAGCTTAATAGGTAATTTGCTCAGATATAAGTATTTTATCTATGGATATAACCTAATTTAAATAACGTGGACTAAGGCACATGTATCCGTAAGAATGTGAATCTGTATTACCGGCAGTGAAAATTTTAAATTTCTATGTGTAAATCGAAATGTATCCCTTAAAAATTTACTAATAACAGCTTTTTATAGTAAAAGTAAAGAAATTAAGTTAAATCCTGTTTACTGCCGGCAAAATTTAAAGGTCAGTACAACTTTTCAAATATTGGCGTTGAAAAACTTTTTAATACTTTTGTATTGAGTTATTAAAATAATTTTTACATTTATTATAGTTTTACAAGGAGGGCACTTTATTTTAACGATTGAATGACATTTGACAACTGTCAACTAACTTAACGGACTGAAGTTAGGCCCGTGACTAAAAACCTGTTGCTAGCTTTAGCCCCTGACTAAAAGGCCATAAAGTTGCAATGTGTATTTAAAAGGTCACGTAGTGTCATATACAATAATGGGCGTTTTAAAGGTGGAAGTAGAAAAACTAGTGATGAATTATGATTGTTTCATAACAAATGACTCATTTGAAATGAGGCTAGGTATACTTTAATAAAAACCGCTTAAAATTCATAGTAATATATAAATACATGGATAAAAATGTATATATACTATACATTGTATATAAATGTTTGCTAACTAAAAACACAAAAATGGTATCTAATGTGTTTTAATATAAGTCTTAAATTAGCATGCCTTGGGTTGTTTAGATTTAATTTATCTTCCTCAAAACTAATTAGCTATATTGTAAGTAGATATAAACTCGACATTTACATATGTTCTAAGATTGTGCTATACGTTCCTAGTTTATGCAAATTGAAATTTAATTAAAAAACAATGGTATACCAATAACATTATCTTGTTTACAAAAAAACACTTGAGATAGGCTTTTCCAATAAGTGAAAAATAGCTTCCTGTTCCATTTTTACTTAGAAATATAAATAATTTATTTTTTAATAATGGCCATTATTGGTTTTATACAAGTAGTAACACATAAAATTTAATTAAACAAAAACAGCACTTCAGGCTATATTGCTCTTTATACGCACCTTCTCATCAAGACACGTGATCGAATATTTAAACAAAAGCATCTCGAAACAAAAGAATAACATAACATGTAGAAGCTGTCACGTGTTCTAAGAAGATTGAATGAATGTGTGGCTGGGGTGGACAGTTACAGGGTTGCCATACAATAAGTTTTTTAAATTAAGGCCCTAGCTAATTAATACTCTTTTCGAGTATCCAGACGTGTTACGGACTAAAAATAGTTGGAAAAAGTAAAATTGCAAACAGGCTCAAAAAAATTACAACATTTTAAAATGACAAAGTAATGAAGCAAAAAAAGGTGCTAAAAGTAAAAAAAAAGTTTTCTTGTGTTATAGAATAAATGTGTCAACACCGCATTTGTATCCCTTTGTTATTGTATTCTGCGTGAAAAACAGGGGAGAAATGTTAACAATAAAAGCGTAACAGAAAATGGTTTGCAGGAAAATTTATTACAACCAAGAAAACGTGTACAGGGGTTTATTAGGGACAACAAAGAATTATAATTGAACCTAATGAGAGTTCTTTGTGTGCGGTACTTAAATTTATTATTGAAGGCTGGCAAATGTTTCCTTTATTATTTTTAACATGCTTTAACTATGGTTTACAATAAAAAAATAACAATTACTTTTAAGATTTTTATTTTGCGCTGCCTTTGAATATTTTTTAGAGTGTAGGTTTTTAACGATATGTTCAGACCTTTTTGATTCATTATTTTAAATTAAATAATACAATTAAAATATACTTCATAAAGAAACTAGGTATATCCTTAGTAAATTAAAGTGTTTGGAAATGCAAATTTATCTAAAAACTTCTCGTATCAAAAAAAAATCAACACCCTTTCAATTATGTTATCAGTTGATTTAGATATATAATTAACCAAAATAAGATTACAAACGACATTTTAGAGTTTTATTACTTTTTTATCGTTAAATTAACATTTTTTTATTAAACACAAGGCATCCGTATTTAAATTTAGACAAAGTTCATTAATAAAAACATGTATAGACACCAAGACAGCTCCTGGTTTTAGATTTAATTAATTGGATTTTATAGTTAAAAATAAATTTACATTTAAATTTAGTTTTAAATAAGAAACCATTTTAAATGTTATAAGAATAAATGCGCATTTGCGTTTCGTATTGTCTCCATGGCAACAGTACGACATTGGTAAGAGTACGATACGCAAATATAATTTATACCCAATTAGTATTTTTCTTAACATTTTGACAAATAGAAAAAATAGCATAGAAAACTATGTCATTTTCTCTTATGACATTATTAATATACTATTTGACATTTTTCATAAAATTATGTTAAATGAAACTTTTATGAAATGTCAAGACACATGGTGCCAAAGTTTAAAAATTAGCTTTAAACGAAAATAGATACTTTTATTTGGATTATGTTCGTTTTATATTCTAAGAAATGTTAAATAAACACATTCTAAACGTTCCAAACATGCAACAATTTAAGGACAACGTGATTTAATGACATTTTTGTGTTCGGTTTTGTGGTTTACTTCTTCTAAAATAACAGTAATAAAAATGTCTTTAACCTATTTTACTATTTAATTATTTTGGTTCTTGGTCTTAAATTTTCAACATGCATGGATTTGGAATTTTAATGTACTACTTAGTTATATTTGTTGACATCACAGAAATGTGTCAAGTCGGTCGTTTATTAAGTGTTGAATATTAGAAGAGCTAGATAAGAAATCGTAAACTAAAGCACTTAAGGGTGCTACTGACATTATCCACACTTAGGTATACAAAATAAAAAATGCCACCCAAAATATACCTCTAAAGAATTTTTTAATATTGGCGATATGTTTTTTAATTGAAGTAACATAACATTTTTTATTGTGTCTCTATTTAACTCTAATGGATCAATAGTTTATTCTTGAAAATAATTTGGACAGGTCCATTTCGTAAAATAATAAACTCAAGTTGTTTGAAGACGCAAATTATTAAAAGCTTTGTGCCGATACTTAAAAGACATCTTAGGGACATATTTTAAACGTCCCTAAAAAGAAGTTCATATAACTTCTTTTTTATGTCCATTCAAAATTAAGATCTAAAAAAGACGTCTTTAAAAAATTATGTGTTATATGGGTTGGGGGATTAACATTTTCAAAATAAAAAGTACAAATAAAAATGTTAAAGATTACCTTAATTTTTCTGAATATAGTCTTTATAGTATGCTACTTCACCAAAAAGTTTTATTCCTTGGAGTTTTCTTTTAATGGAGCTTCAAATATTTAATTTTTGTCAGCGAAGTAGTATACTTTAAAGACTCTATTCAGAAAAAATATTTAGGTAAGGCTTAGTTTTATATTTAACATTTTTAATTGTAAAAAAAAATTTCTTATGTTGAAGACGTTAAAATTTACCTATTTTTTGTATTTACAATTAAGTATTGTAGGCCTATAAATACTGGACAGAAAATATTGCATATTTTGGCGTTTTGTTTGAATTAAATATCTGTAAAATGCAAACTTCCGCTAAAAAAATTAATGGATACTTGTAACTAACATTTTTTCAGAAACCTTCATTGGTTAATTTAATATGTTTTGATACTTCTTTCAATTAAAAACATAAATTTGACATTACAAATAACATAATTACAATTTTTACCAGTTTAGTAATAATTAATATTGTCAAATTCCGAGGCGTAAACCAGTGATTTTTTAAAATTAAAAATTGCATATGAATCACAAGGATCACAATCACAAGGGTAGTCATGCGCAACACGTCGTTAAGAGAATTTTTTTAAAGATGAGGATTTTTCCTTATTAATAACGACTGATCAAAAAAATCAAAAAAAAAAATATATAACCAAGTTCCTAGGTCTCCAAAAATTCACAAGTCGACTAAAATAAAATGTCCTACATTTTTTAGCACTTCGAGCTTTTCCTTGCCTTACTTTAACCGTTATAGTAGTATAACGCAAGCATTGTGTAAAGAAAAAATCCCTCAATGACGTTGAAACGCAGGTTCATTCAGGCCAATTCACTAACATGAGTCGTTAACGTTAGCCACTAGAATCAGTGGTTATCGGCCGATCCGACCAATCAGCCTGATTGAATCAGGCCGATAAAATATAACGATAACCACTAATGCTAGTGGTTCACGTTGACGACTCATGTTAGTGTATTGACCTGTTTATTAACAAACCTTATTAAATATATTTGACATATTAAATAGTATTATTTTTAAATTATATTATTATAATATTAAAATATTATTATTATATTGACTATAATAGTCAATATAATAATAATATTTTACACCTAATAAAAAACATGCACCATGGTAAAAAAACCTTAACAATTTGGGAAAATTTTTGACATCATTAAAGTTTTATTTTTCTTATTGTTAGACCCTTTATTTTATAATGAGTATTAGGGTGCTCCATTTAAAACTAACATTTTTTTTTTCGCTGACACATGAAAATTTTGTTCCTTTTCGAAAAACAAAATTCCCTGAAAAATTAAGCACTTAATTTTAATTTTAAGTGGTTCCTTTCGATCGATGTATATTTCCCATTTAAATAACATGTAAATCTTGATTTTTTTAGTTTAAATTAATATGGCTCCCTTTGATTTCATGGTATTTTATTGCGATTATTCAGAATTTCAATTATAATTGATATAAATATTAGTGACTCTTTGAAAGTGGCCACTAAATTTTTTTTTACTTGAACCCGTCTCATCGGTGTCGACCTCAAAAACCCAATTTTCTCATAAATTGTTATAATTTCGTTCTGATCAACAAAACAGTTGAAGTTATAAAAAAATTGTCAGAGAACAATTTGTAGGAAATTAAATTTCCTACAAAAATATGATTTTCCGAGGTGCGTAGTCCAAAAGGTATTGTATGATTTTTCAATTTAAGCTTTTTTTAACAAAATTAACCTTATTCAACTTTTTCTTAGAAAAAAGATCGGTAATATCGGGAAGATATATTGAAAACATTTTTTAATGCCTTATCTTCAAGAATAAAATGTCTTATGTGAATTTCTGATATTTATTGAATGTAAAATATTTTTTTTGTTCTTAAAAAAAAACTTTTATAATTTTAACGCGAGAAAACAATGAAGTAAGCTCTGATTAAAACTGTTTCAATCTAAGACGCTTTGTTCTACATCTACATCATAAGTTTTACTTACCTTGTATTATGCTTTTACGTACCTTGTATTATGCTTTTACGTACATTTGAAAACTCCACGATAGTTCAATCAGTGTTATATTAAACATTTATTACTTCTCGATGCGTAGCTAATCTATTATTATTCAAAATCAATTACGAATCCGACTAAATAATTATACGTTTTTTACCGATTTCTCTACTCATAATGGTATAAAAGAAGAAGAGACAGAAAGATAAGATGAAATCGATGCTCAATTTGATATTATTTTGGAGGCAGGGCCGGCCCGAGGTACGGGCGAACCGGGCAACCGCCCAGAGCGGTATAATGGGGGGGGGCGGCTTTTCTACGATGTGATAATCATTTTCATTTTTTCGATTGGCGATTTTTTCAAGAATTACGCTCGAGAAGTGCAGTTTAGATAATTTAATATCTTTGTTAGTACAAGAGGCGCTTTTGGAAGACAACCCTGGCGCCCTATTTTATTCGTTTCTTCAATCATATCCTGTAGTTTTCAATACAATCACGATCGTACGTTGTAAAATCAAGGCAATCAACATTTTCCAAATTCTTGCAAAAAGAACCATAATTATACTATAATTAAACAATATAGCATTTGAGGACCCTAGACGGCAAGGGGTATAAGTACATTTTGTTTAGTTTTGAGACAATCATGTTTAAAGTAAAAAAAACTTGTAATTAGAAGTCAAAATTGTTTGTGGTTTTATGATGTCCAATGTAAGCTTAGAATTCAGTTATATCCCTTGGATACCCAGTAAAATGCACCATTTACTATATTTTTCTGTACATAACTACATTTTTTTTTTTAATTTTACTTGTATCCCTTGTCTCCTAGGGTCTCCATAAATAAAAATGAGGTTTTATTTTTGTTGTGTACATCTAAACATTGTTTTTAGAGGTCTAAAATCAATGATCTGACGCGTGCATCACAGCAGCATTCGGTTTTGCCAAAGTCCGCTAAACTCATTACGTAATTATTGAGTTAATTTACTTTTAAAGATGATTCAACTGAAGTAAGGGCCGGTTTATCAATCTCTAGTTAAGTTCCAGTTAGTCTATCTGACGGTTAAATTTCATATCGATCGTTGCGAGAACAATGGTATCCATGGAAATTATCTACCAGATAACTAACTGCAACTTTAACTGGACATTGATAAACCGGCCCTAAGTATACTTATAAGTTACTTAAAATGTTCGGGTGCACTCGGCCTGTATACTTTTATATTAAAAATACGATATTTTAACAGCAATTACGTAATAATCTGAGCTATCGCGGAATATTGCAAAAGTAAATTTTAACAAACCAAAGAATTCTTGTAATTTAAAAATATTATTTAATTATACTCACTATAATAAGGACACTATTAAAGTATATAATAATATATAGGATATAATCATTGACAAGTATATATATATATATATATATATATATATATATTTATATATTTAACAGTATATTGCTTTACCTAGTAATTCTAGAGCATAAAAAACACTTAAAATATAAAAAACTGAAAAAAATAATTACGTTAACTTTTTTTCCTATTCCTGCTGAATAAAAAGGGGGCGGCAAAAATATCTTCGCCCGGAGCGGCAAAACACGTCGGGCCGGCCCTGTTTGGAGGTTATATTATAACTTTAACGACGCATAACAAGCACAAAAAAAAATTAAACAAAAAACACATGAACTTGATTGAAGTAGAAATAAATGTTATAAACAATAAATTTTTATTCAACAATTAAATATGTACCTTTTGGACTAGGACCTCAGAAAATCCATACAGGGGTGTTTTTGTAGGAAATTTAATTTCCTACAAATTGTTTTTTGACTATTTTTTTTATAACTTCAACTGTTTTGTTGATAAAAACGAAAATATAACAACTATATACGCACTTTCAAAGAGTCACTAATATACTACAAATTCAGACTAATAGCAATGAAATACTATGAAATCAAACGGAGCTATATTAATTTAAATTAAAATATCATGATTTACACGTTATTTAAATGGGAAATATACATCCATCGAAAGGAACTACTTAAAATTAAAATTAAGGGCTCAAATTTTCAGGGAACTTTTTTTTGATAAAAGGAACAAAATTTTCATGTGTCAGCGAAAAAAATAATGTTCGTTTTAAATGGAGCGCCCTAATGAGTAAATATATAATAATTGCTAATACTCTGTAGGAAATATAAAGATTGCATTTATCTTATAGAAACATTAATGATCCAGTTTGAAATCTTGTATAAATATTTCCAAAGTGGCTGTAAACAGAATCGGTAAAAGATAAACAACGATAGAAGTTATTTAAAGTGTCTTAAGTACGAGGCATCGAAGACTAATATTACGCGTTAATGTGTTGAAACAACTTACGGGATATGGATTGAAGTTATCTCCTGCGTCGGCAGATCTTCGCCTTGATCTTTTAAAAACCCTTAAATCATACGCACTTTATTAAATTCGAGTTATTTAGAAAATTTACGACGGTGCAATTAAGATAACGTTAATTGGGCCGGCCCGTAATTACATTATAATTGGTTAACTATTGTTTATGCTGACATTCTTCAAAGATAAATTCAGCTTTATCAAACATAACTATTTAAATGTTTAAAATTATGTTTTCATTAATTAGTTTTAATGTGCATACTTTTCCTAAAATATAAATAAACCCACTTCAAATTACTACCAAATTATCTTATCGATATCAACAAGCCACCCATTAAAACTTCAAGAAGTAAACAAAGTAGATTTAATTAGGAAAGAAAGTAAAATAAAGGCAAGTTTAATATATTAAATTAATAATGTTGATTTATAAAATAATAATTTAGGCTAAAAATATAAAAATAAGTGTATTTTATTATTGTCAAGCCTTCTATAATTAAAACTTTATTATTGTCAACACGCACTACTAAAGTGATTGATTATCGCTGTAAAAAGATCGTGTGGACCAAGAAAAAAATTCGACTATTGTCATTTTTATCTAACCTTACTTTCTATTTTTAATATTTATTTTTTATGTATTGTTTAACAAATTAAATTATGCCTTGAAGATAAAATGTCTTCGCTCAATTGCAGCCCTCCACTACTCGTCGGCATTCAAACTTTGAGCTCACCACAAAGAGATTTAGTTCTTAACCTTATGACATAAATATATATTTTTAATCAAATACTTTATCCATTATGTCCGAACTGTATGTATGTGTACTAATTAAACTAAAAAATACACATTAATTTTTATTGAAAATCATGGTTTTTTAGAGAAAATTAGCTATTTTCAAAATTCAAGGTCCTGTTACACGAGGTCCTTTCCATCTCAAATCGACCAGGCATAAGGGGGCAGGTCGTTATTTTTTAAGGAATTTTTTTTTACCCGTTATTTTTTCTTTTTGCTTAAATTTGTTTTGTTCACCCGTAGGAAATTTTTGAAAAGTGAACAGAAACATCGATTTTTTTCTTCTTACGAGTGACATTTTTTCTTGAAAATGCGATAACTAATTGTAGGTAAATATTTACTACATACCAAAAAAATTAAATAAATTCACAAAAAAAAATTGTATTGTTTTTTTTTCTAAAAAAGCAAAAAAAATGACATTGCCACATTTTTTTTTACTTCAAATTTTTTTCGTTTGAACTTAATAATAGGAACAACTTTTTACCAAAAGTCCCGAGTTCGCTAAATTCGTCGTTTCGGAATATTATATTATTTTTTTAATGAAAATGCCATTTTCTAGTAAATTCGAGGTTCATCTCAAAAATTTGTGTTTTAACTGGGGGTCATGAAACTGGGGTGACCTTTATAAAGTGTAATTTAGAACTTTTTGACATATTTAACATATTTTTGTCACTTCTGGTTTCACCGGAAATGGTCTTAACTTTTCATTTTTTAATGACACCCTATGCATTTTTACAATATGCAATTTGACAATTTTTGACAGGTCAAATCATTTTTGATTTAATTTTATTTTTCTACTCCTATTAGTGAATATGACCGTTCTAATATCACTTTTATCTATGGAATGACATATATTCCCTAAAGTGTTACAGAATGAAATATTCTATCATCTGATGACAGAATAAACACTCGTGGCGACATCTCTGTTTTTAATAACTAACAAATTTTAGACCGATCCTCTAATGGTGTTAAACGCCTCACAGTGACGTGAAAAGGTTTTTCGTCCTCTTGGCATGGCCTGTGAGAAGGCCTATTGCTTTTCTTAGTTGAGTCCAGGACCAGGACTCCTGGTATTCATTGGTTTCTGCTTTTCTGCAGATGGATAATCCAAAAAGGGCTTTTCAATGCTCTAGACCAGGAATACTTTCCCATTATAGTTTGGTTTGTTGTTATGAATATATCCAATCGATTAGATTCTTTCCGGGCGATTTTTCACTGGTTCCGGCGGTTCGGCTTTTTCAGCTGGGAAGTGTTATATTAATTAATAAAATTTTAAATCTTTAAGTTCTATAAGCAATTAAATTTAATGCACTAATTTAAGGAGTTTTTATTTTTTCTCATATTTAGATTTACACCTTAAAATAAAAAAAAATACTTAAAATGTACTGGATTGTAGATATATTTATAAATTTGATGAAAATTATAATATTACTTAATTATACATAGATATGGTTACATAAATTCGGTTACCCTTAAAATTATTTAAAAACTAACAATGTAGTTTCAAGAAAACCGGGGTAAAATTAAGTAAGGTGGATAAGATCCATCTAAAAAGTTAAAGTAAAGCATTATGAAAAATACCGTTTAAATTAGTTTTTGCGGCAATGTGGAGTTGAGTGGAGAAGGGAACGGTCCTGCTCATAAGAAAATAAACGTTAAACCTCTAAGACACCTTTAAAAGTCATTAAGTGAAGACGACCGTAAACAGTGCGGATTTTAAGAAGTGGAAGCGGCGGTTTACGTAAGCCGCTCTCGGTTCTGCAAAACGATCCCCGCTCTCGCCCGTCCGCAGGATTACCATCGCATTTAAATAAATACATAAATATTACATCGCCGAATTGTGTATAATTAAATTTCGAGCCCGGGGAAGCCGACGCCGCCAAAATGCTAATTTCTCGCTGATTGTAATGGATGTTCGTTTCAGTTTAACAGGAGAGCTTTTGTTACGATATTGTTTCTGCCTTCCTTCTACATTGCTTTATTTATTTAATTTGTTTTATGGATTCTAATCGAATTAAATTAAAATAACGCTATTCTGCGTCCTAAGCTTCCCCAAATGAAAAGCAAACCTACCCGAATTTATTCGCAAATCCAAATATTATTACGAAAGGAAATTTTACGTAAAAGGATCTAATCCTTTGAATAACATTGATAATAATGCCTTCGTTAAGAGGTTTAGCAAAGGAAAGTAGCCGTTTACCGCAATAGAGATTTTATTCTAAACTAATTAGATAATAATTTATTATTATACAAGAGATAATACAGGTTATTATTCACAAGGATGAGGATTGCGCCTTGAGTCGTCAGACGAGAGACTTAAATCATCCGAGTGAATAATGCTCATAATCTTGAGTGTAATACTACACTTTATCTACTCCAATAAGTAGATAATTTTCAAAAATAAATAAATAAAATCTGACATCTGTCAAATGGTTAATCTCACTTTTTACCAATTTTCAATTTTATTATAGTCGCCTTCTCCCAATTTAAAATCCAATTGGTTTAAATAACAGTACCTAAATATTGAAATCGGTCAATAACTGATGCGTATACGCGTATGATATATCAACGTGAATAATGAGTTTATTATTCCCGTTGTTAGGCAGGTAATTTATAATGTTTATTATTATTTATGGAAAAAACACAATATTATGCAATAGAAGTGAATAAAAGCATGAAATTATTACTATTACTATTAGTACATTTTTCCCTTAAGCACATTCAGTACCATGGGCGTCGGTAAGGGGAGGCAGGGAAACAGCTGCTCGTGTTTTTTGTTTGCCCCATATCTTTTCGAAAAGTTTTTAACGTATCCGACCCAAAATTTAATTACTGTCTCGAAGCAACTTTTCTCCAAATTTCGCTCGGTAAACGTTTAAGATTGTACGGAAAAATCTAATAAAATTTGGTCGAGAAATAGGTCTCCTGAACAAAGAAAGGGTAAAAATTTCAAAAAAGATGTTGAGATTTCGATTACTTGTCGATTTATACATTCTAAGGTAGATCTACCGGTGCTCCTTTACCTACTTTCAGCATAGGGCGCAGGCGCTATAAGATATACTTTACAAAAAGTTAGTATCTGACCAATGGTGAGTTTTTTGGCTAAAATTACATAAATGTATAAAAAAAAAATTATCTTCACCAAACATTCGGCTTTGGCTAAAATTGTTTAGCCAAATGTTTGGCCAAAGCCAACTTTCTACTAGGAAATTTTGGGATTTACGGCAGTTTGTCAAATTTTTTGATTCTGCTAAACCTTCGGTTCAATTTTGGCTGAAGCCAAATGTTTGGTCAAAGGTGGAATTTTTGGCCGAAGCCGAAGCTTCGGTCAGATACTAGAATTTTTATTTATATAACCTACAATTCATATCCTTTGTAAATTACCTCGCCTTTCCTCCCTGGCCAATTCTATTCATATTCTTTGGTACTACCACAGACTGTGTATAGTACCGTAAAGTAAAATATGTAAATAACAGGTAGGTACGTACTTACCTAGCTGTATATTTTTTATTTAAAATTAATTTCCTTATTTTACCAATTCCAAATTGTCTTTTTTTTCAAGCGGCCATGATATACAACCTTATATGCCTGTATAGAGATAGTTGAAGTGCGTCTTTTTCATTAGCGGCAGACAAAAAACTCAAAAAAGCCTAGGGATAGAAGTAAATCCATAGGTGTCCCAATAGACGTCAAATAATAAAATTAATTTAGCATATCATACAAAGCAATCACGATGTATTAATTATATTAATTATAATCGCACGGAATATTTAGGGATTATTTATTAAATTTTAATTGAACGAAATAAAGAACAACTAGTTTATTAGTATAATATTATGATGATAGACGAGTCACCAATGTCGGAACTCCAAACAAATGTCAGTACGTCAAAATTAATTCAAGCGCAGCATTTTGACAGAGCAGTGTTTAATTTTAGTTTAGGCTTTGTTATCTATGGTTTAGAATATTTATCGGCATTGTAAGTAAGGGTTATAAGTTTTTTTAGTTTTTATCAATAATTTCTAATGCTTTTAGCCAATATTTTATACCACATGAGTTATGAGTAGATAAAATAATTCTATTTCTTATCCTATTTATATTACGCCCTTGAAAAAAAAATTGTATATGTTATTTGGAGTAGAAGCTCTTTTTGTGCTTCGTACAGTTGCCAGCCTCAGCTACGCTTCGGCCGTCAATCTCTGTACTCACCACAAAAAGAGTCACTTCTACTCCTTATGACATAATCTACTATTGTTTAAATATTAAAAAGGAGTAATAAACACGACAAAAATAAAAAAATACCATTATTAATATTTTGACTTTTTCCACTTTCCGAAATCGAAATTGCGGAAGGCGTTTTGACTCAATTCAAAAAACAAAATTCGCTAATGAGGCTGTTCTGAAAAATGCGTACAAAATACAGGAGAAATTTAAAAATGGATCAATAATGCCAACATGTACATTAGGGTGGCCCAAAAAAAAAAGAATATTTTTTTCTCTCGTCTCTTGTGAAAATATGTTGGTTTGTAATGTTTTAAGAGCCCTGTCAAAAGATCAGCTTCATTAAAAAAATTTTAGGGGTCGCTCAAGATTTTTAAAAATTTCCAAAATCGTCAAAAATTGGATTTTTTTTATTTTAATTTTTTTTCTCGTTCCGATATTATTTTTTAATTTAAAAATAATAATGATTCTGAAAATTTCAAATCGATATTTTGATTTCTAAAGGTCGCTCAAGATTTTTTTAACTTTCAAAGTAGAGTATTTTGAATGTTTTTGAGCGACCTCTGAATATAAATATCAACGAACTTTTAGCGACCTTTAGAAATCAAAATATTGATTTGAAATTTACAGAATTTTCATTATTTTCAACCAAAAAAATAATATCGAGACGGGAAAAAAAATTAAAATAAAACAAAAATTCAATTTTTGACGATTTTGAAAATTTTAAAAAATCTTGAGCGACCCCTAAAATTTTTTTAATCGAGCTGATATTTTGACAGGGCTCTTACAGCATGATAAACTAACACATTTTTATAAGAGAGGAGTAAAAAAAAATATTCTTTTTTTTTTTGCCACCCTAATGTACATGTAAAGTGAGTTTATATAAAAAACAAAATGGTATTTTATATTTGGCCACTTTCCTTTAATAATTATTATTAATAAACACATTATATTATAAACTCATTACCGCATCTTTACTTTTAAAAGTGTTCGATATTTGGATGCTTTCCTCTATTGATTTTAAAATGCTCTTAAAGACAACAAACATAAATATTACGGGTTTTATAGACACTGGAAGATGGTAAACAGTGCATTTAAAATAAAATAATTTAATTAAACAAGGATTTCATGAAACCGAATTTAATTCCTGGTAAGTATTTTTACGCTCGGTTTTACGATCGTGGTGGAAGATATCTTGCCGCTCGTTATCCACCATATAAATTATTTGGGTGTGTAAACAAAAAAGGATTAGTAATAAAAGATGTAATAACCTCGCTCTGTACAGGCTCATAAAAGCTCACATAAAACTTGAAATTAAATCATCTTCGGTTCGAGCTTCGCGCCACACACTGGGAGGAATTTCAAAAATCGCGGACTAAACCCTATTTTGTAAAAATCAACATAATAAATTTTAAATTGCGAGTTATAGGAAAAGAAAGCCCAGAGATTATGATTTTAAAAGAAATATATTTTTTAATGATAAAATGCCCGCTTAAACTTGCTTAAAAAGTCACATTGTTTGTGTCGGTTTTTTAGAGCAAATTGTATGTAAGTTTTTCAAGCCCATTTTTATTTTGCGTAATTAATGAAAGGAAATGATGGTATATTTTACCACATTCCTTATCCTTGTTCTTACATATAAAAGTCTAAAATTGCAAATTTTACCAAAAATACGGTTTTTATAAACCTTTTACCATCGCCTTTCAAAGTAGATAAATCTTTTACAAACCAGAAGATATTTCTTTAGGTGTGCCTTGGTGTGACGCAAAGTATTTGGTACCAGAACGTTCATCAAATTTTCTTTTTTTAAAGTCAAAAGAATTAAGCTGCCTTTTTTTGCCTGTTTGGTCAGCAGAATATAAAATATGTCCATGAATTTATCATATTAGTCGAATATTTATAAGTCATCATAGTTGCCTTTTTTTAGTTCTAAAACGTCAGTTTTGAGTGAAAGTCAAACAAATATACAACCTTATCGTGTTTTTGTGTATTATTAACGCTTTATAATAATATTTGGTAAGTTATAATATTAATATTAATATAAATATTACAGTTTATATGTTTATTTGAATAACTTGCTTCTTTTTATGTAGAAATGCCATCAACGACTAATAAGGAGTTGTATGAACTTATTAAAAATGTTAGTAGCAAAGAAAAACACAACAAACTTTTAAAGTACCTAACCGAAAACCTGGATATTAATGATGAATCTTATATAAATACAATTTCTGTATGGCTAAGAGTACATTTTCTGAAAAACTTAAAAAAAAATGGACACTGTGTCAAAGATTTGCACCACATTTTGAAAATAAGTATTTAAATTGGCTTTTAACAAATGCAAATATTCCACCTCCTCCATCTTCTCTGGCAACATCAATATTTGTCGGTCGACCAGAAAAGCCATTTAAAGAGTGCTGCGAGAGATCCAAACGTAGGAAAGTAGAAGTCTTGCGTAAAGAGGCGTCTGGCGAAAAATTAGCCTATGCCGCTAAAATGAACTTGCGATCCGAGGGACAAGAGGCTGCAGCGCAAGTAATCGAGGGATTTTTAGATAATAGTTTAAGGAATAAGCCTGTTGGGCGCGAGAACAATTCCATATACACTTGAAGAGGCTCTTGCACTCATAACACAGTACGACAAAATTTGATTTTTGGTCCCTCCCATGAAAAATTTCTACAGATTCTAAAAATAGAGTTAAAAAAATGATACCCGTGTCTCGGCGTTTTTTCACATCACGTCATAATTTTTTTTTAAGGGCTATCCAATAAAATGTTATTCACACTATTCGCAACATAATTTAACAGACTCGATAACAGCTGGACTGCATAGTTAAAAATATATATATTTACTAAATGGATAGGCAACCATTATATATGCATTTTAAAATTATTTTAATCTTATACAGAGTTTTGCACATTTATATACAGGGTGTCCGGGAAAAGGAGGTCAATCCGTTAACCATATATTCCTTGAGTTAAAACAATAACACTTTCATAATACCATTTTTCAATTTAGAGCTTCATGTTCGATATACAGGGCGACAAAGTTTGAAATTATAAACTGATTTTTTTTAATAATTCGAGTAATTGATAAGATACTAAGTTTAAATTCGGTACACTACTTCAACATAAATAGTTACATTTTTTGAGACCAACAAAACAAAAAACAATTGTCAAATAATCAAAATAGGGGGGTCCTGTACTCACTGACTCCCCCTATTTTTTAGTACGTGCGCCAATGACTCCCAAACGGTATTTTTTCAGGTAATCATTTATTGTTAAAATTTTTATTTATTCAATTTTTTGTAAAACATGAGCTTTGTTGAATTAACATTTTTTTTTTAAATTAAATGATATTTAAATGAATTGATTTAAGTCTTAAAGCAAGTGTACCTAAAACATATTTAATTTAAGTAAAAAAAGTATTTAAGTATACGAAGTCAATTGAAACAGCAAAAAAACAAAAAATTTACACATCTGCGGCATTTATACATAAAAAGCATTGTTTTCAAAACAATCTTTATACGAGGGTCGGTCAACATTTATTTCATTGTTTTAATGTACTATATTAATGCGCCATGCACTTAATTGATTGCACCCACAGGTCTGTGATTGCACCCTATATTTCTTACTGTTTCAATTGACTTCGTATAGACTATACTTAAATACTTTTTTTTTTAATGTTAAATAAAAACATTATTGCAGCGATAAATCGATAAATTTTTCATATTAATTTTGATTGTTGAGTTAACCATCCATTTGAAATAAAAGTAAAAATGCAGTGTCCGAATCGAAATAATTTTTGTTATGTATGTGGTTTATTTGCACCTCCAAGCCATATGCGAAATATTACAAAAAGTGTAGTAACAGCTTTTGAAGACTATTTTTTCGTGACGTATATACCAAACTTATGGTATGTACCAGAGGTTTTATGCGATTATTGTTACCGTTGTTTGCATGGATTGCAAGATAAAACACACAGTATGAAATATGTTGCACACCAAAAATTTGGCTTCGACCCATCGCGACGTACCGAACACGCATCTGACCAGTGTTATTTCTGCATGTCAAAATTAAAAAGTTTTGGATTTCGGTACAATACTAGAGAGAAAATTGATTACGCCGATGTAGAATCCGTCATTCTCGCAAGAGTGCGATCTGAAGATTATCCAACTGCTCCTTCAGAAAACATATGTGAGGATAAAAGTAAAAGACCTTTAACACCCAGTACAACCATTTTTTCCGAGGTGGAATCTGAATTTATTCCCTGTAGTTCGGGTTATAAAGTACATTTTATAACACAGGACATGAAAGTACATAATATGTACTTATTATGTCACTGAAAATACATTTTCTCCATGCTCATTTGGACTATTTTCCACCAAATTTGGGCGATTTTAGTGACGAACATGGCGAACGTTTTCACCAAGACATTTTAACAATTGAAAAACGCTTCAAGGGAAAAGACGTCAGGCATTTGCTGGGTGAATATTGCTGGTCAATTGTTCGAGATTCTGAAGCAATATACAGCCTGTTCAGAATAAAACCGAATATATCTATATATATATATCCGCCGACGGTGGTCTAGTAGGTTAGTGCATGCTGACTACAAGCCGGAGGTCGTGGGTTCGAATCCCACCAGGGGTATGGCTGTTTATTTGTGTTTGTCCTATTGTGTATTAGTCCTTCGGAGGCTTAAAGCCCGCGGTCCGTTCCTACCCCTAACCCGCACAAGCCATTCAGTTGGCTTATGGGACTTTTTAAGAAGTAAGGGTGGAACTAAAAGAGCACTTTTGTATAAAACTTGTATATATGGGGCGTGGCCTCGCCTCCCTCCAAGGCGCGTCACAGTTGCTTGTGTGATAAACGACATGACGAAAGGTCGAGCAGGTAAGGACTTAAAAAATTATTTGATAATAATGCAAAAAATCTCATTAGCGATGCAGTCTATTTGCTTAGCTACTGTGTCGCGCGTTGGAGGGAGGCGAGGCCACGCCCCATATATATATATATATATATAGATATATTCGGTTTTAGTCAGAACGAGCTGTATAATCGTCAAACTAAACGACCAAGATTTTATTCCAACATGTATTGAATATAAGATAAATACAAAAATGTGTTTCATTAAAAAAAAATAAAAAAAATTATTAAAAAAAAATCAAAATATAAACTTTTTTTATATTTGTTTTTTGTATTGTGTAAAAACATACAATATTTACAAAAAAATATATTTTTAACCGAGTAAAAAATGTACAATCTGTATAAGCATAAATAATAGGAATGACGGCTTAAAATTTTTTTATGACGTGATCTCGTGAAACTGTGAGACACGGGTACGTTTTTTTTACCTCTATTTTCAAAATCTGCTAAAATTTTTCATGGGAGGGAAATCGTGTTGTACTGTGTAATTGATCTCGGTCTGTCAAAAGACGCCTATTTAAAACTTCGAAAAGGTGCCAAAGAAAGAAATGCAAATATTTACCCTTCATATGATAAAGTAAAAGAGGCTAAAAAAGAGTGTTATCCACAAGAAACGACTTTTAATGAAGCATCGGCAGAAGTTAAATTACAAAGCTTACTTGACCACACAACAAACCGCATCGTTAAGTTGCAAAGCCCTGTACTTCATACAATTCAGAATATCAGTGACTTGGAACTGATAAGCAAGTGGGGCTTTGATGGAAGCTCCAACCATCCAAGTTATAAGCAGTTATGGAGTGATTCAAATGCGACAGATGGATATATCTTCCTTACAGCTCTTGTTCCACTGCAACTTAATTGTATTAATAAAATTACCAGTCAGAAAATTATTGTTTGGCAAAACCCAAGGCAGTCATCAACCAGGTACTGCAGACCTATACGTATCCAAATAAAAAAAGAATCTACAACAGAATCAATGAAAGAAAGGACATATATAGAGGAACAAATTAGTGCACTTACTCCCTCCTTATGTTCTATTGGTACTGACAGAGAGTTGCGAATTACTCATAAACTTTTATTCACTATGATTGATGGAAAGGTAAATATCTATTCTTAATTTATATTATGCAGTTACAGGCATATCTTACGTTCTATAATTTTCTTGATTATTAAAGGTTTGCTCTGCAGTAACAGGAATTTCAAACCAACGATGTAATGTTTGTGGGGCATACCCCCGAGAAATGAATGATATTGACAGAGTTGTTCAAAGACATGTCATTGTTTCTAATTATCAGTATGGTCTCTCAACTCTTCACGCTCATATACGGTACCGATAAATCCTAAGGAATTTAAATTAAAATAAGAATTTTTGTGCTTAAAATTTTTTTTTAGTTTTATGGAATGCTTGCTTCATGTAGCTTACCGCTTAGAATTTAAGTCTTGGCAAGCTGCAACAATTCCTCAAAAGGAAAGTTTAAAAGCTCGCAAGCTTAAAATTCCAAAAGATATGAAAGAAAAGTTGGGGCTACTTATAGATGTAGTAAAGCAAGGAATGGGTACGACTAATGATGGTAACACGGCTCGTCGCTTTTTTGAACACTCAAAAGTAACTTCAGAAATAACTGAAATTAATGAAGATCTAATTAGACGCTTCTCAATCATCCTTATAACATTGTCATCTGGTTTCGACATTAATGTACCAAAGTTCCAAGAGTACTGTCTAGAAACAGCAAAATTATTTGTTTTACTTTATGGATGGTACAAAATGCCTAGCTCGGTCCACAAAATTCTTATTCACAGTGGAGAAATTATTAAAAATGCTCCCTTGCCTATCGGTCAGCTTTCAGAAGAAGCACAGGAAGGACTAAATAAAGTTATTAGGGATTTCAGAGAACACCATACAAGGAAGTTATCAAGGCATTATTTTATTATTTTTCTTAATATTTTTATCAGTTTTTTTTTAACAGGGTAGCTACAATGCAGGACCTTTTTAGTCGCTTGATAATATCCTCAGACCCTGTAATTTCATCCAATCGCAAAATTCCACCCAGACCTCCCCGACCTTTGCCCTTCGAAGTACAAAATCTTCTTGTTAACCCCCCTTTAAATAACCTGGTGGAACAGGAGGATGAAAATTAAATTTAAAGGTTGCTTTGATTATTGGGCTCCAATGTTATTAAACTTTTTATTGTTTCTTAGTTTATCAAAAATAAATTTAGCAAAAATTAAAAAATTAATATACTAAAGTGATTGATTTATAAGAATTTATAAGAGCCTCCAGCTACCAGCTACCTCTATTTTGGGAAAATGTTGAGGAAACGACAAAAACTTTTCATTTTCTTGTCTTTATCACTTAATAGTTGGGCATTAATATATTTAATTGACAAGGCATATTTTTCATACTAAGGCTAAAATTAAAAAAAAAATGGATCTGGCCGGGTTTGCTGCAAAACAATAATAAATGTAAAAAAGTGTCAAAAAATATATGTATATATTTAAAAGTACACATATTAGTGCAAAAATAAAATGAAACAAAAAGAAGTTACATTAATTAGCAGAAGTTATTGTACAAGGTAAAAAGCATTTATGATAAATGCTTTTTAAATGATTTATCAGTAAATCCTCCGACTAGGTTATAACCTATAGGTAAAAAAACGTGGATTTAACCGTTTTTCCTTTAAAGTCAACTTTTAAATGTAATTTTAACATCGATATAGGGTTTTTTGAACCAAGTCACTTTAATAGTCGATATAAATAAAGCTAAAGATGCGAAATTGACAAAGAAAAGATGTATCGAAAAAAATGTATATAAGTGATTTTGCTCGAATGTTCCTTAATTGTTAATTGTTTTTTTGTTTATTTTTCTAGTTTTAGCTTAGGTAATATTGCGTTATATATTTGTTTATTAATTTATATTTTTGGAGAATGGAGGATCGACAAAACCGAACTTTTCCAAATTGTTTAAAACAAATTTGTGAATTTGTGTACATAATTAAAACATTTTATTAATATTAATATTTTAGCATAAATGTACCACCGCATAAACCTTAAAAGGGCTTAAAATAATGTGTCCCTAATTTTGTCCGCGATTTTTGAAATTCCTCCCACTGTGCGCCACCACGTTCATTTAAATGCGTAAAAACCACTGATATGACATTCCTGCGACATCGTAAACTTAAAAGATATTGGAACATGGTCATATCGTGGTGTTAATAAAGGGGAGCAATTTTAGCCGTCTTCTACTAATGAACCGATTTACATGACTGTCATTTGGCTTAATTATGCACACTACGTATGTGCACAGATATTTGTCATTCCATACTGAGCGAACACTTGATCTAATGAGTATTTGCAGAAATAAGTTTTCAAATATGGATGCTTGTAGTAGCTGGTTCACATGGGGAATTTGCTGTTTTCCCATATTAACTGATTTTCTTTCATTCATTAATGTTGCAAGATATAATCTAATCTTGTTCTGGCGGTAGAATAATATAAATTTATTAATGACATATCTGTCTTATTTAATAAACATGATAAATTTGTATTGTATGCTGATGTTTTGCTTATGGATAAAGAATTGAAAAATCTTTTCAAAAACTCTTCCTTGGTGTTAAATCAGTTTAGTACATGGTGTCAACAAAATGGATTACTATTAAATGTTAATAAAACAAACTATGCAATTTTTTCCAAAGAATGAACGGCTTGATTTTAGCATATACATAAACATTAATAGTTTATAAATTTCAGCCCGCGATATAGTAAAATTCTTAGGTATAACATTAGACCCAAAATTGACCACACATATAAATTCTTTATCTATTCTATTAAGCTCCTTATGTTTTTGATAAGATCTCTTAGAGACACAGTCTTCTTTCCTGTATTGAGATTAATGTACTTTGGCGTAATTCAATCTATATTGTTTATGTATGTTTCAGGTCACTTTAAAAGAGTATTTTTTTTATTACAAAAAAAACTTATTAGATGCCTAGAAAAGTCCATCATATTCGTTTAAACCGTTATTTAAATAATATTCATTTTTAACACTACCCTGTTTATATATTTACAATTTAATTATATACATTGAAGAAAATAAAGGTTTATTTATTCCAACAAAGGATATGCATAGTTACGGTACAAGAGGTAATAAAAACCTATATATAGGCAAATATATTTGCCTTATTCCAGATTGTCAGTCTCAAAGGCTTGCTTATCAGGGAATAAAATGTCATAATCATGTGTTAAATGTTATTTTATCTTGCAAAAATATTAATATTTTAAAGAAAAATTACACACTATTTTTTTTAAATAAAATGTACAATTTTGTTAAAGAATTTTATAAGGATTCTTTATAATTTAATCATTAAATTTTATTCTTGTATATGTTATTATAACTATAATAGTATTTAATAGTAAGTGTCATTATTCTTACTTATTTTTGTGTGACTAGACATACAAGCAAGATTTACTTTGTAATTTTGTTTTACTGATGAATAAAATTATTATGATTATTATTATTTGGTAATGCTCTAGTTACTGGATTTGCTAGTCTAGTAAAATTAAGAGAAGACTGGTACACTAAGGAAAACAAATCTTACCAATTGTTTTATTTGGTAGTTACTAGTTACTAGAGTTGTTAGAGTCTAGTATACACTTCTATAGAAGTAAAATTACTTGTTGTAAAAAAGCAAGTAAAACAAATTACTTGTGGGGTACTTAATGGCGTACATAAGGATATTACCGTTTGTTTAAACTATTCCGAAAATGGGTTCTAACACTCTAAAAAATAGTTTAAAAAATACAAACATAATTTATAGTAAGTTTTTATCTAATCTTAATTATGGTTGACAGACGTATTTTCTGACAGCTTGTGTAAAAAATAAAAACCGTATATTAAGAATAAAAATAACTTTTGTAGGTTTAATCATTTAAAAATTGTTTTCTGTTCTTTTTCTTTAAAAAAAATAAAAGTTAGTTATTTTTAAATTGAGGCATATTTAACTTTTCATCAAGGTTCCTAGATAGTCATTATAATTAAAATAAATAAAGCAATATTTATTTAAATTAAATGCATAATAAGCAATCTAAAAATATTCTTGATACATTATTTAAAATAATTTATTTTATAAACTTCAGATTACCCAATAAACTGGATAAGCAGCTAATGATAACCATTAAACAGCAGCACCAAACAAAGAAGAATGTAGATAATCAAAAGAAGAAGAAGAAGTAAAAGAAGACGGAGCACTAGGAGGAGGAGGTTAAGAAGAAAAAGAAGAGTGGTAGCATCGGTCAGGCTTGTTATCTACGCCAAGTTGACCGTATCTACACTTCGAAAGCTTATGTTTACTTCATTACCAGGGGCCCCAACACACGTCGGTACAGTCTTAACAGTTGTTCGTTTACCTGTCGGCGGGCGTGGCCAGGTGCGTGCTGACCACTCCCCCGACTACTATAGCTAACCTGATCCGAAAGAAAAAATAATCGTGTTAACAAGCCGGACTCAATTTCAAGATGGCTGCTGACGCCAGTGTCAGTCTGTGGGGACGGGTTGGTTTTCTTATTTTTTAATTGGTGTTACATTGATGGCATGTCGTTTAGATATTGACCGTTTACGTGACCTGTTTCCTTTATTGCTAAATCGATGGGATTAAATCGGATCTGTTTCTTTTGATGCACCTAGAGACCGACCCCGTTTCGGATTCAATTGCTGGCTTCCATTTAAAAACCTACTTTATTGAAGACCAATAAACGTTGGTGGGTTGTTTTTAATTTAAACAATTGTTTAAGATTTGTTTCTTTAATACTATAATATTTATATAGTTAAACTTTTTTTAGTATAATGGTTTAGTAATTTTAAGATGAAGGTAGGCGTGTGAAAATATCTACTACTAAATATTTATAAAAATGGACTGTTTTTTTTTGTTTAACGAAATAGTTAAGAATAGCGTTAATTATTATTTTTGTTATGAGTGCTATTGCAGGGGCGTCATACTTACTTAGTTGCCATTTCACTCACCGTAATAATAATAGTTTTGTATTTTTCTTGAATGACCATATTGGTTGACGATTCTGTTGTCCAGGAAAACTTCTGCAAAAGGTATTACTGCAATATTTTAGAATTTTACTTTGGGGCCAATGTACCTTTTGGCTTTGGGAGCCAGTAAACCATTTTGCTTTTGGAGTAAGTAGGCCATTGTACTTTAGAGTTAGTGAACCATTTTGCCTTGGGGGCAAAATTTTTGAAACAAGTTTTTGTCTAGAGAGCTAAAAAACTATTAGGGCTCTGTTAATTTTGGAGGTTAATTTTATTAGAGTTCCTACCTGCCTATGTAGCAAAGGAAAACTCTGCAGAGTTCCATGGAATTGTAAACTCTTAGTTTGAAGTTAGGTTAACATATAAAATCTTAACTACAGTTTATAAGCATTATAAGCATTTTATATAATTTTTTTAGGAAGTTTATTTAAAATTTAATATACAAGTTATTCTTACCTTCACCTAAACCCGACTGAGAACAGATAGCCGTTCGCACTACTTAAGAAGTTACACAAGGACGCCCAATTCAACCGTCAACAAACAATGTACCTATTCAATAAAATTTCATAAATTTCAATGAGGCAAGCCTAAATATCTTTAACAAATGCTTAGGGTGAACTTTCCTGAAAATAGTCACTACTTTAACAGAAATTTTTTATTACAATACTAATTTTAGAAAATTTTATTTACCTATAATTTCCATAAAAGTCCTTATTTTATCCAACCAAATCTTAAAATTGGTTATACGCCCGTCTTTCTTGTGGTGAGTTATAATTTATTGACTTAAGTCGTAAAGGATCAAGATGAGAACTGCACATTATTTTAAAACAAATAAGTAGTTTTTTTACAAATCGCGTTGCAAGTAAAAACTAAAAAACTTTGCTTGGTGTATACTCGATTTCGATTTATTATTATTTAAATGCTTATATAGTTACATTTGTGTCTGTATTTTATTTTACTGATCATGGTAAGTTTTTAGTTTAGTAATTCCAGAACTAAACCAAAGTTTCATTTTCATGTTTTGCCAGAGAATCCACTCGGTACGTATATTTGTTGGTGCAAAATAAACTAATGATGACTTTGCCTAATATAATTTATATTTAAGTGTGCACATTTTTATAATTATAATGATAATTATACAAACCTAACCTTAAAATCATTTGAGTTCTTAAAAAAAACACCGACAACCGAATTTTGCAATTGTAAAAAAGAACGTATCTACTAATTCATGGCAACATAATATTATAATACATAATATCATAGTATAATAATTATACCCGTTTTTGGTCTTTAAAAGTTGAGTAAAGACTTTCTCAATCAATGTTTACAATATCCGAGTTAATCATTAATAAAATGTGTATTTGAGTCGTCTAATCTCAAAAGCGGCCATCTCATTTGAAGAATATTTTAAGTAAACGGCAAAAAACATTCTAAACAGTAATGGGTAAAAATAAATATATTTTGAAAAACTTCTTCATATATATATATATTTCAAAGGGAAATGGGCATTTTAAGTAAGGTAAAACCGGGTAACATTGACACATCTTTAGAAAACATTTTTTTTATGCTTATTTTCCTCACTAAAAATTTACAAATCTTACTTTCGGCAAATCAGTATGTTGTGCATACATATTAAGTAGTAGTTTGAATATTGACTTTCAGTTTTCAGTGTTATTATATATATTTTTTTTAATTCTGAAAGTGTCAATGTTACCAGTCGGCTAACATTGACACCCCGTATAAACTGTGTTATAAATGTTTGCGAAGTGTAGTGTATCATTGACATGAAGTATGATATTTACACAGAATTTTCGAAATTTTTTTTTTTATTTTAATTTAATTTTTATTTTTTATTTCAACAAAATACAAAATATTTAATGTGAATATTGCAAATAATAACTAGCCAAGTTTATTTGCCGCGTAAACACCAGATTTCGTTAGCTGTAAAATAAGTTTATCGTAAAAAATCCATCATGTCATTCAGTCAACCTTTAGGTTCTTACCACTAGATGGTGAGACACATATTGCAATTTTAGAAACAGCCATAACTACATTTTATTTCAAAACACGAGAACTGGGCGCGTTATCTGAAAATGTGTCAATGTTAACACCATGTCAATCTTACCCGGTCTTACCTTACATTTTTGTGCTTAAAGCATCAATGGAGATGACCGGTATTGAAACTAACATAAAACTTTAATGAATTATTTTCCTTGGAAATAGCCGTTTTTGTTCGGATATTTTGCACCAATATACTTCGTAATATTTTATTTTATTGTTGTAAATAACTCATTAAAAAAAAATGAAACTAGAGAACTTATTTATTGTATCTAATATGTACGTACAATTAATATTTACAGGGACTTTATGCAATTTATTTCTTTAATCGGATTCTCACTCTTTAAAGATAATTATTGGGAAACCGGAAAAACCTCAACCTCGTAGTTCCTCTCGAAAAATACCCAACACAACTAATCGATCCATGGATCGATTAGTTGCAGGTTTTTTTGTTTTTTTAACATTTTTTGGCTATATTATTAAAAACACTCGTTTGAAACATACGACTGCACAACGTTTGACAGCTGCTTATTAAAAGCTGCATTTTGGTTACGATGATGACAGCCACGTGGTGGGACACTACGATGCTTCTTTAGCGTATATCACAAGAGAGTCAGAGTTAATTAAAACAGACAGATATTTTAAAAACTTCTCGTCTGGTAATAGTTACGAGAGCTCGTAGGGCTCGAGGGGCTATTGCCTAATGACAATTTTAAGAAATATTCTGGATAAATATTTTGAAATATATTGAACTTTCTGGTGGTATTCGAAAGATTATTTTTTAACATTTATTTTATAATTTTGTTATGTTTTCACAAATGTCATATTATTTTCACGAAAATAATGTACATTAGGTTATTCCCACTATAATGATGTATGACTGAAACAAAATTTAGAAACGTCAAAAAATAATCATATATTATATCACGAGAACTATGAATTTAATCGGTTAAACTAGGCTCAGTAGTTTTTTGTTTGGTTTTTGTTGGAAAATGTTGAATGCAAAATAATTTGATAAAATCACGAGACCGCGTAGCGGTCGAGGGATTTTATTTTTAATTATTTTGCATGAAACTATTTTCCAAAAAGAAAAATCAAATAAAAAACTTACTGAGCATAGTTTGACAGATTAAATTTATAGGTTGAGTGATATACGTCTAGATTATTTCTCGAATTAAAGGAAATTTGACAATTCATAAAATCTGACGTATGTGTCAAAATTTATAAATATTTTTTTAAAGAAAATTCCATTAATTTAAGGTATGTAATAAGTAATAATTGATATTTCGTAAACTAGATAACTTATTTTTTATTGTTTTTTTTTTAAATGTTTGTTAAAACTTGTAAATAACAACATAAAATCGTAAACAAAAATCCAATATGGAGGCTAAAATTTAATCGCTGTTCTAGTGATTTAACCGCTTATTTAAACGAAATTTATTCGAAAATTCAAGGCTTTTGATTGGTTCATATTATAATGAGGGAAATAATCATATATTATATCACAGGAACTATGAATTTAATCGGTTAAAATAGGCTCAGTAGTTTTTGATTTCGATTTTCTTGGAAAATGTTGAATTCAAAATAAAATCATGAGACCGCGTAGCGGTCAAGGGGTTTTATTTTAATTTGCATGAAACTATTTTCCAAAAAAAATCAAATAAAAAACTTACTAAACATACTTTGACAGAATAAATTTATATGTACGTCTAGATTATTTATTTATTTTCGAATTAAAGGAAACTATTTAACAATTAATAAAATCTGACATACATATGTATATGTCCAAATTTATAAACAATTTTTTAAACAAAATTTCATTAATTTAATTATTTTTTGTTGTTATTTAAAAAATGTATGTTAAAACTTGTAAATAACACCATAAAATCATAAACAAAAATCCAATATGGAGGCTAAATTTTATTGCTGTTAAACAGTTCTAGTGATTTCATCGCTTATCTAAACAAAATTTATTTGAAAATTCAAGGCTGTACTGCCCGGTTTTAAAACTAAAGATTAATGTGGGTTTAACAATGTTTTTTAAATAACAGGGAGAACGGCCAATCTTAAGGGTTAAAAGGGAAAAGTCCGGATTTGATATTAAAGCGCTCGGGATATGTCCGGTTTTAAAACATTAACGTTTTAACACAGAATATGCAGATTCTGCAATCAAATAACTTTATAATGTCAAAGATACCATAAAAAAATTAAACGCATATTTTAGTCTTATTTCACGAAAATATGACTTTTTTGCTTTTTATTCTACACGACTTCTTTATATGGTACTAAAATTATTTTATTACGTTTATTACTAGCTTAAATTTGTATTAAAAATGTAAATGCAAACATTCAGCTATTGTTTTTCACCGAAAATTTAAATAAGTTATTTTTATTGTATTTAATAAAATTCAACAAACTGAAATTCCAATTTAATAAAAAAATCATTTAATAAAGAATTTTAAAAAGACCATAAAATAAAAATCTATCAAAATTAAAATGTTAAGTCTACCGAATGAATATTTTCGTAAAAAGTAATAAACATTTTATAGCAATTAACTATAAATTCCTATAAACATAAATGTTAACAAGATATGTTTGATTACATTTTTATGTTTTTAAGCGGGGCTGTGAATTTTCAACTATAAACGGTGGTTATTTAAATTTATTTTAATTTTAAGTTTATGCATTCTTTTAGTTTAGTACTTGTTTTACGACTAATCACTTTTATATTACCACCCACTTTTGTATGGTCATTATATTTTATTATTATTTAAGTTTATACCTACCTACACTGAAAGAAAAAAGCGGTCAGCGGTACCCATGGTAATGGTAAAATAGGCGCCAACCAATAGAACCTTAGTTGCTACCATTACAGAATGGTAATGAGTTATTGTTACGAATTGACATTACAGCAAAGTGATCGTTACCACTACTGCTTTAATTAAATTTTACCACTACATGTTGTTATACAATAACCGTTTTATTAAAACCTTTTACCACTACACACTGTTGAAACTTACGAATATATATTGGTATATGGTACGCTTAGTATATTATTTTAGCTACTTAAAATAGTTTTTAAAACAGGATATAACAGTAAGGCGAACCTTAGCCAAAATCATTGTTTAATTTGTATTATTGATTGCACTTACCCCTATAATTTGGTTTTCTCAACAGCACGGTAAGGTAGTAAATAAATGACAATTATATTAAAAACATTCTTTATTAAAATAAAATTATTTATATGAATTTCCACAAAAATATAAGTTAAATAGGACCTAAAAAAATTATGCAATAACTAAATATAATAAAAAACATGGCGGATCCTTAAATTATCGTACAAATATCCTTAAATTATCGTACGAATATTTTTAGAGAAATTGAATTATGTAGTAAAAACCCAACCCAACCAATATATAAATAACATGTGTTTGTTAATTTAATTTTTGTTTGTAGTTTTTTTTTCTTCTAAATTAGTGTTGCGCACACTTCCTAGTGAATGTGAGAAGTAAAAACCTTGCCGGTAACATAGGCATTAGGTAGGTATTATTTTAAAACATCGAGAGAAAACTAGTTATAGTTAACCCCCAAAAATCAATATTATGCGTTTTACGATCCGTACCGGTTAAAATGGGGAGTAGTTCCACAATATCCCAGTCCTTTTATAACTGTTCCACACCTACTCACAACACGATAAAAACAGTATAGTATGATATCACAAAACTACGCACTATGCAAAGCCGTAAACAGACAACCACTAAATGGCCAAATTTTCCGTTGCTTCTTGATTCGCACCAAATTTCATTAATTATAACATTATTAGTATTAACCACTGTAGTGGTAAACGTCAAAAAATTACTATTTGTAGTGGTAAGCTATTTATTACGAACCAGTTGTAATGGTAAAATTATCCATGACGCAGAATTGTACAATTTTTAACTATTTTGTTATAATCCGTGCTACTTATAGTAGTGGTAAATTTAATTTACAGAGTATACCATTTCGTAGTGGTATGTATCTCTCATTTAATATTAATCCTAATAACATTGTCCCTGTTGTAGTTAGTCGAAGTCACTTTACTACTACAAAAGTAAAATAAAAGTAAGATAATTTTTTTCAGTGTACATTGATTTTCATGATAAAGTTCTTATTTTATAACGCCTTTTGACACTATTTACATTAAACTAACATCAATATCGATTTTAGTAGTTAAACCAAGTTTAACAATTTAATGCTAGCCCAGTATAATATTATTTGTTTTCGAGAATAACTATTAAAAATATCGCAATTTATTTCCAATTTTCAATATTTATTGTTTTAGTAAATGCTTAAAACGACCGCCGTTCTCTCTTACGCATCTTCTTACGCGTTTTTCAGAAATCTTCTGTTCTTGAAAAACCCAGGTTTATTTCTTATATCTTCACATGCATTTAAGACCGGCGGAATTCATTCCTCAACGTTATAAATTGGGACTGCATACACCAATATCCCCACATAAAAGTCGAGTGAATTTAAATCTGAAAAACGAGAAGGCCACGGAATTGTCTCTCCTCGTCCTTTAATCGGGCGGCGTAAACTTCATATAAATGTGTGGGGCTCCTTCATAAATAAAAAACATCGACAATATTAAAGGTTTATGAAAACGTTTGTGGAAAAAAATACAAGTATGTTTCACCGTTCAGTCGATTTGGTAATTACCATTATAATACATGAGGACCTATCGAGAAATCGCCAATTATTCCTGCCCAAACGTTGAAAGAAAATCTTTGCTGGTGCCTTGGTTTAATAAAGGCATGCGGATTTTCATTAGCCGAAATTACTGCCATACCTATTGAATCCGGCTTCATCGGATAAAATATTTGTTTTCAATAAAGTTGGGGTCTTCATGTTATTTTGTTCTTAACCAGCGACAGAATTCTAGTATACGTGGAAAATCTAGAGGATTTGAAGCTTATACTCTCTGTAAATAATTGAGATATAGCAGTTGTTCGTGAAATATTTCACAAACTGTATTTTTTGGAACGTCATCTTCCATAGCAATGCTTCCAGTGTTTCTCCCAGGATCAGTGGCGTCTACTTCCAGAACCGTTTCTTTGTTTTCCACTGTTCGAGTTGTTCTAGTTGTTCGATTTCTCCCGCAATCACCCTGGTTTACTTTAAAACTATCAGCTTTAAACAGTCTGATGTAAACTAGTAAACGTCCGTTGATATGGTGGTATACCCGGGATTGTTCTTGGTACAACATTCGAGCTTCGCGTCCATTGGCCTTACCGTACATGAAATGCATGTTGGCCATTTCTTGGAAAGTGTAATTTACAACTTTTTTTAGGAATTACAGTTCTGATTTATGTTATGACAAACGACTTGACAAATGTCACCACTGACAAAATAACGATATTTGCAAAGCAGGCTAATATTTTTTTATTATCTACTAATTCGATTAATATTGTTTGTAAACATTATATAACAGAATAATTGCGCTTGTCATTTGTTTAACTAATAACTAAATGCAATACTTAATTTTGGAATTTAACATGCTTGGGCAACACAATAACTAAAAAAAAAATTTTTAGTACTGCGGCAATAAACAATTTAAAAACACCAAAAGCTACAAGTTACATATCCAGCTACTGAACTATCTATTGATGGTTTTCGGCATCAAGACTGAGGACACGGGCAATGACAATAACGAACAAGACGAAGACCTAGACTAGGAAACTAAACCCATGCAGCGAAATATAAACTCCCCAACTCCAAATAGTAATCCCAAATGTTTGGAGTAATACTAATCGACTGGTCTAGGGGGATTCTGCGTCATACTTAGTTTTAAGTCGGCGTAATTGTCCCCCAAAAACCAACAAACGTCTATCCCTCCCCTCCCTCCTCCTCTATACCCTACTGGGAGTATAGCATCGGCTCGGCGAACCCGAGAATGGCTATTAAAACTATTCGCATGTCGCTCTCGAGCCCCAAATAGGGGACAGTACGGAACGCAATGAACATTCGCACCCAGCAAACACAAGTGAAGCCGTGCAGTTGCTGGGGGCGAACAAAAATCGGCGTAAGTAAACATAGGCCTGTACGGGGTCCGGGAGTGATGAGGCAATGAGGCTGGTTATGCGTCTCTTATACTCATACTCATACTTAGGGTTGTGAAAATTTCACTTTTTGCTTGTACTTGAAATTTCACTTGAAATTTTCATGACATTTATGAAATTTATTAAAATTTCCTAAATTTCTGAAATTTCATGAAATTTATGAAATTTATTGAAACTTTCAATAAATTTCAATCAATTTAAGTGTAATATATTAATATTGAAATAAGCCCACTCGGGGACCATGGCAAATTGCCTCTCTTACCTCCTACCCCTCTGTGGGCCCCTGCACCAATAATATAAATAGTAAATACCTATATTTACCAGAAATTTCTTGAGATTTCCTTTTAAAATATTTTTAAAATTACTAAAACTAAAAGAGATATAGCACTTTTTGGTAAGCTAATGAGATTGTGCCACTTTCATTGTTTTATATTTATATATGTATATTTATTATTTTTATATATTTTACTGAAATTTTACGAAAATTGAAAAAACTTCATCAAAATTTTATGAGCCAAAGGCATTTTTTATCCGTTTTCCGATGCAATTATAGCAAAAGTAAAAGTTTAAATTAATCATGACTTTTTAAAGTCTCATTTAATTTACAAATTTAATTGGTAACTGAATTAAATTATTTAAATTATATAAAACGCCTAGACGCTTGATAACTCGTTCTTATTGGTCGATTCGGAATCTGTTGTAAATTATTATTAAGGTCCCAGGGGAGGCCGCATGTGAAATTTATGCGAAATTTTAAGTAAATTGCGAAACTTTCAATGAAATTTCTGAAACTTTCACAGGCAATGTTGAAATTTTCGGATTGAAAATTTCATTTGAAATTTTGAAAAATTTCACTTTTCCAACTAAATGAAATATTTCAAGTTTGAAACTTTCAAAGTTGAAATTTTCATTTGAAAATTTCAACTGTCCCAACCCTACTCATACTCATATTAAAATACTGAATACCTTTTGACATAAGGTGTAACGAAAACATATTTAAAAAAATCTTTTCCCAAAGATAAAGAAAAAATATGCATAGAAGTTTTTTATATTTGTTGTGATACGCCACTTTCTGTGAGTACATAGAATGTACTAAAAAATTTTCTTGCAAAAAATAAATAAAAAAGTTTTATGCCCTTAAAGCTATAATACCCTTCTGTATTTATTTACTTATCCAACTATTAGCTTAAGCAATGATTAGAAAATTTAGTACCTATTTAAAAAAATCCATAACAATAAAACTAATTTTTTCATCGGTTTTTTTATTTCTGTTTACTTAGATGAAATTAGGACAAGTTCACAGGTTAAACTTTAAACATTCAATTTGTGTAAATAAATCCAAAAGCACTTCAATTAGTTATGATATTTACAATTTGACATAACCTAAAATTTGAAAGAAAGAAACTAGATTCTGTCATAAAAGTTGCTAGATTTATTTTTGAATTTACCTTCATTACAAAAATGACATAATCAACAATTAAAAAAAACGCCAAATTAACAATTTGCATTGTTGATTTTGTCATTTTTGTAATTAAGCTAAATTTAAACAAAATCTAGCAACTTTATCGTATAATCGGAAGTGGATTAAAATTTCATTATAAAATTTGATTGAAGCAAAATAAAATCATTTAAAGAAGGGTACAATTTCGGGGTGGTACCTATGTTATTTTTGTTGCCTAGATTATTTCTAGTCTATTCATTGATTTTTTTAAATTTATTGGTATTAAAGAATAAAATAACTATAAAAAGAAGCTAATAAGATTCCACTGGCACAATAAAGAGATTGCTTATCAGTTTTAATCAATATTGGATCTAAATAATGACAATCCGAAATTTAAATTGGTCGAGTGACAAGAGTGGATGAAAACACGATTTCCATAAAAAATGTTTAAGAATAGCCATGGGTTTGAATGAAAAACAAAAACATGGCGCCTAAATGCTCGCTGTAACTGGATTTGGAAAGGAACGCAACCGCGGCTCTTAAATAAACATTAACTTTTATTAGTGGTCCTTTTTTGTAAAGGGAGATCATTGTCACTGATGCCCATCGGGTCATTTAGTTGTCCGAGGTGTTATAATTGGTTTCAACACGAATAGTGGCGTCAGCGTGGCCAGACCAGCCTCGATTCGGTGCAGCTGATTTCATCGTTTCACAAACCGACGACCATTGTCTTCTTCTTCGTCGTCAAGTCCTTTTCGTCTTTTTTCAGGACCATAACAAGTCGTTTTTATTACGCCCACGGTTCTTGGTTTTAAATTAATGTTTTGTTAAATGTTAATCTTATTTTGGTTAGTTACTTAAACTACAATTAAATCATTTTTAAATTGGCAAAACCATGTGCCGTTGTACTAGTGTTTTAAACCTACCTTGTATAGGTGCAATCAATTATATTATAAAAAATATGTTTAAAAATCAGGTTTTCAAAAAAAATAAAATGGGATCTGTTTGTCTAATATAAAATTAGACTTTTTGTATTTATAACCAGCTTATTTTTATTAAACCATTGCATACACTACACACTATTTAATAATTATCAGCATGTGTAAATTAAATTAAATCATTAATATAGATAACACAGGCCCACAAAAACTGCGATATGAATATTTCTATGAATTTTCGCCGGCTGAAACTAAATCTGAACTTAGCCCCTACAAGTCTAGGTTTTTTTCTACAGTGTGTCATAAAAACTTCTGCTCGTTTAAAAAATGAGATTCCCATAAACATTTTTTAAATCAAATGTACAGGGTGCTCAAAAATTAAGAAAACAGAAAAATGCATCAAGCGGAAAGTATTATTTTTTGGAAAAACTTTATAAAAGATACTCGGTGACAATTCAAATTTAAACAATCAAACTTAACATAAAAGTTAATATTACACGTTTTAATAATCTGCACTGCTGTGGTTCAAAAGCAGAATATTCATATTAACCTTTTTTATATTTTGTTAATTCCTTTAATTCCATTCTTAAAAAATAAATTTGACATATTAAATATATCAAATTTATTTTTTAAGAATTGAAATAAAAGAATTAACAAAATATAAAAAAGGAAAATTTTGTCATATAGTTTATTAAAAATCATTTAATTAAATATCATAAACTAAATAATTTCCTAAATTGAAATGATTTATTTGTTAAAAATAAATAATAAAAACTTGATTGAATACGTCCAAAGTTTTAATTATGAAAAACCATCAAAAACAATTCTAAAAAAGAAATGACAATGTTTATTAAAATCCATTACAGCAAACCAATAAATTAAATCCGACAAATACTTTGCTCATATTTATTCATACTGGGATGGTTGTAAAACTTTTATTAGAAACTACATTAAAAAGCGCAGCCTATAAAATGGCATTTTAGTTTAAAATAAATGTATGAATTGTTGTGTCATGTGCCATACACAATAATTTAATGCAAATAAATTTTAATCGGACACTTCAATTATTGCGTTTTGGATTCAGATTTTATTAACACCATTTTTGTGAGCTGGCGTGTAAATTATGAATTTAAATGGAATAGTTTTAACATCCATACATGTACATACACACAACACCATTCGTTGCCTCATCCATATTTATTTTTGTAATCCTGACTAAATAAAATTGGCATCAAGAGCTTAGTTTTGCAATATAACAGAATTTATTTATTTTATTTTAAAAATAATTTTTTAATTTTATTTTTTAATTAATTTTAAAACGATGCTACCAATGTTTTGCAGCTTTTATGACTTTTTTATAAATAGTTTTGTATTTCTTATAATATTGAAAACTTACAATTCCATTTCATTGCAAATAAAATAGTTCTTTTAAGTATATCGAAGATGTTTTTATACCTACAGTAAGCCAGTCCTTTTTTGCATTAATTTTACATCTTTTTCGAATAGGAAAAGTAAGCTCAAAATAATATTGATATCGATCAGATCTGCAACCTCGGCTAAGGCCTCGGCAGCAAACACTAAGCTTAGCTTTAAACAAGCGACATGGGAGCTCCTATTTGCATGATATATTACAAATTGTAATGTAATGTAATGTCAACAGGTTTCAAAGTGTCTCTAGGAGTTTCTCAGGGTTTAATATTGGGACTGCTATTGTATTTGTTGTGATGATTAGTAAATATTGAAAATTGACAAAATTAACAATTAGCTTTGGAATACCTAATTCTTATACTCAATTTAAACAAAAGTAAAACGTTGACTATTTTTAAAAATATAAAAGCATCATATGACTATTTTAAAGGTATACCTATAAGTTTATTCAATCAGAATTAGTGATTCCCACGAGAGTCTCGTTTTCGAGAGTCTCGCATGGTCTCGTCTCGTTTTCGAGACGAGACTCGAGACGATATTTGGACCGGACGAGACGATACTTTTATTGGTCTCGTCTCGAGCGAGACTTCTGAAGTCTCGTGCGAGGGTCTCGCAGGAAAATATTTCTGCGCACGGACTTGATCGTCACTCGGTGTTATTAAACAAACGTTTGACGGTCATTTTCTTTTGTCAGGCCGCCGGATCCGCCTTTGCACCCCACTTTGACTGTCATAAATTTAGCGATATGTATGTGTAAGACTTACACTGTAAGTAAATAAAGACAATTATTAATTGTTTCGACTTTTACTTGATGAAACTCCATATTAACTATGTAAATATAAAAACAACTATGTTTTGAAAGTTTTACGTAATTTATTCGAATGTTGAAAATTGTTTTGCTATACAGTGGCTTTTTCAGAATGTATTAAAACTAATACTAAGTAGTGCAAAATTTATATAACAAAAATATTGGTTTTCTATGTAATTTTTTTTATTTTAAATCTACCTGTGTTAATATTCAAAAAAGAATTCAGAAATTTCTTATGGGAAATACCTATTAGGTATTACCTAATCTATTTATTGCTAACAATTTTATTTAAGGGGCAATATTTTAAATATGTGATTGTTTTATGTATATAATGCTATTGTATCTTAATTAAAATAGGTTTAACAGTGGTGAATTATTTGTTTCGATTTGATCATCGAGAATATATTATCAGTATTTTTAAGTTTGTTAATTTCTAAAGACTCCAGTAGATTTAATTTTGTGCCTTTATTTTCTAAATGTCCTCTCTAAAAATGAATTAGTCAAAAACTACTAATTTAATAGTTATAAGTGGCTGCTTTTTCACTTGTATCATGGTTAACCATGGAATACCATGGTATCCCAAAATGTTGTCAAAAGTTAAAAAAGTAGAACACTTTTTGAGATATAGTCAATTTTCCATTTAATATGGAAATGACTATATCTACTTCTCACGTGCTGCTATAAGAAAACATCGAAATCGCCTTAATAATGAATCTGCACGATGTTTGTTATGCCTAAACGTCGCGACGGTGTGAAAAACAAAAATATTTGCGACCCAGAAAGCTGTTAGCAGATTTGTTTCCAATTATTTACAAAATGTTAAGTTTTCGTTTTGTTTAAAAGTAATATTTCAAATAGATGATGTAAATTATTATTATTATTATTATTATTATTATTATTATTATTATTATTATTATTATCTACAGTTGTAATTTTCTCTTCCCACCCTTACATTATAGCAAGTAGGTAAGTATCCGGGATACTTACCTACTGCATCCCTTACTGGACTGGAACAAAATTATCCATGAAGGGATTTTGATACTTTTGCGAGACTCTCGTACGAGAAACGAGACGAGACGAGACTGGAGGCTGCGAGACGAGACTTGATAAAAGACTTTTTATTTTATCGTCGAGACGAGACAAGACTTCATGAAAGTCTCGTCTCGTTGGTCTCGTGGGAATCACTAATCAGAATACCTATACAACTATAGTAACTGTTAACTTAACTTTTTATTCAAGTTCTCAAAAATCTATATATAGTGAAGAATTTTAATAGCACAATTAATTCAAAATCATATTAAATTTTAATAACTATTGTATTTGGCACCTGTGTAATAAAATTTATTTTATAAACTTAAATTTTGAAAATGCATAGTCACCATAAATGACTAGAATTTTGTACTTCACATTAAAAAGGCCCAGGTTATGTATATGTCAGTTTAACCAGAATTCAATAACTAATATAAAATTTGTTTTTGTAAGCCTATAATAACTTTTATATTATAACTTATGATCTAATATCTCAAAGAAATATTCGAATTAAATGATTGAAATAAAATAGAATATAAATCCCGGCTGCGAAAGTTCATTAATTGCCTCGTACACAAGCTATAGCAGTATACTGCTATATATATATATATATATCAAAAATTAGACAGTCCAGAAGATAAGTGCCATATTAGTTTAGTACTACTAAACCAAGATTGCCATGATCCTTATAGAATTATTGTTTGACGGATTGTTGTGTCATAACTTCATTTCATTGACTGTGTCAAGTCGTAAGTTGTTAAATATATACAACCTGAAAATAACAAGAATCTATTAATTGCTCCCGTTCAAAACTTGAAGATTCCATGTAAGTTGTTCTACGCTTATAATTGCAGATGCAAAAAATACGAATAAAAGCTTTTTCGGTCGACGGAAAAAGTCGATTTTTCCCGCAACAAAAAAATACGTCTCATTATTTCGACCAAAAAACAACATATTTAAGTTTAATAGAAAAAGAAAATCATGACCTGCGCGTACCGGTCGTTTTGAAACGGAAAGAGCCTATACATTTGACTGCTTTTCCACCTCTCCAAGCAAATTAAATTCTGAGTAAGATCAACTCAAGTGGACCCACATTTCTCACTTGATCGTGGAATTCAAATTAATATATTTTTTCTACTCCCACCTTTAAAACGCCCTTTATCGTACATGTTTCCATGACACTAAGTGACCTTTTAAATACACTTTGACAAGTTGTGGCTTTACGGCGCTTTAGTCACGGGCTGAAGTTAGCAACAGGTTTTTAGTCACGGGCTGAAGTTAGTTTTAAGTTAGTTGACAGTTGTCAAATGTCATACAATCGTTAAAATAAAGTGCCTTTCTTGTAAAATAATACTAAATGTGAAAATTATTTTATTATCTCAATACAAAAATACAAAATTATTAAATAGTTTCTCAACGTCAATATTTGAAAAGTTTATATGAACATTGTACTGACCTTTTAATTTCGCCGGCAATAAATTATAACTTAAATTCGGGCACGGACTCTACTGTAAAGTCCTCATAAAACATTTCCTTTACTTTCACTGTGAAAAACTGTCAATTTTCAATATACATTTCGATTTATAACCTTTATAATTGTGTTTATAAAATGTAAAAATGTGACATTTGACAGTTTCCCCTGTTGTTTCATATATGGCGCTCTATACAAATTTTTGATTTAAATCATTTTAAGATAATAATAAGTATTTGTCGTATAAAAAGTATAGTATGCACCTCGTTTATAAACTTTTCTATAAACTCATTAACTTAAGCACTCGCTCGCAAGCTCGCTCGTGCCTAAATTAAATTCGTGTATAAAATGGCGTTTATCAAACTTGATACATAATATACTATTAAGATAGTGAAACCCTTTTTTAAAATTTTCATTTTAACAACATTTTTTTTTACAATGAAAATTTTGTATACTTATAGATGACAGTAAAACCGTTAAAAATATTTTAATGCAATTTTTAGGATTTATTGTTTAATAATCGCATTTAAAAAAACAATTCAAAATATTAAATAATTTATTTATATTAAAATATATGTTACAACCCTTCAGGCGTGTCTTGTTCCAAAACCTGTATTAGTTATTTTCACATTTTCTTTGGCAAAAGCAAGTGAGCTTTGTTTTTGCTTATGGGCGTGCCGCATTGTTTTCGCAGACACAGTATATAATATAAAATGTTGACCAACACAATCGTTTTTTGTTTCATACTGCCATCAGTTGTAAATTTTAATTACTCAAGTTTTTGTGCTTATGATCACGAAGATCATTATCAGCCCAAACTCGAGATAACTTTTTCTAAAACTTATTGCTCATAAAAAATTAGTTTACAGACTATTTTTACGCCCGGCGCGCCGGTCTCTCGTATGTTTTAATCTTATTTTATTTATTTATACCCGATGTTTTCTCGAAGACGAGCAGACAATAAACCATTTTGGTACTTGGCTGCGCCTATCCAGTTTAGATATTTTTCTTGTTTTTAAGTGGTAGCTATATATCATTGCCACTTGATGGCGAGATGGTGTTGCGATATCACAGGCTTATTCAGTACAAAAGACAAAGAAAACGATATTGTTTTGATTATCTGACACATAATCGCACTATCGTTTTAGGTAATTTAGAATTTACGCCGTAAATCTCTTTAATGGATTCCAAAACATGAATACAAGAATATAGGAGCTTGGAGTGCGTACTTGAATTTGTGTTTCAATACCCACATAATTTATTTCTTATGATTTCATACTTTATTCACTTTTTTATAGTATTTTTCTTAAATTTGTTTATTAAATTATAACTATTCCTAACTGTTACAATACAAGCAAAAAACATTGCCTACCTTAGAAAACAACAAAATTTATAATTATTATTTTTTATAGAATATTTTAAATTTACTAATTTTTGTATGAGGTTTATGTATACTTTAGAGTGCTCCTTCATAGTATTGTTTTTGATTTTTTATGCACCTAGGAGCTTAAACTCTTTATAATTAAGAAAAAAATGTATCACCTTGTTTACACGTTGCTAAGGAATTTACACTTTTCTTGATTTGACATTTGTTGACATTTAAATACTGTGTTTGTTAAATGATTAAAATAATGAATTATAAACTCTAAAAGATCGATGGGTTGGTGTAAACGATAATAAAATTAAGGTAAGTTTGAATAAATAAGGTTTATTAAAGTCTTTTTATATTTAAAAGCACATTTTAATTTCAAATGTCAAACTGACAATTCGTTAAATCCTAAAATTCATTATATTTTCTCCCTAAATATAACTCGTGGTATGATTAATTATCGTATATAATACCACTAGTGGTAAAATTTTACCGATAAAATTTTTGATTTTTATACGAATGTTTTTTTCTTGGAAATTTCGCAAGTGGCATTAATTTTTAAGACCACGAGCCGCTAGGCGAGTGGTTTGAAGTTAATGCCACGAGCGAAATTTCCAAGGAAAAATCTTGAGTAAATAAAAATCAAAAATTTTTTCAGGGAAAATTTTATCACGAGTGGTATTCGGCAAGACTATTTCACGAATATTTTTAACTGCTGATTCAATTTCTGTATGATTTTTTGGACCAAAACGCATATTTTTTAACATTTTAATTTTAAAATTAAAAACGTCAACAGTGACAATTATTTTTATCATAGCAACCAATTGGTTGTTATGCAACTCGTATAAACGAGTGGTTTTTTCACCTGAATAGTAGTTTTATCGCTGCAAAACTGAAAAAACCACTCGTTTTCTGAAATCTGATTGGTCCAAAAAGTAATGAGTGGAATAGTCGATGAAATTTACCCATTGAAACCGAAGCAGCACATTTCAATCGTCCTGCGGACTCGTGAAATCTGCAGCTCGGTTTCAATTCGAAAATATCATCGATGATAATTATACCACTTGTTATAATTATGGGTGAATATATTGAGATGTCCTCCAAGTGAAAATGATTATTTTTTATTTTTGGTTTTTTCACTGTTAGTCTAGAATGGGGTTTTTGGGAAGCCACCAAGTTTAGTAATAACAAAACATAAGTGATTCTGCACTAATGAAAAAAATTTAAGAAATCATACGTTTTGAATATAAGAGCTTCACGGAAGATAGCTTCACGAAGGGTAGGATTTCGTATGTTTTTTTTAAACATCCCTTTGTTTATTTGAAATAAGTTATTGTATCTTTTGACACCTTAATATTTTTTAAAAATACAATTGTGCATACATACAATATTTATAAAAAAAATCTACTAACTGAGATATTACACTTCACGGTGGATAGGTTTTTAGCAATTAATGAACTTAAACTTTTGAATTATAAAACAGCAACACTCTCATTTGCATATAAATTTTAACTAACCTTCAGGAATCAAAATTTAATGCATCTATAATGTTGTAAACAAAAATTTTTGGCTTATTTAAAATGATTAAAGCGCCATCCGTTGCATACAATTTAAAGAAAAAACAGATTCACGGAGGATAGAATCAATTTTTGTAAAACTATTTCTTTTAAATTTTAATAATATTTTATATTTGATTCGATTGCTTTGGACGTGTTTAATTTACTTATAAACTAAATTTACCCAATGCTTAATTGTCATAGTTACAATTGTGTCAACAATGGTAACTAAGACAGTTATCCATCTAGTAAATTTAAAGGGAGGTGAATATACTGGCCCTTAGTGAACTGATATTTTTAGTATGCTTTTACTACCTCAGATATTTGAAAACATATAGGTTAACCTAGAAAGAGTTAAAGTCACGGAGGATAGGTTTTAGACTTTTAAAACAGTGATAAAAATAATTAATTGTGGTTAAAAAACTGGAACCTGAGCTGTAATATCTACTTAATTATAAAAGATCAAAACACAATAAAAGTGTAGGTCAAACTCATTTAGTTTTATTAAATATCACGGGGTAACGCCATCGAGGAAAATTTCGTGAGATTCACCCATAAAAGCTTTGTAATCAATTTCAAGGAAAAAACATTAGAATAGTATATTATTATTAGGGATGGGATATTTAGGTACTAAAAACTGAAAAATAGGTAACTAAAAAGGTACTAAAAAAAAGCATTTTAGGTTAAAAAAACAGCATTTTAGGTAAAAAAAAAATCATTAAAAGTTCGTTTATAATTTTGTTTAGCCGCATACCCAAACACAGAACATACCCACAATAAACTATTTCTATGCAATAAACTGTGTTTTACTGAGTGACACTCACTACACAGAAGTTATATGACAGAATATAAGCTCACTAGTAGTGAGTCACTACAAAGAAGGTAACTATAAAGAAAGTTACTGTTACAGTCTGTAACCATAAGAAAAAATTCTATACCGTTGAGTTGCACGCCCTGGATAAAATATTGGCGCAAATTTAAAAAAAAAACAAAAAAAAATAAAATAAGTAAAAATACGTAAAAATAGGTAACAAGTATGTGAAAATAAACTGACAAATTAAAAAATATGTAACAAAAGTATAAAAAGGTAGTTTAAAGCAAAAACCTTCAAAAAAGTTAAAAAAGGTGAAAACAAGTTGGGTTCATATAAAAGAAAATCTTTTAAAACACATTTTGGCATTATTGGTTTTCAAATAGTTACATCGGTTAAAAAAAGGTAAAATAACTAAAATCCCATCCCTAATTATTATGCATGATATATTGCAGGGTATTATTCACGAGGATAAGCTTTGCGTCTCGAGTAACCAGACGAGAGACTCAAATCATTCTAGTAATAATAAGCATAATCTCAAATGTAATACTAATTACCATAAGTAGATAAATAAATGATTTTCAAAAATAAATAATTTAAATCTGACATCTGTCAGATGGTTAACCTTACTTTTTACCAATTTTAAGTATTATTATAGTCGCCTTCAAATTTAAAACCCGATTGGTTCAAATCACAGTGAATATTGAAATCGGCCAATCACTGATGCCTAACAACGTGAATAAGGAGTTCATTATTCCCGTTGTTAGTCAGGGAACTTGTAATGTTTATCATTATATACGAAAAAACAATATTATGCAATAGGAGTAGACAACAACTTTTTTGATTTTTGAAATTTTAAAAGTCGTTGACGAATATACCAAAAATAATGAAACATATTTATATCAAATGTTTAATTTAATGTGGTTTATAATTAAATATACTATAGTAATAATTATGCACTAAATCTTGTAATAATATAAAACCCGCAGGTAAAAGTAACAAAATAAAAAAGGAACTATCATAAATATTTCTTTCCAAGCTTATAACTAGAGGCATACATTATATCCGATATGAAGTGTCATGTAGAAACGTTTGGATTAATAGGTTTTCGAATATAATTTAAATAAAATTCCGACTGAAAATATTGCGCAGCTTAAATTATGGATTCGTTTATGGCATATGTAAAATTCATGTGAGTGCAATTTTGCAGAAACTGCTCTGATATTTTTCTGCAAGCGCGCTCGTCTTAGTTTATTTTACAGCAGGAACACATGTCCTGTAAAAGCTTGTACCCGGTGCACAGATCAATCTTTAAATAAACTTTACTTTGGCATCCACAGTGCAATCCAAAACAATTTTAATTATTTTTACTTAACTGTTTTTTAATGCCTATGGGTGAATTTAGATAGTGAAATTATTTAGATATAAGATTGGCTAAGATTGTTTTTTAGCCAAAAATAAAAAATATATTTGACGTATGATGTGCTAATAGGCTAAATAAAAGTAATATTTTTAATTCACACTTCATCTAGGGTAAATACGCGAAAAACTGTGAAAAAACATTTTTTTGCATGAATCTTTTTCGTCTCATAAGAAAATCCCTGCGGATTAACGTAAAAACTCTTTTTTAGAATTTTAGAAGAAAATTTTGTCAACGAAAAATTGTCTCTCATAATTTATGTCATTGGGTCGATGCTTTTGGACGAAAAATTCAATTAGTAAAAATTAGACCGTTTTGGAGTTATAGTGTATACCTACCTACATCTTAATATTTCTTCAATCCTAATACATTACCTACTCGACATTTCGCATGATACACAATAAAAAATTTGAATTCTCAAGATAATTAATTGCTTACAAGTTGACAGCCAGTAAAACATTGCTTTGATCTAAAACTTTTACGTTTTAAGGAACCATTTTGCTTAAGCCAGCCATGCGACTCAAATATAAAATTATATTTTAAAAGGCACCGATTTTGATAATTGTCATAGATTTTTGTTCCAAATAAATGTTTCTCTTTATTTACCTTTTCGTTTTATTCACTACCACCAATAGGTTTTACTCAAATAATAGTGTTAATTTACACTAGAAGTTTGCACTAAAAGAGTACCTTTCTAAAATTAGAACTTTTTCAAAGTAGTGTTAATTTACACTGAACAAAAGTGGGATTTTACCCAGGAAGTGTAGAAGTACACGATTTTAGATAAATTAACACTTTTTAATACAGTGTAAAATTACTTTATCCTCAGTGCTATATATAGCTATAGCGTTAAATCATACTTGCTTACTTGGGGAAAATTACACTACAAATTAACTCTAATTGTAATGTTATAAAACAACACTATTTAGTATGGACCTGTGTGAACTCTATAGTGTTGCTTAGAGTTGATTTTTTTTACTGTGTATATTCTGGTCTTTGGATTGATCCGAACAACACCTGCGCTGCCATAGTCCGCCATTTAAAAAAAAATAATTTTGTGTTTTTATAACTTATGAACCGCACAGACACTAGTAAACTTTTAAAATACAGGCAACTATAACTATATTTTTAAAAAATCTAATGTAATTTCTTGTAGAAACCCTGATGATGCTCGAAGGCGAAACAAGTCGGTTTTTAAAATAAATCAAGCCAGCAGATAAGTGCCTCTTATTCTATAAACAACAGAAATTTAAATTATTATAACATGGTAACGCAGTTTGAATTCCGTCATTTTATATTTAAATAAAATTTAATTATTTAATGCGAAATATTATATTATTCCCATATGAGAATAGTTAATACCTATCAACTGTATTTTGCAGTAACAAGTTTGCATCTAGTGTAGTAATAAAGTATTTAAATTATTTCCTTATGGTAGAAACAATTTAAATTATTGATAATTAAGATAAGGTTTCAAACGTTTACCTGTGATTTGTTAATAAGAAATTTACGAGGTAATAAAATATGTAAAATTGTCTAGCATATCAATTAAATAATGTAGTTAAAGATAAAGGATAACAAAACATGTATGATACATGATGTATCGAGAATTAATTCCTCCAATAACTAATACTTTTTGTAACACCAGCATATTACAATACTTGTAATAAATGGTTTTCTTAAGTTTATTGTTTCGAATGCCCCTTATTTAATATTTGACAATCCAAGGAGGTGTAGGGGTACACGACTGCGTTTGTTTATGACACTCACAGCTGTCCTGAATTGGACATAAACAGCACACTTGATATGCAAATGAAATATTCAAGGAGGCTGAAATTGCCGGTACATGTCTAGTGCGCACTAGTTATGTGTTCTACTTTTATGATTATGTCAAACATAATAAGGATGTAGAAGTCAAAGGAAACATTTTGGATGCTATAATCACGCAAGAAAACTTTATTAAAGCAAATGCAGTTAACAGTAGATACATATTTGGGACATTCCATACCGAATCATGAATATTTTTAACATCAAAACAAACTGGTAATTTTTAGTTAATGCATTTAAAAATGATATTTATCTACTACTATTGTATAATATTGTTTTTTTTTCGTAAATAATGATAAATATTATAAATTCTCTGCCTAACAACAGGAATAATAATTAAAAAAATCTATCTGCTTTGGTACTCGAGTTCAGGGCCGTTCCTGGCGAGCGTGCAGTGCACTTTTCCGAGCGACAAATTAACCAAAACGCTCGCTTAGTTACCATGGAAACCATAATAGAGAAACTTCTAGTATACAAAAGTCAAATTTGAGTCGATTTTCCATATAATATGGAATTAAATATATTTCAAAAACTGCTCCACTATAAAATGTATACAAAATAATAAGCTGTTAAATGTCTGGAATACAAACTGCTGTGGACTACAGTTATTAATGACTTCTTTTTACTTTAAAAACTAGTCATTTTTGACTAATTCATTTTTAAAGAGTACGTCTCTTGTATTACATTGTATTACATTACAATGGCCCATCATTTCAGGCATGAGGACGGGACAAATTATATAACTTTTTTTTTGTAAAAAAAATGCTAGGTAATTTATTAAATAATATTTTGGCATCAAAATTGTCAAACATATTCCTATTTTATTAGGCTATACATTAAATTTAAATAAACGCAATAAATATTTTGTAGGGTGTGGATGGGACGGGATAAGATAAATCTTTCTTTGTCCCGTCCACACCTTTCAATTATTACAATTATCTCTTATTTTATAAAATATTTCTTGCGTTTTTTTTTATTTAATGTGCTAAGCTGTGCAATATCTGGTAGTAAAGGACAAAAGAACATTTTAATTTTTAAAAACAATAAAGAATGACGTTTTTTCTTAACTACCAAAAACTGTCGTTCTAAGACAAAACGTCATATCTGCAATATATGGTAGCTACCATATATTGCAGATATTACGTTTTGTCTTAGAACGACAGTTTTTGGTAGTTAAGAAAAAACGTCATTCTTTATTGTTTTTAAAAATTAAAATGTTCTTTTGTCCTTTACTACCAGATATTGCACAGCTTAGCACATTAAATAAAAAAAAACGCAAGAAATATTTTATAAAATAAGAGATAATTGTAATAATTGAAAGGTGTGGACGGGACAAAAAAAGATTTATCTTATCCCGTAGCTACGTAGCTAAGCAAAAAAGCCATTTTTTATTGTTTTTTTAAATTAAAATTTTCTTCTGTCCTTTACTACCAGATATTGCAGATACGTCCTTTTAGCTTAGCACGGCAGTATAGCCTAATAAAAGAAGAATATTTTTGACAATTTTGATGCCAAAATATTATATAATAAATTATCTACAATTTTTTGTATAAAAACAGTTTTGTAATTCGTGCGTTTCGCGCGCCTGAAATGGCACTTATATGTTTTTTTTTGTTTTCTTTAGTGTATTTTTATTACTAAATATTTTTTGTGATTTTGTTTGTTTGGTAATTTAATAAGCAGCTTTTTTTATACATTTTCAATTACATATTGCCAGTTTTCGCAAAATATATATTTTTTAAATTTTAGGGCTTTAAATTAAAATATTTAATGTTTAATATTTAAATATAAAAGGGGCGCACCAAAGAATGCTACACGTAGGCGCCAGACACCCCAGGAACGGGCCTGCTCGAGTTATGGCCAAGAACTCCAAAGAGAATTTTATCAACGTGTAAACACTAACAATGTTAAAGAAAATTATTCATTTTGATTGAAGTAACTAAGGAACTTATTTGAATTGTTACGCGCTTATATTGTTGTCATTACTATCATAATAACAGAGAAAACAATGAGATAGTAACATCAACTTAATAGTATACCTATTACACTACAAAGGAGGTAAGTAGATTTTACCAGTCGAGGAAAAGTTTGCCCCCGAGCGTGCGAGGACTGAAAAAAGAGTCCAAGACTAGTCAAAAAATGCCTTCTTGGTTGTGTATAATTTTTTATCTGCTCCTACAGCTAGGTTTCATGTAATAAATTTTAATCAATTTATTTTGACACTGACATTAAGTAATTTTTTGGCATTTAAGGATGTCACGTAGTCTGCTATGATTTTGTCGTTGTTAAGACGTTGTTTATTTTTATTACTAGATCTAAGATTACGTATCAAAGCAGATAGATAACATGTCTATCTTTTGGTGTAGTTGCTACTTGATTTGGCCATCCCTATCTGCGGTACCAACAGCTAGAACTCCTTTGAATCGTACGTCTTCGTTCGCGACACTCAAAGTTGATATGGATAACCTCAATCAAGGTATTTATAATAAAGGTTATAAACTTTATTTGTTTTTATTTCTAGGAAAAATACCTACCATCACTTGTATACCTTAAGAAATATGTTTTTTAGTCATTTGCTACCCTTTTAATACAGAAAAAGCGGCCAAATATTTTTGGCCAAGTTTTAGGTCAAAATACCTGTCTGTGCGTTGTTTACCCATGAGAGGTAAGTAGCTTACTCAACTCCCGTTGTCAATAGCAACCAGCCTTGTACGGTAAATTCAACTTACCTGCTATAAAACAATGTAACAATAGCCTAGTTACCATAGTGGGAGCAGAAAAAAATTAAGGCAACCGAGAGTCTCGTTACAAAAGAAAACGTTACAGTTTTTGAATCACCGACACGTCTGAATCGGATTTTAAAATTAAAATTTCTTGTCTTTATTTAAATTTAAAAAAATTGTATCTAAAATTCGGATTCCAAACTTAAAGCCAAAATAGAGCGGAATTAGGATAGATTCGGCTGTAGCGGAGCGAAGCGGAATTTTTATATTGTAGCGTTATTTGTTATTTTCGAGTTGGCAACACTGGACTATAGTTTTTTGTTAATGTATACTCTACTACTATCTACGACTGCAATAATTTTCAACCTTTTTTATTTAATAATAAAATTTATTAAGAAACAACTAAATTTTTATTTTTAATATGACACTGACAGTTATTATATGTACTTACCCAATGTCATTATTCATAACGAACAAAAATTATCAGCACAACTGTTACATAATATATATAATTACGCACATGTGTATAATATAGAATTAGCTACTTACATGCCAAGTTGAAAATACTATTTTTGACAATTCACGTAGCATTTGTAGATAAATAAATAAATTAGTAAACTGATTTTTACTTATTCGTTTGTAAGTATATTAGGAATCTTGTGTATCATCTGTAAGTTTTGTATCATAAACAATTCTATACCATGTAACTTAATAATTAAGAGAAAAATAAACGTTTAAAATGTGCCTAAAACATCCTCGAAAGCTAAACAACTATATCTTTGTAGGATCGCAGGTTAAGTTAGTATCGAAGTTTTTAAATGGTGACTGAAATAGATCTGTCATCGATCGATCTTGTTTGGGCTATTAACCTTTGCATCTAGTTTTAAGTCGACGACAAACTTCAGACACCTTTCATTCTATCTCAGTATTTTTAGGACACGATTAAGTTTAAGCATTTGCATTCCAATGCATTTCAACATTGAATACCCCAGTTTAAAAGCTAATCAATGATGCACAGAAAATAAATATATTCCTCCTGTGAGCTAAATTTGGATATGTCCATACAGAATCTTTCAAAAACTTATAATTTTTTTGTTAAAAAACTGTCTGTTATTTAAAAAATCTGAAAATAAAATATAATTTTATATTATTGAATCGTCATAAAAAAATACAACCAATTATTCAATAAAATTGTTTTTTTTTGCTAAGCGCCAATATTTATTTTTATTAAAAAGTTAAGGGGGCAAAAAGATCCAATAACAAGCGGATTGAAATAGAACGTTATAAATTGCAGGGGCCAGGCTAAGAGAGCGTTGAGTCCTAAGCAGAATCAGTTTTACTATTCAAATCTAAAGCCACTATGACTGAAATGCAAAAAAGTATTTTTGTAATAATGAAGAATGAGAATGTTTTGTAAATATAAAGGTTTCTAAATTTAATGTAAAACGGTGTGTTAGAAGGGGCAAAACACGCCTAGTGTTCCCACTAAAAACTTAAGTTGTTTCCGGTTTTGATGAAACTTTGCTAAATCATTGTCCTATCGGACTACTTTAATTAAGCAAAAGGGCAGCGGAAAAGACTGACGGGTTGCAGATATACAAGGGCTTGAACTTTTTCTTTTGTTAGAGGCTTTTGGTTGATAAAAAAATATAAATGACTTTTTTTTAAATCGACAAATAATATAGGATATATCTTTTTTTTCGTGCTTTAAGATAGAGGTGGTTTCAAAAGCGAAACAAAATTTTTTGGCTAAGAAAAATTGATATAAAAAATATTTTTACTTTTTTCACAAAATGGGACCATTTTGATTTTTTTTAAATAAGTACTAAAAAAATCCTATTCTTTTCTCTAAATGTTGATATACAGGGTGAGTCATTTAACTTGAAACTTTGATTGATATGCATTTTACGAAAAAATTTTTAAAATTAAATTAAATGATTCGAGGGGGGAAATCAATCAGTACTAAAATTGGTCCTCATACTCTCCTCCTTATAGGGGGAACAGGGGGTAACTTTAAAATTTCCAATGGAACACCCTATTTTTTATTGCAGATCATTCGACTAAAAATAGGTAGATTTTGTCTAAAACATTTTTTCATGTTTGTAATAGATGGCGCTGTAATGGAAAAAAAACAATTTTGTTCGATTTTTCTTCTGTATACGATTCTCCAATAATTTTTGAATTTTAAAAGAAAAAAAAAAGAAAAAAATTTGTATATCAATTTTTCTTAGCCAAAAAATTTTGTTTCTCTTTTAAAACCACCTCTATCTTAAAGCACGAAAAAAAGATATAAGATATATTATTCGTCGATTTAAAAAAAAGTCATTTATATATTTAACAACCAGAAGACTAAAGTAGTCCGAAAGGACAATGATTTAGCAAAGTTTCATCAAAATCGGAAACAACTTAAGTTTTTAGTGGGAACACTTGTCGCGTTTTGCCCCAGAAACTGGAGGGTAAATAAAAATGAAGAATAAAAAAAATCATAAAATATCTCAATTTAATTTTAGAAGCTTTGTAAACTAAATAAATCTCTATGTTTCTAAAATATATATAAACATCTTAAAATTTGTCCTAATTTACCTTTATATCCTTTATTAACACAAATGCACATGTGTAAAAAAATTGGTTTAACAAACATTTCATACAAGGGGCCTTGTCCCTAAAGTCATAGCTCCATACCATATATTCGATTTTATATAATATTATTATGAATTTTTGTGAACAGATTCACCAGCCAGTTTTTATCATAGACCTTGTCCAATATTTTGCAAAAACTTTATTGAGTCTTGAAGGTGATGGATAATCACATGAATCAGATACGCCTGTTCCTTTGAAACACTTCGATAAAAATAAATAAGTCTCAGACATAATGTCTGCTTTATAATAATATCCTAAAGCAAATTTTGTTCATTATTACGAATGGGGATATAACGCATTTTTAATAAATAAACAGTACGGGCATAGATAAGTATTGCTAGTTATTGGACAAGAGTTTTAGTAAATATTAAATATACCTACTTTAAAATAAAGGGTGTCCCATTAACACTGCCTATTTTAAAATTTAAAAAAATGCCGTGTTTATTTAAAAAGTTAAGATATTTTTATTACAATAAAGAGGGAAGACATGGAGGTTAAATATGGAACACAATATCCGATAAATGGCCGCCTCGGGACTGACGGCACACGTTGATTCTTTTGACAAAATTTTCGATTACATTTTGGCATAGTGCCGGCTCAATTTCATCAATGACCCATCGAATCTCATGTTTTAGTTTAGGAACTGTTCTTGAGTTATTAGCTTAAACCTTTTCCTTCAAAAAACCCCAAAGACAGAAATCTAACGACGTCAAATCGCATGATAGCCTAGCCACATCACATCCTCGCGGCGCGAGATAACTCTGCCTTCAAATTTTGTCCTCAATAATTCCATGGTTTCGTTGCTGTGCATGGTCTGCTGTCTTTAAATATTGTATCAACCGAATCTTATACGTAATTAATCGTAATTGTATTTAATCTTTGGTATTAGTTTAAAATTGGAGACATATTTAAAAGGAAATTGCATTCATTTGTTAATATGAAATCAACTTAAACATTTTGTTAATTTTACTTTCTTTCCAGTGGACCCCCTAATAATATAGACACTTTTTTGATTTCCATAAAAAATCTTTTTTTAAACCCCACTGATGAAGAAGAAAGTGTAAAGAAAAACTGCGTGTGAACCGAATATCACACAATGCTAAGGCCATAAAGATAATGCTTAAATCAATTAAATTACTTGAATCAGATAAAGTAAGGGCCAGATTGCCACAGGCCAAGTCAAGATTTAGGTGTAATTTTTTTAAATTTTTACACTAAATTTAACTTTCTTTATTTTTAAATACATTTAAAATGTTTCCATTAATCCCCAAGAAAAGGCTATTTTCGAAATTATTTGGTACATAGTGCGGCAATGCAGACAAATGATTGAAACCTTCTCGTGCTATTTTATTTGCAAACGTAAATTAAACCACAATCAGAGAAACATGAATGAAAAGAAAATGAAAGCAGTGACGTGTATGCTTACGATTTAAAAATAAAATGTTTATAAAACCTTTAACAGATTATCATATTAACAAACAGGCATCTAGGTATACACCCCAAAGACTCCTTAATTAATTCTTATATAAAACTGTCGACAGGTGATATAAATATACCTGCCATGGACTTAATTGCTTAAAATATTACAACAGTTATTAGCGGCCATCAATCTAAAGGTCCTACGACGCGGTACCAAACAACAACACCAGCAACAACGATGTGACAGTTTGTCTCGTACGGTTCCTAATGAGGGTTAAGTTGGCGCCATGGCCGACATAAAAGAGTCCCGAAAAGATATCACCGATAGTCCGAGATTCAGATCTCTCGCGAGATAACACCAAGACATGGAAATCACATTCAACGAAACGAAAGTATAAGGTGTCCACAAAACGTGACCGGTGCTAAAGGATTGTACCTATTTATAAAAGCACAGTAAACATACGTCGACATATCTAAAAGATAGAAGTTTTATATTTTTATTTCTTGTTTTAAAATACCTTAGTTAAATTAAAAATTAAGAAAAACTATCTAGGCACTTCATTTAAATTATTACTGGAAACTACTACTAGGTGTATTATGAAGAAAAGTCTTAAGAGAATGAAATAACATTTAAAATATAAAACTGGTGATAATCATAAAAACGAAGTTTTTGGTTTTGATGAATATATTATGTCTTCTATATAACATATTATGTCTTCATGACTCAAAATGTTAAAAACTAAACTTAAAACTATTAAATGAAAATTCATTTATAGGAAAAAAAGTAATACTAAACTAAGATAAATTTTTAATTTCATATTTTCTTGTTAAAAATAGACCATATTATCATAGGGTTATATTTAGAATTTACACAAAAAAGAAGCCAAAGATCTTGAATTCGTGAAGCAATACTAAAATGATTATCCATATTTTTTTATCGAAAATCTGCTGAATATTACTAATACTGCGGTTACTGTATTAAATGGATTTTTAATTCAAAGAATCAAATAAATAAAATGGACTTGATACACTGTGTCCTCGGAAAATCAAAGATTTACCATAGACCGTCCGTTCTAATGGGTAGCGCGCAATTCTTAATTACGTCATAGCATACCGCGGTACATTTAAAGTGGCCAATAAATAAAATAAACGCCATCGCATTTTTTGTTTAGGGGCCTTATTCTTCCATTTGGACGGTCCGGTGGCAAATGTCCATACGTGTGTTCGTCTAAAAGATACAGACGTGTTCCTTGTCAAATCTAGAGTTTCAAAGATGCGCCCATTATTGTTATGAATGGGCATGTGAAATGATTTTTAGTTATTGTTTGTACACTAAAAAATGCTATTGGCTATTGGTCGTTAAAACGTCTATAATTTAATACTGATGAGACTGTTAACACCTTAAAATGTAAGAAATGATTTATTTTCTATGCTCAATAAAATAGTTTTGAAATATTGTTTTTTTACCCCATAAACGAAAATTAAAGAAAAGTTGACTAAGTAATAATAAAACATTTCATTTTAGTAAAAATTAAGAATATTAATTTAACTATGCTATATTAAACAAACAATGTAATTAGTACGTGTCACGTTGTATTTTGAATTTTTGAAACCAGTATAAAATATACAATCACATCTTAAACGCCATTTTAAACATTAGAATCTTTAAAAGACCGCAAGAATCCGAGCTATCAGTAATGGGATCCAAGAAAAATACAAACGAAGCAAAAAAGGCTTTTAATGCCCCCATTAAAATAAAAATCCCCAAATTATGTGTCGTGTTAAGCACCAAGGGATATTAAAAAACTTGCGAAAATAAAAGTAATCAGTGTCCTGCCATTTTATATTAAAGAGACAGGGACGTATCACAAAAATATTAAGAATGAAACTTTTATCGTTAAGCATCAATATAAAAATAAAATATTAAAAATGGCCATTGTTTGTTGTAGTATAATTTGTTGATTTTAGTGCTAGCCGCCATTGTGTAACCATTAAAGTAGTGCAAACGAACAACTGTTCTTAGTCGGGCATTGAGTAAAGTTAAGGCTTACTTTGGTATTATTGAGTAGGCACCATAATATTATACAAATGTGAAATTAAACAATGATGTGAATTATTTGTGACAGGATTTATGACAACAAAAACAGCAATAAAACAATTAAGGTAGTTGTCGTGGTACAATATTGTCAAAATTTTTTAGATTATACGCACCGTAAAAGTATCTTAGCTTGTAGCTAAGTGATTCATATTTTTTTCGCAAGACTGCACCCTGGAGACGTTACCTTAACGTAATACTTTCAAATATTTTCATAAGTTTTAATCCGGCAACGTCGCTTATGCTCAACCAATAGATATATTGGAGACTGAATCAGTCTGTTTGAATTTACTGCGGAAATAATATCTATATTCGCGTACAGCGTTGCTTTTATCTGACACTAGTGATGTATACTTTTTACAAATTGTTGAACTTTAAACGGTTATTTATAAACAATTGGACGGTCAAAAAATTTTAATTATTTTTTTTTAAACTCAGCAAAAATATATTAAAAGACTGTTAGTTTTTTTAAACCTTCTGACAGTTTTTTTATAACTAAGAAACTGGTTCAGAACTACAGAAAGCGTATACAATCCATGTTAATTATCCAATTTTTAATTGAATTTATCTCGGGTTATAGACGGTCAATCGACTTCAAATTTTAAGGATAATTGTATTGTCATGTCCTTAATAAGTATACAAAATTTTAAAATTTTCTAATGGTATGCTTACAGCACGACAACTAACTTAAGTAACTTATAGTTGTTTATTATCTAAATAAGTAAAATAAAGACGAAAATTTAAACAAAATTACATTTAAACCTATAATAAAATAAACCTTAAAAAGTATAAACTTTTTTCAAATTTTATATATCAACATAACTAGTTATCCCAGAATATTGACTTCAGTACATGCCAGTCAGTGGTACTAGAACAGATTTGGTATACTCCAACAGTGCAGCATAGGACCCTGGTAAACAAACCTCTGATATTGACCAAGCCCTATAGAAACACATTTGTCCTCTAAATTGTTTATTTTCTCTCAATGCAAAATAGTGGACTTGCTTCCAAAGTAGAATTGATTACCAGACCTTAAAGAAAAACGTTTTTGTTCCCAAATTAAAAGAGTATAGTGGCCCCCAAAGTATATGTAACAAAACCCAAAACACAAACGATTATTATAGTAATACACACCCTTTTGTAGGTTTTTTCCTGGACTAAAAATGATAAACTTTACAGAATCGTGGCACTAGAACAGCATTGGTAGACAGTGCATCTTAGGGCAAGAGTAAACAAACCTTCACCATTTACCGAGCCTTAATATTGACCAAGCTCTATAGACACAAACTTGTCCTCTAAATTGTTTATTTGCTACCAATGCAAAATATTGTACTATAGTACTATTAGAACTATAGTGTACAGTGCATCGCATACAGATACCGCCATCTAGAGTACATTTTCATAGGTTAGTCACCGGCTGGAGCTAGTATTAACAAAAGAGATGCACAATTAAATAAAAAATTTAGCGAACCAAACACTAAAAAAACACGCGACACTTCACGTGACATTGATTTGGTATATCTTTTGAAACCTTGTATACCTTGACAACTGAAAAATAATTTGGCAAATCCATTTAAAAAATGTAGGTAACTATAAAGTTTATAATGATTAGGAAATGAATGTCGAAAATAAAAATTTATTATTTTAAAAGAAATGGTTAATGAGAAAAGGCTAGACTTGTTTTAGTTTTTAATAAACGTTTGCCCTTTTGGTAAAAAACGATTTATATATTGATCAAACTGTATATTTTTCTTTGTTTGCTTATTTTATACTTTTTGCAATATTTGTCTTGAATAAGAGCTTTTTTTTATTTCCATAACATAAAATTATCTATATTTTATTTAAATCGTATTCAGGCTCACTTTCACATCCTCTTCGATATTACTTAAATGCCAATTATTTATGAAAATTGTATTTATTTTAATTAATATTATGGCCAAAACTAAATATTTAATGGTTAAGACGATATGAGCATAATTTGTTATTGTTTCATTAATTTTGATTTAAAATAAATAATCGAAATGCAAAAAATCAAATACAAATGTAATAGCTTTTAGAGAAAACCTACAGAATACACCTGATTACGGGAGATTTTATATAGCCTAATGAGAATTTATTAATAACTACTTGTACTACATAGGTAATTTTTTTAATAAAAAAAAAAGTTTTTTTAAATTATTAATAATAAAATAAATTTGAATCCAACTCTGTAGTATTCTTCTGATAAGGAAGGAAAAAGTGTGCATAGCGTTGTGGTATCGGAAAAAGCAACGAGGGTCGGAAAGTGTAGCGAGTTTGTTAAAACTGTTAACGAATCTTAAAATCCTTTAAAAAGTGGTCCTAACTTTATAAAGTCTTAAGATTCGATAGAGTACGCGCGGTCGCTATAAAAATTAAGCCCCCGGTGGAGGATCGTTCATTATATTGCGGCGCATAACCGTAAAAAACCGCCGCCTTCGCCACCGTCGTCCCCAAACCGATTTCCATTACTTACTTTCCTCGCGTTGTTAATCTTGGAAAGTAAAACTTATGCAAACGAGTCCGCCGCCTGGTTTTACAAGAACGTAATTTTGACTTCTTCTTAGCCTCCATTGTTACCAATAACTTACTAAAAGCTAACATTCTTTAAAAACGATATTACGTAAAAATTGGTATGACGACACATTGTGATCATGATATGATTTTTCCCCCATTCAAAAACAAAAACGGAAAAGGCAAAAAATCAAATTTTACAGATAATTTAAAAAATAATCTTTTGGACGTTGGGTAACTTTTATCATATCATGTCATATATTTACAAAGCCCTTTTTAGAAAAGAAAAGATTGATTTATTTACACTTAAAACACTTGAAAACTAAATGAGTGGGTCATTTTTTAAAACGGTTTTATGGAACCACTTGGAAGAAAAGCAATGTAATACGTAATTTGTAATTTCGTTAGGACGGCAGAATTGGGAAACAACTTTCGTCCATAATCTTCATTAAAAAAAGTCTACTATAAATAATCAAAGATATCTTTGCGCTCGTACTTTTATTTTATGTTTTTGTTTCTGGCAAAGACAAAATTTATATTTTGTTCGTAAAATCTTATAAAAGTTAAAACTGTTAACTGAATTTCCATTGAATCTGACAAAAAGCCGAAAAACTTTTCATACAAAAATCGTGGCTAATCGTATCAAACATCGCCACGATTCAGTTTACCTCCATTTATAATAGATTACTGGTTTAAGTAAAATTTGAATGAAATATTTAAATTATTAATTAATTTAAATTATTATATTTTATATTATGATGGTAGAATATCTGGTTCGCCATTACATGCTTTCTAATAATTCCTCTCTATTTTTGTTTGTCCTTTTCTATCTTCTTTGCTTCTGTCCATGTGAAACCTTGTTTTTTTAAGTTTTTTTATTAATTGTTGTTATTTATTAAGTCTCGTATTCGTCTTTCCTGGTATCATATAGTTAAGTGTTTGTCTTGCTTTTGTTATTTTTCCTTAGTGTGTTATCCATTTTCATCTACTTTTCCTAATTGTTTTTTCCACTTTTTTCTTTTGTAATGATGTACAGTTCTTTATTTGATATTGTTTTAGAAGTTACATTTGATCTGCCAAATTAAAAAAAAAGATATACCTAATCTAAAAATAAATAAAAAAATGCCGCAATATTATTTGTATCATAGAAACAATTTGGTACTGAATATGTATATAATATTTAATAGTTGTCCATAATGTTGTTGCTTAGGCTTTTTAAGAATCCTTTGTAAATGGGAATGAAATGAAATATAATTTAAAAATTTAACACTAGATTACAGTCTGTATAAACACTTAAAATGCTTGCCTGTAGTCCTATGAAAATACTGGTGGGCATTATACTTTTCAATATTCTTAAAAGTATATGTACAAAACGGACAAGAAAAAAACGTCGTTGGTTAAATAAAAACTATCACATACTTACCAGAATTATATAACTTCTAAAACATATTACGTGTTGCCTCGTAGGAGTCTGGAAACAAAGTGGTGGTGGCAGCATGCTGCGTCTTACTTACATGAACATGCTAGGAAAATTTACATTTTTGTATGTATAATTACAGATATGTTTGTGAATACACAAAAGTTTATGTAAATGTACAGAAAATACCGTATTTTTTTGTTTAATTACATGATTTTTGTAAACTTAGTTTATTTTACAAAAATGTACACGTAATTAAAATTTTTACACCACTTTCATTGGAATTATTAATATAAGAATAATGGTAACTTATTGTGATTTTCCAATTTTTTTTACAGTGCGTCTCATGTTATAACACGACAGATCGCGTCTATATATAGACACGACAGATCGCGTCTATAGACGCGATCTGTCGTATGCACGCGACACCCTCTTAACAATACAAGATTTATCAATATTTCCTTTATTTTGACACCAATAGGGATAATACATGCTATGATTTTTACTTTTTACGCCTAATAAATTTAAATAATATGTCGAGTTCCCTTTCTCTCAAATTTAATTGCGTTTCCCATTAAAACTGCCGAAAGACTTTAAAACTAATAAAACACAAAATCCCCAATTAAACAAAATTGCAATAATTTAAACAGCGATACGTTTAACCGGTTATAACGTGTTTTAAATTGGAGCTAGTCGAGTTGTATTATTTCCGCTACAAGGAGAAGCCTTTTGTTATTTCGAAAATCTGGAAGAAGACTCAAAGCAACGGAGCATAGAATTAATTAGTCTTAGTTATAATTGATATTAATTGTCTTCTCTTATTTTCCAAAGAATTAACCCATTCGCAATACTAACTTTAGATTTAAGATTTAAAAGAATATTTACTATGGTTTACTCAATGTCTTAAGTTTTACATGAAGAAGATAATGCATGTTTGATGTTAGTAATTATAACCAAAGTATCATTCTTAATTTATTACATCCTTATTAGATGCATAACACGTGTATTACACTAGGAAGGCTTTAAAAGTGGAAATAAAATTTGTGTGATCTTTCCAATCGTAAATTATATGCAACGTACAAAGAGCATACTAATTATTATATGCATAATTCAAGTTCTAATTGAGTGGTTCAAAGTGGACATAAATGTTTCGTTGAGAAATTATTGTCTGTTATATTGCCTAGTTAAACAAAAATAGTTTTAAGACTCTTGCGAAATTAATCAACGTGCACTCTCTTTGATAAGTTTTATTACACTGTGATTTTGTTGCCTGGTATTTTGAAGAGTTCGAGTGTGCTGAAATCGACACATAAAATTTGCTGAAGTTACTTATTATATAAGTTTTCTAAACACATTTTAAAATTGTTATTTTACCATTGTATTATAAATAAAACTGGTTCCTTTATTATACACCTGAATCCTGTCTGCGGAGTGGTTAGAGCCTGGAAAGCAGTCCAAAGCTACCAAAAAACAAATAACACTGGTATGCAACGAAATCCTCCTTCAAAAAATTTAATCATAAGTATGAAGATTGTAATGCTCTGAATTTGTTCCCGTTGGCCGATTATCAGGTCTAGATTTTGTGTTTTTTTTTTCAAAATATCATAAATTTAGTTTTTTTTTTTAATTCGTCGTATGCGTATACATTATTAACAGTGTATATACATCCAAAATAGGTTTTAGCGAGTCGTAAGAGAAAGGAGGAAAGTACCGAAAGCAGTGGCGGCTGGTGGATTTTGGGTATACCAATATCTCAGTTATTAGACATGGGACCCACACCAAATTTATAATGGTATAATGACATTAAATAAACAAGTTCGGTGCAAACAAAATTTAAATTGAAGTTTGCGAAAAAAAGTTAGTTTTTCCTGTTGCCTCACCCGCCTCCAGGCCCCCCTATTTGAGATAATTCAAATTAAAGTGGTGCAATTTATTATCTACTATAATTTATTGACAAATTAAAAATTTTATTTAAAAAATCTAAATATTACAGGTTTTATACCATTTTAAATATTTTTTTATTTTAATAAAATAAATAAAAAAAATTTAAAATCGAATAAAATCTGTAATATTTGGATTTTTTAAATAAAATTTTAAATTTGTCGATAAATTATAGTAGATAATAAGTTGCACCACTTTAATTTGAATTATCTCAAATAGGGGGGCCTGGAGACGGGTGATGCAACAGGAAAAACTAACTTTTTTTCGCAAACTTCAATTTAAATTCTGTTTGCGCCGAACTTGTTTATTTAATCTCATTATAAACTATTATAAATTTGGTGTGGGTCCCATGTCTAAAAACTGAGATATTGGTATACATAAAATCCACCATCCGAAAGTGATTTTTATGCGCTTGGGCAGTATTCGCTGTGACTTTACAGCACTTGACATGTGACAGTTGCAACTTGTCCGCCGACGGTGGACTAGTGGTTAGTGCTGCTGACTACAAGCCGAGAGGTCGTGGGTTCGAATCCCACCAGGGGTATGGCTGTTTATTTGTGTCCTATTGTATATTAGTCCTTCGGAGGGGACTTTAAGCCCGCGGTCCGTTCCTACCCCTAACCCGCTCAAGCCATTCAGTTGGCTTCTGGGACTTCTTAGGAAGTAAGGGTGGAACTAAAAAAACACTTTTGTAATTGCAATTGATTACGTTCTATATTAAATATTTTGGTAAGTTTTGTACAAAGATCATATTGCATATATTTTTGTTAAGTATTTTATATGTAGTTTATGTAAAACTTAAGCCATAGTATTATTTTATTATTATATTTTTTTAAATGGACACTATATTTAAAATCTATGTGCTGTACTCATTTGCCTGTTAAATTCCGTGTTTAGAGCACCAAATATAATGTTATCATGTATGAAAACAATGAGGAGAAAAAAATATTTTGCAGTGTAATCGGTAGGAAAGGTTTCGGTCAGTATTTTTTGTATGCACTTGGTATAATTTACTATATATATTCTCATTTGTGCCCCCGACTATTAAGTTCAAACTTAAGCAATTTAAACTGATAATTAGAGATTAAACAACAAAATTATTTTCTAATTTTCCTTAAATAAATGTAAAATTTATTAAAATGTTTACATGCTTTATCTTAACAAATTATTTACAAAATGAAAGAATTTAAAAATCATTACAAAGCTAATGCCACGGTATTTAAAAATAATTACAAAGCTAATGCCACAGAACAACTATTTTATCCTACGTTATTTAACCGCAATTGGAAAATTTATTTAGATAAGACGAGGTCAACTCAAACCGCCTTTCTACGGGGGCAGCATCTGCGGCAATTATTATTCATAAACTTCCGTTGACCAACGGTTTAGGAGCGGTCAGCCGCCGCCAGCAAGGACCTTAATTAATATCACCTACTTTACATGGATGTGAACAGGCTTAGACCCATGCTTACCATATAACTACAACTTCGAGCTACAAGTTATTCTGACACCAGTGTTAATTATAATTATGTTTTAGCGAAAATAACTTTATAACCTTTTTAATTAACAATGCCCATCGAATTGCAATTGGCAATCAGCTCTAGAGTAGTTGAAAAACAGTGGACCCTTACAGGACTAGAAGAAACATTGTTTGTATAAGGGGGAGCTTGGGCCATTAGACTCTTTTAATTATGCTGTGTAAGAGTATTGTAAACACTTCTCAAATATACTTAGATCTAATTAATAGTTAGGTAGGTATTAATTTGTTTTATATTGCACTATGGGACAAAAAGGTTTTGTAACATTTTTGCATTGTTAAATTAATTTTTTATTCTGTATAGGGTTAGACGGATAAGATATTGAAAAAAAATTAAAATTTAAATTTAATTATGTAGTCATATGATTTTAATCTTAATTTTAGTGATTATGTTCAAAAATTAAATATGGCCCACATTATAATGGGTATACCCATTTAATTTATGCTTACAAATCGAAAAATCATAAACAATAGAAAATAATTTAAACAAAAAATACTGAATAATAACTTACAATTTGTTATTTACTCTTGTTGAACACGTTAATAATGTACAATTTTCCAGAGGGGTAATGTAATTTACGTGACGCGTTTTGTAGTGGAGAAAAGTAACATGGATACCTGTTACATATATTCATTTGTTAAAGGAAATGGGTCTGGTAATGAAAATATATGGCAAGTTGCTTAAAAGGCTTGTTTTTAGGATTTTCTTGTTTGTAAAAGGACGTTAGTACATCGAGGTTAATTTAATTAAACCTTGTTTTACAAGAGATGAAAATTGTATAACCTTAAGCTTATAATATAATTTTTTAATATTTACAGGGTGTCCCAAAGAAATTTAGCCAGTATATTACTATTTAGGATCATAGAGCTATTATATAACTATAATAGCTGCTAAACCATTTCAGATATTCCAGTAAAATATAAATCAAACATTTTATTTAACTATGAGTGCTTTAAATTTTAATTAAAAAGCAACCCCTAAAAATTCAGCCCTTCACCCTAAAATTTTATATAATATCCTGTATATTTTATTATTTATATTTAACTTTATATCGACACCATGTACAATCAAAAATTAGTTTAAAATAACAGTTTTATATTTCCTTAAATATAGCATGGATCGGGATAACAAAATTAAAATATATTTGACACCTTTCAAATTAAAATTAAGTCAGTACAAGCTAGATTTTGTATTATTTATGCTAGTTCTTGTTTAATAACTATTTTATTATTTTATTAAAAAAAATACTTATTAAAGAAAGATGAAAGTGCGAAAAATGCAAGCGTTTAATAAGCCACCTTTAATATGTTCCGGAAAATATGAAACGCTTTTAAACCCCCATCAGGAGAGCTTGAAGTCGCAGAGGTAAGTCACGTCCATGTGTGCGTATTTTTCAACAAACATGACATCGCAGAGGTCACGCCATTTATTGAAGTGCATGTGTAAAAGATAGTTGGAAACCGCCGTAAGATGGATTGCCTTGCTTTTTCAAAACCTCATTGACATGGGTATCAAACGAAAGGTACCTAAGTAAAAATTTCCAAAATTTGTAATATCTTCAAAATACTTCAATACTTAACTAATCAGTAGAATTTTTTTATAAATATGTAACAAAAGATACTAAAATATGTAATTAATAAACATACCTATAATTATTACTCTTAAACTCTATTCTTATTATCTCCTTCAGAAGTTTCACTTCAATACTGTGCTTATAAAGGTGAGGCGCATATTTTTTGTTTGTTTATGACTAATATGACTTTTATGATTAATTTTCTCAGATATTAACCGATTTTTAATTGAAAAAGTGTTGGACGATGTAATGTAATACAATATAAAGGCTGTCAAAAAACTCATGGACAGCCAAAATGGGGTGGATAGGAAATGGTTTTTAAGACAAAAAGTCTTTCGGGTGTTTTTGATCTGACGCTCCCTTAGTTGATAATTAAATAAAGAAGAACTAGACTACTAGAAGAATGAGGTAAGAGAACAGTTCTCCTACCTCATTCTGCTAGTAGTCTACTGCTGGTATGGATGGTAAAGGGATGGGCGGGGAACCTATGCAGCCAAAGTGCGCCTCTGGGTGGCTACTTTATTTTATTGAAAACTAATTAAGGGTGTATCAGATCAAAAAAACCCAAAAGAACTTTTTGTCTTAGAATGTCATCCACCATCCACTCATTTTCTCAGTAACCGCGAGACGAGACGAGACGAGATAAGGCATTGTCTCGTCTCGTCTCGAAATTTCGAGGTACCATTTTTCGAGAAGAGACGAGACAAGGCCTTATCTCGTCTCGTCTCGTTTGTCTTGAATTGTTTTGATTTTTTGGTTTATCTCAATTTAATTTTGAATTATCGGATAAACCCAATAAAAAATGTCTTACTCAAAAAACAAGAAAGATATAAGCTCTTAAAAGTGGGATAAACTAAAATGATAACGCAGTTATTCGCCTCACTCTTAATAGATCCACGTCACAAATTGGAAACTTTTCAATGACTTTCTGGGGTGCAGAAATTAAAAATAAATCATACCAAAAATTTGAAACAATTTATTGTGAAAAATACGCACCGACTAGGCCAATTCCACCTATACAAGAAACTGAAGAACAATCTGGCTAAGATGAAGACATGGATATTCAAAAAGGCTACTCCTCAATCCGAAACTGAAGAGTTTTGGAAACAAGAACTAAACGCATACTTTTATTCAGAGAGAGCATCAAAAGGGGAAATATTGTTGGAATGGTGGAAAAGAAATGAAGTAAATTATCCACACATTTCAAATATGACAAGAGACCTATTAAGTATTACTGCAAGTATTCCTTCAGAACGCCTTTTTTCAAGAGCTGGATTAGTAGTCACTAAACTTCGGAATCGACTTAATGCTGAGTCGGCTCGTTCATTATTATATCTTAATTCATGGTACACTTGTACGTTAAAAGATAAGCTAAACTTTGATTAGTGAAACTTACCTATTCTGCCCTACTATGGAGAAAGGCAGTAACTGCAAAAAAAAATGCAAAATGCGTTTTCTGGTGTTATGGTAAAGCTATGGACATTTTGAAACCGAATTCAACACAGAAATGTAGTCAAATATCTCATAAGTTAATAAAATCAATCAAATACCTACTGCTTTTTTATAAAAATGTAGTTTATGCTAATTTTCCACAAATTTCTGGTAAGCAGTTACTGCCTTTCTCCATAATAGGGCAGTATTCCTATATTTACCATATGCTGTAATACCTAAATATTTTTTAATGATTTAGGATTTTTTTTAGTTACCTATTACTTTTTACCTGTAATTGTGATATTCGCACTAACAATGTTAATGAAATATTTAATATTTATTTTCAGTTCAGAGTTTATTGATTTATTTTGTTTATTACAAAATACATTTATTTGGTTTCTTTTTTACTGTTTATTCTCTATAAGGTATGTATGTCCTCGAAAACACCATGCAGTTTTTGAATTAAGGTTTTATATTTTATTATAAGTTTTATTTTAACAATTTATATGCACGTATTACCAGCTCATAATGCTGTTTTTTGCTAATTATCATTCGTTTAAAGCGTATTAAGTCATTAAAATATTTCGAGATGTCTCGTCTCGTCTCGAAGGATTTTATCTCGTCTCGTCTCGTCTCGAAATTCGAGACAAAATGCTCTCGAGACGAGACAAAATGGCTTCGAGACGAGACGAGACGTCTCGTGTCTCGCAGCACCTCTAATTTTCTGCTAAGGTTTTTGCTCCACTGAAAGAACTAAAACGGTTTACACATCCTGTATACTGTAAGAATGTTTTTTTTAAGTATTTAAATTAAGTTTAATTATAAAGAAATAATTTTCTTAAATATTTGTCCTAAAGAAAAATTCTAAAAGCTTTTAATTAAAAGTATAAAAAAGCCAACTCGATTTTAATTTAAACAAATTAGTATAAAAGTGGGTAAACAATGTCAGGCAGGACATATTTTTACATGCAGGCCCTGCAGGCAGTAAATATGTATGCAAAGCCGTAGCAGGATGATGTTGGTGTACATATTTTAGTATTTTATTGTCTGTAGTGGAGGAAGTTTGAAAGTAATTTTACATTAGCTTCAGTTTTTTTTCGAGCTCCCTGTTACATTAGCTTACTTTGATGTTTGTACGGGTACATTATGACAAGTCGTAAAACGCACCACCACATACAAAATGTAAAACTTTCAGCAGAGAGACAAACGTATATAACATCGACGGATTGTATTAATACGGAACATAAAAATGTCAGAGCAAAGTAAAATAATATTCTAAATAGGAAGATATATGCTATATACCTATCTGGGATGGAATTTTACTAAAAACGAGTTTTTTTTTCTTAAAATAGATACACCAACAAAATCAGCTCCTAAAAGGCCGAATTCATAAAATCCGTCACACCCACAACGTAAATTTTTATTAAGATAATATTAAGTAATTTTTTCTACTCATACCTTTAAAACGCCCATTATTGTATATGTTTCCATGATACTTGTGGCTTTATGGCGTTTTAGTCACGGGCTGAAGTTAGTTTTAAGTTAGTTGACAGTTGTCAAATATCATATAATCTTAAAAATAAAGTGTCTTTTTTGTAAAATAATACATAAATGTGAAAATTATTTTAATATCTCAATACAAAAGTATTCAATAGTTCCTCAATGCCAATATTTAAAAAGTTTAAATGCACGTTGTACTGACCTGAGGATTTTGCCGGCAACTAGATTTATTTGATTAACCGTTATAAATTTCGAGTGAAGACTCTACCGTGGAGTGCCCGTAAAACATTATCTTTACTTTCACTGTGAAAAACTTAAACTATAGATATCGGATTTAACCGGTGGTTAGTCAATTTTTAAGTGATTCATTTCGATTAACATATACAAATTTAGTTTTAAGTAAGGATGGTTGCTCTTTTGTTTTATAGATAACGTTCTATACAAATATTTAATTTAAATCAATTTTAGATAACAATAGGTATTTGTCGTAGAAAATGTATAGTATGCAAGTCGTCTTTGAACTTTTCTAGACACTTGTTCGCAAGCTCGCACGCACTGTAAAAAAGGATTTCTTCAGCCAAGTTAAATTAACTTCATTCAAGATACTAAATGATTCCTATCTCTTCGAAACAATATTTTCTTGCCAGCAGTAAAAATTATTCTTGTGTTACATGTTTTCCTCGAAGAATATATTTTCTCCTTTTTAAGAACATAAGCAGTCTTAAACGAATGATAAAAACTCTTGTTATTAAAATTGTCGCATTTTGGGTCGAGAATAAATATTCTTGAATAAAAAATAAAATTACTTGAGAAAAAAAACAAAAATAATTGAGTTTTGGTGGAGTAGTAATTATTCTTCATTCAAGACATTATTCTTCGCATTAATCAAAGGAATTCTTCAATGAAACCGTTCTTTTCTTTGTAGAAAGATTTTGTGTCTTGCGTTAATAAAATGTATTCTTGGTTAAATATAATATTTATTTAATTTAAGACAAACAAGTTTTTGAAATTTTCTTCAGTATAGTTCATATTTAAGCTACATTCGGGATTTTTAAGAAGCAGAGGGGGGATAAACAATTTTGAACTTTTTTGACACAAAGATTTATTTACAAATAAATAAAAATAAAAATGTACATGGTGTCAAAAAAAGTTAAAAAATGGTTTACCCCTACTTTCTGGAGTATTCCATTCAGTCAATAATGACCTAATGTCTACGGCACTGTAATCGTTCGAATAATCACTCATTTTTAAACATTTAAGAAACACAAGCACGGTTACTTTTCAAATGAGGGTGTAGGACGTATGAAACAAGTTTATCCCCTCCCCAACGGACAGCTCGTAAATACAAGAAATTATCTAATAATTATTCTTGAAACGAAAAGTCAAACGATCAGATTTTCTTAATACAAGAACAATAAATTTTAATATTCTTCAAGTAAAATTTACAAGCCCTGATTCTCTTGTCCCAAGAAAAGGGTAATTTTTAGAAAATAAGAAATATTTTACTTGAATTAACGCAATGCGTTTCTTCAATGAAGAAAAATTCTTGAACCAAGAGTTTTTTTCAAGAAATATATTTACTATTTAAAAGAAATTGAACATTCTTGTAACAAAACATTCGTCTTAAATCAAATCAAAATTAACTCTATTCAAATAAATATTTTTAAGAAAAATAAAATTCTATATCTAAGAAATCCTTTTTATCCGTGGTACCTAATTAAAATTCATGACTCAAATGGCGCTTATCAAATTTGATACATAATATACTAAACTGCGCACCACTCAATGTGTCGCGACCAAAAAGTTCGTCCTTTTTCAAAATGACATAACTTTTTTGTTTCTTAAACGATTTTAATTTGGTCTGTAATGTCTACTAGCCCCATCCTCTGGCAATTCATGCTATAGATATGAAGCTCACGGTTCTTCAAGTAAATTTCGTGATATGTAAAACGGTGAAAAATTTCAATACCTTTATCCAAGCCCCGTTTGAAAAAAGAAATATTTGTTCTCGTTTTTACTTTGAAATAATGAAGTATTATGTCTTACCTTGAAAAGGTTTTTAAATTTTTCAAATTGGAATCTTAGCAACGAAAATATGATTTTTTTCCAAAAGAGTACATTTAAGGGTTTTTGGTAGGCAATACACTCAGTCTTTTTAAGAATAAGAAGATAAAATGGTGAAAGATTGTTCCTTGAATAATTCTGAAGAAGCGACAAGCAACAAACTTCCATTATTTTCAGAGGGGTCTAAGCAAAGACCACTTTTTCAAAATGACATTTTGGTAAAAATTTGCGAAAACTAAACCTGAACCGATATTTACGTTCGTAGCATGTTTTCACTAGTAATACCACTAGAGGTCAAATTATTTCCGGAAATTTTTTCGAGCTCATGAATATTTTGAAAATTATCCCGAGTCGAAGACGAGGGATAATTTTCTAAAAATATTCATGAGGGAGAAAAAATTTCCGGATTTAATTTGACCTCGTGTGGTATTCGGTAAGAAAATTCCACACCAAATTGTGTTTAAATAATTAAAATTTATTTTTTGATTTAACTTGACCTTGACTTGATTATTTAGTTACCATGGCAACTAAGTCAACCCCAACCTAAAAGTTATTTCAGTTTTGAAGCTGTCAAGCGGCACGACGTAAAAAAATGTGAAATTGTCTGCTGTAATGATCAATCATCGTGCAATGACTTATTTACCCGCATATTAGAGGATTGTGGCTCCTACTTGAAGAAAGAAAATTTGTTTTGAATTGTTCACGAATATTTGCATCTTAACTATTCAAAACTCAAAGTGCTAAATGGAAAAAAAGGTGAATAGAATAGTGTCTAAATATTATATATATTTCATTAGACATAGACATTTAATTTATTTCAAGTCCTGCATTTTCGCCATTAAGAAGAAAGGAGGTGTCCAACGAATATAGAAAACATCTAAACTTTGTAATGGAAATGTATCAAAATTATCATGTAAACAAATAAAAACCAGATTGTCAAACAAATATTCTGTCATTATAAACGTCAAAAAATTTCCAGTATAATTCGCTGTTGGGTACCCACGAGGAAAAAATTTCCACTAAAATTCAACCGTTGCCATGGTGATCTATCAAAAATACACGTTTTGATTGGTTAAAAATTACAGGTGTGGAATTTTCTTTATAATTTTGACCTCCTGATTCAGTTGTCAAATTTAAGTTCAGATAAAACCAAAATCACCAAGAATCAAAATTCGAAAACAATTCCCGGCTGTTAAATGTCTTAATAAAATCCGATTGCTGGCGTATTTCTTGCATATTTATAATTAAAATGCCATTTGGTTTTTTTTTGACGTCATCTTGTTATCACGATAGAAATTTGTATATTTTTTTAATAGGTTAAAAGTTAACCGTAAACTAAAAAAAAATACTATTTTTTAGTTATTTTTTTCTTAAAATATTAAAACAATACCATTTTAAACGTATAGAAAAAAACCTCGTCACTGTGCTTTGTTACAAAGTGTTCTTCACCAGGCACCGATAAATAGACTGTACCGGTCTTTGGGCCTCATCAGTTTCGGGTAGCCGTATGGGGTGGAAAATATCATTTAAGGGTTATAAACCATTATGAAGTAAAAAATTAAAGAATTTTGTTCATTTTTAAATATTGTCATAAAACAAAGTGTGTTGTTCCGTTGGCAAAACGCTAACGGATCCTGAGCATTTTTATGTTCGAATATGGTGTCTTATAAGTGCTGGAGTCGTAATTTTCTAAATGGGTCGGATTTAATATCCTTCATATAAAATGTAAACAGCATTAAAGAGCGCAAATAGTCAATTTGAAGCATGTGTAGTGGATTTAGTTGGCATTTCGCACAAGTGATAGCTGATTTTATACGGTAATAACACGGCACGTTTAAATTTTATTATTTTGCATACAACCTACAAAGTATTAAAGTGGCCCCTCTACATAATGATTCAATTAAATTTACTACACACTGCCGGTACACTTTTAACATACTTTATGGTTTTATTAAGCATTTATGAATATTAAGTTTCATTCCATTCTATCTTTAGATGAAGGTATTGAACTTGCAAAGTTGTGCTGTTAGCATAATCCCCAATGCAAATTTGTTGAATTTAAATGGGGGGTTGGTTTGTTTCACATCCACCCGATACAAGAGACAATAGAGATCTGCGTAACGCTAATGTACCCAAGCTAGAATTACATCCAATATTGACTTGCAAAATCACCATCTCTCGTCGACCAGCACGAACAGAAACGTGCTGCCGGTAGATGATCCACGACTTACGTTTGATTGATTGACGGCGGGACCGATACCTTCATTCCTTAATTGCGTGCCGCGAGTGTGTTTGCACACTCCTCTGGATCCCACGTTGCCTGCTCAACATCGATACGGTGCTAAATGACAACTAGAAACCATGATTTTCGTCAAGATATACAACAAACTCAAAACTTTCTCTTATCCCAATACCAATTTGAGGTATGGAGAAAAAAAACAGTAACCATTAATGCGCAGAACAGTTATTCAGTAAATAAACTATTCGAAATCATATTTAATGTGCAGAATATTGCTTGAGTAATCCGCGGGATTTTATTAGATATTGTACACAGAGAAGAAAACAATAACCATTGAAGCGAAGAACACTAATCCAATCAATAAACAATATCAATGTCAATCTACTATTCAAATCATACAATTTCTAATAACCTCACGGGTTACTTTGATAACATCAATAGTTACTTTTGTAACATCAATGAGTACCTAGTGCCCAGGATCTACAGTGAGCAATATTCTGAAATGATATTTTGAATAATATATTAAGTGGATTACTGTTCTGCTCTCCGTGTATGATTTCGAATAATATATTAACTGGATTATCGTTTTGCACGCTTTTCTTTTCTTCTTGTAACGAATATATTTGACCATGAGAAATTAATACTTAAAAACGGACAACTTTGGAGATTTGTTTAATAAATATTAGAAATACACCAAGTGCTTAAAGTTCTTTTCGTCAACGATATTGCCATCTTCAGAAGCGAAGTGTAACAGTTACATTATCGTTTAATTAACCCAACCTCACTTGGTCGTTTATTATTTCTTTTATTGTAGGCCCTGGCATATCATATCAATGTCTTATTATTTCTCATAGGGTAGTTGGTTAAATAAAAACAATAATAAATTTTCCGATGCGATATATACGAGAGTGCCTATAGTTCATATATGAGGCTAAACCTATCTACGAATCAAAAGGCCGGCCGGTTTTTCCGCATAGCCGTGTACAATTAAATGCGTACTTAAGAGGTAGTTTAATCCTTAGTATTCTTGTTTTTTTTTTAATTTTAAGTGAGGTGTCGCCTTTCTTTACCTGCATTTACCACTATTCAATTTCATGATCTTGCCATTTTTGCTGTATACTTAGCAGAAAATATTTTTTGTTCATAAGTCCCTATTTAGTTGAAATATCAAGGCAAAGGCCAGTTTAATGGAGCCCCGTCTTCAGGCTAATACTAAAAAATAAAATCTATTAATACTTAAATAAAGAGTATATGAACAAAAAACAAATAGTTAAATTTAAGGTTATACCTCTATAGCGCATTATTTTTGTTTCTTAGTTATATCTTTTTTTGTGTATTTCGGTTACGTGGGCGAAGTGTACTCTTTGATAAAATGGACTTTGTAAATGAAGGTAGAGTGTGTAGCGGCAGGTGGGCATTTCGTCAGGACACCGCATTTATTTTTTAAAGGAAAAACGAATTTTCCGACCCTCGAATGTGATTTTTTACGAGTGACCATTGTTTCCGAACACAAAGTCGAGTTCGGGATTAGGGCCCCCAGGGTCGCGCTGGACGAGGGATACATTTGTCGATCCCCAGGAGGGCTGGACGCAGGCGGCCGGCTCCGGGGGTGGTGACACGTTGTCGACCGACAAGATGACTTCTTGGCCGCCTCTCGTTCCGCCGTTGAATAATGGATGGCGGCGGAGATTGGACCATTGGACACGGGTCACGTCAGGACTTTACTATTCAACGCGCGACAATCTCAAAGGTTTTTCCTTTTCCATCCTCTTCCTATCACTCCTTAAAGTACGCTCTTTTATTTGTTACTAGATTTGCTCTTTATGCACTGTCCTCTTTGTCCATTTCGCACCTCAATATGTAGTGTTTATAAGCTTTTATTTTATTAACTTATTTAACTGCAATCCAGTGAATATTGCTCTGGGATAAAGTCTATAGATACTTACATACTAATTCATGGTTATTCTTGGACTATTTTTTCAAACTATTCAATAAACTTAAGGCATTAATAATACATCATAGACTAATCAACATCCATTTTGCTTTTGATTATACCTAAACAACACTAGATGACCATCTATAATGAATCAGTCAAAAATTACTAATTGTCATAGTGAAAAAGAAGCTGTAGCTGTTGACTAGATGTTGACTAGAATTATTAGTATACTAATAATTCTAGTCAACAGCAAGTCGGATATTTGGCAGTCAATTAATATGTAAAATTGTCAGCTGAATCCGAATATGTCGTCAAAATAAAAGTATAACAGTTTTTGAGAAATAGTAAAATTTTCATACAAACAGGAATTGACCATATCTTAAAAACTGCTCTACTTTCTTAAGTTTTGCTGAGAATTTCATTGACTATTAAATGTGCGGGATACATATTGCTGTGAACATCAGTTATTAGTGGCTGCTTTTTGACTATGACAAATGGTCATTTTTGACTTATTAATTTTAAGATAGACAACAACTTTTATCGGGTAATTTTCGCATGCTAAATCTAAAAAAAATTGGATTACATTTAAATCAAATACTTTAAACGAGAATCATTAGTAAGATATCATCAGTTCCAATCAGGTCCGTGTGCAGGATTTTCTCATGAGATAGGGTTTTATAATTACATATATACATTTAAAATAATAACACTGTCTTGGAAAATATGCAACAGAGCTGGGATATTTTTTTTCGGGTTCAGGGCATCCGAAAACTTAAAAAAATACCAAAAAAGGGTCAGACGAAGATTTCCTTATAATAGCTAATGTTCTATTTTTTTTTGATAAAATTAAAAAAGTGCTTGGTTTTGTTTTCATTCAAACTGAATGATCAATGCCAATACACGAGATAAACAATTCTAACTTTTTCTTGAAAAATAGAATATTGCGCAAATTTTAAGCTCTCTGCAAGGCTGTTTGATTTATTTATTCTAAAAGGCCAAGTAGCAAATCTGACAAAAACGTAATTTTCTTCAACTTCAAAAATCAATACAACCGTACGAGATATCCCCAATTTTCCTCCCAATATTGTAGAAAATTAACGATATTTGATATATTTTGATTTAAAAAATTGTTTAATTTTCACGTTTAGTTTGCATTTACAACAAAAATTGCAAAATTTACAAAAGACAGTGTAATTGTTGCAAAAGAAACAAACTGTTTATTTCATGTAAAATAATGAAATATATAATTTTATAATAATAAACAAAAAATAACACACAGTGGTAGGTACAAAAATAGTATTATATAATACTTGATAACTAACCCATGGGTGCACCAAATAAATTTAAGAAATTCTTAAATTTTTTATTATAATTATTAGAATGGATCACTAAAAATGATCTCTCTAAAAATAAAATAGTCAAAAATGACTAATTTGATAGTTATTAGTGGCTGCTTTTACACTTGTACTATGGTTAACCATATTAAATGGAAAATTGACTATATCTCAAAAACTGTTCTACTTTTTTAACTTTTGACGACATTTTCCATAATTTTACATAAGAATTGGCTGTAAAATTTTGGGATACCATGGTATTCCATGGTTAACCATGATACAATTGAAAAAGCAGCCAGTAATAACTATTAAATTATTTTAATTAGAGAGTTAGCGATCAAAATATTGATGCTTCTCATATTTTAACACTTAAAAGAAATTTGACATAAATTGTATGTTCAAATATGGGTACTTACTTTTATAATCATCGAAGCTTAGTTAGTATAAATATTTTACATGTAATAACGCCACGCAACGAAAAGAACGAGAAAAATGAAACCCCTAAAAATGCGCTCTGTTTAGGTGCATGCGCCAGCTCGGCGGTATCATTGGTTAGCCAATTATAATGTATTTTATATATATTTTACATATGAAAATTATTAATTTTTGTAATATAGACAAACATTAAATGTACAATAACATAATATCTAAATGACCATAAAAAGAAATTTAATGCAAGTAATTTTTATTTTAGGTAAGTTTATTATTATACGAGAGATAATGCAGATTATCACTAGGATGTGGTTTGCGTAAATCATCTACGTAAATAATACGCATTATTTTAAGTTTAATAATATGATATATATGATCAAATAAGTCATTTTTATTAATAACAATATTTATTATTTCCTTACTTTTTCCTAATTTTAAAGATCATTATAGTCGCCCCTCGTATATATCACAAAATCTGACATGTATAAGAATCTTTTTTTAATTTAAAACACAAATGGTTTAAATTACAGTAAATGTTGAAATTGGCCAAACCCAAATGTCTAACAATGTGAATAATAAGTTCATTATTACCGCCTTATAATGGTTACTATTATACGGAAAAACCCAAATAATGTAAATATTATGCAATAGGAGTAGAAAAATGTATATTATATAATGCTACTTTTTTACATACTTTTCATAAAAATTCTTATAAAAATATGGATGTAAAAAATATGTTTACCTTAATTTTTACCATAATTTTTATCAGTGCTGGAAAAACTAACAGCGTTTATTTTTGCTCCTTAAATACATTTTTAGAATTAAAATATGTATTTATTCGAGTTTTAAAACAAATAATAACGAAATTTTTCAATAAAATTACATTTTTTATACAAAACCTTCTTGTTTATCAGTAAATTTAAATCGGATAAAGAAAAGCTCTTTTAGCCGCAGTTTCAATTTAAAAAATCCTCGATTTTTTAGTAAAAACACATTTTATTCGTTTAAGATACATTTATTTTTTTAAGTTTAATTAGGAGCCGTTATCAATGATCCTTGATTAAAGTATATTTATTATAATATAAAAAACAGTTGGTTATGCAAAATGTCATTTTTGAATTTAGATATTTCTTGGCATTATGTATTAAACAACGATATTTGTAATAAATTAATTTTTATTTAATCTTTATTAAATAAATCAATTTTGGTATATTTTTAAAAAATGCGCAAACATATTTTATGCAAACAATATTTTAACATAATATTGATTACAGCCAAACCAAGAGTCGAACAAGTGTTTTATTATACTTACTTACAGACAACCAGAGGATTCGATGATATATTAATAAAAAACGAGGTATATAATGCCTATCTTAATCCTTCGTATTACTAAACTTAACATAATACCTTGAAATATCAGTATCTTAAAAGACAGTCGCATGATAAGAAAAATACAAAACTGGATCGTATCGTCAGTCTAATTAAATCAATAGGTGAAATCAGGCATGATTGGACATCATTTCCATCTTTATACTTTGTAATCCTGTTCGTGATGTCACTGTCTTTCTTCACCATCACTAAGAAGCGGACAAGAACCAAATCTTTTAAATTAATATTAATACCTACATTCAGAGTCGTGTTAAGAATTGTATGCAGAACATCGGTTTTCGACATTTTGATACTTTGAGTTTAAAAAAATTAATAATTAATATATACATACAAAGTACTATTACAAATTGCCAGAAGAAAAAAGTTGCTCTAGTTTCTCTTTTTGTTTAGAAATTATTTTGAAAAAGAAGATGTAGAAATTTGTTCTAAAACTCCTATTACAAGCCCTGCTTAAGAAAAATGTATGATTAAGCTTATTAAAACATAACATAATAAACTGAAGACTTTTTTGTATCAATGAGAATATTTTGAAAGGATTATTATCTTAAAATCCTTTTCTTTAATTTGTCTAGGATATTGGTAGTGGATATGTGCCGCTTTCTTGTCGAGGGATCCGTCAAAGCTTTCCTACACAATTAGGGGCAATGCGCGGGGCCTAAGTACAAAACCATGTAGCGGACCGGCAAACGTGAGTGATGGTTGACAGCTGACCGAGGTCCGAGCGACCACGACTCTCGGATGTTTCGCTGCTTGGATGTCTGCTGGCCTTCTTCCTTCTTATTCTTCTACTTGCCTGATCTTTGATCACGCATGCACAAGTATTTTTTTTATTTTACGCGCAACTCAGGTGCTGCACACAGCTAGGTCGCTGTATATTTTTAACGCTTCTTGTGTTTGTGGTAACATTATTTTGTTCTTCTTCTTGTTTTTTTGAAAATTGAGAATATTTTTAAAATATTACATAATGTAATTTACATTGACGAGCAAATTTAATTAACTTTGTGGTTGTCTGTAATACAAACGCTGTATTTAATTATTTAGAAATTAATGGAATAAAAGAAATATTGTGTTTTCTGTGGTGCCTTTTCTCTAAAAGTCAAAAAGTAAAATAAAGTATGGATTTTCCACGCTATAGCCTGCTCTCTAATAGTTATTAGTGGCTGCTTTTTCACTTGTACCATGGTTAACCATGGAATACCATGGTATCCCAAGATTTAACAGCTAATTCTTATGTAAAATTGTCCCCTGAATCCGAAAATACCGTCAAAAATTATGAAAGTGGAGCAGTTTTTGAGATATAGTCAATTCCATATTAAATGGAAAATTGACTATATCTCAAAAACTTTTTTAACTTTTGACGACATTTTCGGATTCAGCGGACAATTTTAAGAATTGACTGTTAAATTTTGGGATACCATGGTTAACCATGGTACAAGTGAAAAAGGAGCCACTAATAACCATTAAATTAGTCATTTTTGACTAATTCATTTTTAGAGAATGGGAAAACCATATTTCATTTTACTTTTTGACTTTTTATTTTAATTTTAGTATACTAAACAAAATGACAACTGATTTAATGGAAATTATAGTGAATTAAAAGTAGTTGAAATATTAAATGGATTTTAAGAATGACTATACCCTATAAAATAAATTGAATTTGTTTTAAAATGTTTGTTTATAAATGTATAAAAGAGTTTCATCATCATAAATTCTAAATGCTCGTTAACCAGGTGACATATAAAAACCAACATTGATGGACTAATGTGTCTAATGTGTAATTGCAGTTTAATTATTAAAAGGCTTAAAAATTTACTAATATTATATATAATTTTTTTATTTTAAATACCTATAATATAGGTCCTAGATATATTATAATAATTATTTACATAAAAAATGTTTAACAACACTTTATGATATTTTTTTTTAAATATTTTTAAAGAATTTGTGGGATTTATTTGGTTAAAGGTATTTCTCAGTTACTCTACTTTACAATTTTTTTTAGCTTCTGGAAAGCATGAAATATAAAACAGTAGAAAAGACTTTATTTACACGGTCTGTACCAAATCGGATAAGAAATAATTTTTCAAAATCGTCGAACCATAGTCGTTGGACTTTAGCAATGGTGCCAACAATTTTTATTGTCAACGCCAAAAGTCTCATGGCAAGTATACTTGCCATATTTAGCTCCATGAGACCACTATCCGTATACGGATGGTGGTTGGGCAACCCTGGCGTCCAAGCATTTGGTTAAAATGCGATTAATTTTTGGGTATAGTCCGCATACACATAACGAAAAATTCATAAAAAAAGTTCTTCAATTTTTCAAATCTTTTTTCGTTGCAAGCCTTTTTGGCCATCACTAAATTGTTCCAACACCCTTAAAAACCATCGACCAATACGGGCTAACAATTACTACCGTGGTGCATTATTAGTAGCTTTATCGTATTTTTGACATTACTTATAACCCAAATGAACAAAACATTTTTTTGTTAATATAGAAACAAAACCTATGCCTAGTCCTCTCCAGGTAAATGATTTTAAAACTTTTAACAATTAAAACAATTATTTCTTTCATATCAAATTTATCCAAAAAGTACACATCATTCTAAACACTTTCAAACTGTATTTGTCAATTCGGTCCGTGAATAAACAACAACTTTGTTAATCAAATTGTCCCCAGTTAGTTACAAATACCATTTTTGTTCTATTTTTATTGACGCGCCGAACAAAATAATTGACAGACACAGATTTACGAATTTCGAGCGCTGCAGTATAAAAGCAAATCAATTCGCAAACAAAAAGAAACGATACCGAATGTTGTACATAATTTAATTTAACGGGACACTTTTTGGCGGAACACTGATATTTCATTTACGTCAACTGAATTCTGCGACGGAATTATTCACAAGTTTACCGGATGACTATACCCTGATTTTTGATACGGTTGTATGACAAAATTATTTTTCGTTATACAACGGTAGACAACACGAAGTATAGATTAATTATTTAGAAAATTGTATCGATTTTTAACAAAAAATTTAATGTTTTTAAGACGTATATTAAAAAATCTTGTTTAATTATTAATAAACAACAGATATATAATGCCAGGCACTGCTGTAATAATATTTTACAAAACACACAAAAGGTTGTTCAACACTAAATATTCATTATGTTAAATAGTAAACAAGGACGGTGAATGGCTCAGCACCAACATCTGAGAATAATAAGTACAATATGTATGCATATATGCAAGTAATTTTCATCAAACTAGTTCACTTGCTAATAACTAATACAGGGTCTTGTTCAGATCCACCCTTATGTTTAAACACCATCCGTTATATCTGCTCCACGGCGTCGTATAACTGCAAATATTCCTTGATGTGTTTCTTTATTGCCACTTTAACAAGACCATTGGCATTGATGCTTCAAAAGTACATTAAATTTAATTTAATATCTGGTTCGGGGATTTTAAACAACAATTTGGTGTTAATAGTTTAACAGGAACGATTTTCATTTTGAAGTTTCACTTTTTCAATTTTATTTTGGGTAATAGATTGGTAATGAGTAAGATACCCAGCAAGCACAAACATCCTCAGGACGTCCTTGGACCAGCCTAAATGTCCCAGAGTGGGATGATCCTATAAGGACTTCCGGAGGACGTCCATAGGTTGACCTTATCGGACATTAGATCTTTTTTAGGTCCCATTTTGGGATATCCTAGGAACGTCATTTAAGGATGTCGTTAGGACCTAAAAATATCCTAATTAAAGTCTAAAATGGGCTGGTCATAGGACTAATCCCAGAGACATCCTCAGAATGTCCCGTTAGGTTTTTGTAAACATTTTATAATTTTTAGATATTTTGTTTGCACATTTTTCTATAAAATACTTTATCCTAATAATTAATATACATTTTTTAGGCACATCTTAAAAATGGCAATCAATATAATTATATAATAATAATAATAATAATAATATATATTACATTATAATTATAATTAAAAATTATAATTTTTTCAATTTAATAAACGACTTGCGGACTATACTTTTTCTACGACCATCACAAAAATTAAATAATGTATAATAATTATAATTATAAATTATAATTTTTTCAAGTTAATAAACGACTTGCGGACTATACTTTTTCTACGACCATCACAAAAATTAAATAATGTTCAAAAATTATATATAGGTAAATAATTATTTAAAAAATCTGACATCGACCAAATTATTCTAAAATCACTTTTTAGACCCTTTATTTTGATGGTCATAACCTTAAAAATTTAACTACAAACGCAATAATTTATTGTTAATGATTATTTTTTAATTTGCCACCACACGTTATGGTGGTAACAGTGTTACCGTAACACTAGAGTGGTGTAGAGAAAGCTTAGATGGCGTATAGCGTCCTTTTCACAGATTATGGTGTTCTTTGGTGCCTTTTTTTAGAAGAAATTCTTTTTCTGTGGCGTGAATCTCGATATCGTGTTCTCCATAAATTGTGTTTGTTATATTATAGTGTTCTCTTCAAGTTAAAGCTTAAATAAAACTAATTTGCTTGACTGGTTGTTATAATTTGGATATTTCAACAACCATCAGAAAGTTCCAGCTTATTAATAACTAGTGTACTTTTAAGTTTAGGGTAGTAAGGCTATAATAATTTTTTGTTCCATATTAGGTTGTCTTTTAAAATATGTAAAAATATACAGGGTGCCCCATTTAAAAAAATGTTATTTTTGTAATTACTTCGGAAACCCGAAATTCAATTGTTTTTCTGTTTTAATCAGAAGAAATAATGCCACTTTGCTACTTTGTAGCTGCAATAATAACGGAGTTAAAATGGTGAGCAGATAACTGCATTGTCCATGGACAATGTAAAGTATGTATTAATTTGGAATTATTATTTATTTTACATTTATAATAGGTGTTTATTTTTTATTTTAAATAATATATAAAATAATATAATTGGCTGTGTAAAATTATATATATATATTATTATATATTATATATGTATGCAGAATTAAAATAATATATTGTATAAAGTAATAAAATGGTATTTGATTGTTTAAAATGTTTCCCCAATAAATAACAAGGCCATTCAGAGGATTTCCTCAGGATATCCCATTCCTGGACCTACATATACCCATGGTACTTTCAGGGGACATCCTTAGGATGTCCTATTCCTGGACCTATATGGACCTAGGGATATCCCTAGGATATCCTAAAGGCCATTTGCAGGACGTCTGTAGGCTGGCCTTTTTTGCACCACTCGGCCATGGCTGGGATGTCCTGAGGAGGTCCGAGGACGTCCTAGGATATCCTTGGGATTTCCCAATATCCTGTAAGGCTTGCCTTAGGACGTCCTTAGGACAGACTTGTGCTAGCTGGGTAAAGACAAGATCCAGTCTAAATTTTGCTTGTTTTTGTCTTTTTTTGTTCATCATGATCTTAAAAGTTGAAAATTTGGAGGCTATTTTTTCTTTACGGGTTCCAAACAAAGCATTTCTTGATTTAAGAGAATATTACTGCCCTTCAGACCCGTATTAAAAAAAAACAATTTGATCGATTTTATTATGTTTACAACAACTGAAGGGGTCTTAAATGTCAAACAGCATATTTTACCTACGGATTTGAACTTACATACTTCCCAAATTGCTTTTACTTAAAAATTCAAGCCTTTGTATCATATAGTCTATGACATAGACCATCATTAAAATTCATCTTGGATTATTAAGAGAATTTCACCTATCAAGTATTTCTGATTTATCATCATTAGACTTTTAATTTATTAGGATTATTTAAAGACGGTTATTCCTTTTTTTCTAGTAGTATAAAAACGAATTTAATGCCGAACTATGGTAACTAATACAAAAACAATTCTTACCAATAAAATATATTCTTTAATTTGGAAGAAAACATTTTTTTTTTAATATTTTCCACTTCAACACCTTGTATTTCTGAACTGAAACGGTTGAGTTTATTGAGAAAATTAATTATATTTTAATGTTTTTTATTGATTCTCAAATTGTTTTCTTTTGGACAACCCTGTATATAATCTAGAAATAGATTATTGGCTTAATTCTGCGCGCGAAATTGTGCTCTGGTCCTAATAAAATTCAATATACATATATAATATTACAGAATATTTTGTAAGTGGCAATATAAGTAAAATTTTGTGTGTTGGGAAATGTTTGTTGCTTAATACTAATTTTGAGCATTTTTTACGGGAAACTTAAACTTGGTTTTAAGACTAATTTCACAAAATAAAAAACTTAATTTTTATAAAAAATGTACATACTCAATGGATATTACCCATTTTTTCAGAAAATCAGAACGGTAGACCTGTGGCATGCTAAAAGCACTTTTCATTTTACCCAAGCTTCTGGTTGCATTTATGCAACTTATAAGTTGAAAAAAATATTTCAGAGTTAAGTACAATGATACTTTATTAGTGTTCTAAGCAGAGTTGGGAGTACTGAGTATTTTTTTTAATGGATTATGCTATCATTACTAATTATTACTTGATTTTATAATTGTAATGAGAGAAAAATATTGAGTTCTTTTTATTTTTACTTTACCAATTTGATAATTACAATTTTTTTTTATTTTGTAATTATAATCAGAGAAAATATCAAGTACTTTTTATTTTAACTTAAAATGTTTACTGATTCTAAATATTTTTTTATTTATAATTAAAAAATAATAAAGAACAGAATACATTATATTTTTTTTTATTTGATTAGAATGGTGAATAAGGATACATCCGTGCTTGTTTATGTTTTTATTGCGACTAGTTTCGATCTATATTAGATCATCTTCAGGCAAACTACAAAAATATGTAAAATTATTATAAGGTTATGTTAACATGATAATGATAAAATTAATAGTTTAAAGTAACAATACAATGGTTGATAACAAATATTAAATACTTACATGTCAATAATTAAAATATTTGTAAAAAGGTTTATCAATTATATTAAATATATGCATAAAGATACTTTTAGATTCTGATTAAAATTATTTACAATATACAATGACTTGAAGGACGATGTATTCTTGGTACTTGTATTTTAATTTATATTTTAAGTACAATCAATTTTTTACTTTGACTTTAAACTTTTTGCATTACGAAGTACTAAAAAATATTATTTATTCAAATTAATAAGTACAATTATTTTTGTATTTTTACTTTAAATCAATTTAGAGTAAAAAATACAATGTATTGATAATTTTTATTTTCTCCATTCTCAAGTAACTTAAATATTCTAATGGCAATACTTTTTAAGTACAAATCTCGCAACTCTGGTTCTAAGTTAAGTACCTACTAAGGACATGTTTTGGCTAAAAAATATGTTTTATTCCATAACACTCCTTCATACTTGCTAGTTTTATAAGTTTATAGTTTTTCAAAATTTTTGATAACGTTGCTGGTCTCCAGTGCGATGCGATGAGTTTTTCTTACCTTACTTAAAATTAGTGAACTTGCTATTGTTTTAGATGTTTAGATGCTTCTGTTTACACTTAATTAATTTTATTGTATTTCATGCTATAAAGATTTATTATAGTTTAATAGCCAATTTAAATGAATAATCTAAAATTTCAAAATGAAATGTAAAAAGATGGTAAGCGCCGTATAAAAGTGTCGACCATTTAAAATGGATTTTACGACGCATTCGACAAACTTGTTTTAATCTGGGCAAGTTGTAATTGATAAATTATCTGGGCAACAGGTTCACTGGAACCGTGTAATGACAGCGTTTTCGACTTTAATGGTACATCACCGGGTTCAGTTTTATTGCGGCAGCATATCGCCATCCTGCAAATACAAACAATAATTGTAAATAACACCGTATCCGCAATTGGCAGTGCAAGACCGTCTGTTATCTTGTTTACCGCAATCGCGGACACACTATGAGGAATTCGCACAGATCTTGTTTCCAGTCTTGACTTTCTATATACGTATACCTTAGTCTAGGATTATGTATCGTTTTGTTTTACTTTAATTTTAATTTATATTAGTGTTTCAGGTTAATATTACATTAAATATTTCCAAGGCTTTATCTGTGGTCAGTTAGTCAAATAACAATTACCTACGTTCCATTTTCTAGATAGTAAACCAATTATTATTTATTATATTTAAAATTACATTTTATTTAATTAAAAAATAAGATTTTGCAAATTTAAATATAGGTATTGGGATAATATAAATACTAAAAGAAATTGAGCTAAATAATATTGTTCAAAAACGTAATGTATCTTAAAAGCAATTGAGGGGCTCGGTGCAAGAACCGGGTATCACCATATTTTTGCTAAATTGAGTTATATAAAGATACACCCTTCAGTAGTACGCATCGTTCGGTGCGCAAACGGTGTATACCCACGTTAGCGTTAACTTAACTTAATCAGATACAGGAGATACCAAAGAAATTATTCTTTGGAAAATAATTTTTAACAAGGTGTTTATTTTCTCCTGAATATTTTTCGAATATGGAGATACCCGGTTCTTGCACCGAGCCCCTCAATTGATATTTTATTACGAATTCTATAATTCCTAAGTTTAAAAAGAGATTGCGTGTTGGTTAGGATGGTCCTAACAAACTACTATTTTTCTTGCACAAAAATATGTGAGTTTAACATTTTATAAGAACAACCGAATATTTTTTAAAACTTCGAAAATGTTGTTTTTTTAATTGTCACATTATTTTTATTATTTATTATAATAATAGTTATTTATGTATTAAGGGCATAATAAGGTTTTTATGGTCCGAGGCGCTATTTCGAGCCCGAGCGCGTTAGCGCGAGGGCTAGAAAAGCGTCGTAGGACCATAAAAACCAGTTATGCCAGCAATGCATACAAAACTTTATGCAAGATTATTATATTATTATTTTTAATATTTTATTGTTTTTAAAGACGTTTAGGTCAAAGAATTTTTGTTATAATTGTCATATTATAATGTCAACTGACATCAGTCAGTTTTAAAGTTTAAAGATGAATGAAATTGAGGAAGCAGCTGAAAAGGCGAAAAATTGCGGCATGCTGCCGGAAAAATCAAAATCTTTATACGAAAAAACTTACTTCGAATATATCAAATGGTGTAACATTTTTGTTTTTAATTTTTGACGTTTCATTATAGCCCGCTGGGTCATAATAACGCCCGCGGGCTATAAAAAGACGTTTACGTCAAAGAATTTTTGTTATAATTGTCATATTATAATGTCATCGTGCATAAATATATTTATTATTGAACACTTAAGGTTGTTTTTAGGTCATTTTCAATTTTTTTTTAAATATTGAGTAGGTAACTTTTTTTTTAACGCTTTACATATTTTTATGTAAGATTAAAAAAATAGTTGGTTTGTTTGGGCCACCCCTCTCCCAAATAAACATTAATGAAGCAAGGATTGGTATGCATATATATATGTATGGTATGTATATATGTATGTATATATCGTCATATTCCTGCCAAAAGTCACAAACTGATATTTTTGAAAATCTTAAAAGCTATTTTATATATCCAAATTTACCATACATACATACATGCAGTGTTGTAACAGTTACAATATTTTCAGTATCTAGCTACAGTTACAGTTACTTACCAAAATTTGTAACTAGATACAGATACATATTTTATTGCAGTAACTAGTTACAGATACAGTTACCTTCAAAAAGTATCTAGATACTTTAAGATACATACAAATTATTTTTTGCTTTAAAAAATTTAAAATAGAAATAAAAGGGAATTTTAAAGTGACAACAAAAATATATATGTATGTTTATTATTTTTTTTTATAATATTTAACTTAAAATAACTTATTTTTTATAATATTTATTTTTTTTAAATAAATAATAGTCGCAGTTTAATTAAAAATGTATCTTTCTATGTAGATACCTATATATTAAGCACACAGAGAAAAGATTTATTTCATATAACTTCAAATTCATTTGTATCACGCAAAACCTTGAATTGAATATGGCGAAATAAAGAAAGTATTTCAATTAAATAAACCGTCTATTTGAACAATATATTTGATTTAATTTAATGTGTATTTATTATAAGTTATTGGGATATTTCAGGTAATATAGTTAAATAGTTGAATCAACTATGTTTGTTTATTATAACTAAATGATATATTTACCACAATATAGTTAAACTTTAGTACAACCCAATTTTTCTTTGTAACAAAGAGATGGATTATACAATATATTTACACCAAAGATTGATATATTTCACACAAATAAATAAAATATTTTCCGAAAAATGTATAGAGTTGCTTTAAATTAATCTATATTTTGTATCAAAAATATTAAATACTTCGTTCAAATAATTCCAAATAAATGTTTAATTGACATGTTTGTTTCAAAATTATGTTTACCACTAATTATTATAATGAAAAAAATTACACATTTTCCAGATTTTTTCCACATTTTCATTCATATATAATTATATATAAAGGTATTTTTTTCTGGAAAATGTCTAATTTTTTCATTTAGTAAAGACAGAATGGTCTTGCCGTTTCAGTATTACTGAAAATGGCTTGAATTACAAACACAAGCCTGGCACCATATATCTGAGCAAATGGTACATCAAATTTCATATTAATATATATATATATATATATATTAATAAATACAAAATACACTTACTATAGTCTTTAAACACATTTCATATCATGTTCTATCTTTTATCACCCATATACATATACACTGAAAAAAATTATCTTACTTTTATTTTACTTTTGTAGTAGTAAAGTGACTTTGACTAACTACAACAGGGACATTGTTATTAGGATTAATATTAAATGAGAGATACATACCACTACGAAATGGTATACTCTGTAAATTAAATTTACCACTACTATAAGTAGCACGGATTATAACAAAATAGTTAAAAATTGTACAATTCTGCGTCATGGATAATTTTACCATTACAACTGGTTCGTAATAAATAGCTTACCACTACAAATAGTATTTTTTTGACGTTTACCACTACTGTGGTTAATACTAATAATTTTATAATTAATGAAATTTGGTACGAATCAAGGAGCAACGGAAAATTTGGCCATTTAGTGGTTGTCTGTTTACGGCTTTGCATAGTGCGTAGTTTTGTGATATCATTCTGTTTTTATCGTGTTGTGAGTAGGTGTGAAACAGTTATTTAAGGACTGGGATATTGTGGAACTACTCCCCATTTTAACCGGTACGGATCGTAAAACGCATTTTACCTATAGGTATTATAATATTGATTTTTGGGGGTTAACTATAACTCGTTTTCTCTCGATGTTTTAAAATAATACCTACCTAATGCCTATGTTACCGGCAAGGTTTTTACTTCATTCACTAGGAAGTGTGCGCAACACTAATTTAGAAGAAAAAAAACTACAAACAAAAATTAAATTAACAAACACATGTTATTTATACATTGGTTGGGTTGGGTTTTTACTGCATAATTCAATTTCTCTAAAAATATTCGTACGATAATTTAAGGATATTTGTACGATAATTTAAGGATCCGCCATGTTTTTTATTATATTTAGTTATTGCATAATTTTTGTAGGTCCTATTTAACTTATATTTTTGTGGAAATTCATATAAATAATTTTATTTTAATAAATAATGTTTTTAATATAATTGTCATTTATTTACTACCTTACCGTGCTGTTGAGAAAACCTAATTATAGGGGTAAGTGCAATCAATAATACAAATTAAACAATGATTTTGGCTAAGGTTCCCCTTACTGTTATATCCTGTTTTAAAAACTATTTTAAGTAGCTAAAATAATATATATTATAAGTAGAACCACCATATTGGAACAAGGTGGGGCCAACATTGTTGATATAAGGGATTTATATTGTAAGTCTTTATGGGGCCAATAGAGAGTTGTGAACATTTTGTAAAATATATCCCATATATGTTTTCAATATTTGTTAAATATTTACCACCCTTATTGACGACATATAGGAGCTCAATATTAGTGCAATAATGGGTTTCAACGTGGGCCCTGAAACAGGTTTACAATGTAGGTCCCATGTATTTTTTTAATAATTGTTGAATATTTACCACCCTTATTAACGACATATAGGAGCTCTATATTTGTGCAATAATGGGTTTCAACGTGGCCCCCAAAACAGGTTCCCAATGCAGGTCCCATATATTTTTTAAATATTTGTCGAATATTTACCACCCTTAATGACGACATATCGGGGCTCAATATTTGTGCAATAATGGGTTTTAATATGGGCCGGAAAATAGGTTTACAATGCAGATGGGCTGCTTTTAATATGAGTACAGTAATTTCAAATCGTATTGTTTCCTGAGGCAGTTTTACTAGATATCTAGTATATAATATACATTTATTACAATATTACCTTGCAATATTCATGCAACTCAACCTTTATGCAATATTAATGCTCGAAATATTGCACTATTGCACATTGCCTCGCAATAATGAATAAAGCTTGCAGCAATATTACTTTGCTTAGTGGGATGTATCCATGTTTTAGTCATTTTTTACCTTTATTGTAGTAATATTAGGGCGCTCTATTAGTGTAATGTGTTAGAGCGTAACGTGTTAAAGCTTAACGCTAAGTATATTAAGAAATCTTTTAAAGATGTATTTTGGATGTTTAAAAAGTAACCAATCAAACCTTTTGCCCTGAAATGTTTTTTATTTTGAAAATGCAAGTAGGTACTATTTACTTATGGATTTTAATTTTAATAACTAATAAACGCTTTTATTGTATACAATTTTTTTTATTATTTCTAAATACATAAAAAATTTGAATATTAAACAAAAATTAAAAATCTTAAAACCAAAAATGTGATCACACAACACACTCAGTTTAAAATTAAATAACAAAAAATTCTTTTAGTTAATATATTATAAAATCACATAAATTTCAGAGATATTCAAAATTATACAAACTTACAGAGATATTCAAAATTATACAAACTTACAGAGATATTTAAAATTATACAGGGTGTTTGGTAGGTCGATGCAAAGTTTTACGGTTTTCGAGTTTTTCGAGAATTTTTATTTTCTTTGAAAAACTACTACCACTAAAATAAAACATAACACATTGATGTTATTTTTTTAAATAGCTTAAAGTGTGTCTTTTCAGAAAATGTTAAGTCAGCTTGTCCACATTATTAAAAAAAAATTAAAAAAGTTTCATGGTTTATTTTAGAAATAATAGGAGACAAATATAAAAAAAGTAGTTTTTCAAAGAAATCCAAAATTCTCGAAAAATTCAAAAACCTATGGTATATACATATAACATATGTTTGGCTTAATTAACTCTAAATGGCCTACCCTATCATCTCTCCAAGACCTTCGAAACGCCCTGTACTTACAGAGATATTTAAAATTATATTTAACGAAATCTGCCAAATTTTTGTTTGTTCTATTTTTATTTTTGTTCAAATCCTAAAAAAATGGCCTATTAATATTTTAAACTCTGTTGTGATTGATAGGGACAGGGTAATCCCTTATAATGTCGCCCACCTTTAACTTTTTTATTTTTAGTGTCCCAAAAAATATGGTTACAGGGAAAAACAAAAAGTTTATTTTTTCTTAAAGGATCACCTTATATGAATTTATTTTTTGATTCCTTGTAAATTTTTAAGCATAATTCTTATAACAAAATATATAACTTAATATGCCTAAATTACCGTTTCTGAAATATTCGCTTCTGAAACGTTTTCATCAAATATTCTTTGGTACGTTTACATCTGACACTTTTTGCATGAAACTTATGTCAGACAGCTAATGTAACAATCAAAAATATATTTTTGACATTTTTGATTATTTACATTGTTATAAATTTGTGTCTGACATAAATTTCATGCAATAAGTGTTAGATGCACAGACCGAGGTAGGTCTGTGGTTAGATGTAAACGTTCCATTACAAATCAAGTAGCCTTATGATAAAAAAAAGTATTTTTCTCTGTATACTGATCATTTTTCAAATTCTACATAACCATACTTTAAAATTTTTTGGAACACTTAAAATAAAAAATTTAAAGGGGTGCGACATTCTAGGAGTTCATTCAAACATTACGTTATTTAAATGTACTGCATACAGGGTCACCCTGACAGGGTGTTAAAAAAAACTATCAAATACTTTAAGGAGTCAAAATAACACCTTTAAATAATTTCAGTAATAATATTCAGTAAATAATTTCAGTAATAATATGAAAAGCTTACCGCTTTGTCGAGCTTTTCGGCCTTCCTCCCAGTCCCTAGATCCTGCTAAAACATAGCTGATGGATGCATATATGTCGGTTTCAGTGGTTTCTTTAAATTTATGTTTTATCACATCTGAAAAAAATTACATTAAGAATTGCAATAGCACCTTTTATTATTTTAACCTTTCAATGCTTTGCAGACTTTTAGTTTTGAGAAATCCTTTTTTCCTTTCTTTCCTTTACCACTGAATTGTATGGAGACTTCCTTACTAAGTATTTTTTTTAATATAAATTTAACTGTTTCCTTTAAGTCTTTTCCTCCCAAATAAGAAATTTCCTTGATCTAAAAGTACATAAAATTGTTAGTAAATGCATGTAAAACTTCACTATTAAATTTTGTAGTAGCAAAGCGGCGTAATTGACCATATGCAAGGAATGCGGTCGCTGTTGCCAATGGTAAAAAAATAAAATTCCCTATTGGGAACATTCAATTATATTACGTTGGCTACACTGAAATTTTAAATTTCCCGCACAAACTGACATACATTCCAGTAAAGAAAAAGATAAAGAAGGTAGTTCCAATGTTGTATAATAAGTTAAGGTGCGAATTTCAAATGTGGGAATTATTATTATTTATTATTATTAAAAAATAAAGATAGAAATTAATTTAGTTTGTGCGGGAAATTCAAATTTTCAATGTAGCCAACGTAATATAATTGAATGTTCCCAATAGGGACTTTTATTTTTTTACCATTGGCAACATCGACCGCATTCCTTGCATATGGTCAATTCTCCGGGGTTTTTTTTACTTTTAGCTTATTGCTATTTAAAATATTAATATTTATTTATATGGGGTCTATATTGTTTTTAGACATTAGCATATTAAAAGTATTTTGAAAAGAAAACATGAATGGTGGGTACCTATCATTTTGACCAAAGCTTTTGAAAAGCCGCGATGTTATTTTACTAGTTTACATTGTTAAAAAATGCCTATTTATTTATATGGGTCCAACGTGGCTTTTCACAATAGACGCTACATAAGACGCAAATCGTTAAAAAATGCATATTTATTTATATGGGCCCAACGTGGTTTTTACACATTAGACGCTTCTAGAAATCTTTCTCACAAACTTTATTTATAACATTAGTAAAATGATCTACAACAATATTTTATTGAAAAAATCACCGTTAAATAAGCTTGCGTAATTGAATTTGTTGGGGATTTCGTCATATATACTAGTTATTACTTGTGTTATTAAAAACTTATTTGATATTGACAATTGGCTAAAAACAGTTAAAAAAATAAGCGTAGTATGTAATAAAAAACCGTCATGGGTTACTAACAAAATAAGCTTGTCCTAAAATAATAAAATAAACGAAAAAAGGTTTATTGTACGAAAACTTCTCACACAAGATACACCTTCTCACCTAACTGCACCAGAGACAACACTGACTACCGCGCACCAGTGGTGTGGCATAACACGTTGAATCCAGTGTTGCCACTTTGTGGGGTATATCCTGATTCGAGGGATTTTTGAGGTCTGCTCAGGACAAAGGGATATTCACGTATTGTTGAGGAATATTTTAAAAATCTGCATTAAATCAAATAAATACTTCTTTCTCTTGTAACTCGTCAATAATTTCGTTTTATTTTATTAATCCACAGTTCTTACCATCTTGTGATTATATATTATAAATTTTTTTTCAGAAAATTGCCTGACCTAAGGATTTAAATAGACCTTGGGGAGATTTTTTTCTGTCATTTATACGTTATTTAATGTGATTATGTATATTAATTTGTAAAAATTGGTGCCGTTTTATATTTGAAACTATTTGAATTGGAACATAAGTTGGCGGGATTTTTAAGCAAAATATGGGATATTTTATGCCTGCGGGTGGGGCAGTTTGTTACAAGGGTAACAACACTGACGCAGATGTGATGGCACAAAATTTAATAATAGATAAATACGTTGTACTTTTTATCCAAATAAAAAGGTCAGTTGAACTTGGATAATTAATTCTTGTACGGTTAAACATATTTTAAAAACAATTTAAATCGATTAAATGAAGCGCCTACTGTCTACTTATAAATGTCGTCGTGTTAGGTAATTTTTACAGTGTAATATTGTATTGTCATACTGGCTTTTTAACGTTGTATTTTCCAATATTACATACCAATGTGCACATAACCTATATGGGCACCATGGTATATTGTAAACATGTATACATAAGAACATACTTTTTTGGCTTTTTTTAACAATTTTTATTAACGTCAGCAACGTTTAAGATTAAATATATATATTATATATAATTCGAAAATGTCATTATATACTATGCATGCATATATAAATTATATATTATACATATATAAATAATACATATTATTTTAAAATGGGAATTACTTTTATGGCGCCTTTATTGATTATGCAACAATCTTTAAAACCAATATTTAACCTTTATGAAAAATGTACATTAGACACAACATATGGAATATATGTGAACCCACGATGGGACATATATAAATCATATATATTATTTTAAAATGGGAATAACCAATATAGCGCCTATATTGGTTATGCAACAATCTTGAAGTCCAATATTTAACCTTTATAAAAAATATTCATTAGATCCTATATATGGAATATATGTGGACCCACGATGGGTCATATATAGGTAAAACCGCTCCAATATATCAATATTGGGCCAACGTAAAACCCCTTGTCACCCCACATTGGGTTCTACGAATACATATTGGTATATGGTACGCTTAGTATATACTAAGCGTACCATATACCAATATGTATTCGTAAGTTTCAACAGTGTGTAGTGGTAAAAGGTTTTAATAAAATGGTTATTGTATAACAACATGTAGTGGTAAAATTTAATTAAAGCAGTAGTGGTAACGATCACTTTGCTGTAATGTCAATTCGTAACAATAACTCATTACCATTCTGTAATGGTAGCAACTAAGGTTCTACTGGTTGGCGCCTATTTTACCATTACCATGGGTACCGCTGACCGCTTTTTTTTTTCAGTGTATATGTGATACACACACCTATAGGTACAGATTTGTTTGTCAAATACGAAATTATATTATGTCAAGGGATATGTATAAAAACTGCAAGTTAAAAAAAAACTAACTTTATTTAAGTAAAAATAATAATAACATTCTACATTAAGTATATTACCAAAATATCGTTGTTATCTATTATTATTATTATTATTATTATTATATTGACTATCTTATATGAATCTTCGATTGTAATCATAACCTATGACAAGATGTTGGATATTTGTTTAAAAGTTATAAGTTATTATTTAAATTAATCCTAAAACAGTATCAATTAAATATTCCTGTAATATTTACAACAACTTTAAATCAAATATGGCCGGCGATATCTCACGTGGTGCGCAAAACAGTTTGGGTTTTCGTTCGCATTTTCACGAGATCGAACAGACCTTGTTGTGTGGATTGTGATTGTACCTATTATAATTATCAACCCCACGACCAGAGCACGCTGTAGGCCCTAATTTACCAATATGCAACATTATAATGCTCAAAGAAAATGTATGTAAAATTTACCTACCTTCGAAATATGGAAATAAATCCGGTTGATCCCCATTCCGTTAGCTTCTGGCGGCACTGATACCTATAGGTATCCCTATATATACCTATATATAGGTAGATAATAATCAGAAATAATAAACTCACTAAAATATCCCTTCTGATTTAACCGGGACGACGCTAGTGCCACAACTAAACTAAGTAACGCATTCACTGCCTTAATCACGAAGGCATATTTCTTACAAGGAAATAAGATTTGGTTGTACCAAATAAAGGCAGTGTTATGAATATTGGATTATAATATTGTTATTATCAAACCAAACTTTATTTGGTTCACTACAATGGATCCACTACTTAACCTAACATTAAGCTGAATCAAATGAAATGCTCTTGTTTCAAAAAAATTACCTTAAATAAAGGATCCCGTAATGAGAAATAAAGCAGTTGCATCGTTGAAAAGAAATGTTATTTTACTGAAATAAAAATAGATTTTTGCCAACATTATGGTTTTGAAAGCCACATTTATTTGACATAAGAACTGCATTTTTCTCAGTGCATATATGGTAAATTTGGATATATAAACAATAGCGTTTAAGATTTTCAAAAATGTCAGTGACTTGGCAGAAATATGACGTTATATTATAAAAGTATCATACTTTAAGTATGCCTATGGTTTAGTTTTAACTCATTATTTTTATATGCCTTTTGCTGATTCTTGTTAACTATATTTATGAGGCTTTACTTTTAAAACATTTACTATAGGTAGAAACTTTTAATTTAAAAAAAATCGAACGAATTTTTATTGTCGTTTCATATTGGTAGATATATTTATAAAAAAAATTAATTTTTCTAATTTTAAACAAATTATTAGTATACATATATGTATAAATGTTTTATTATTTATTTATTTTATACTTGTTTATTTGAAACTTGAATTATTAACTATTAAAAATATTAAGATTAACATGGAAAGTTTTTATTCAATTAGAATGTGTACATAATGTCAGTTTACAATAATAACATTTATTACCCAAGGTTAATAATTTAGAAACTAATGTAACAGTAACTGTTGCCAAAACATTACTTTGATCAGGGTCCAATTAATTTATATTTAGATGATAAAATAATTAGGATTATAAGTCTAATAAACATTTTCCATGTTAAAATAGGCTAAATTATAAAATAAAAATATAATATTATTAAAACAATTTGCTTTAAAATTGAGGGTTTTTATTTCTAGTTCGTCTCTTTATACTTTATCTAAAAATAAATAACTCAGTTCGAATACTTATAATCCCTAGTAAATATAACACCAAAAATAAACAGCAACATTAAAGTTATGTGTCTATAATTATAAGCAGTGATAATTTGCCAAAGATGAGTCTAAATATTAATAAATTATTAAGTAAATTTGTTTGGAATATGTTTTACAATTTACTATCTCTAAAAATTTACTGACAGGTTTAGTTGCTTGAACATTGGCCAAATTGCGAATTGGATGGCATATTTCTTACGTAACTTCAGATTTACATTTGTATAATTATTTTACTAAATAAACACATTTACAATGTACGAACGCACTGTGAGATCTGGGAATCGCACGTATTCAATTTATTAGTTGGCAATTAGAATAAATTACGTTTATTCAGTTACAATTTTAAGGTAGTTGTGGTACAGTATTGTCAAAAATTTTTAGATTATACCTACGCACCGTAAAAGTATACGAGCTTGTAGCTAAGTGATTCATAATTTGTTCGCAAGACTGTACCCTGGAGACGTTACGTAATACTTTCAAATATTTTCATAAGTTTTAATCCGGCAACGTCGCACAGACCGGTATTTTGACCTAAAACGTGGCCAAAAATATTTGGACACTTTTTCTTTATCAAAAGGGTAGCAAATGACCAAAAAACATATTTTTAAAGGTATACAAGTGATATTAGGTACTTTTACTATAAATAAAAAAATGTATGTATTCACAAATTTATTTATAAAAAAATTATAAAGTAGCTACTTACATGCAAGTAATGCAATAAAAATATTAAAATTAAACATATATTAAAGTTTTTGTGCCCTTTAAAAAATAAAAAATACATCCATTTACCTAAAAATCTTATAAGATCGCAAGTGTCTGTTTTCAAGGGTACATTTTTTCGTGATGTGGAAACATGTGGATGACTTTGATGGCTGCAATTATTCTAGATATCCTAAAGTTTAATAAAATGTATTGCGGATGCCGTTGCGAGGTGTTGCCGATATTTAAAAACACCATTGTTTGTTTAAGAAAACGAGAAAAATTAAGAATTTCTAGGTAGTTAATTATAGTACTCGATATAAATAAATAAAGTTTATAACACAAATGAAATATTGCCTAAAATATTGTACATACCTTAATTGACGACATCCATATTAATTTCTTTCACCAAAATCTCTTTTAACATAAGAAACAACACAGCAAAAATTTGTTTTTTTGTGGAGTGTCGCGAACGAAGACCTACGATGTAAAAGAGCGCTAGGTTCTAGCTGCTAGTACATCGGACTGGGATGGCCAATTCAAGTTTCAACTACACCAAAAGATAGCCATGTTATCTAACTTCTTTAAAACAAAATCTTAGATCTGGCAATAAAAATTAACAAAATTGATTTTTGGCCACGTTTTAGGTCCAAATACCTGTCTGTGCGTCGCTTATGCTCAACCAATAGATATATTCGAGACTGAATCAGTCCGTTTGAATTTACTGCGGAAATAATATCTATACTCGCGTACAGCCTTGCCAAATTGTTTTTATCTGACACTAGTGATGTATACTTTTTACAAATTGTTGAACTTTAAACGGTTATTTATAAACAATTGGACGGTCAAAAATTTTTAATTATTTTTTTTTAAACTCAGCAAAAATACATTAAAACACTGTTAGTTTTTTGAAAGCTTCTGACAGTTAGTTTTTTCTGTATAACTAAGAAACTGGTACAGAAATACAGAAAGCCTATACAATCCATGTTAATTATCCAATTTTTAATTGAATTTATCTCGGGTTAAAGACGGTCAATCGACTTCAAATTTTAAGGATATATGTATTGTCATGTCCTTAATAAGTATACAAAAATTTAAAATTTTCTGATGGTATGCTTACAGCACGATAACTACCTTAATACTTGAAAAAGGACAACTTTGGTGATAAGTTCTTTTCGCCCACTTTGTGTTTTGTTTTGGTGTTGGCAAATATTTTCAATATTTCAAATTTTAATATTTTTTTTAATAAAATGGAAAATTAATAACAATGTATTGATAAAAACTTATATAATACCAATGTTATATAACATAAATATGTATACCTATACCTACCTATCAATACATTATTTAGTGGTGCCTTCTAGACAAGAGTTGTGTAAGTCTAACTCTTGATTAAAAAAGCTTAATGCGGTCTTGTCTAGATTAACTAGTCTAGATTATTATTTCAGAGTCTAGATTATTATTCCAGAGTCTAGACACAGGTCTGTGAGTCTAGATATAAATTATGCGTCTGCGCAATGTAACTCCCACTCTTGTTTTAGAACCAGTCAAAACAAATCACTTCCGCCACGTGCAGACACAACCCATTGCGTTTTTTTGCACTAAATTAAGCAGTAAATTTATTATTATTTAGGTTAGTTTTCGTTGTTTTACTACTGGTTAATACTAAGAAGCATTTTAAAATATGGAAACAAAGCGTTTAAAATTTTCCTGTACTTGCAATGCAGATAAAAAACATCGCAAGTACAACTGCCAAATGATAATAATAATTTTAACAAAAAAGAAGATACTTTTGCGTGTGATTCGATAGATGAAGATAAAAGTTATGAGCCTGGACCAGACGATTTTTCAGGTAGTGTTTTTTCGCCAACCAACAGTACCACCACATCAACAATCGATTAATCGATGGCTTAAAATTTTAAGCCATCAACTTCACGTACTTCAACATAAATCCACTTCAAAGACAACTCAACATAAGGAAAAAGCCCTTAATAAGGTTATTGGCAAAAATAGTTTTAAATATATCTAGAAAATATGCCCAAGATAAGCCCCAAATATATGTAGAAAAAAAGCCCAAGATTTCAATAAAATATATATATTCTTTTTAATAAAAAAATAATAATTAAATGAAGTGTTTTTAATATTTTTTAAAAACTTAAATTTAATCAAGTCTTGAAAATAATCAAGAGTTTTGGCTTAAAGTCTTGTCTTGTCTTAATTATAATTAAGATTTTTGGCTAAGGTCTTGATACACTTAGACAAGATATGTTGACGGTCTTGTCTTGATATTCTAGACAAGACAAGACAAGAATCTAGAATGTCTTAGTATGACGGCAACTCTAACATTATTATTGCTTTTTCGTTATATTAAAAAAAATATATAAAAATCGCAAAATTGTTTTTGAGAAACGAAAAGTTTTGAATCCAAAATTATTAAACAAAATATTTTATAGATACTCGTTCGTAGGTACCTATATCTTATTTTAAAAATACAAAAAATTTAAACTGTTTTGGTGGGGAACAAAAAATAATAATTTGGACCACCTCTTTACACAGCTAAGAAGCATTAAACTAAACGTATATATTCTAGTGTTAGGGAATTGGCATCATTGAGTCGAAAGGGGGCGCGATAATGGATCAGGTCCCCCAGGACCCTGCATTAGCCACCCCTGTTTGATATCTGTCCCCGATGTTTTTGCCGCTGCCGTTTGTTCTCAACGCTATTCCTACCTACTTTCCTCAATTTGACTTTCCACTCGCTATTTACGCTGGATAATTGTTTATTTGTTAAAGAAATAGAGGTTTCTGGAGCTTTATATAAAGCTTACTTAATAGGTAATCCTCTAACTCTGATAAAAAAATAAAAAAAAAATTTTTAGCAGCTTAGTTAGAAATAAATTTAAAAAATTATTCATTAAAGACAAAACTCAATCCTAAAGAAGAGCGTTGTGAATATTTAAATAATTCTTTAATAAATAAATAAATATCCTTTTTGTACACTAAAAGAAATATCATGTCATGAAAAGCATATAAAATTATATTAATTTAAATATTCGGGTAAATTTTATTCAAATAGAAAAATTTGTAGTTTTATATTCATACACTTTAAAAGTGCTAAAAAACATTGTAAAACTGCAGTTTTACAATGTTTTTAAGCACCACCATGGTGGTATATGAATATAAAACTACAAATTTTTCTATTTGAATCAATATACAAAAAGAAATCTATTTATTTCATACCTTCTGGAAACGTTGTTTCCAAAAAGATTTGTATTATACAATTGTTATAGGTACACCTATTATATAATAATTATAATTTAATAATTTAATGGGACACACCAATGACGCCAAAACATATTTGAATCACTTTGTATTATTATCGTTTTGAATGATTCTACAACATTTTTCTCTCAGTGTAGTTTATTTCTTCAAAACCAGATTTTTTTTATTTATATGAATATTTCGCAAGTTGGGCCATTGTTAAAAAATAATATTATATATTTTAGTACGGAGATAACCTTCTGGTCGATATTAAATTTACAAAGTGCTAACATGCATTCCGTGGTACCATGTGAAACAAATTTATTATTTTTTAGATGAATTTGTCTACAAATATCTATACATACAGTGAGACCCATTAAATTTTGTTTGCGACTCACCCCTGTAAAATCTTTATTTATTGTGGGATTTTAACCGGATTTGTTTTAAACTGTAGATCTTGGTAAACTGTATTTTTGAAGTAAAAAACGCCATATTTTTACATAATACAAGGCCGACTATGTCAGTTTTTAAGAATAAATTTTTATGAATTTATATTAGCGATTTTTTTAAACAAAATCTAAGGACGGTACTAGATTCACCACCCTCAAAACGACCATATACTAAATGTTATTAAAAAATTTTAAGAAAAAAAAAAGCACAAAACTACAAAAATTTATTTTGTCAAGTTATCCATAAAAAAACATTGAAATAAAAGTAAACTTATATGGGGGGGGCGGTCCGCACCGGGCGGCACTTCTTGGGGCGGCAAAAATCGTGAGAGAAAATGCGAAAAAACTGGAAGACAGAATATAAAAATAAAAAAAAATATTTGATAATTAAATATTCTCTTTCGAAATAATATAATTCAAATTCCAATAGATTTGAGATTTATACAATTACTCCCAAAATATTCCAAATCAAATAAAGCTAGCAAAAAATAGAAACAAGACCGGTATTGTACCTTTGATGAGTAATCTGTCTACCGCCGACATAAGTTACCAATAAAGGTTTTCGAGAAAAGCTGCCGGCCCACTGCAATTCTGGATATGCGTTCGCACATCGCGAGCATTAATAAACTGGAAAATTGTACAGCCGGCCGCGACGTCGTGTGTTTACTTTTTTTGCTAGTCTAGTTGAAACTGTTAAATCAAAATAAACCCCACTAATTCTTTAATATCCATAACGTTAAAAAACACTGACGGTGTTGTGTTATATGTATAGGAACCTTAAGGTAAGTTTATTTCTGAATCTTGTGATTTAAGTTTTTTTTGTAGGTACTTTTACATAAGGTTGAGAATTTATCTCTTTGTTTTTTTCATATAAATTAGGTTTATGCACATTTTATTTGTTGTTTTTCTTTACCTAGGTCTAAGAATTTTTGTTTGTTTTTAATTCTTAAAATATTACAATTTAATGTTATATATATATATATATATATATATATGTTATACAGGGTGGTCCAGGATTAATCTGAAAAATTGTAATGATCGATAGAGCCTGAAAAAACAATAAAAACAAACCCAAAAACATTTTTCAAAAATGCATACCTACTAACGGAGATATAGTCCTTCAAAATAATTTTTAAACCATCAAACCGATTCTTCTTAAATTTTGTGTAGGTTAAGCTTCCGTCGATAATATAATGAAAATTTCCTACAAAAGGCCCAGTGGCGGAGATTTTGGAAGGGGTTTCCCCTTTTTACCCTCATATTTTCGACGCCACTGGATTTTATTAGAAAATCATCAAATTTATTTTTATCCTTTTTCAATCTAAAAGCAAAACTTTTATGTTTATTTTTTATCAGATCAATGGTTTCGAAGATATTTCAATTTAAAATTTCAAAAACACTGTGTACCCGGAACTTTTGTTACTATTTTAGTAATAAAAAATTATTTTTTTTCTGAACGATTGTATTGGGCCAATAAAAATTTACCAATAAAATAATGGAATAATCGCTTTCAATAGGGTGGTTTTTGGGTTGGTTTGATTTTGTATTATAATACAATTAAATTATTAATAACAGACGTTGATTGTAATCCTCCATCAACGTTACAATAAAACAACCTAAAAATATGACGGGTTCAGTAACAACTGCACGATGACTCCTGGACGCTACTTTATTTTTAAAATATTTTATAAACTGATAACGTGGCATAATTGTTACCAAGTTACCGATTTAAAATAAAATATGATAAAATTCCGTGTACTCGGTGTTTTTGAAATTTTAAAGTCTCCGAAACCACTAATCTTATGAAAATTTAACACACAAGTTTTGCTTCTAAATTGAATAAGAAATCTGATTATTTTCCAATAAAATCCAGTGGTGTCAAAATATGGGGGTAAAAAGGGGAAACCCCCCCATAATCTCCGCCGCTGGGCCTTTTGTAAGAAATTTTACCTACACAAAATTTGAGCAGAAGTTATTAAAAAAAAAACGTTTTTTTGCCTTTGAAGGGCTATTAGTGTGTTAGTGTGTATTTTTAAAACATGTTTTTGGGTTTGTTTTTATTGTTTTTTCAGGCTCTATCGATCATTAAAATTTTTCAGATTAATCCTGGACCACCCTGTATATATAATTATTTATTTTTAATTTTGCGTACGGTCCTCAAAACTGACTCCTAACCTAACCTCTCTTCCCCCCCCAAAAAAAAAACATGAGGGCGACAGCCACTGCTGCCCCGGGCGGCACTTTTTCTAGTTACGCCGCTGCTCCTCATTTAAAAGACTATAACTTTTACCACTATAGCTATAGCTACTATAGTAGGTAAAACTATAGTATTTGGTGAATAATACTATAGTATTTGGTGAATAATACAATATATGAATACCTAGTCCCTCTTATTGGATTAAGAACTATTAAGAAAATGTTTTCATACATACCTACATTATTAATAATGTAGGTATGTATGAAAACATTTTCTTAATCGATAACTTCGATAATAGTCAATTAAATCATTTGGTAACGCTAGAAACAGTAGAAAAATCCTAGTAACAAATTTTCCATGAAATAGACATGTGGAAGTGGTAGGTGGGCTGAGGCGGCAAGGAGCATGGAGCAAATGATAATAATAAAAAAAGAGGACAAAGAAGAGCCAAGAGGCATGAGAAGAGAGTGGTCGAGCGACACAAACACACACATATTACAAGTATCTAGCAGAACAGCGACAATGTTCGAAGGGTTTAACATTTCGCGGCAGCTAAGAAATCATCTAACATGGTGGCGGGGCGGGGCATGGCTCCTCCCCTCGGGGCCGCCTATTTAAATCCGAACACGACATGACAACGCCATCTGTGAACCGTTTTGGGAAAGCACCGTCGAGGCCCGCCGCTTGTTTTATTGCCGTATAAGCTGTTTCATTATTTTGAAACGTTGTAGATAAGATTGGATTGCGAATGGAGTGGAGATAAACTCGGTCGATTATTTTCTCCTCTTTTGTTTTGTTTCGTTTTAAGCGTGTTTTCTTTTATGCCGTCGAGTCCGTGTTATGGGAGTTTATCCTCTATCGACATCATCGATTTTATTGGCGATGTTTATCGTCGTACCAGAGGAAACTGTGTTCGGATTGATGATTATCGCTTTTTATGTGGGTCAATACTATTGCCGTTTTCACTCTTTGTGATGGGAAAAGGCGCATATCTGACACTTTTTTCTACTACCAAGTTTCCTTGCGAAATTGCTTGCCTGCTTACCGACGGCAGAAGATTTAAAGTTTCGTGCGCATGTACGTATTGGTATCTTATACCTCTTATCGTTCACGTTTATCTACAGATTCTATCATAGACAATTTCTTAAACGTTTTTAAATTCCATTACCATTCCGATTTTTCCATCTAAATAATTCTAGTTTCTACTACATACTTTCTAAGTACATTATTGGCCTGCAAAAATTTTCCTGAATTTAAATGTATTGGAAAAAAGAACAATTAAAGTCGGGTCTACAATTGTGGCAGGTCGCAGATCGCAGAAGGTAAGCTTGCCCAAAGCACCCAGCTGACAAAAGAATCTTGCTCCAATGGAGAAGCTCCATCGCCACGTCGCGGGGTGCTTTGCGCAAGCTTATCTTTTGCGATCGGACCCCTGCGACAGTTGTAGACCCTGCTTAAGTTGAGAAAATGACTAGAAGTACACCGGGAGTACGGGCATTAAAAGTACATCAGGTTTGTGCGCATGCGTGTTTCCATAAGAGCTGATGGTAAAATTTCGGATTTATTAGTTGACATTAAATTGGTACACTAAGGCCCAGTTGTATAACAGTAGGTAAAGAGCTGGTTAACTCTTGATATTAATTATGTAATTATTAAGCTAACTTTCAAGTTGTATAAACATTGATTAAAATTTAATTAAGTGATTGAAATACAATTAACAACAAAATTAATGAAATGTCAGTATGAATTACCCAAACCAACCCAAACTCAACAACCCAACCGACCCCGCCCCATTGGGCCCCCCGCCCCATTGAGCGCGAAATTGAGCGACCATTTAATATTATACAATTGACAAATATGCTAAATAAGGATTTTTTTCCACCCGGTGTACTTTTAATAGCGATACTCCCGGTGTACTTCTAGTCACTTTGTTTTATTTCAGGGATTCATTTTTTAAGATCCTACCCCTTATTTTAGCCCTCTAAGCATGCTTAGATTAAAAGAATATTAAAAATATACATCTTGGGTGTTCAAAAATAATAGTGTTAATTGCAATTAAAAATTAATAATTATTAAATTTAAATTTAAATTATTAAATAATAATTATTAATATCTATAAGGATAATGCAATCATTTTTAAATGCAATCATTTTTAAATAAATAAAATTAAGAAATAAAAATTATCTTAGCTCTTGCAAAACCCTGTATAAAGCAGTGGAGGCTCGTCAGGGTAGGCCTCTGAGGCCGCGCCTCACCCTTAAAATGAAGGAACGAACGACTTTTTTATCTAGCTTCTAGTTTACGCGGTCAAACCCACTACATCTTTGAGAGTCGGCAGGACAGAGGCGAATTATTCAGAGCCTCGGAAGCTCCTATTTAAATTCGAAATATATTAGCCAAGTTCACGGCGAACTGTTCGCGTTTTTTTATTGCTTTGAGGCGAAATAATATTAGCTTAGGTTGTTCTGATTGGTGGTTTTATCACATGACCGTGGATGATTCCGTGTCTTTCACACGGAGTATGCTTCCCAGCGTGTATTATAGTAGGTGTTCTTATTTTGATTCAGATTAAATTATTTAAAACTTTTGGCTAATCTTTTATAGTTTTTGTCTCGATTAGTGTAATTTCTTATTTTATTATTGTGGTGCACTGGGGAACATACTACACAGATAAGGTAGATTTAGCAGTTTTTATTAAGCAACAAGTTGTATTGAGTTTTAATTAAGGTTAGGTTTTCAAAATACTGGTAAGTTTTCTTTAGTTAAATATTTTTGTTTTTTTACCTGGCATTATTCTCTAAATAATTGAAACGCATTTTTTGAGAAGAAACTAAACTGAAAAAAGACAGATATTGGGCAGTCGTCCAACGCCAAAAATGTTATCAATATTTAACGATGAGAGGTAGGGTAAGCAATATTTACGAACTTTTCAAATAATTTGGAGCGAAACCTTTAAGTGGCTATGCAGAAGTATTTATAAACAAAGCTTATTTATTGGCATTGTATTTTATTGTGCCGCGTCAAAAACAATTGGAATTCAGGGGGTGGGTAGGTATTCCGATTGCTCTGATATTTTATTTGTTTTATATGTATATATATTTTATCCATCCATATAAATATATTTTTAAGTTCCAGATATATATTTTAAAAATTTAAAAAACGAATTTATGTTTTTGAGTTTCGCAGTAGGGCATTTAAAAAAAAATCAACGCGTGACGTCGAAATTTATTCGTTTTTAGACAAAATTAACCTCATGTAGCCTCACCCTCCTATACACCCACGAGCCGCCACTGCTATAAAGCTTACATTATTTCAAACGATAATAGTGTTTATTGGGGTTTTACTTATTAAAAAATGATTTGGACAAATACTTTAAATCTAGCAGTAAAGAAATTTGAACTTATTAAACTGATGTAAATGTGGTAAGGTGACCTTACTAAGGTCTACCAAAGCTCTTTGCAAATAGGAGATAAGGTACTGTGATTTTGCAATTATGCACCCTGAACAACTTACACAAGAAGGTTTTTTTAATATACCAAAAACAAATTTAGTACCAACTGGAACTGGTTCAATTTTAGAAACAAGGTACCCAAATCGAATCGAATCGAATGTAAATATAAACTTTAATAAAAATTATCCAACAATAAATGAAATAGAAAGGTAAAAGCACAAACCATTACTTTTAATTTAACGTTAAACATTTATATTTTGTCGAAATAAATAATTGGAGCAGAAAAGCAACAAAAAATATGTAGAGCTTTAGGAAACCTGAAAGATATTCATTAAGCATTAATTTTCACATTCAAGAATTGTTACTTCCTAAAAATTTGATCCAAAACATTATTTCAAATAATATCTACCTAATTATAATAATTATAATAATAATAATTTATTTGTATTTTTGAAAATAAATGATACCTACCAGATGCAGGACCCTATCTATGTAATTATACAGGGCCGGATTAAGATTTTTGAGGCCCTGGGGCCGAATTTGGTGGGGGCCCTCAATATTTCTAAAAATTTTGACACTTGGGAAATTAAAACTCATGGTAAATTTTTAAGCTAAAGGAACTTTACATGAGTTTTTATTATCCTTGAATCATTTATTATTTAATAAACTATATAAATTTTAATAAAATCGGCCAAAGCGTTTTTAAGCTATAAATAAAAAACTCATTTTTTTTTAAACGAAACACCCTTTATCTCGATAATGAAGCATTTTCGGACACGTGTTTATAGGAACTTTTTTTCATATTTTGATGAAAGGAATTTCCCCTGAGCTTATGTCACCACAAGTCTGAATCACCCTGTATATTTTGAATAATACGAACCTAACCTTATATAAATTTTACCCAAGTCTGAGAAATTATAAATTCGTAGGTATGCAAAACGATAGAAACCTAGATAGTAGAATAGAATTGTAAATAAAAGTGTTTTTATATACTTTATATTTTAAAATTGGAAATTGGGACAAATAAATATGCAATAAAAACCTACATTTTAGGCCTTAACCGCCTAAAATAGGCGATATAAAATAAAAACAACACGACTATACATAACATTTATTCAGGTCCTATCAATAAAAATAAAACAAAAATACATATGTCTCTCTTAATATAAAATACATAATAAAAATAATAACACAAACCCTTGCAAACAATTGCCGGTATGAATAAAGAAAAGGAAAACCTTACTTGGAAAATTTAAAGCAAATCTTTTGCCAATATATATATATTGGAATAAACAGGCGACGCTGAACAAAAAATATAAACAAAAACAAACAAAAGCACCATTCGTTGATTCCAACGGTTGTCAAAGTTGGCTTTAGCCATCTATTGTCTATAGAAAAACTATTTACCACCTGTAAATTGTGGAGAGTTATTTAATTATGTCATAGATGGCGACAAATTGTATTACTAAAAACTGTTAAAAAGTCTAAAATTACCATATACATATATTGAAATTACAGTAAAACCTATGAAAACAAAGTAAATATTAATTTTCAACCATTATTTTACAAACTTAATATTATCCATAATTATTTATAATAAATATTTAGATAGCAAAAACACAATTACTTTTCACTATAGTGAAAACCTAATAAAAATAAATTACAAAACTATAGTTTTGTAATTTGTGGTCCTCGTACTCGCGAAGGGCGTCTAAGCGAAATAAGACCATGAAAGCAGGGTCTAATTAAAAATAATTTACTTTTCCGCAATAAAAAATATATTCAAAATTCAAAGAGCTTATTTTAGGCTCATAAAAATGTCCTTTTAGGACAATAAATCAAAATTTCGCCGTTTTAGGCTTTTAGGCAAAAACAAAGGGGTGTCAAGCGCTTTATTTTTTTATATTTAGGATTAATTTTAAGGTCACAAACAAATGCCTAAAAAAGAAACAAAAAGACATTTTGCCTAAAATCCAGTTCTTGCTTATGACTATAGACTATATAAAAACGTCTTCGCGCGCCAAAACTTTGAGTGTGATAATTTACATTCCGATTTGCAAGCGGATAAGCGATACAAAATCCAGAAAAATTAGAGTAAGATCTACGAAAAATTAATTAAAAATTACAGAATTCGCGCGGTATAACCGACCCAATGTTTTGTTTTTTTGACAATTTTTTTCATTAAAAAGCTACATATTGCATTGATGGGGGCCCCTAAATGGTGGGGACCCCTGGGCCACAAAACCCAGAAAACATGCTTCCAAGCAACTCAAACATTGTTTTGTTTAAATTAAGGTTAATGTCTTATTTTAATTATATAAAGTAGGTACCTACCTACTAAGTAAACGTATTAAACTATTTTGAACTAATAGGTCTATTGTGTACTTATTAGTATTAGTATTAGTAATAAGTTATTACAAAACTATTTTTCAAATTTGTGGGTCAAGTGATATATCTCTTTTATTATTTGGTGTGATAAATAATAAAAAACCTATGTACTATAATAATTTATTTATTATAACAGTGTAATATTACTAAAATAAATTAAAATCAAAAAGAGCACCGGTCCCTACATATTAAAATTTATTATTCTTAAAATTTATTTAAAAACTGATCTGATGACCTATTTATAAATCTCTGGAATATTTTTGCAGTTGTAAGTAGTTCTTTTGTGAATATATTACCCAAATCAGTCCGAATCGAGTATTCTACCTACATGCACCAGGTCCATTGTAGAACCGGTCCTGATAACCGAGAGATTTTTGTATGACGCCTTCCGTTAAAAAGCTGTCAATAAGTGATTTAGGTCGATCCAGGTGTATTTATCTAGGACCCAGATTGGTAAACAGGGCGGTATATTTGATCGCGGCTCATTTAGAAATAATCGCGTCAGATCCTTTTTCTTGTCTCACGTATTCACGTTTCGCCAAGTGCGAAAAATAATATTTACATTTGCGATTTGGGAATACGGCTCATCGAAAACTCAAGGAGTACCTACCGGCCGGCATCTAGAGGTATTTTACTTTAGAGATTGGCGGCACTGATTGAACGATTTTTATTCGTCAATATACTGAGTAGATGTTTGTGTTACCCACATATTTAGAGAACTATATCGCGCAAGTGAGACGTCCGACCCTTGTACTTATGTAGGCCGCCATTTTGATACTGAAATAAAGTAAAACCTACACCTAAAATTACGGCAGCATTTTATTTTAAGAGAATAATCTTAAATCATTATACTTAGTTAACTTTAACATATTGAATTTTTAAATTCGTTGTGATAATTTAAATAAAAATTTAAAAAACATACACTTTTGTAGAAATCTTGCGATAATAAATGAAAATTAATACGCTCATATTCAACGGCCGTTTTCCTGGAACGTATCGCAGTGAGGCTTAACCTTAATTGTAATGTTTGGATTTTCAGGTTATGCATTCTTTGGTTATGTTTTCTTTGATTTAATCCGATTATATGCCTTAATTTAACTTTAAATTTAAGTATAAAATCTTTTTTTAATATAAAAAAGATTACTTGTGAGAAAAATATCCGAGTTCTAAGATAGGTAGGTACCAAGCAACAAGTATTTGTTACGTATAGGGGACTATTGAAGAAACTGTTTTGCAACAGTCGCCGGTCTCTTTATATTACTCTTTCATTACTAAATTACGACTAAAGTGGGAAACAATTATTGAGTTCCAAAAAGGTAACAAATAGCTATAAACCCTGCTACTATTTGGAACGTAGCTGCTACATTACTAGAACGTTTCAATATCGTTATAATGCTGCTTGGGTATATTCAATCCCAGTGAATTAGTAAATGCATTTTAAATTAGGCTATTACAGTCTTTATAGTATAAATTATACTTAACTGTATTTTAAGTGTAAAAATAAATTTTATTGGATAATTTCAAAAGGCTAATGACTTTATATTATTTAGTTATTAAAATAATACAAAATAATATTGCATATGTAATGTAGGTACTTTTATATTATTACAAAAATGTATTGTGATTATTAAAGGATTAAAAAAGAATGAAATAAAAATGCAGTTTATAATTTAATTACTTAATATATTACTGATGTTTGAATAAAATTAATTTATTTAATTTTTGCCTTATATTTTCCCCTTGTATTTTTTCTGTGGATTTTTTGGCCAAGTTATTTAATCTTATTTTAATATAACAATATATTATTAATTTTAACAAATTAAAACTATGCTGGTGATGATGAGGAAAAAGAATTTCTAATTTATCAATAAATTGTTTAGAAACCTGGGAAATAATGTCAATAACAATAGTATCTCCAGACAGATCATTATCATGTATGTACAATAATTTTCTTATAAATTTTTCAGTAGTTTGGCATATTCTACATACAACTTTTGAGGGTTTATAATATGTGCCTAAATTTCTTCTGTTAAATAATAATGAATTATCAAGTTCTCCATCAAAATTTATTAGAAAATCAAGACAGTCTTTACATCTTGTTTTACTCATCATCATCTTGACAACATAGCCACTTATATAGGTAACTATGTTTTCAGAAATATCACTCAATTCGATATTGTCAAAAGGTCTAAAATAATCATGTTCCACCAAAGGAACATGTTCAATTGAAAAAGGAATTTCCTCTATTAGGCTCTTCTTTTTTAAAACTGTATTATTGACAGAAAGAACTGATGTCAAATCTAGAACTTGACAATTCCCCCCTTTGCCTTCCACATTTGCATTTAAAATTAATTTTCTATATGTCCTCATAAACTGTAATGCAGAGGGATTGTTATTCCAGCCATTTCTAGATCTAAAAACAAATAAATTTTAATATTTTTATAAAAAATACTAATGATAGCAAATTATTACCTAACAGCACAAAAAAATAGCTCTAAGTGGTCTTGAGAACACTTATAGGTTAAAATATAATTTAGTTTTTTTGTTTCTACATAATCTTCATAAATTCCCATTAGAGAATGCAGATCTATTATAAACCCTAAAAATGGGGTTTTTTTGAGAGTTTGGTATAAATTCCTACCCCCTACATCCTTAAGGTTTATAATATAATCTAGGGTATCATGCATAAATGGTCTCCAGACATGTGAGGTTTCTGGCCTTAAAGGCCCCTTAAGATTTTTAGCCCAAGGCAATCTTGAATTGAGAAGGTCAAACAGATCATTAAAAACTTTTAAAAACTTAATTGTGGCCTCACATTCTCTAAATTCATCAAGTTTTAAATCGTCTTTTAAAAATAGTAATGCTTCAGCATTACTATTACTTAATGTTTGTGCAGCTATTTTCACCTAAAATTGAACAAAATTAAACATATTACTTATAATAAACTCTACAAACATACCCTCATTTTATGTCTTCTCCATTCCATATGTTTTTTGCCCAACTTGTTGGCCAAATGCAATGTCTCCTTTTCCTGAATATTATGCAATTTCTCAATATACTCCCATTTTATGTCACAATTATTGGGATCTTTAATGGTTTTAAGATCACCAAAGCAATTTCTTACTAACTTTAGCATATGGCAGGCATCAAAAATTGCATACACTTTTTTGTTATTGTCTGCTGGATGCATAAAATAGGTCTTAATGTTGTTTGGATCAAAATTACACCCCAATTCTTTGAACATACTAAAATGAGCAGCTGGCCCATCACATGTTACTGATGTCACTTCAACATTAATTTCATGTAGCCTTATGAGTGCTTCTTTAACAATATTTGCCTTTTCATGGCCATTTAAAGCCTTTATTAAAAAATAACCTATTGGTAATTTCCAGGAGCTATTATGACAGACAACCATTAAAACCAGTGCTTCAGAAGCATATGCTACTGAATCATTAGAAATTGGAAATCCTATATCTATGTACCCCCAATTTCTTTTTCCATCAAAATCTATTTGTTTTTTAATGGCCATTTCGTCCAAAGTTAGGGAGACTACCAGTTTTTTTTCTTCATTTTTTAATTTTAGGACATCAAAACATTCCTTAGTAAACCCAGGGTTGCAGTCAATTACATTGCACCATTTTCTTATAACACTTGGATGAGGAAGAGCCAAATTAAAAGTGTTTCTCACATAATCATATGCTTTTGCATTAAAAAAATGTAGAGTCATTGCAAACTTTTTAAGCTCTTCACCATACTTGGCTGTGGATTTTAAATTAGCATTCCTTATCATCCTTTTCATAAAGGCTTGAGGAACTCCCTCTATAGTTTTTTCTAAAAACTCAATCCCTGGGGCTGACATAACGTTTTGAAATTTTAAATCTTTTACAATTTCATGCAGAGATGAAATCCTCTTTTTCATTCTCTTAATTTTACAATTAGCTCTCCAAGTTTTTAATTTTTCAACCCTAAGTTTGCTTTTTAATTCCAAATTTTTCTTTTTTACTTGAGTAGGACTGGCACTAAAAAAAATCCATTGTATTTTGGCATATTTTTGTAAATATTTTACTTACACATACGAGTGTTCATTCTTTATAATAAATCTCTTTCTTTTAACACTTCCTGAACTATCTGATGTCCAACCAGTTTTGTTTCTACAAAATGTACAATTTTATACAATATGCAATATAAATTATGAACAATTTACCTTTGAAGTCGTCTCATTTTTTTTTGTGGTGAAAGATTTCCCCTTGACTCTCCACTTGTACTATCTGACGATGACCATCCAGATTTTTTCCTCCTAGGACAAATTATATTATACAATACGTTTTTATGGGTTTTATTAAACTTACCTAGATTCAACTGGAAGTTGATCATATTCTAATGCAAATTTGATTTTTTTTCTTGGAGGGGTTCCAACTGGTTTAGTAAAATCTTGATTGCATTGCATGACTGCAGTAACGTCTCCTGATGTACTCGCTTTTATTGGGTTTAGGCTGGGAACTGCATTGACCTTGAGCTTGTGCACCGTTTTTGCTCCTGACTGGGTAACGATGATGTCCTCGTTATTAAAGTGGTTGGAACAAACATATAAAGTTAATTTCCAATTTTTGGGACCAAGATTTAAGTTTTCCAGCCATTTGTTGAATAAGGAGGAGTCTTTACGTGGAAATCTAAAATAATATGTTTAAATAATTGTAACTTATTGTTATTATTAAATTTACCTGTGAAAAGATATATGTTTACCAAGTTGCAAAAGTCTTCGCTGGTTTTTACAATCTTTTACAACACAAGTCATGTCTGTACTTTAAAATACACTTCAAAACACTGGTTTATAAAGTTTTAAACACTATCTTAACAGAATCTGTGGAATAGACCAACTTAAATAAACAACGAAATTCACTTAATTAATAAAGTAAACTTAAATAAGAAGCATAAAAATTAAAAATAACGAAATACAAACAAACACAAAGGAAGCCGTAAATTTAGTTATATCGTTTAATCGCCAACATAACAACTAAAATTCCCTAGATCCCAGTATCAAAATGGATGCCCATTTTATCTCCTTTTAATACAAAGCGCAGTAGGTTGCGCAAAGGTCCAAACGCGATATAGTTCTCTAAATATGTGGTGTTACCAGATACTTTTGGTTGGCGGTACTTTTAAGAGTGTTAACATATATTTGGTTGTTGATGAATTTAATATCTTAATCAAAGACAACACAAAATGTATTTTTTTAAATTTTAGTGCGGTTTTAAAGGATGACAAATTTAATTATAATCTTCTTAATTTTATTTCGATAAGGTAATATTTTGCCGTTTAGAAATTACACGATTTTTTATTTATCTTACTTTCGAGACATTTTGTTTAGATATGAGTTGAATTTTATGTAGGTATCTCTATTTTTAGTTGCCAGGTACGAGATACCAATTTTTTCATAAGAAAGCCTTAAGTTTAATAGCTGAAGTAGTTCACATAAAAGAATGCAATTGGCGACCATATTACCAATTGCCTTATTTTATGTTTTTTACCCTAAACTAAACGGCACAACCCATACTTTTGTTTAATTGGCAATAATTTTGGTATATTTATGTGATAAATAATCCTATAAATTATTTTAATATCATTATTATTTTATAATCAAGAAAAAATTATACAAAGTTACCCAGATCGCAAAATCCCATTCCCTTCATATGTCAGGAATATTTCCAGAATTATTCCAAGCGTACCAGAATATTCCAACGAATATTCCTGGATTATTCCTATAGGAATAATCTATAGATGATAGGGCATATTCCTGGAATATAACTAATTTGGAGAAAGAGAAAATTATTTATTGTTCCAAATTAAATTGTCCTAATATGTAAAAATATACTGGGTGTTCTATTTTTTAAAAATTAGTTTTTTTTGAATATTTTAAAAACCCGACGTTTAAATGTTCTTATGTTTTTACTATTTTAATCAGAAAAAAATGTATGCCAATTTGCTAAATTAACCTTTTTTGTATTCTAAAATTATTTACGTTCTTTTCGAAAATAGGTTCTTGAAAACAACTTTTAGGTGGTAAAATTATTTAGTTTATTATTGTATACAATTTTATTGAACAAGATTTAAATGATTTGAAAAATTTTAAAATAACTTACGAATATCTTGTAAAAGTATCATAATAAATTATTTAAATAAAAATGTTTTTGTAAATGAGCATACAATTGCTGACTTCAAATGTATTAAGATAAAAATTTTTAAAAAATACTTTCTTATGAAAAAGCAAAATTTGCCAGAATTTTTAAAAATGCAACATTGCACAGGAATCTCACATTCGCGTCACTCGCGTCATTCACGACACTCGCGTCATTCGAGTCACAGTTCACCAACTTTGTTGGTAATGTGGGTTGGTTGGTAGGTAAAATAAAATCAAGGTGAAATGAAATCTTTATTCCATTGTACCTAAAGTTATGATTAGCGTAGACAAATATGTAATAATACTAAAATCCCATCTCTAGTATTTACATCATCTTAAAATAATATAAATAATAATATATATAAATAATATAAATTTTAAAGTTTTTGTAGTGAATCTAATTATTTATATCACAGGGGGCCTCGGTGGCGCAGTGGGTTAGCTATGCCGAGACAAACTGCGCTCGAAAGGTAGCGGGTTCGATTCCCGGTCACAGCCTTGGGTGTTGTGCGCGTTGAAAGTCGGTAGATGAGTCTAACTCATCGAGGACCGTGGTTCGGATTCCACGTTAAACAGTAGGTCCCGCTGAAGAACCGAACCTTATAGGCTTTGCCTGTAAGCTGGATAGGTTGATGGCGTTACTACTCTACTTTACTTTATATCATTATTATATTAATGTGCTTCCAACAGGTACCAGGCCTACGTATTATCAAGCAAAGATATATCTTATCCGTATACGGAGTAATCCAAAGAAGGCTTTATGATTGATTTAAATTTATTATTGATCTTTTAATCTATAAGTTATCAGCTACACGGGGAAAAAATAATAGTTTTTTTGAGATTTTTTTATGAACAAAATGGGTTTTAAGACAATCATTATTAATAGAACCCAGAAACTTTTAATTCTGTAAACAACCTCAATTCTTTTACCTTCAATCACCATACCTAAATCCAATTTAGAATATTTATATTTATAAATTTGTTTCCAAAAACTGCGATAATTCTCCCCTAACTAGGCATTCAAAGAAATGATTCGCAATAAACACATTAAAGCTTGTGCTGGTGGATAGATCTTCGATCAGCGAATTCCATCGAAACGAGATGCTTTCACGGAACGTGTTTGAACAAATGCAGCTTTTAATTTGCACTGAACCATAATTTTATAACGGTCAGAGCAAATTCTCGGTACGATTAATATCGACTTCAAAGTTACCGCCTCTGTGAAACACAGACGATAAATATGCATACATATTAAATAAAATTGCACCTCGTACAATTTTCCAGAAAGTTCAATGTAAACATAAATTAATTCTTTAATATTGAGGTTTCTATAAATGACCTTACTATACTAGTTTTGTGATTTTTGGAATAAAACAGTTTTTTGTATAATCTAAATAAATAATTTTTTCTACTACCATCTTTAAAACGCTCATTATCGAACATGTTACCATGACACTAAGTCACCTTTTAAATACACATTGACAAGTTAGCAGCAGGTTTTTAGTGGCTAAAGTTAATTTTAAGTTGACCAATGTCATACAATCGTTAAAATAAAACTAAATTTAAACCAGAAAAACAAAACAGCCAAGCAAGAAAAAGAGAGCCCCACAGGACAGCAAATGTAATTATTCGTAATATAAATCGGTACAAAACACTCATAACCCAGCACCAAAACTAAACAAACAGTCGTGAAACACAATAGATGATAACATAAACAAAAGTTCAGTCACCTAGACAACAACAATAAACACACCAACACATCTTTTAAATAAAGCGAAGGCTATGCACAGTGGGACAAAAAATTCTGCCCACCATATCCCATTATAAGCGTTTTTGAAATATGAATTTTCAATAGTGTTTTTTGAGGTGTTTTGACGTTTTTGAGTATAGCTTGAATTCTAATTGATTGATTTGGTCAAACAAGCACGGATAAGGTTTTCACCAGCAAATCAAGGCTATGGAGCGGCGGTATCACGGCTTCTGGGTTGGAGCCATGATGGGTGATTACATTTGGTCCCTCATGCGAGAAACGGAATACGAAAGCAACAAAAAACAAAGGAGACAGAATTTTTTTAAACTTATATATGCCTATTACAACAAAATAAAACTTTCAATATCTTCATGTTCAATATTTAATGTTAAAAATAAAAATCAATTTTCAATATTAAATTTTATACAATTCAATAAAATGAAGAAAATTCTCGAAAAACTGAATTTTGGTCTTCCACTGAAAAATTCATAACTTCGCCATTTATCCATGGATTTTTATCAACAGCAGCTTATTTTTTTCCTTAAGTATAATCCATACGTAAAATAAATCAAACTGGACTTATTTTTTCGATTTCTATCTTTCTCAGAAAGCAATGTAAATTTTCGACCTCGATTTTTGTAAAAAAAATGGACTTTTTCAACTTCATAAAATCGCCAGTATCAAACTACTGAGCCGATACCAAAACTATACAAGAGAAAGGGCTCAATTGCCTTTGATGTAAGTGCTTGTTTGGTCAAATCGATCAATTATAATTGATCGAGTTCTATAGAACTCGAAGTATACTCTAAAACGTGAAAACACCTCAGAAAATTAAAAAAAAACAATTGTAAATTCATATCTCGAAAACGCTTCCATGAAAAAAAAATAATTATGATTTTCGCGTTTAGTGAGCCAAACTACACAATAAAATAATAGTGGCAAAATGGCTGTAAACTATTATGCTATTTTAAATTCTTGTTTAAGTACTATATTTTAAAATTTTAAACCATTTTACTTATTATTTCATGTAATATTACTTACATAATAATGTAATACCTATATTCAGGTTAATACATACAGAATTTGATTTATTTCTGTAATGGTATTTTAATTAAAATTAGGTAAAAAAGACAAAATTTTAAATATACATACATATATTTTAATTTCAACTAATAAAATTTTTTTAAAAAACATTTTAAAAAATATTAAAAATACATTTACCCATAAACAGTATTTAAAAAAAATCGGAAAAAGTCCACGACCACAAAGTTTAGTTTACGTGTCCGAGCGTTTAGCTGTGATATTTTTACCTCCCTACAGTGTTATTATTATTAGTAATAAAGTTAATTTCACAAAATGGGACAATTTCAGAAAAGCTTTTTTTGTATAAAGTTCGATTTTTAAAAAAAGCAATTTTCGTAATTTATTTACGCATCGCGATGGAGCGATGACATACGCGATTCGTATGTCGAAAAAACGGTTTTAAATCTTTGTTACTTCTTTTAAAAATCGAACTTTAAAAGAAAAATAATAAATATATTTGTAAAATATGTTATAATAGCATTATATATAATACGTATTTGTAATACGTAATAAAAAACTAATCTAAAAATGTAATAATTTTTAGGCTAGTTATTTCGATAATACCGATAAACCACTGTATTAAATATGTAATTTAAAGTTAAGTTTTGGTTTTAAAGCTTTCTAATATCTTTTTAACTACAATACAATCTTTTAAAGTTTGTCCAATTTGTCACTGTTTTTGGTTACGTATACTTTTTCTCCAAAACCTATGAACGGAATTTTTTCCTAAATAACTTTGACTCTCTGCGTAGCTGCTTCTAAAAAGGATGGCTGAAGTGTGATACAATAAAAAAATGTCCTTTTAATACACAGGGTTTTTCTTTATTTTAAATTGATCTTAATTTTTTTTATCAGTAATATATCAAAACTGGTGTAGGTACCAGTTTTGTGATCTCACTGCTTACGGATTGTTGTTATTACAGTTGTCCCAGTGATTCAAATTTAGTTATATATATATATAAATATATATATAACTATAGTTAACTATAGTTAACCATCGGAAGCAGAAACGTCGGTATTTTGCGAGGTTCCAATATATACAATAAATGGAAACAAAATTTGGGTGATTTAAAAAAAATCGGCAAAGAAAAAATTATACGATTTTCATAACATTAAGCGTAACTTTTAAAAAGTCATATTTTGACGGAATTTGAATATTGAATATTTAACGTTTATTTAGTTTTGCCAACAATTTTAACTAAATAATTATAAAATTATTGCACTAAAAACTTTTTAAAATATTTATTTAATGTGTTAATTCAAAAATCATTAAATAATTGCCCTATTAAAAATTAAGAAATGTATGTGGTTAAAAAAATGTACCCTAAGGTTTACCCTAAAATTATTGTTCATTTAAACGCTACAGTTATATCTATTTAAGTATTTTAACAACCCTTTTATTTCACCATATCGTATTGCAATTATAAAACCCTTTTTGATACGTCATAACAGACGTCACGTCAGCGACATGTGCTCTATGCGATCGCTTTGAAATTTATACTTTTTATTAGGCACACTAAAAAGTGTAAAATTTTAAAATTGAACAAGGGGACATTTTTAATATCGCTATCCATATGTGAAATATGTTTGATATCCATTGGAGATTCACGTAGACATTTGTATGAAGATATTGGCAAATTTTCTTTTATTTATTTGAAGCGACCCTTTTCTTTTTTTGTTAAAGTTGGACATATTTTAAAGTTTAAGTGTTATGAAAGAAAACGTGTGTTACATTGATTTACTGGAATCATAAATTTATCGTAACATACATGTGTTTTACACTACTAGAAATTTTCTATTATTAAGGAAAAATACCTCCATAAAATTGATAAATCCTCTATAATCCCTGTCAGATTCAAATGCGATTTAAAATAACGTCCATATATACCTACAAATATGAATATGAAATCCCCTTACGATCGATCTAATCCATCAATGTAACATCCGCTCTAATCAAATAAACGGTTGCTGTCAGACAATAGATGTGGAAAAGTGCAACGCAATTGTTGACAGAATATGTTTTAAAACCTCACAATCCATGTATAAATATTGTATCGTACCCAAATGGTTTGTGAAGGGGATGTAGACAACAGATTATTAGAAACACCGGTCGTCACGGCACATTTAAGCTTTGTTTGTCCATTTGCCGCCAGCTAAGCTTGTGTTTGCTAACACTTACTCTGTATATTTAGATGTGCTTAAGAAGTTTCTAACAAATACTGAGCAGGGACGTAACGGGTCTAAAAATTAAGCAGACCTCTAGTAAACCAGGTTTACAAAAAAAAGAATGGTAAAAATAGCGAACTCGTGTAAATTTAGATGCAACCTTCTCTACTACACTACTTTCTAAAAATGAACAGTTTTTGAGATAAAGTAAATTTTTCATTTAATATGGAATTGACTATATCTCAAAAACTGCTTCACTTTCATAATTTTTGGATTCAGGGGACAATTTTACATAACAATTGACTGTTAAATTTTGAGATACCATGATATTTCATGGTTAACCATGGTACAAGTGAAAAAGCAGCTACAAATAACTATTGACTAATTCTGACTTAAGTTGATTTGATTAGACTCGCTTGACCAGTGAGTCAGATATGACGCGCGCGCGAATGGAAAATTCAATAGTTTTACGGTTTTTTTTAATAAAATAAAAGGTTATCGTAGTTAGTGACTAAAAGTTCTTACATATTATGAAGACTTTTAGTTAATAAATATGTAAGATTAACTCAAATTAATTTTTTAAAACTTTTATTGAAATATTTGTATTTATTTTTCTACATTTTGCAGAAACGGCTCCGCCGAAGATTTTAATTTTTTTTTGTTTAGGTCATGCAGATACAGAATCTGAAAAAATCTCAGATGTGCAGAAGTAAATGAGTATTTAAGGGACCACCATATTGAGAGAATAAATTGGCCGCCTTTGTCTCCGGATATGAATCCTATTGAGCATGTGTGGAGCAGGATGAAACTGAAGATGAAAAAGAGGGAAGGACGCATGGAAAATTTGGATGAATTGGTAAATGCTATTCAGGAAGAATGGGAGACCCCAGGAATTTATAAAGAACTTGGTCGAGGCCCAGGAGGGTTAACGAATTATTACGGGTTAGGGGAGGGCCAACGAAATATTGAAAGTTATTTTTGTTATTGTTTGTTACATTTTTTCGCATAAAATTTTCCAAAATGAAAAAAAGAATTAATTTAACTTTATTACCAATTAGGTAGGTTCTTATCAGGGATAAGTTATCACTAGTGCGCAATGTAAATGTAACTTATGTAACATTTCCTAACCACTCAAACAAATTGCAGTAATTTCGCCAAAAAATGGCCCCAAATGGCATTTTAATCATAAATATGCAAGAAACACGCCTGCAATCGGATTTTATTAAGGCATTTAACCGCCGGGAATTGTTTTCGAATTTTGAGTCTTGGTGATTTTGGTTTTATCTGAAACTTAAATTTGACAACTGAATCACAATCAGGAGGTCAAAATTATAAAGAAAACATGTCACGAACGTAAATATCGGTTCAGGTTTAGTTTTCGCAAATTTTCACCAAAATGTCATTTTTAAAAAGTGGTCTTTGCTTAGGCCCCTCTCTCTGAAAATAATGGAAGTTTGTTGCTTGTCACTTGTTCAGAATTATTCAAGGAACAATCTTTCACCATTTTATCTTCTTGTTCTTAAAAAGACTGAGTGTATTGCCTACCAAAAACCCTTAAATGTACTCTTTTGGAAAAAAAATCATATTTTCGTTGCTAAGATTCCAATTCAAAAAATTTGAAAATCTTTTCAAGGTAAGACATAATACTTCAATATTTTAAAGTAAAAACTAGAAAAAATATTTCTTTTTTCAAACGGGGCTTGGACGAAGTTATTGAAATTTTTCACCGTTTTACATATCACCCTGTACGAAATTTACTTGAAGAACTGTGAGCTTTATATATATAGCATGAATTGCCAGAGGATGGTGCTAGTAGACATTACAGACCAAAATAAAATCGTTTAAGAAACAAAAAAGATATGTCGTTTTGAAAAAGGACAAACTTTTTGGTCGCGAAACATTGAGTGGTGCGCAGTTTATTAAAAAATTTTATACAGATGTTTAATACTAAAAAAATAGAGATTTAATAATTATTATGTTTCTCATTTGTTGATTATTACAAATTGGTGAATTTACATATTTAATATTTTTCTTAAATTTAAATGTTAGAAAAAAAAAGTTTGTAAAACTATCATAGTGTAATTATTATGTTTCTCATTTGTTGATTATTACAAATTGGTGAATTTACATATTTAATATTTTTCTTAAATTTTATAATATTCAGATATAAAAATCATATAGTAGATTTTAAAAAAATTGCGAATATATTGAAAAAAGAGACTTAAAAATACTTTAAATGATAACATTTAAGTGTTCGTTTAAAGGTGATAGACAATGTGGTGTTATGATTAAAAACATATTTTTTTAGACTTCCATTTTCTTTTTTTTATTAATCATAAAAAAGACAATGGAAGTCCAAAAATATGTTTCTAATCATAACATTTAAGTGCATAGTGCATTTATGTTTCAGAATATATTAGTCTTTAAAAATAATAAAACTTATAAGAAAAAAGAAAAATTTCGACAAAGGTTCGTTAAAACATGTTTGTTAAAATAACATCTAAATTGGCTGCTTTTAAACCTAAATTAAAAAAAACTTCATATAATACATTGAATAACCATGCATGTGTATTTACATATCATTTCATTTTATTTTATAAAAAATACAGTATTGCAGTTTTTAATATTAAAATATGTTATTATAAACTCTTTGGAAAAAATAATGTCTTAGGATTTTATATAAAAAATGCAGATTAACATCTTTTGGAGTATGGTTTATGGACAAAGTATTTAAAAATGAAAATTGACTATTTTAATTGGTAAAATTATAAGTGGAAAGTTGCCATGAGGCTGTCAAACAAATTTGCGCATAGCAAGCGGGTTTTTAATTAATAATCCCTAATAAAGTGATTTTTAATATCCAGCTTATAAGAAGTCCTCGGAGACGTCTCATCACGCCACTCAAACAAAGGCGACATTTCATTAGAGCGTCGTTTCCCCTCTCGGACGGGCGAAATGACAAAAGCATCATATTAAAAAGTGAGAACACGAATTGACAATATGTATGCTAAATAGTCGTCGTTTAGAATATGAGGTTCTGATGGCGACGGCGCTTCGCCAAAACGTTTCGAAATGTCAATGCTATCGCAATTATAAAACCCTTTCCGTGAATGCCGTCACGGACGTCATGAACACATGTGCGACCGTGAGCCGATTTAAAATTTATAGACACTGCACTCACTATCCTCTGAAGTCTGAATGCTCGACATTTTTAGTTGCGAAAGGGAAGTTACAGGGCAAATTGAAAACAGTTTTTAAATAACCATGGAAATAATAATAATAATAAATCTAAAGTTTTTTAACTTTAAAATGTTATTGTGATTATTATATAGTTAGGTATTATAATTTTAATTATTTTAATAATGTACACTTGTATTCATAAAAAATCATACAGTAATTAGATTGAGGGAAAACTGTCACCGTAAATTATGGTCCATAATATTATTGCTTAAAACCGGCTTATCACTGACTTAAGTCATGATAATTATTATAGGTTTTTAAAAATACAGAGCTTAACTTCGGGGATTAAGTAAATCATCTAGGGTAATTACTGTAGTAGGTATCTTTAACATAATAATTAAAAGAAGTTCGATACCTGTATTTTTGGACAATATCGCAAGCTTTGACCTTCTAGCGAGGTATTTTGTGAATTGTACAACACATTGAGTGGATGATCCAAGATTTGGAAAATTCACGTGTCTATGGGTGGATGGCTTCGTTAAGCGCATGGACATTAAAACTTGTTGTTGGTCAAAGTGGTTCATTGAAACCGAGACCATTAAGGCCTTAGGCCACCAAGGATGAAGAAGAAGAATAATTAAAAATTGACTTGACTGACAAATTAAATAATACATAAAAATGTTAGTCCCTTATAATTATGTATTTCTATTTTTTATTTCTGACTTCAGATATTGAAAGGTCTGCTCGAGCAGTTTTGAATCCTCTAGTATTCAAACCCCTTACCGTTTTGATAAAAAATGATATACATGAATTAAAATATTTCTACTTATAAATATGTGCATTCAAATATATATGCAATGTATCTTTATTATTTGGTGTAATCTAAAGTTTTTTAAGTTTCAAATGTAATTGTGATTATTTTATAGACACACACAAATTTAAAGGAACGGAGATAAATTTCTAATTTTTTCCACATAACTTGTTTTTGTTCCAAATAAATTTGAAGGAAATCTCTTAAAAAAAGTTAACTATTAGTTTAGTTTGTTTTGAAGCCTATTTAAAAACTCAAGACATAAAATGGATTGTACATCTCATTTATCAAGCTAAAAATTTGAACCATGGATAGAACTCGAAAGCAGATTGAACACTTCCAATCATTAAAAAAGGAAATTAACCGGCGTTCTGAAAACGGAGAAGGAAACCTTACAATAAAATATATACATGGTGTTCCTAGAATCACAACTTTAAACTAAACGTGCCCAACAAATTAGATATTCAGTGTTATTTTAGTTTTTTTAAATACTTATAGGTAATATATTGGTCGGTTGGTCTATTTTTATTGAAGAAAACATTTCTCTTCTTTGGCCGTCTCTATTTCTCTAAATAAACACGGCTTCGTTTTTACTAATAGGTATTTAAAAACACTAAAATTTCTTACGTTTTGCTTCTCTTGTCAATTTATAAAAAAACAAAGAATCTTTTTTTTTAAACTTGGACTCTTACAAATTAAATTATATAGGTACAAATACCATTCGATATTATGTTCAAGTTTCCGTGAGCCGTAAGAATATCTTTTTTCCCTCGACCTTTATTAAAATCTGCCAGATCTGGCGAAACGTTATGTTGGAAACACTGACCAAAACATTGCATTGGCACACTCTGGCAACAGTGCTTTTTAGTTGAAAACCGCAATGCGCCCTCATTTTCAAGCGGCATTATCTGAACTAAAAAGTTTCTATATAATATAGGAAATTTAAAGTTTATATATAAAAAATATTCTTATATATATATAGCAAAAATAATTTACGGACAAACGGCGCCTCATATAAAAAGGTAGGTACTTTATAAGATGACTATGAATAAAAAATTGCACTTAAATTTAAATATTTGATTTTTTTCCAATTTATTTTATGGGGACATATTTTACAAGCCTATATGCAGTAGGACCTATTTGTACACATTTTATACATTCTCAGTAGCTATAACAAGCTTACAAACAAGTAAAGATAGCAAAACCATTTTAAAACTAATGGCATAATAATAGTTGATTAAAGGTTATTTTCATAATAGCAAAGATTTTATAGTGGCATCATATAGGCTACTTATCTTTCAGAGGCGTTTCTATATAATATAGGAAATTTAAAGTTTATATATAAAAAATATTCTTATATATAGCAAAAATAATTTACGGACAAACGGCGCCTCATATAAAAAGGTAGGTACTTTATACGATGACTATGAATAAAAAATTGCACTTAAATTTAAATATTTGATTTTTTTCCAATTTATTTTATGGGGACATATTTTACAAGCCTATATGTAGTAGGACCTATTTGTACACATTTTATACATTCTCAGTAGCTATAACAAGCTTACAAACAAGTAAAGATAGCAAAACCATTTTAAAACTAATGGCATAATAATAGTTGATTAAAGGTTATTTTCATAATAGCAAAGATTTTATAGTGGCATCATAAAGGCTACTTATCTTTCAGAGGCGTAGGTAGAATGTATACACTAAAAACGTTAAAATTATAGCTTAGCGTTAAACATAATCTCATATCAATTTAATCGATATTTGATTAACCCCTCGATAAGACAAGAAGTATGTATTACTTATTTAAAAGTTAATTTTTCATTTCAGATAAGCGACAGGAAAAAAATGCTGTGCCACAATGAGGTTTAATGATAACTGTTATTTTGCAGGCATTTAATACAGTAAGAATATTACAGGATATTAACTCAATTTGTTATTAAACATTGCAGTTTTTCACATCCTGAATTAATTACAGAGGACAACATATTTTTTTGCCGCATTAACTCTCGTAAATTTCGTATACCCTATTATTACACTTTCAATGTTTTGGTTACAAAAGTGTGTTAATAAGTCCTTACAAAGTATTACAAAATCAAATTATTTTGGATGAATCCATTTTTATTTTTTAACATAGTCTCCTTTTAGATCTAGGTACTTTACGCCAGGCAAAAGTTAAGAAAGGCCGGGTTTCTTAACTTTTTCTAACCGTCAAAATATAATATTTCAGAAGGCATTCGATCTATTTTTTTCTGGCAAGCAATGCCCTCATCTTCACATGCAGAACAAAGTCACTTGGGGACAAATCTAGTGAACGCGTTGGCAATCTTTTTATATCCTATTTTTTAGGGTGTCCGTTATTTACCAACTTGGTTTTTTTGTTGGCAGCGCCCCCTAAATTTTTAGTTTATGACCCAAAAAAAATTATAAAAAAAATATTCATATTAAACCTTGCCACAAAGACGATACATTTTCCATTTAAATAACATGGGGTTTCGGCAAGTTTTACATTTATTTTGTTTTCTCCCGAGTTAATATACAGCAATAAGTGATACATATTTTTATACAAAATTGAACGCTGTACAAAAAAGCTTTCCTATAATTTTTCAAAAAATTCACTGGTTTAAAAGTTATTTAAGATTAAAATTGAACATAGTAATTTTTTCGATTTTTTTACTTTGACTGCAAAATTCTGTGGGTAAAATGCATAAGGGGATAAGTCAAAAAAGGCATTTTTTCAGTAGTGCCTTAAACGTATTCGTATTAATTCAGGAAACATATTTATGGTTAGCGGGTATACCCTTTTGATAGCACATGTCATATGCTAACAAAAGCGTATACCCGCTAAACATAAATATATTTCCTGAATTATTGCGAACACGTTAAAGGCTCTATTGAAAAATTGCTTTTTTTGACTTATCCCTTTATGCCTTTTACCCACAGAATTATTATTATTTTTACGAAAATAAATTGTTAATTTTTAATTTCTGTTTGGTGCATGGCAACCAACAACTTTTTAAGGGCAATTTAGGTACGCTGAATCCAAAAATGAACACAATTTCGCTCAATCAGCTCTTGTTTTTGCGTTGTAGAATAAAAACCATTTTTTTCGATATGCGCACATTCAAATTCTTATATATATATTTTTAAACTTCTTATTTAAGCAAGGATAGTTGGTAATGTTGCTATAAGTCTTTATTAAACTTAAAAAAATACCATATACATTGTTAATGGTATTCTCTTTAAAAATCTTGCTTTTATCGAAAGAAAATCGATTTTTTAGCCAAAATTCGGATATTTTTAAAATTCAAAGTGATACAGCATGATTAATTTTTACCCGATTTAAATAAAATTTACCCTATTTGTAGCTCTATTTATCTACTTTATAGTGTTAAAATTTCAATGCATTCAAAAATTGAATGAGAGTAGTGCTGCCGTGCTAAGCTAAACCCCCGTATCTGCAATATTAAATAAAAGATTATTTTTATTGTTTAAAACAATAAAAACTATCGTTTGTCCTTTATTATTTAATATTGCAGATACGGGGGTTTAGCTTAGCACGGCAGAGTGTATGATAGTAGAGTATTGAGAGCAGCAGCAGATACTCTACTCATACTCTCAATATTTTTGACATCTTCTTATTAGACATACTTAAAATCAGGTCTTAAATCCTAGGCACAAAAATTGTCCACTTAAATAGGCTCTGTGATTATTAATAGCTATTCACGGAGTTTATTTAAGTGGTACACGTAGTACCCAATTTTGGTTGATTTTATTGCCATCAGAGCTGTCAAAGATACTTTTAAAAAGTATCTAGATACAAGATAAGTTACTTTTTGAAAAAGTATCCGAAGTTACTTTGGGTATCTAGTTACTCTTTTAAAAAAGGAACTTAAATACTTATCTTAAGTTACTTTTTAAGATACTTTGTATATTATGTAATAAGTTTCGTATAAACCGCCCAACAAAAATTCGTTCCAACCCCACCCTGATTTTTCAAATAATTTTAAGCTTACTTTTTTAACAATTTTTTTCAATAAAATCTAGTTGATTATAACCATTGAAGGGTCTAATGCAAAAAGTGTCTAACTTAGGCACTTTTAAAATATCTTAAAAATAAAAAGAGATAAAATCGTTAATTAAACACCACTTAATTATAAAAATAAAAAAATATCTCACACTTTTCATTTAATCTTTTTTAACATTTTTTTTTTTAAATTTAAAATGGAAAACATGCATTGAACATTATAGAATGTACGGTACAATGTAACAACCAATATCCTACATCAGTACATCATAAAGAAGCAAGTGCAAGTACTTACCTAACCTAACTTATTTCAGACTTACCACTATAAATTCAAGTCGCACGAACGGAAACACCCTTCTACAGAGCGGGAGGCGAAGTCACAGATTATAAAAGAAGTATAGGTGAATAAAAATTAAGTAGTGTAAGATACCCTATGTATTTTCGTAACCCGATTCTTTAAGTATACTGAAATACTTGTTTTGGCATATTCGTGATCGTCTAGATAATTTACTTACTTTACAAAAATTAGGACTCTACGTTGTGTATTTACTTACATTGATAATAACGTTATTTTGAAATTGGTCAGGTTTAATGAAACAAAAGTATTTAATTTTTAAACCCCTGATTTAATTTAAGCAAAGACAAAGGGGTGGCCCGTTGAGTCAAAGAACAGGGAAAAGGGACCATAAAAACCCTGTCGACTTACACAGTTCAAATAAAAAATAAAATACAAAACAAAACATAGTTATATGGGTCATAATCACAAGAATGTAGTATAAATAATAAGTGCATAAAATAACATAAAAAGCAGATAAACATATTTCATATAATTTGGGTGTTTTTATCAATATTCAAAACATTTTGTACTCAGGTAAAATAGTTATAATAGAGATCGTCATTTTATGACGATGTGTTTTAATATTTGTTTACCTGGCGATGTGTTTTAATATTTGGTTACCTTACCACGCATCTTCGAACTATTGAACAAGGACACGATTTTATATAAATAAACTACAGCAACGAAATATTTCTGATAGAGAGAATTCATATGCTTTAACCAAGTGCAGATATTAAACCGTTGCCAATAACCACACTATGGAACAATTGCATACTCTGCGAAGTGATATAACGACAGCTATGGTGGTCCTATCTCACTAAAGTGTCGCTATATCACAATATGTTCAAATATTCTTACAAAATCAATGTCCAGAACAAGACAAAAGTATTGCAAAAATATACAAACAATTCTGCACACAGAGTTTATATAGGTAATAACATAAAAACACTATTTTTCTTCTAAGGATAAATCCTTTTGAAATAATGCTAATATATTACCCATGTTCAAATATTCATGCATGAGCACTCTCCAAACGAAAACACAAGTACAAATACAGACACAAATAAAATAAATAATATGCAATAAAATAAAATGGTGTAAAATATAAATAAAATACAATAAAATAATAAATAGGAGAGAGTCATAACAAGAAACACCTGAACATGGCCAAAACTCTAACCACCAGAAAGTATCGCGCTGAATAATAACATAAAGAGATTTTTATCATATATAGTAACGTTAAAGCCATTATCAAATATTCCAAATAAAGCGCTAAGATAAGCAGTTTAAATCAAAGTCTCTATCCAGAATCTATCAAAAGGTTAAACGATACTATTACCTTACCATGATATGACCTAATGGTAATATCAAATTTAATAATAATAATAAGAGCAATAATAATAATAATAATAATAATAATAGTAATTTATAAACCTTACCCAAATAATACCAATATTACAATAATAATATTACTGTTAAAAGCTTTAGCCTGAGTACAAATGCAAAGAGTCAAAACAAATAAACACCTTAATACCGAGATGATACACTGAGTTTCATAAACAATAAAACACATTTCAGTCAAATAAAAAGCTATACAAAGTTATAAAAAAGGAAACAACAAAATCAAGGCCAGTATAACTCAAAATAAAGACAATACAAAATAGTAATATTTAAGGTAAATTAATTAATTCAGTGTATATGATGAACGCGACAACACAAAGATTGAAACTCAGTGTATACACGATCCCAAGATATTAAACCAAAACAATGAAATAGTGATACAATAAAAATTATTACCAAAAATCACTCGCCATTTACACCTATTAAAATGATTAGGACCCAATAAACTAGCAATGATAAACGTCATAGCCCAAAATGCGAATTAAATAATATTGTTCAAAATTATAAGCACAAATACATTAAGAAAACCCAAAACGAGGAGTTGTTTATCATTACTAGCAACAATTACAATTTATAAAAGTGTTCCTACATACCTAATATAGCAGAAAATCGGTAACAATCACAAAACTATAGCTATATTATATTATAATATATCTCACAAACTGTTTCACAGGAGTATCTCGAAGGGCGAGCAAAAACACTCTGTGTGTATTATATTTCCTAATCTCGCTTTTAAACATCTCAGCCACTTAAGCAAGAATGTCCAACATAAACAGTCTTCATAATATTTCTACGTTGAGATACAAAGAAGTGAAACTTTAAAACTCAATAGGGTTTTAAAACAAAATATCTTAAAACTATAATATTATTTTTAGTGGATTATTTAAATTTTCTTTGGTTAAAATAGCGCCAAATTCGAATTTAAAAGTTTATATACTACAGGACCCTTACAGACGCCCCTTTGGAAGATTGGCAGACGGACTCTTGGAGGCTTGGCAAACTTTCAACATCCTTCGCGTCAAATTTGGCCGAACTCATCTGAACGTAGGGCTTGTTGTTGTTCTCAGTCAAGCATATCATACATAAAAAAGAAAACAAATAATATCAGGGTTTTATCGCAATAATAATATAAATAAATAATAAAAAAAAGTAACAATGAAATAAAATAGAAATACAGTAGGGACCTAGTCAAAATAAAATGGATAAATTAGTAAAATCAATAAAATGAAAAGAACCCACCTGGAAAACATTATTGTAATGTAAAAATGAAGAAATATGGCAGTCCGTATAACCACTCCATTTCCCTCCTGCTATTTATGACTTGGAATAACCATGTACGCCCCTTAGAATATTGTCCAGTCCATGTCTTGAGTCAGCTACACTTTTTTACTTCCTCAAATTTTAAAATCAGGTACCATCTCCATTCATCAAATGTAGTAAAGTTCATCCCTTCCAGTTCCGTGTCCCAAATGAACTAGAGCTCATCGTATCCATGGATAGTGCACTCGTCAAATTTTTGCATTGATTGGTGTATGGCAAAAACAAATCAAAACATGTAAAATGGTTCACAATAAAATAATAATAATAACAAGCAACCAACATTCTTTCACCAGACTTAAACAATTCACCAATTACTCCTAAATATCAAAACCTTTAATGAAGAAATAAAATTAGAAATAAACTTGGAAATACTGGCCAAAAAAAATTGTTTAACCAAAATATAGGCTACCTTGTATTGGCCTGCTGTAATAGAAAACAAGTAATCGACCGTAAATAGCTTCTCTGAATATACAAAAAAACTGTTCCCAATACACTTCTGAAAAGTAAATTTGCACTTTTCAAAGTCTCTCAAGACACAACGAATAGCAGAACACAGTCCATGAAGATCCAGCTCACAAAAACCAAGCTATTCACCAGGTAACACCAGAAAGGAAAATAATAAAGGGACGGAACCAAAAAAACGTATTTTAAAGCCTGTAAAATAAAATTAGGTTCGTTTACCCCAAACACAACCCTTGCGTGACATCAATAGATGTTCCACTACGTTACCAAAGAAAATAGTTACATCAACAGATGTTTAACTAAAAAAAAACCAAAATAGTTACATCAAGAGATGTTTAACTAATATTTACAAACGTAATTAAACAAAAACAACCGTCTTCAAAGAAGATTCAGCTGCGCCCCCTAGCACTCCACTTGGCTGCGCCCCTTAGTACTTTGCCTAGCTGCCACCATAGACGTGATTCAGCTTCAGTATTCTAGTACGTTACTTCTTACAATGTTTCGAAGCTAGCTTTCAAAGAAAATTCATTTATAGTTGAAGAAATTTTTGAAACTAAAAGAAACAACACAAATTAAAATAAGCAGCTGGCTTCAAGGAAGATTCAACTACTATTACCAAATACTGACTTCAAAGAAGGCTCAGCAGTACCAAAAGGTGATAACAACTTATTTAAGTTAAACACGTACAACAAAAAACTTATCCCACTGTGCATACACACAGAATATTTGAGCTTAAAAAAAATAGTTTACCCACTATATAGAATTAAATGACAACAAACCCTTAAATACAAGAAATAAAGAAAAAGAAAACTAAACAAAGTTAACATACAAAAAAAATATTTACCCCACTGTGCAAGCAACACTTGGAAATGCATAAGAAATATTTTTACCTCACTGTGCGAAAACGATAAATCCACCACCAAGACCAATTTCAATCTCTATTATCAATGTATATATCCTGGTCACGGCACCAAAATGTAAGATACCCTATGTATTTTCGTAACCCGATTCTTTAAGTATACTGAAATACTTGTTTTGGCATATTCGTGATCGTCTAGATAATTTACTTACTTTACAAAAATTAGGACTCTACGTTGTGTATTTACTTACATTGATAATAACGTTATTTTGAAATTGGTCAGGTTTAATGAAACAAAAGTATTTAATTTTTAAACCCCTGATTTAATTTAAGCAAAGACAAAGGGGTGGCCCGTTGAGTCAAAGAACAGGGAAAAGGGACCATAAAAACCCTGTCGACTTACACAGTTCAAATAAAAAATAAAATACAAAACAAAACATAGTTATATGGGTCATAATCACAAGAATGTAGTATAAATAATAAGTGCATAAAATAACATAAAAAGCAGATAAACATATTTCATATAATTTGGGTGTTTTTATCAATATTCAAAACATTTTGTACTCAGGTAAAATAGTTATAATAGAGATCGTCATTTTATGACGATGTGTTTTAATATTTGTTTACCTGGCGATGTGTTTTAATATTTGGTTACCTTACCACGCATCTTCGAACTATTGAACAAGGACACGATTTTATATAAATAAACTACAGCAACGACATATTTCTGATAGAGAGAATTCATATGCTTTAACCAAGTGCAGATATTAAACCGTTGCCAATAACCACACTATGGAACAATTGCATACTCTGCGAAGTGATATAACGACAGCTATGGTGGTCCTATCTCACTAAAGTGTCGCTATATCACAATATGTTCAAATATTCTTACAAAATCAATGTCCAGAACAAGACAAAAGTATTGCAAAAATATACAAACAATTCTGCACACAGAGTTTATATAGGTAATAACATAAAAACACTATTTTTCTTCTAAGGATAAATCCTTTTGAAATAATGCTAATATATTACCCATGTTCAAATATTCATGCATGAGCACTCTCCAAACGAAAACACAAGTACAAATACAGACACAAATAAAATAAATAATATGCAATAAAATAAAATGGTGTAAAATATAAATAAAATACAATAAAATAATAAATAGGAGAGAGTCATAACAAGAAACACCTGAACATGGCCAAAACTCTAACCACCAGAAAGTATCGCGCTGAATAATAACATAAAGAGATTTTTATCATATATAGTAACGTTAAAGCCATTATCAAATATTCCAAATAAAGCGCTAAGATAAGCAGTTTAAATCAAAGTCTCTATCCAGAATCTATCAAAAGGTTAAACGATACTATTACCTTACCATGATATGACCTAATGGTAATATCAAATTTAATAATAATAATAAGAGCAATAATAATAATAATAATAATAATAATAATAATAATAATAGTAATTTATAAACCTTACCCAAATAATACCAATATTACAATAATAATATTACTGTTAAAAGCTTTAGCCTGAGTACAAATGCAAAGAGTCAAAACAAATAAACACCTTAATACCGAGATGATACACTGAGTTTCATAAACAATAAAACACATTTCAGTCAAATAAAAAGCTATACAAAGTTATAAAAAAGGAAACAACAAAATCAAGGCCAGTATAACTCAAAATAAAGACAATACAAAATAGTAATATTTAAGGTAAATTAATTAATTCAGTGTATATGATGAACGCGACAACACAAAGATTGAAACTCAGTGTATACACGATCCCAAGATATTAAACCAAAACAATGAAATAGTGATACAATAAAAATTATTACCAAAAATCACTCGCCATTTACACCTATTAAAATGATTAGGACCCAATAAACTAGCAATGATAAACGTCATAGCCCAAAATGCGAATTAAATAATATTGTTCAAAATTATAAGCACAAATACATTAAGAAAACCCAAAACGAGGAGTTGTTTATCATTACTAGCAACAATTACAATTTATAAAAGTGTTCCTACATACCTAATATAGCAGAAAATCGGTAACAATCACAAAACTATAGCTATATTATATTATAATATATCTCACAAACTGTTTCACAGGAGTATCTCGAAGGGCGAGCAAAAACACTCTGTGTGTAAATCGGTAACAATCACAAAACTATAGCTATATTATATTATAATATATCTCACAAACTGTTTTACAGGAGTATCTCGAAGGGCGAGCAAAAACACTCTGTGTGTATTATATTTCCTAATCTCGCTTTTAAACATCTCAGCCACTTAAGCAAGAATGTCCAACATAAACAGTCTTCATAATATTTCTACGTTGAGATACAAAGAAGTGAAACTTTAAAACTCAATAGGGTTTTAAAACAAAATATCTTAAAACTATAATATTATTTTTAGTGGATTATTTAAATTTTCTTTGGTTAAAATAGCGCCAAATTCGAATTTAAAAGTTTATATACTACAGGACCCTTACAGTAGGTATAACAAAAATCGCCGCCAGTCGATTGGCGCCAGTCGCTGAAGTCGCCAGTATATTTATTATAATATCTTCGATAGCCGCGGCCGTTTCGAACAACTTGACTAAAGGAACTTTTCTTGTGGTATCTTAGATACTTTTTGGTATCTAAGTTACTTTTTGGTATCTAAGTTACTTTTTGGTATCTAAGATACTTTTCGGTATCTAAGATACTTTTTTAAGTTACAAGATACAGTTCCTTTTAAAAAGTATCTAAGATACTAGATACTTTTTGTTAAAAAAATAAAGGAACTAAGATACAGTAACTTAGATACTTTAAAGTAACTAAGTTACTCTAAAGTAACTAAGATACTTTTTTCTGACAGCTCTGATTGCCATGTTGCCAATTTTATTTTGATTGCATTGAAATTTTATCACAATAAAGTAGATAAATAGAGCTAAAATAGGGTAAATTTTATTTAAATCAGGCAAAAATTGATCATGCTGTATCACTTTGAATTTAAAAAATTTCCGAATTTTGGCTACAAAATCGATTTTCTTTCGATGAGAGCAAGATTTTTACACTTTAATAAAGACCCATAACAACATTACCAACTATCCTTGCTTAAATTAGAAGTTTAAAAAAATATATTTAAGCATTTGAATGTGCGCATATAAAAAAAAGCTTTTTTATCTACATAGCAAAAACAAGAGCTGATTGAACAAAATGATGGTCATTTTTTGATTCGGCGTACTCAAATTACCCTAAAAAAGTTGTTGTCTACCCTGCACCAAAATGGCTTTCGGTCAGTGTTATTGAAAAGAGATAAGAGAAAATTATTGACAAGAGATTCCGATAAATTAATAGTATATTATGTATCAAGTTTGATAAACGCCATTTTATACACGAATTTAATTTAGGCACGAGCGAGCTTGCGAGCAAGTACTTAAATTAATAAGTGTATAGAAAAGTTTATAAACGAGGTGCATACTATACTTTTTCTACGACAAATACTTATTATTATCTTAAAATGATTTAAATCAAAAATTTGCATAGAGTGCCATCTATGAAATAATAGGGGAATCTGTGTTTAACCGTCAAATTTCACATTTATAAAGGTTATAAATCTAAAAGTATTTCTTGAAAATTGACAGTGTTTCACAGTGAAAGTAAAGAAAATGTTTTATGAGGACTTTACAGTGGAGTCTGTGCCCGAATTTAAGTTATAGTTTACTGCCGGCGAAATTAAAAGGTCAGTACAATGTTCATATAAACTTTTCAAATATTGGCGTTGAGAAACTATTTAATACTTTTGTATTTTAGTATTGGGATAATAAAATAATTTTCACATTTAGCGTTATTTTACAAGAAAGGCACATTATTTTAACGATTGTATGACATTTGACAACTGTCAACTAACTTCAGCCAGTGACTAAAAACCTGTTGCTAACTTCAGCCCGTGACTAAAGCGCCATAAAGCCACAACTTGTCAATGTTTATTTAAAAGGTCACTTAGTGTCATGGAAACATGTACGATAAAGGGCGTTTTAAAGGTGAGAGTAGAAAAAAAATTATTATTACTTTAAAAGAATCTGGTACTAGTTAACTCAAATTTAGTACGATTACTTTTTTTACATGATCTTTTTATTTCTGTGAAATTTTACAAAATTTTTTACGATTTTATAAAATATTATACTTTGGAAAATTTCAGCTGTAGCTAATGACGTAAAAATTCTTTTAACAAATATTTTTACGAAAAAATAAAATTTGTAGTTACGTATACGTACGCATATTTATGCACTAAAGTATGATTTAGTACTTTGACCACAGAAGGCAGAAGTCGTACTTCACAGATTTCGTGTCGCAAAGTTATATAATAGTATAGGTATTATGTATGAAGTTTTATAAACGCCATTTTAGTTACGAGTTTTATTAAGCACGAGCGAAGCTTATTAAAAACGAGTTGCATACTAAGTATACTTTATCTACGACGAACACAAAAAAGAATTTAAAGCCAATTATATTTGTTAAACATTTGACATCTGTCAAATGTCAACGGAATTAACCTCACTTTTCTCTAATAAATAATAAAGCTAATTTCAGCCCTTGACTAAAATGCCCAAAAGCCACTATTTATTGCCAACTTCAGCCCGTGACTAAAGCGCCATAAAGTCACAGCTCGTCAATGTAGAAGTAGATAAATACATTTAACTTATTTAAAAGGACAATTGGTGTAGCGGAAATGTCTGCATCTCATACTCAAGACAACGTATGCGTAACTACGAATTTTATTTTGTCGTAAAAATAATTGTTAAAAGAATTTCTACGTCATTAGCTGTACTGAAGGAAAACTTTTTATTATATAATATTTTATAAAATTGTATAAAAGTTTGTAGAATTTCACAGAAATAAAAAGATAAAGTAAAAAAGTAATCGTACTAAAATTGAGTAAAACTAGTACCACATTCGTTTAATTTGAAAATTGAATTTATCGGAATCTCTTGTCAATAATTTTTACTTATATCTTTTCAATATTTTTTATTTTTTCAATAATACAATTAAATCACATATTTTAAAAAATAAACAATATAAAAATAATTAAAATTTTGAAGTCAAAGTAAAAAAAATCAAAAAAATTACTAAATTATTAACGTTTAACTTTAACCTTAAGTTTAACTTTAACCTTAAATAACTTTTAAATCAGTGAATTTATGAAAAAATCATAAGAAAGCTTTTTTGTAGAGCGTTTAATTTCCTATAAAAATAAGTATCTCTTATTGCTGATATTAACTTGCTCGAGAGAAAAAAAATTAAATGTAAAACTTGCCGAAACCCCATGTTATTTAAATGGAAAATGTATCGTCTTTGTGGCACGGTTTAATATGAATATTTTTTTATAATTTTTTGAAAAAAAAATTTTAGGTTATAAACTAAAAATTTAGGGGGCGCTGCGAACAAAAACTAACCCTAATGTACTTGTGGCCTCAACAAATTTATGCACTTTAAATCGTCGATCACTCAAGTCCATATCGCCACGTTAACATTTATTCACCCAAATTTAAAAAACTTTTTAAAACCTTTAGGTCTTTTAATTTTGTAAAGACTTATTATCCCTGCCCTCGTTATTTGTATAAATTTATATGAAAACATATTTTATGAATTTACTTTTACTATAAAGTACTTATCCCACTTTGATTACATTACTAACATTGACATTTGATACTTTAAATTTAAGTCTTCTATATAAATCTTATAATAATACTTCGCCTTATTTGAAAATGTTTTCTACGAAAATTAAGTCTTTAGACAAAAAGGGTTAACTAAGATTATTTGTAATAGGCTAAACCAGTATAGCACAGTGGATAATTAAATAAAATAAATAAGACTTCTTAAGTCCAATTAAAAGCATAGACACAAATTACTGTATATATATAGAAGGTTTTGAGATTTCTCAAATATTGAAGATATTGTGAGAATTATATAATGCCCTTACAATTGTTAGGTTAACCTAGATGATTACAGCAAGAAACCAGGAAAGCACTAGGATAATAATCCTAATAATGGATTAAAGTTAACGGTGTCGTTTTATTTCAGGACCTTAGGTTTGAAGAGCTATACAAAATTTATTTATTTTTGTCTCATTCGCGGACCTAGCCTCCAGGTACAAGTTTGACTTGTATCACTTAACGGTGTCGTTTTATTTCAGGACCTTAGGTTTGGAGAGCTATACAAAATTTATTTATTTTTGTCTCATTTGCGGACCTAGCCTCCAGGTACAAGTTTGACTTGTATCACTTGCGGACAAAATTTTCGGCAAGATAATGTTAGATTATGTCTAAACCTTTTATTTTTTCTAAAAATATTAATGAAGAAAAAGCGGTACGTTAACAACTGACTCGAAGAAACTGAAATTTGGCTTTCGCAAACGAAACAGGAAAGGAATGCTTGGTACAAAAGAGCAACTTTTTTAGTGATGGGAGCAGATTTTCAATTATTTGGAATCCTCTAAAATTCTTAACAACAGCAAATTTGGCTTTACAAAAGACCGTTCTACAACAACTACAATCCAAGCATTTCTCGAAACTATCATAAAGGCTTTCGAGGATTGCGGTTATGCTTTGGCCACATTTTTTGACCTAAGCAAAGCCTTTGACTGTGTCTCACATACAATATTAATAAGAAAGCTATACTTCTATAACTTCCACCCTCTCAGCTGCAGACTTATGACATCCTACTTATCAGATAGAACTCAATGCGTGAGAGTCAATAATGTTTTATCATCTGAAAATCCAATTATACATGGCGTCCCGCAGGGCCAATACTATTTGTACTCTATATAAATGATATCTCTGACAACATTAAAAATATAAACAATATAACACTTTTTGCAGATGACACCTCAATAATCGTTATGGGAAAGGACCAGTTAGTATCCGCGCTGGTTTATAGCTAACAAACTAGATCTAAACAAAAATAAAACAGTTAATATGACATTTACACTTAAATTCCTCGAAGAGAGTTCGGCCGTTTCAAATGTTAAATTCTTAGGTGTCCATTTAGACACAAAACTTACTTGGTATGCACATGGGGATGCAACTGCGAAAAGCTTAACAAAAAATATACGTATTTCTGTTACGTTCACTAACTAATAGTCTTTCGAAAAACCTTTTGCGTATGGTATACTTCTCCCTAATCCAATCTATTATGGCATCCGATATTTTACTTTGGGGGCATTCTAGCTCTCACGATAGAATATTTAATCTACAGCGCAGGGCAATAAGAATTGTGGCCGGTATTGGTTATCGAGATGAATCTAGATCTAGTTTCCGAAAACTAAATATTCTTACTTTACCATCCCTTTTTATACTGGAATGTCTTTTATATATTACAAAGAATCAGTCCCAATTTTCAACTCACAGCCAGTTACACACATATAATACAAGATACAACTCAAATATTTGTCCTTTACCTTTAAGACTATGTAGAACATCATTTGGATTTAATTATTACTCAATTAAACTTTTTAATCATCTCCCTTTAAAGATAAGAGATTTGGAAGTTAAAGCCTTTAAATGTACAATTAAGAACTACTTACTGAATGGGGTATTTTATAGCATTAGTGAAATCCTGAATTGTAATTTTGAAAATGTTATGTAGTCTTAAACTTATTTGTTTAATACTTATATTTATTTAGTTATTTTTTTTTACTTTTCTATACAACTGTAGTTGATTTTTGAAAATAAACGTTATTATTATTATTAATATTATTATTATTATTGTTGTTGTACAACGTTTGACCAACTCTGCACCATCCAAACGATATGAAAAATAGGTACTTAAGAATCGACAAATATAATTACGGATTTTTATGAATAGCTGCCAGACTGACGAGAAAAAATATATTCGCGATTGTTTTCTGCCTTAAAAAAAGTGGTTTCAACCGAGAATATTCAAAATAAACTTTGAAAGGTCCATGATTAATATCCTGAAAAAACATTTTCTCAAGACTATTTTAAAGGGTTGCAATTTTTACTTCAATTAAAGTATTTGTCGGAAAGTTCAAGATTTGGGACTAGTGCAAAAATATAAAACTGAGACGAAGTCGTGCTACGTTATAGCATTTACTACCCGAAAACATCGTTGATGGATGGCTTCTCATGATGAAGTCTGCTGCACCTGTGAACACTGCACTGCACTACTTCGTTGGGCAGTGGCTCGAAAATGAAGCAATTGGGAATATGTGGAATTGATACAAGGAAAAACATAAAAATACAAAACTCTTTGGAATTCAGGCATAGCAAGTTAAGAAGGTTGGGAAGAGTCGATTCCAATGTTTTCCAATTGGTCAGTGCTCATAGAAAATGTCAAACAACGCATTTTTCGAAATAGGCTAAAAATAAATAAGACACCGAGCAAGCAAAGCAAACAAAACAAAATTTCACTGGATCAGGCTATGGTCATTTTACAATATTAGTGATACTGAACTCCTATTAAAAGAAAGGACCAAATAGTCTTCTCCCGTCTCAGGTCCGGCCACACCAAACTGACGTACGAATACCTTTTCCACTGTCCATAGAACATATTTTTACCAACTGCCTAAAGTATCAAGCCTCTCGAGACAAGTTCCACCTAACAAAGGACATCAAAGAAATCCTCTCCAAGCCTAACATGGTCATCAAATTTTTGCACGAAATTAACATTTACAGCAAAATATAATGTTATACATATGCTAATAACCGAAAGTGGTTGATGCAATTTTATAAATAAATAAATAAAAAAAATTTAGTTACACTTCTCTTCTAAAGATGCCAACATCGTTGGCGAAAAGTAACCTTTTTGTTTTGTTTTGGTGTTGGGAAATATTTCTAATATATATTTAAATTGCCTAACAAACTTAAATACGCTGTGTGCGCTTTACTTTATCTTTATTAATTTTAATTATGAATTATGAAGTACCTACACGAAATCACAGAAAACTAACCATTAATGCTTAGAACACTAATAATTATTAACTTAATATACAGTGTACCATTTAATATCATACAATTTCTAATAAAACATCACGGGTTACTTTGACAACAGCAATAGTTAGTTTTGTGACATCAATAAGTAATGTTAGGAACTGTAGTGATCAATATTCTTTTCGTGTACGTAAAGTGATTGCTATAGCTATACCTATAGGTAATAAAAGGTTGCAGGTATATTCCTAAAAATTGTATGGCTTTTGACGAAGGAAACAAACTTGACCGAGGTCCGTAAGTGTACTCTCTTAAAATGAATGGTGTCGTCCCATCTCGGGACCTCCCATCTCGGGACCTAGGGAAAATTGACCTGTTTCTGTGCCATTTCGGGACCGAGTCTACAGGTACAAGTTTAAAAGTGCCATCTGAGGACCTAAGTAAAAGGATTACTTCGCGGTCAGTTTTTACATGTAAGCATTGAAGGAATATTGTATTATTTTGCAAAATTATTAAACAGCGTCTATTTTATGCTACTGCAAAGATATTTTTAAAACTATAATATTTTAAGAGTTAGAAAGTTATACATCTTTCAATCTATTTTATGGATAAACAAACACAAAACATTTAAAAATCAAACCTATGGGGGGCCAATGGGGCGGGGTCGGTAGGGTTGTGTTTTTGAGTTTGGCTCATTTTCGCTGTGTTTAATCAATATCTATTTTTTACAAGTTTTCTTTACAATTTTTGCTTTTTTTGCATTTTTATTGAATTTTTGTAGATTTTGTTGATTTTTGCTCATTTTGTTTTTTGTTTTGTTGTGCTGTTAATATAAAATAAGTTAAAGTGTCCCGTTAATAACAAAAAGACGTGCAGCCGCCTTAAGTATTTTGTTCATGACAGGTATAAAAATGTATTACCTTGTATAGCTAGGTCCCGAGATGAGACTTTTTAATTTTGGAAACTTTATGGCTTAGGGTCTGGGTCCCGAGTTGGGAAAGGTCCCGAGATGGGAGGTCCCGAGATGGGACTAAGCCAATTGAATTAGTCAAAAATGACCAAATGTCATAATGAAAAAGCAGCCACTAATAATTATAGTCAATTGCAATTGACTCTTTATGGTATTTTCGAAATCAGCGGACAATTTTACATATGAAGTACAGTTAATAGTGGCTGCTTTAAAAAAAATGCTAAAATTTGGGTTATTTTGCTTGCGATACTGGCAGAAAGTCATAAATATGATGGCGGACTTAAAAAATAAAATTATTTATTAAATAATATTGCTAATACCAGGATTAAATACTGGGATTGTCAATATTATTTAATCAAAATGTGTATACATACAAAAAATATTGGTACCAAATATAATTTATCGTGATATCGTGATTCTAACAATTGTTGAACAAAATGTTATTCTTTTCGAGCTGATAATTATACACTTCGTGGATTTGCACTACCAACTCGATGAAAACATCATTAATTACAATATAATTAGCCTTCCATAATGCTTAACATTGCCACAGCTGAACACGAAAAAATTTCACGAAACTGAAAACTCAATTACAATCATCAAGTTGAAACTTGATTGATTTGCAATTTTAGCCAAAAGTACAGTGATGCAAAATTCAAATTTAGAAACACCTATTTTTACATTAAATTATTATTAAATTTAGTTAATTTGTATGAATGACGATGTTTATTACTATAACTTGTTTTAAGATGGATTATTCTTTTAAACCTATAAGAACTTTACCATAAATTAAGTTAAGCTTAAAGTTTTGAGTTATTTGTCTTTATTTTAAGATAACTAATGTAATGGTAATAACAGAATCAAAAAAATTTCCCATCTGAAAAAACAGTTATAAAGAATCTATGAAATTGCAGGAGAGTAAACTTATTTAATTGACATCATACAATTATCTCTTATTGGTCGTAGTTTCCAACAATTTTTTAGTTTGTGTCCACAGTTGGCTGCTCTGAAAATCGTGTTGGTGTTTTGTTTGCAGCAGCAACTTTGACGGACAGACAGGACCTAATCGTTTGGACATACTGTAATTATTGTAGGGAAGGTGGCAATTATTGTTCTGCGTGTTTAGTTTTGTTGAGTTAGTTTGGTTTGTTAGCACACACGACATGCTGTAAGTTACATCTGCATTAGTCCGGCAATTGTACGATGGCGTATGTATTTGGTAGGTGTGCACACACGTCAGGAAGTCAGTATGTTTAGCGGTTTTTTTTGTTTTTTAAACAAAAGCTCTATTAATTGAAAAAATCCAAAATATAATTGTTGTCCATAATGGAAATAACACAGGTCAACAACAACATAAGTTAGTGAAACAATAAATCAAATGTTTACCTCGAAAAGAATAAAGTTATAAAGATAAATTTTTTTTTGATAAACAGTAGTTTTACATGCCTTAGCAGGTTTTTAATAATAATGGTAATAATAATAATTTATTGATTATAAAATAAAATTATTGGGCCAAGTTTACCTATGACTGCTGTAGTTCGACTTAGCCCTTTTTAAAGCTTAGCTTTTCCTTTCCATTATTTATTTTATCCCAAAAAATCATATACATGTAATAATTCTGGAGCAATCAGACAAAAGCAGATAAATGCGTTTTAAGCAGTTTCGAGTTAAAAACTAATATTTTTCGTTCTGCAACATTTACACAAAGAAAAACCCATCTATTCTTTAGAGTATAGTGTTATAAGACCTGAAAACTCATCTTTTTATTTTTTGTACACCTGCATATAAAAAACAAAATTGATTTATCTAGTGTTGCTTGAATTGGCAGAATTTATCTCCATTCGCTTGAAATAGAAATAAAAAACCGTTTTATTCATTGACCTATACAGGGCGGTCCAGGATTTATCTGAAAAATGGTAATGCCATTTAAGTTAATTTAAAATAACAATAATGTGAATTTATCTTATTTTTATTGAAACAAGAATTTAAATTGTATTAATTTAGATTTATCTGATTTTGCTCGATATGCTAGGTTTCGACAACCGGTATTCTATATCAATTCTGAGTTTGCCAATTTATTAATATTACATTTACTGTAGGTTCATACCTAACTCATTTTTCAACAAAACTCGATTTATCTGCTTTTGTCTGATTGCTCCACAATTAAACTTTATAATATCATATTATTTTTGTATTGTAGCGAGTAACGCTCTGGATCTCGAAATGATGAGTCAGCGCTCGAGCGATCAAGAGCGGTCCGAAGCTCGCTGGAAAGTTCGGGAAGGCGCTTGCCTGACTGGTGTCACGTAGGAACTGAATATATAAGGAACAGCGCAGTATGGAACAGTTAGTCAAGCTTTGGTACTCGCGACGAAATAAATAAATATACGTGCAAATAAATAGACTCTAGTAGAGTAGTGATATATAAATAATTATTAGTTAAGTGTTTAGTTAGTATTATAGTTTCTTAGTGTTTTAAATGTAATTGAAGATAAATCGTTTATATTATATTTTTAATACTGTACTGGGAGTGGTTGGTACTGGGAATCGCGAACAGCGATGCGAATGTGACATTCCTGTGCAATGTGGCCAATCAATCTCATGTTATCATGTTTTATTTAAAAATCTCATATATTTTCACAAATTCAATCAAATTTGTGCTTTTTTTAATTATTTTTAAAAACATGTCTATCATAATAAATGTGAATTTCAGTTTTTAGCAATTGTATGCTTATTAACTAAACATTTTGAATGTGTCGCCATATTAAAAAATTATAATTTTTTTTTACAAGACATATTCGTCGGTTATTTTATATAATAATAAATTAAATTATTTTACCACCTAAAACTTGCTTTATAGTATTTTCGTACGTAACTACCTAATTTAAGATTTTTCTTACTTAAAACAAGAAAAAACTTTACCTATGTAGGTACCTATTTTTAAAAATTTGGCAATTTAAAATCCCATTTCTAGATCTAGTTTTAGACCTGTGTCATAGTTATGGGTAGATAAAACTAAAAATTTAAATTAAGCAGGTCCCACTATTAAAAATAGAACACAGAAAAAAATAATTTATTTACAATTTGTATATCAATTTTGCCAAACACTGTATTTTTTTTTAATTTATTGCACCTAATTTTTCTTAATGTATTGGTTTTCAATCGGGTTTAAGTCGGGAGATTTAGCTGGCCATCGCAAACAATTCAAAGCTTGTTTCTTTATTCAATTATTGGTAGAGTTACCTATGTATCATATGTTATGTTTCAAAATGGATTTTTTGGTTACACTAAAAGTAATATCAAAAACTTAATGTACAAACATGATTAAAATAAAACTTTTTAAGGTATTTATAAAATGCAGATCTTTATATTTTTACGAAAAATTAAAATAATAGACTATATACTGTATACTACATGTAGTAATTATGTAAATAACAGGAGATTATAATAATTTTTTATGTTAATATAATGTCAAGTATAAGTATAAATATGTATAAATTTGCATAGAGCCTTAACGAGGCCAATAAAGAGGATGTCAAAAAAAGTCGAGTTCCTGCATTCAGAGAGGAAAATTAATTTTATTGATTATATGCAAAAAAATAATTGGTTACCAAGCATGTAATTGAGGTTGTTAACTAAACCATGTGATTTTAACTTCGTAATTTGTTTGTTACAGCGTTTTAAGATTAAAATGGTAAATACGTAATCTTACAAGTCATATACATATACGGTAATTTGGGTAATTATATTAAATACTAATCTATAAAATGGTCTTCCCATACATACATGATAATGAAGGGTTACGACATTATTGCATTTTAGCTCATAACAGTTTTAATTTTATAGCTTTATTATTTTAAAAAAGTTTCATAAAATTAGGGACATTTTACTTAAGCACCCACTTATTATCCATCGGTTTTTTACTTTTTACTTACTGTGGAAATTAACTTAATAATGCATTATTTTAAATTGATTTACAAACTTTACGCTATTTTTATAATTTACCTAAATACAAAGACTACTTTTACCAGATTAATGTGATAAATTTACAAAAAATACAATAAAAATGTGCCCCTCTGAAGTGTTTAAGGGTGCAGGGGACATTTTAAAATGGTCAAATGCCACAATAACCAGAAAGAGTTGTATTGATATGAATGCGGTTGTGTCCGTATGTTTTTACAAGAGCTTAAAAGTGCCACCAACAGTTTGCGGTGTAACTGTTAATTTTTTATCGTCGCGTTTTGTGAATCATTTTTGCATCGTTCATAGGCGTAACAAAAAATATTACCTATAGGTAATATTTTTTGTTACCTAGGTATACCTATTATATTAAAAATTAGATACATTGTGTTTTATGAATCTAGGAAATAATACCCCTGGAAAAAAAACCACGGAAAAAAAACCCCCGAAAAAAAAACCCCCGAAAAAAAAAACCCTAGGAAAAAAAACCCCTAGGAAAAAAAACCCAAGAAAAAAAAGGCAAAAAATAAATCCCGGTTTGACGAGTGTCACATAAAAAATGCAAAAATTGTAAAAATACCGCAAAAATGAGCGAAACCAACCCAAATCAACCCAAACTCAACAACACAACCCTACCGACCCCGCCCCATTGGCCCCCCCCCGCCCCATTGAGTAAAAATCTGCGAAATTGGCAAAAATAAAAAAAAATTGCAAAAATCAATGCCCAAAAATGCTAAAAATTGTAAAAAAAATTGTAAAAAAATTCTAAAAAAGTTAAAAAAAAATATAAAAAAATTGTTAAAAAATTCCGAAAAAAATTGTAAGGGGGTATTTTTTCCTGTAGGTTTATTTTCCTAGGGGTTTTTTTTCCGGGGGTTTTTTTTCCGGGGGTTTTTTTTTCCATGGTTTTTTTTCCAGGGGCTTTTTTTCCGTTTACCGTGTTTTATAAAGGTTGTAAGCTGTTTTCATTTTTAAAGTAGTCCTCTTGGAAGTTCGATTTTTTTTCTTTCCTGTGTAGTGCATCGCTCGATGAAAAGTATGAAACATAGCTAACTTTGACTCAGGAGAGACAAAATTGGACTCCCAGGGTAGAAATACAGTGGTTTTATTTAAGAATTTATAAAAATATATGAAAATAATCAAGAGATGGATCGGATGTTTAAAGATGAATGCAATTCTGTGCATAAAGCCATGTGTGCATAGTGATGAAGAGATAACATGGTTCTATTAAAGTGAATAAATAAGTAAGAGTATATAACTGATTCAAGGGATGAATATACGATTCTCTTAAATGAAACCCTTGATCATTTTAATTTTTTTTTTAAATTATTATGTGCTGGCCAAATAGAGTTTAATTACGCTAAAGGCCAATAAATCTAAAGAAAAAGAAGAAGTAGTCCTCTTAAACATAATAGTATGAGTATGAGTATGGGAACGTATGGCAGGCCCCAAAGACATTATCCTCCACTAATCTCCCAGGGTTATTTTACCCCCTTTCCGTTCTCCTGCGTATCCCGCCAAATCACAGCATTACCTGTGTTTGTTGGATCCGAAGTTTTTACGCCGGCTGGTAGATCCATCCTAGGAGGTCGTGGATGACAGTGTCTATGGTTAAGGCCGCTCCACGGATTTTCGTCAGCCGGGTCGGGCCATACGCCCTGTTTAGGAAGGGTTTTTGGAGGACATTGAACTGACCCAAAACTAAGTACAATCCGGAATCCTCCTCAACCAGGGCTTTAGTAGTAACCCCATTCAGTTGGGATTGCTGAATGGGGGTAGGTGGATTAGTATGCTGCTAGAGCCTATCCTTGATGGTGTATTTCTGAACATCTCTGTCCGAGTCAGTACACTGTTTAAAATATCTACGGTGTAAAGAGTAATCCTAAAATGGTGTCAAAATCCAACACCAAGTGGTGTTAATATAACACCATGAATTAGGGTTGAAAATGAACACCAAAACGGTGTTTATCTAAAAATATTTGAGAAGTGCACCTACCCAGAAAAAAATGAATAGTTCATTTAACCCAGTTGACCCATAAGTATTTATATTTTTGTGGATCACGTGATGTTCTTAAATCTCGCCTCTGTTGACTTACATGAAGAATATATAAACTAGTCCTTTGCTTTGGTGTGACACTACAAGTTGTTCGATACTAAAGAGACCTTAAATAGGTGGAAACAGCTGTCAATACTTGAAGTATTTTAAGTTAGTGGAACGCACTAAAAACATTATCTCTAGCGAGTTGAAGGTTTCATTTTCTGGAATAATACCACTGGTAATATACTAGTAATGCGTCAAGGAACTTCCTGTTTCCTTTTTTCTGTGTAGTATGATAATTTGACCACAAACACATAATATTTAACACTGAAAAGGAGTTCAATTTACACCAGGTAAAATTTATTTTAATACTGTGTGAAAGTTAAATTAACACCATTTTAGTATTTGAATTTACACCGCCAACGAACCTTATTTAACACCATTTAAGTATTTGAATTGACACCGGATCAACGAACCTTATTTAACACCATTTTGGTTTGTATCGATATAGACCACGTATGGTGTTAATTTGGTGTTAAATTGGTCATGAAATTTTGAACAGTGTATCAGGTTCCTGGTAACCTCTTTAGAATTGTTGTCTTCCGTACCGAAGTGTTGACGGCCATGAAAACCCGTAAGTGCCCTCTGCCTTGGTGGATATTCCTCCTGCAGAGTGCCGGCTACCAACCTTGTATATTCTTTATTTATTTTATTGCTAAATTAGTGTTTATACCGTTTTCATTTAATTTATATCTTTGCATTCTTACTTTTTTTTCCAAATTTTAATTAAAAAATATAAATATACAAAATAGATAAAGCCGGCCCTGCATTGGCTATTGAGAGGGTCGTTCTTCTTATCTTCTGTGATGTTCTTGTATTTTTTTGAGCTTATGTTTATTTGGCTTTGATTTATGGCTGGAATGCATATACATTGTATATTATACAATATTACCTATTCACACACAACACTTATTTATGATCTAAATTTTTTGTCATCTTGCTTGATTTTGTTTATTTACTCTTACGCCTTTTCCAAGTTGTTTATGGTTTGTATAGTAGTCCTCTTAAACATAATAATTGGATCTTTTCCTTTTACAAGTATTTTTACGTTTAAAGGCGATATAAATATTAAATGAAAATATAACAACAATTTAATATGAACAATGTTTTTATTATTGTGTTGAAGTATCATCAATGCAATTAAGGAAATAAGACTGCATTTGATAAACAATTTTCGTATCCATTTAATCTAATATAAATCTAATATAAATTAGAGCTTATGTGAAATTAGCAAATTTTAGTTTCTCAAAACCAAAAAGTTTTTATTATTGCGATTTAAAATTTGATCCAATACAAGTTTTTAGTACTTCATACAGTCTCAGTTCGAGTTTTCAGTAGTCCATTTAGTCTCCTTTTTATTTAAATATTCTAAAACTTAAAAAATCTGAAAAATTATACACTAACACGAATTATATCAATTTTAAAAGAAATAAAAGGTTTTCTACTTTTTAGATATAATTAATTATTTTATAGAAAACCGTATTAAAGATAAAATATTTGAGGATGAAACTAAATTGGCTAATATTTGTCTAGAACAAAAATATATCTTATTCTAGGGTATCTTCTATGAACTGCTGCAATCATAGATGCAGGTACAACCCTTTTAATAATTAGGTACCGTTAACGGTACCTAAGGGGATAAGAACATTTTTTCCTATTTATCTTAAACATGTTGAGTTTTTATCGAAACTAGCCTAAGCAGCAAAAATATTCGTAGAACTTACCATTTATTTGCTTTGCATAAAGAAAAATTACCCTAAAAATTGGATACAAAATAATGACTATAAAATTAAAAAACTGCAAATGTATCTTTTAATTATGATACAATTTTAGCTGCTATATTAATTCTAAAACATTATTAGCAAAAATAAGATTAACAGCTTTTTCATTTTATTAATTATTTTTTATATAAATTATAAAAAAATGTTAATAAATTAAAATATTCTAGATTTTATTTCTAAAGATTAATGTAAATTCTGAATGTTGAACCGTGTTAAATAATGACTTTGTATCAATTTGAAAGGACAAAGGTTTTTGCAGCCACCACTGTTTGGTAATAGCACGCAAAACTACATATTTATTCAATAATGATGATAACGACGAGTATTTCTGCAACAGTAGGAGCATGTTCAAAGCACTATGGCAACTGTGTTGGCAATAAAACGAACCTTTATTGTATTTTGTGTATTCATGAATGTGCATTGCATGTTTTTAGTATATATGCACTTGTTCCCCGAATAATTAAAATAAAATTTACAACATAAATTTTATTTGTTTGAGAATTATTGAATGCACAATAAGCGGTCCCATAAACATTTATTTAGATGAATGCATGTTAATAAATAAAATGGAAAACAAAAGAGCCGTGTTTTATTTTTACATACTATATTTTTAGTATGATATATGTTATGTTTAAACCAAACATTTTATTAATAAACCGGTTTTGTTATACAAAAATTTATACTACCATTTTCATCACCGAATAGCTTTTGACAATTTTACCTTCGATTTATGATTACTTTGATAATGTTTTTAAAATAATTGCCTTTATTTATATTTTTAAACATGCATTGTGTACTTTTCATATACAGCCCGTTCAGAGTAAAACCGAATATAGGGAAACGTATCGGGCGTGGCCTCGCGTCACAGTAGCTTGTGTGATAAACTACATGACGAAAAGTCGAGCAGGTAAGACTACCTTAAAAATTAAATGCTAATAATGCAAAAAATCTCATTAGCGATGCAGGCTATCGCTTAGCTAGTGTGTCGCGCGTTGGAGGGAGGCGAGGCCACGCCCGATACGTTTCCCTATATTCGGTTTTACTCTGAACGGGCTGTATTAGTACATTATCTAACAGGCGGAGAAATTGAAACTTGGCAAACTTTAACCTTCGATCGGAACTAGCCCCTACAAGGTAATATGTAAGGCTAAATGTGTGATTTGGAGGAATATGGCAAAAATTTTGGTTCGAGAGAGCGTGTGATCTCAAAAAAATTCGAAAATAGTACAAAAATTACCTATCATTAATTTACACAAATCTGAAAAATCAAATAACGAAATTGGAATATTACTCGACTTATTCATATACAGTGTCTGAAAAATTGTAAAATTAAACAAGGCAAACGGTTCAGCTGCCCAAAAACCCTGATTCGTAAAAAAGAAATTTTGAGTGTTTTTGAAAAATAAGGGAAAAACTTTTGTCATGGAAAATGACTGTTAAGTGACAAAACTATAGAACTGTATTTTGTAAATTTTGTAAAAACTTGTGAAATATTTACCAGTACGAGTTTAAGAAATCGTATAATGAATTATGAAGAATTTATTAATAATAATAATAATAATAATATTAATAATATTAATAATAATAATAATAATAATAAAAATAATAATAATAATAATAATAATAATAATAATTGGGGGATATGGGAGGAAACCCAGAAAAAAACCGATCATGGAGGAAGCTACAGGATCGAAACTTACGGTGCAGGGGGTCGGATCCCCAGTACCGGCGGCTAAGAGTGACCGAGCAGGCTCGAAGTCGTCGTCATCCAGCGGCTGCAATGATGCGGGGTTCCGCTTGGCCTCAACATCAGAAAGTGCTACATGTAAATCTTCAAAAGAAAACCATATCGCCACAGAGAAGGAAGTCAATGTATCCCGGTTCCTGGTGATCAAAAGAACAGATGAGGAGAATTTTTTTAAAATTAGCCCTTTTGTTATTCAAAAAACTCTTTATGGCCTCCTTGGAGAGGTAAAAAGTATCAAAAAGATAAGAGATGGCATTTTAGTTAAAACAAAATCCAATAAACAATCTACAAAGCTATTAAATTTAGTGAGATTTGGTGAATATGATGTAAAGGTACTAAAACACAATACCCTTAACACCAGTAAGGGAATCATTTATTGTCCAGATCTTCTTAACTGCGAACTTAAGGAAATAGAAAACAGTTTAGAAGATCAAGGAGTACTGAATGTTAAAAGAATCACGACAAAAAAAGAAGGAAAAATAGTGGATACCCCTAACCATATTTTGACCTTCAATACTCCAGTTATGCCAAAAAATGTAAACGTATACGCGTAGCATTCTACCGTAGCATTCTACCGTCTGGAGGTGAGACCTTATATCCCCAATCCTCTGCGGTGTTTCAAATGTCATAAGTTTGGTCACGTCTCGGATAAGTGTAAGAGCGAAGAAGTGATATGTGTCTGTGGTAAAAATCTGCATGAGGGAACCCCTTGTCAAGTACCAATTTCATGTCTAAACTGTAAGGGACCACATTCTGTTCGTTCCAGAAACTGTCCCATTTTTCAAAAAGAATATGCAATTCAAAAAATTAAAATAGCCGAAAGAATTTCATACAGAGAGGCGCAAAAAAAGTTTAGTCAAAGTCAACCTTCAACACTCCCAAAAACATTTTCACAGGCCGCTCAATCGCAAAATAATGCAAACCACACCATAGTTAAACAAATAGTTAAAGAACTTCTTCCTGAAATTGCCAAGATTTGTAGAGCTATAATAATAGAGGAAAAATCATTTGTTAAGCCTAAAACAGTGTCAACTAGCCGAGATCGATCAGTCACAACCAAAAGTCTGGAGGTCTTACTAGATCCCGTTCAATTAATGAGCCAGAGTTCTCACAATTCTAGATCGAGAACAACATCGGAATCATCGTCCAAGAAGCGTTTACGCTCCAAAGACGATAATGACTCTGATAACTCTCAATATAGTTATGTAAGCGAGGACGGAACAAAAAAAAAGTCAAAGAAGGGTTGGCCCAAAGGAAAACCCCGAAAGCCAACCAACAATGGTGAGTACCCCGCAGTCGATGACCTTATGGACCAAGGATAATCACCGCATTATCTGTGATACTATAGATCTGTGATATTTTATCTTTTATTATTTATTTTATTTATTTGTTTAGTCCCATTTATTTATTTATATTTTTATCTATACATACCTGTACATATTTTATTTATACTTACCTGTTTATACCAAATATTTATTTATTTTACTCTCCGTAATTTATTTATATTATTTATACTAAAATGGAAAGCATATTTCAGTGGAACTGTAACGGTATAGTAACAAGATACCCTTTTCTAAAACTGTTAATAAATAAATATTCCCCTTTCTGCATTTGTCTTCAAGAAACTCACCTTAAACCAGGTCGACCATACTCTTTAAAAGAGTATGCGGTCATCAGGCACGACGCTACCATTGACCGACGGGCAAATGGTGGAGTCGCTATAACCATCAGAAAGGACATAAAAGTAGAAACTGTACCCCTTGACACTACATTACAAGCTGTAGCTGTCAAAATTCGTTATCCATGTCTGTTACATATATGCAACATTTACCTGCCACGGTTTGATTGGACCTTAGATGAACTTGAAAGACTTTTCTTGCAATTACCGCACCCTTGCCTATTGGTGGGCGATTTTAATGCCCACAACCCCTTGTGGGGCTCAGAAAGGCTGGATGCGCGTGGTAGTCTGATAGAAAATTTCCTAATAAGACACGCAAATATTATATTATATTACCTACATACCTTAACGCGCGCTCCAGTAGTTTTTCTTGCCTGGATCTAACCATGTGTACCGCGTCAATGGTACCGCGATTGACATGGAAGGTTTTAGAAGATCTCTTCAACAGCGATCACTTTCCAATAAAAATTGAATTTAATGTTGTACGTGCTTGGCATTACTTTCCTCCAAAATGGAAAGTTGACCAAGCCAACTGGGACGCATTTAGAGCCAATTTATTCACCCCGGAGTTCCTGGACAGTACACCGGTGGACGACGAGATTAAAACTCTAACGGATCACCTCGTAGAGGCGGCCATACAAAGTGTTCCAACTTCGGAAGGCCACTACATGGCAAAGAGGCAAGTTCCATGGTGGAACAATGAAATTAAAATCCTTATAAAGGAAAAAAAGAAAGCCTTTAATTTCTTTAAAAGGCACAGGACGGTTGAAAATTTGATTCGTTTCAAACTGTCAAGAGCCAAGGCTAGAGGTGCGGTCATTAAATATAAAAGAAGTTCCTGGGAAAATTATGTGGCCAGCATCACTCCCGAGACTTCTACCTCTTTGGTATGGAAGAAAATACAAAAAATGTCAGGGTATCAACGACCTAATAATATACCATACCTAAAAGAGAACGACGTTAATATAACCGATAGGGAGGTAATTGTAGAAAAACTAGCTGACCACTTTCAGAGGGTCAGCAGCTCAAATAATTATGATGCAGGTTTTACAGAACACAGGGCAAATAGAGAACTCGATCTGGACTTCTCTACATACGAAGACCTGAGTTATAACACAACTCTTACGATAGAAGAACTTGACGCTGCTATAGGAAAAATAGCGAAAAGCTGCCCTGGTCCAGACAAAATCTTATATGATTTTTGTCGCCAGGCCCATGGAGAGTTTAAAAACTACATCATTAAAGTTTTCAACAAAATCTGGACCCAATACTGGTATCCTTCTCAATGGAGAGAGGCTTCTGTTCTCCCTCTTTTAAAGGAAGGTAAAGACCCATCTTTACCCGGATCTTATCGACCAATAAGCCTTACGTCATGCCTCAGCAAATTGCTTGAATCTATGGTAAACAGGCGACTTGTGTGGTGTCTCGAGAGCAATAATCATATCTCACAATATCAGGCGGGCTTTCGGGCTGGTAGATCAGCTATTGACAACTTGACATACCTCGAACACGCGATCCAGGCAGCGTTTGCTAAAAGACACCACCTGACAGCCGCCTTTTTTGACATTGAAAAGGAATATGATATGACATGGAGGTTTGGGATCCTGCAATATCTTCATGAATGGGGGTATCGCGGTAACCTACCTCTATTCGTAGAATCCTTTTTAAAAGAAAGATATTTTCGTGTCCGTCTTGGTAGTGTCTCTTCTAATCTCCGTATTCTCGAAAATGGAGTACCTCAAGGTTCCACCTTGAGTGTAACTCTCTTTTCAATTGCTTTAAATAAAATCTGTGATAATTTAAATGTAAATATTAAACGTAGTGTGTATGTAGATGATATCATGATCTTTATTTCCGGTCCAATAAGATCAAATATAAATAGACAGATGCAAATGGCAATAGACGAAATCGTACGATCTGGCGAAAGCAGAGGTTTCAAGTTTTCCCCCAGCAAATCAAAATCTATGCATTTCTGTCATCTGCGAACCCCTCACTACCGTCCTGTTCTAACACTAAAGGGTAACCCTTTAATGTGTGTGCCCGAATTAAAGTATCTTGGCATTATTTGGGATGAACGCCTTGCTTGGAAAAAACACGTAGAGTACCTAAAAGGAAAAGTCTCCAAAACCCTTAACCTAATTAAATGTCTCTCCCATACAAAATGGGGAGCACACCGAGATATGCTACTCACCCTTTTCAAATCATTAGTTATCTCTAAATTGGACTATGGATGTTTTGTATACGGTTCCGCTCCAAAATCCACACTGCAACCCCTAAATATGCTACATAATACCGGAATACGATACGCCATAGGAGCCTTTCCAACAACACCCGTTCATACGTTACAGGTAGAATCTGGAATTATGTCTTTGGAAAAAGACGAAACCTATTAGGACTCACCTATACCGTCAAATGCAGAAAATGGGGAAATAACAACTTTGTCCGCCCTTATCTGATTAACGATATCATGTCATTGACTACTAGGTATACACCATTTATTTCCAAGGTAAAATTAATGGCCGAAGAAATACATCTAAATATGCCGATTGGCGATGGATCTTTCTTTCCAGATAATCCACCCTGGTCTGCCGAGTATCTTGACGATGTTATTTCTCTGAAACTTGAAAAAAACCATATTACCAAAAATATAAAAAACCTTTAAATGGAAAAATGGAGCGAGGAATGGTCAGAGAGGGAAACCTTTCTTAATCAAGTTACGGACTCGGTGACTGGAAGCAAAACATCAACCCTAAAACGTAAGGAGCAAGTCGTTATAACACGATTACGTTTGGGTCACACCAAGATAACGAAGACCTACATCTTGGAAGGTGCCGCTCCACCTACATGTGAAGGCTGTAGAGGCATTCTTTCCGTAAAACATATTCTTGTCGATTGCCCCTCTTTTCATCAGGAAAGAGTGAGGCACAATATTTTTCAAGTTGACCTGAAAGAATTACTTAATTATAAGTCTAGTCACATAAAAAACGTCCTTACCTTTTTGGATGAATGCAATTTCTTGAGAGAAATTTAAAAACTGTGATATTTTTATTTGTTTGTAACTTACGTACTTGTGATACTTTGTAAATGTATTATGTTAAATATTCTCTTTTGTTTAATAAATTTATTCTTACCAATTTCGGGAGAGGTTTTTAGCCGGTAAGAGTACGGCACTACTTAGCGTGATATTTTCCGTGATAGGTGTCCATGAGGATTTTCCTCTCCGTTTACGGTGCCAATGGCCCAGGTAGTCGACGCACCCTAATGAAAAAAATAAAAAAAAAAAATAATAATAATAATAATAATAATAATAATAATAATAATAATAATAATAATAATAATAATAATAATAATAATAATAATAATAATAATAATAATAATAATAATAATAATAATAATAATAATAATAATTTTTTCGCAATTAAAAGCTGATTACATACAATCATAAATAATAAACAAACTTTGAAGATGAAAAACGTCAAGCTAAAAAACAAACAATATTACAAAAAAAAAAAGAACAGAGAACAGAAAAGCTACATATTTAAAGTTATTTATATTATAAATTTTATAATATACTTTACAAAAATTTTACAGTTATAAAACCATTTTCTAACTCTTTCTATCTGTTGTTTCGCGGGTTTTGTCGCTTTTTAATTTTTAGCGATTGAAAGTTTTTGTTTGAAATTTGTTGCAAAATAGGTGGAAAGAAAAATTAGTGAGTAAAAGTGTGTATCTATAAGAAAAGGCTTGTTCAAATATAATGGATTACATTATGGAAAATTAGGAAATAAAGAAATTATTCCGGTGAGTTTAAAAACCTATGAAAGTGCATCATTTCCACGATTACATCAGTAACGAAGAGGTTGGTGCAAATTTGCTCTGTAAACAATTGCCAGTTGTAATTATTTTACGAAATTGTGTATTGTCATTCCGCGTTTACTTTGTGTGTTTATCGCACACGCGCATTTTTTTAATTTTCTCAGAAACTAGATAAAGGAAGCTGTATAAGTACTGTAAAAAGTAACATGGCATATACTATATTAAATGAAAAATTTTACGTTACTGGTAACAAAACATAACACGAGTTACTCGCAGCTAATTAGGATAAAGCAGATAGGGGCCATCGAATTATTCGTATTTTCCATAAGAAATCTTGCAAACTAAATGAACTTTATTTATGGCCACTTGCACCGTAACTTTAACAGTGGTTGTATTTTTAACACAGGTTAATTTTTCATAACTGGCTTGCACCGTAAATTAATCCTTGTTTAAATGCCTCTAAACTACTGTTAAAATAAACCCCCAATTTCGGTGATTTAAATGACTTTAATCCACCGTTAACGATTTATAACCTCAAAAGTACCAGTAATATGTATTCAAGATATTTTTTTATTATTATTTTTTTTTCATTAAGGTGCGTCGACTCTGCGGTCATTGGCACCATAACCGGAGAGGAAAATCCTCATGGACACCCTAACATTACGCTGGGTAGTGCCGGACTCTTACCGGCTAAAAACCTCTCCTGACTAGATTTAACGAAAAGATCAATAAATAAACAGGTAAGCATGATACAATAATAAAATAAATGACACACTAAAATGGGACTTGGTATCACAGTTACTTTAAATTTTATTTAAAAATCCAATTTCACTAAGAAAGTTAAGAACTTGTTCAATATGAATTGAATTATATTCAAGTATTTCTTTTAGTAAGATTGGTGTGACCCAACCTTAACCTTGTTATAACGACTTGTCGCTTACGGCTTAACGTAGATGTTTAGCATCCACTTACCAAGTCGGTTATATTATTTAAAAAAGTCTCCTTTTCTGCCCATTCCTCACTCCATTTCACTATAATCCTATCTTTAATATTTTTTGTAACCTGAGTCTTTTCCACTTTTAGGCGTTGAAGATCGTTTAGGTATTCAACAGTCCAGGGTGGATTATTGGGAACAAATAAAGAGTCGCTGACCGGCATGTTTAGGTGCAATTCATCACTCATCAGTCTGGCCTTGGAAATAGATGATGTGTACCTAGGATTTCTCAAGGGTACGTCTACAGCATATTGTATTCCCTTATGTGCACGGAAAGGTACAGGTGTACCTTTTTAATTTTAAGATAAGGGTGGACAAAGTTGGTAATTCCCCATTTTCTGCACTTGGCAATCTAAGATAGTGCCAAAAACAATCTTCTGTTTTCCGGGGACATAATACCAGATTCTACGTGAAGACTATGAATGGGTGTTGTAGGAAAAGCTCCTACAGCATATCGTATTCCCGCATTGTGTAACACATTAAGTAGTTGTAATGTGGACTTTGGAGCGGACCCATATATGGGTATATATACAACAGATCCGTAGTCCAGCTTGGAGATAACCAGTGATTGAAACAAGGTAAGTAAATAATCTCTACGTGCTCCCCATTTAGTATGGGCAAGACACTTGATCAAGTTAAGGGCTTTTAAGACTTTTCCCTTTAAATAATCCATATGATTTTTCCAGGCAAGACGTTCATCCCAAATGAGCCCAAGGTATTTTAATTCTTCCACACAATTTAAGGGGTTTCTCTTTAGGGTTAGGAATGGATGATAATGGGGAGTCCTTAAGTGGAAAAAACGCATAGTTTTTGATTTGGAGGGGGAGAACTTGAAACCTCTACCTTCGCTCGATCGTACAATCTGATCTATTGCCATTTGCATTTGTCTATTTATGTTTGATTTTATAGGACCAGAAATAAAAATCATGATATCATCGACCTACACACTACGCTTAACGTTAACACTTAGATTATCACAGATTTTATTTAAAGCAATGGAAAACAGAGTAACACTCAGGGTAGAACCTTGGGGCACTCCATTCTCCAGAAGACGACGCCCTGAACAGACATTTCCAAGACGAACACGAAAAAATATTTCCTTTAGAAAGGACTCAACAAATAAAGGTAAGTTTCCACGATACCCCCACTGGTGAAGGTATTGTAGGATCCCTAATCTCCAAGTCATGTCGTAGGCCTTCTCTATGTCAAAGAAGGCGGCTGTCAGGTGGTGTCCTTTAGTAAAGGCTGCCTGAATATTATGTTCTAGATATATCATATTATCAAGGGCTGACCTACCGACACAAAATCCCGACTGGTAATGTGAAACATGATTGTTGCTTTCGAGACACCAGACAAGTCGCCTGTTAACCATAGATTCTAGAAGTTTACTTAGACATGACGTGAGGCTTATTGGTCTGTAAGATCCAGGTAAGGATGGGTCCTTACCTTCTTTTAATAGAGGAAGAACTGAAGCTTTCCTCCACTGGAATAGATATAAGTTTTTGGACCAGATTTTATTAAAAGCTTTTAAAATTAAAATTTTGAATTCTGCATGTGCCTGGGAACAGAAATCGTACAGCACGTTGTCTGTTCCAGGACAGCTTTTCTTTGTTCTGGTCAAAGCTACATCAAGCTCTTCCATAGTAAATGGTGCGTTATAATTTAAATTTTCGTGAGTAAAGAAATTTGGTTCTTCAACTTCCCTTTGTTCCATGAAGTTAGGATCATAGTTTATTGAGCTGCTGACTCTATGAAAGTGATCTGCAAGCCTTTACACGATTATTTCCTGGTCGTTAATATTGATACCATCCTCTTTTAAATATGGTACACTAATAGCTTGCTTGTACCCAGACATTTTTTGTATTTTTTTCCATACAAGAGAAATAGGCGTTTCGGGGTTTATGCTGGCCACATAATTTTCCCAGGAACTTCTCTTGTGTATTAAAATCGTACGTCTGGCTTTGGCTCTTGCACGTTTAAAACTAATCATGCTTTCAAGAGTTTTATGTCTTTTCAAACAATTAAAAGATCAATTTTCCATTTAGTGGGAATAAAATGTCGAGTACGTACGACATTGAACTCCATTTTTATTGGAAAGTGATCGCTATCGTAAAGACTATCTAAGGCCTTCCATTTTAGATGAGGTGCCATTGAGGCAGTACACATTGAAAGGTCAATTTGGGAAAAACTGTTGGAACGCGCATTCAGGTAAGTAGGTTGGCCATTATTTAAGAGTATCATATTTGAATGAACCTACTAGGCGTCCTCGAGCATCTGTGGTTTCGGAGCCCCATAAAGGATTGTGGGCGTTAAAATCGCCCACAAGAAGACATGGTTGAGGAAGCTGAGAAACAAGATTTTCTAGGTCCTCCAGTGTCCAGTCAAAACGTGTTAAGTATATATTACAAACGTACAACAAACGTGGAAAATTATTCTTAATGGCTACCGCTTGTAACGTTGTGTTAATAGGGACTCTGTCTGCTTTTATATTTTTTCTGATACCTATGGCAACTCCGCCATTCGCTCGTTGATTTACCTCAGCGTCTCGCCTAATAAAGTCGTAATTCTTTAGGGAATATGGTTGACCAGGTTTCAGATGTGTTTCCTGTAGGCAAATGCAGAGAGGATCATATTTATTTATTAGGAGTTTTAAATGGCAATATCTTGTAGTTATACCATTACAATTCCATTAAAATATGTTTTCCATAAATGATATTTTGAGAGTGTATTGAAAATAAAGTAATTATAATAAATAAATATTTTAAAAAATAAGTGTATAAATCGTAGTACAAACAGGTGGGTAAATAACTACAAATTTATTTTTTTTTATTATTATTGATATCTTTAGCAAATCCAATAAATATGGTTATAGGTATAGAGGTCAGCAACTCTATAATAAGTCACTACTAAAAACCAGAAATATAATATAAAGAGTATTTGGAATTTGGAAAAGAAGGTTTCCAGTGTTGGCATATGGCTTAAGATTAAAACTAGATACAGTTTTGTCCATTATTCCCGCTGTAGCTGTACTACATAATATTGCTAGAGACATGAATAAACCAGAGCCGCCATTGCCTGATGATATTAATGCCATTAACTGGAGTACGCTGTTGTTACTCATCCACACGATCGCATTATGTTTTAAAATCAATTAATATATTAATGTATACAAGATTATTTTGCGAATTTATAAAATTTAATGTGAATAATATTTTTAATTTATACTTATTTAAAATTAAAATAAAATAAATAGTCACTTCTTGTATATTATAATAATATATTAAGATTTTCTTTTTCTTCTAAAATTTTTAAATCCAAAAGATTCATTTCTTTTTCATCCTTTTTATTGTTAATTTCCTGCTTTAATTGTTTTAGCCCTATCTGTCTCTTGGTTTTCAATGATACCCTTATATCCACAAGATTAATTAAATGATTTATTTTCATTTTCTGAAAAATTTGAGGAGCGCCCCCCCTTTTTTAGGATCTGTATCCATATTATTCTCTCTAACCATCAACTGGATCGGTCGTACATGAAATAGAATCGAACCACATATGATAAAGAATCGAACAACAGATTATAAAGAGTCGAACTCTTAACGTCAAAATATATTTGCGTAAAAAATAAGTGTGAAGTTAGTTATTAGCTTTTTCATTTTTTAGTCAAATCCCCTAGATAACTAGTTAAATTTTAAACCATAGTAAAAAAATCACGGTGCAAGATTTTGGACACTCATCTCCTTTTACCTTTTAACTTGTCAGTTTATTTAACTGATCAGTTAGAGATATCGGTGCAAGTGGCCATTAGGCAATGTTAATTTATTTTGCAAACGGAATAGACAATTGACGTAAAATTTTGTTTGTTACATAAAGATGCTAATACCTAATGGTAACTGTACAAATTTTCATGACATTGGTTGCAATATTAAAATAGGGGATGTTCTTCATTAAGTTTAATAGACGTGCTAACTACGGAACAATACAAAATAAGAAATAAGAAACAAAAGACAATTGCAAATAATAAATTACAGCTATTTTTTACATACAGATAATACATACTTACTATCACAATCCATACAACAAGGTCTGTTCTATCTCGTACTAAAAATACAAAAAATCACTGCAACACTGCACAGTTTAACGGCGGCCATTTTTGTTGTTTACAATTTTTGTGCTTTGGGTTTGTGCTCTGTTTATACAGATTATTAATCGTTTTAAACGTTGTGTTTCTCATAGTAGTAGTAGTTTCTAAATATTGTAAAAAATAAACTTTATTCCATCAGGGCTGTCATAAAACTGTCAAATGTCAATTTTAAGGTTAAATTGTAACCCACAAATTAACCTTCAAATTGTCATTTGACAGCCCTGATAGAATAAGGAATATTTATTATAAAAGAGGAGTAAAATGGTTGTCCTTGGCACTTAAAGGCCTTATTTGAGGCTTACAAGTGTTGCAGTAATTTTTAGTATTTTTAGCATGAAATGGAACAGACCTTGTTGTGTGGATTGTGCTTACTATATGATTTTAAACATCGTTCATATAATAAAGTCCTCAATTAAATTAAAAAAAAACAACAATAATATTAAACTTAACCTCAAAACCATATGTCAATAATACCATAAAGGTTAGTTCACATTACGATTCGTTCATACAGTGTGATTTATTACATTTTAGATTTGATTGTGAGACAAAATAAAATGTAAAACTTTTTCCACGCTCGCTTTGCTCGTATGTCAAAGGAAGGCTCGTTTATAATCGACCATTTTCTTTACTTTAGTTTTTGCTTTCACCTTGTTAATTTTATACGTTTCAGTACATATGTAAAAAAGCTTTTTTTATTTTAATTAATAAGTATTGTTTAAAATGACCAAGTTTATGATAATTTGGTTATCTTTCGTATACGTGTAATGCTCTGAAAATGATTTAGTCAAAAATGACGTATAGCGTAGAATAACTGCAGTCAACATCAATTTGTATCCCGAACATTTAACTATTAGACGTTAATTATATGTATTATTTGCCAAATTATTTTTTATCAAATTATTTCTTTATCTATTTTTCGTTCATATAATGACTTCATTATAACACCGCTTTCGATGCTTTAATTAGATACTTTATCCCACCCAAAATTTTGATTTTATAGGTTGGCTATACTTTAAACAGCATACTAATAAAATAATATTTTGCATATCGGTTATAATATTTGTATGATTTTTCTAGTACTTACGAGACTTTTCTGGCAATAAATTTTGTTTAATAACCAAAGAAAATCCTTTTTTTCTTCTAGAACTCATGTCATAAGGCCTTTGTCGCACTCGTCAATTATAAATTGTCCGCGTGCGACAAAATGACGTCTTACGACATTAGTTCTTAAATATACTATTATCAAATTATTTTTTATCAACTTATTTTTTTATCAACTTATCTTTTATGAAATTATTTTTTTTATGAAATAATTTTTTCATGAAATTATTTTTATTATCAAATTATTTTTTTATCAACTTATTTTTTTATGAAATCATTTTTTTATGAAATTATTTTTTTATCAACTTTTTTTATCAAATTATTTTTATATGAAATTATTTTTTTATCAACTTATTTTTTTATCAAATTATTTTTAATCAAATTATTTTTTTATCAAATTATTTTTTTTTTAATATTTTGTTGGATGACCTTGTTTCTTTTATTGAGGGGAAATTTGTCGATTTGGCGTATTATCAACCTTATGCGCAAAGTCAGTTCATAAGTGGGGGATTTAAAATATATGATACCATACACATATTAATATAGTCCATATATGATACGAATATAGTCCATATATATATACATATATATATATATATATGATACGAATTGAGGAGGTCCATTTCAAAACTCGGCTTATCCACTTTTTAATAAAAATGAGTTAGTGGTGTATCCCGCTATACCCTGAAAAGTTCATAATATTCTAAAACTGACCTTATTCCAAAACTTGCCTTATCTATTGGTTATATCGGCATATACGTATGTAATTTTAAATTATTTTAAACTGGAGCCATACCTTTTTAATCAAGGTATGTAAATGTTTTACTTATGCCTGTATATTTCGTTTAAAGTATTGTGTTTGCCTGATATGCTTTATTACTCACGTGTAAGGTTTTTGTCATTTTGCTCGAAAACAACTAATATGGATAAGCCGAGTTTTGGAATGCACTTCCTCAATTGTTAACTAAATTAAATTTAGGTTATATCAAATTTTATAATATTCATATTATGTAAAAGCCACTGAAAATCTCGTAAAGACAATGAAAAAAACAATACCAACATATGGTATACAACAGAAAACAAACAAAATGGTTAATTATTAAAACCATCTACATATTAATATGTCTATAATAAAAATCTTTTGACTATCGTGGTCAAAATACAACGTTGCCAAAATTTTAATATTTAACTATTTTGTTTGTTTTCTGTAGTATACCAATTATTTTGGCATTGTTTTTTTTATTGTCTTTACGAGATTTTCAGTGGCTTTTACATAACATGAATATCCACGAAGGCAGAGGGCACATACGGCGGGTCGTGGCCATAGGGCCGTATTCCAATTACGTACACTTCAGGGCCGGCGTTATCTTTTTGTATATTGTAAACGGTATAAACACTAATTTAACAATAAAACAAATAAAGAATATACAAGGTCGGTAGCCGGTACTCGGCATGAGGTAGTCGGTAGCCGGTACTCGGCACGTTCACCAACAAGGACAGGTTCTAGCAGCGTATTAACACCCCGACCCCCATTATGAATCCCAATTGAATGGGGTTATTACTAAGACCCAGGTTGAGGAGGATTCCGGATTGTACTTAGTTTTGGGTCAGTTCAATGTCCTCCAAAAACCCCCACTAGCCCTCCTTATCCCGCACTCCTCTAGCCTAAATTGGACGTATGACCCGACCCGGCTGACAAAAATTCCTGGAGCGGCCTTAACCATAGACACTGTCATCCAACAAACACAGGTGTTGCTGTGAATTGGCAGGATACGTAGGAGGGGGTAAAATAACCCTGGGAGATTCGTGTAAGATAATGTCGATGGGGCCTGCCATACGTTCCCATACTCATACTCACTTATAACCTAAACTTAATTTAGTTTACAATTCGTATCATACATGGACATATTAATATATCTATGGTATCATATATTTTAAATTCCCCACTTATGAACCATGACTATGACTATGACTATGCGCATAAGGTAGATAATACGCCAAATCGACAAATTTTCCCTCAAAAAAGGAAACAAGGTCATCCATAAAAAATAATTTGATAAAAAAATAATTTGGTAAATAATGCATATAATTAATTATTTATAAAGCAAAATAAGTTTGTTTTGCACTTTTAATTTTGACACAAACGGCGCCTCATATTTAACAGTCAATTCCTATGTAAAATTGTCAGCTGAATCCGAAAATACCTTAAAAATTTATAAAATTAAGGCAGTTTTTGACATATGGTCAATTCCATATTATATGGAAAAATGACTATTCTCTAAAAATGAACTAGTCAAAAATGACTAATTTAATAGTTAATATACCACTATAGTGGCTCTTTTTTCACTTGTACCATGGTTAACCATGGAATACAATGGTATCCCAAAATTTAACAGATAATTCTAATGTAAAATTGTCCCCTGAATCCTAAAATACCGTCAAAAGTTAAAAAAGTAAAACAATTTTTGAGATAAAATCAATTTTCTATTTAATATGGAATTGACTATATCTCAAAAGCAGCCACTAATAACTATTAAATAAGTAATTTTTGACTAATTCATTTTTAGAGAAATTATCTCAAAAACTATTCTACTTTTATAAGTTTTTCCAATATTTTTAATTCAGCGGACAATTTTATACAGGAATTGACTGCTAAATGTCCGAGATACAAATTGCTGTTGACTATAGAACTTTAAGGAAGGTCATAATGAATTTAGCGACAAAATAAATTTTTTATAACAAGGGCCGACAAAATAAAATTATCATCCTGCAGAATCCAAAAATGCTTAATCAGCTCTTATTTTCGCGATATTGGAAAAACCCACAGACAAAATTTTGTCTGTGGAAAAAACCGTTATTTCAGTATTAAAACATTTAAATTCGTAAATACCTTCATCTTTTTTATTTAAACAAATAATTATTAGTTAAAGGTGTAAATCATTATTTGTTTTGCATTTAAGTAAAAGTGCTTTCTTATAAAAATGTTTAAACATAAAGAATTCTTGTTAAAAAACTAAAAATCAAAATAAATGTAGATAAAAAATTAATTAATTAATTAATAAAAATAATAAATTATTATTTTCAATCCTTTCCCCAAATTGCGTCAAACAAAAGCCCAGTCCGTCATAAAACTGTATCTTGGGAGGGGCGTTCGGGTTCACTCGGGTTTACTCGAGTGTCTACAAACAAATAGAGATGGCTGCAGTAAAAATTAATTTATAAATGCGCCCGTCGTCTTTTATAAAATAATTTTTTTTATAAAATTATTTTTTTATAAAATAATTTTTTCTTATAAAATTATTTCTTTATAAAATAATTTTTTTTATAAAATTATTTCTTTATAAAATTATTTTTTTATAAAATTATTTTTTTATAAAATTATTTTTTTATAAAATTATTTTTTCTTATAAAATTATTTTTTTATAAAATAATTTTCTGCGAATCAAAAATAATAATAATTTTATAAAGCATATAATTAATTATTTATAAAACAAAATAATTTTATATAGCACTTTTAATTTTGACACAAACGGCGCCTCATATAAGGCTTTAAATTAAATTAAAAAAGACAATATATGAGGAGCAGACTTGCAAAATGCATTTTGACGAAAATTAATTTTACTTTTAAGTCTTTTTTTGTATTGTTTCATATTCGACGTCTACAATAATGCCTATTAAACTATTTTATGTTTCAAGTTTTTTTTTAATTTTAAAAACAAAATAAAATTAAAAAAAAGTTTTAAAAAAGATCAAAGCAGTACCAGTGTCGACTAATTCTTGTTTCTATAGGAGATTCTCGTTCTGGGAATTTGGTCGGTTATTGTCAGAATTTCAAGTGACTCCGTGATTCTTTTTTATCGTATCCCTTCTTCGCTCGCCTTTTTCCTTTTTGATCGCGTCGGCTTTGCTTGTCTCCGAATGATAAAAACGGATCAGGTTGGCGCTGTCGTAGACAACACGCCATTGTTGTTTAGTTTTCGGGTCTAATTTATATTCGGCGATGTTTTTCGTAAATTTAATGTACAAGAAGGATTCCGATGTGTTCAGTTTATATTTTTTGTATATTTAAAATATTTTAAATACAAGACCCCAGGGATCACTATTTGATTTTGTTTAAATATTTTACAATATTATAATCTTATACTATATAAGAGTCGAACTTTAGTAGTGAAAATAGTCTTTTTTGCATAAAGCTTTTTGGCTCATAAGAAAATTTTAACCCCAACTTTGCGGGATCCTACCCCTGCCGATTAAGGTGAAAAGTTTTTAAAACTTTTGGATTTAATTTTTTTTCTAAAGTTGTTTCTAAAGATTTTTTAAACAAAAAGTTGGGGGGGGCATTATCCCCTATTAATTATTGTATACAATTTATGTAGGTATTTGGGTCGATGCTCTAGGATTTTAACACAAAATTCATATTAACTTTTTTTATAGAAAAAACGGTAAAAAGTTGACATTAATTATGTTACATTTTTGTTATAAACATACCGTTTTCGATAAAAATGAAATCCAAGTATATTGTGGTTTTTTATATAGGGGTAGGTGGGGGAATTTTGCGCGGTGGGTAATTTTACGCATAAACAATTCTTTCAGATATGAAGTAAATAATACATTTTTGAATGTTGCAAACTTGCAAGCTTGTAGCTTTTAGCTAGTGACCATGGTCACTAGCTAACTGTGATACATGTACGTTGATCTAAGAAATCCATGTCGTTTCCGCTACGAGTTAAGTTTAAATTTCTGTCCAATCGCTTAAATGTTTATAACCCAACTTTATATGATCTTTTCTCGTAATCTGGTGTATGTTTAAATTGTTCAGGTTAACTTTTGGAAAGTTTTTTAGTATCACAATATTTTTCTTGCAATGGGGGTAATTTTACGCTGAAAAATTGGGGTAATTTTGCGCTGCAAAATTTGGCCAATATGGCAGCTTTGGTACAGGAGCCTATATGCTGAACAATCTATAGATTGTTCAGCATAAACAGTTCCATTTGGGCACACGCAGAGTATAGCGAAAAAAACAACCCCTAAAACTACATGTGACAACTGCTGCATGTAGACCCTCCTCTTATTTATAAGAACAAAAATTTTGTTTGTTTCATAGAGAAAATAGTTTTGTTTTATTTTTATGTTTTAATATAATAATATAATAGAAATAAACGTTTTATTTAGATACCTACAAATCTTTCTCTATACAGCGCAAATTTTCCCCCTATGATGCGCAAAATTACCCTGATTAATGGGTGATTTTGCGCAAATGCATTATTTAACCTTCGGAGTACGGTGGGGAGTATATTTTATACTCTGGGCATGTTTTTTGTTAATAACTTTTAAAATAATTTTTTTAATGATTGGAAACTCCATGTATTTGCTCAAAACATAACAATGTATCAAATTTCAAAAGGAACTAAAAAAGTATTCCAGATTGTTTAAAATAATTGTCAATTTTTGGCTGGGGTATGAGATATGTTATGAGTTTTTGCCCCAGAAAACAGGACAAGAAATCAAAATTTGTCTGCAAAAGTTGCGGAAAATTCGTTTGCAAAAGTCATCGATTTGTTTCCTCGACGATTTACTGTGTGGATTGTTTTGATCATGATCAATAATTACGATTAATTTGATATATAAATGTGTTTCAGAATTTATTTTATGTTTATATTTTTTGAATTCGTGTTTGTTTATTAAAATTTTATTAATAATATTTGAGTTAACGTATACTTCTAGTATCACTACATCCCTGGAGACCTAGCGGGAAGGTTAAAAAAATGTAGTTTTTGCATACCAAACAATTTTTTTTATAAATTGCGCATTATACACACATAGTAAACATAGTAGACTATCGCTGGTATTAATTGAAAAATTTCACATGTAAACTTAACAAAGATACTAGAGATTTTGCTTAGATGCGCAAAACTCCCCCTCCTTCCCCTAAACAATTTTTTTGCTTTACATTTTTTTTTCGGCGTAAAAATGCGATTAAAACGCTTCTTTAAATACTTTAGCGCCACCTATTTTTTGAATCTCGTCTCATTGACTCAATGACATACATTTTTTGTTTAAATTTTTTTTAAACCAACCCTTTTCAAGAAAAAAATTGTTTAACCTCAATCCGCAAGGGGTAGGATGCTGCAAAGTTAGGGTTAAACTTTTCTTATTTTACCAACAGATTGACTTTACAATGTTCTTAGTATTTAAAGATTTTTTATTCATGTTATAAATATAATTCAGGGTATTTCCATTGTAACGGGTGCAACACTGACACTGCAATTTTTCATGATAATAAAGTGTTTGTTCAGATATATCAAGATACGTTAATATACAAAAATAGTATACAATATAGATATTTAACAAAATGTCAATAAAAACTTCTATAGAAAACCTTTTATAACGCCATGAATCGCGTAACGGGCACGACATTACACTGTTTAAAATATCTGTGGTGTAAAGAGTAATCCTAATATGGCAGTGGCGGCTCGTGGGTGTACAGGAGGGTGAGGCTACATAAGGTTAATTTTGTCTAAATACGAATAAATTTCCACGTCACCCGGGAGGTATTATTCTCCGACGCGTTGACCTTTTTTAAAATGGAGCCGATAGCACTACCTACTAAACCAAAAAATAAACTCTAAAAAACAAAACATACAAAATATCACATCAAAGACTATTTTTAATCTTAAACTTAAAAAATAGTCTTAAAAAAGTTAAAAATAAAACTAAAAAGTCGACCCCTACCTAAGTATTAAAAAATATAAAATACTATACGTCTATCTTTTAAGATTGAAAATTTATCTATTATTTGGTCGTAAAATTGTGGGTCTGCAGTGAGATTTAAAAGTATTTCTAAATTTTCAAACCGCGTCTCTAATTGAAGAATTATGCAATCTATTATTTCAAAATATAAAATTTGCTTAATAAAAACTGCTAAATCTACCTTAGTGTGTTCCCTACAATAATTAGATAAGAAATTTTACTAATCGAGACAAAAACTATAAAAGATCAGCCAAAAGTTTTAAATAATTTAATCTGAATCAAAACAATAACGTGCTCTACAAACGCTAAGAGAAGACTGGCAACTGTTATCTATGCTGGCAACCTTCTTTGTCTCCGCTGGCATCCCACCATAAACGGACCACCAATCAGAACAAACCAAGCTAACTTAATTTCGCCTCATCTACGGTGTTTATTCGCGAACTTACGGCGATATTTTTGTTGGTGAGTCATTTTCGCTTTCAAGACGTAAATGGGAGCTTCCGAGGCTGCGAAAATTTCGCCTCTGTCCAAGCCAAGATACATACAACAAGCGACTCTCAACGATGCACGTTAACTTGACGCGCTTTGAGCCTGGACTTTTATTTACGCTTAATATTATTGATTGGTTTTTTACTTTTTATTGGGTAGAACTATTGTAAAAATACACTTGTAATAGGCAAAAATATAAATACAAAAAGTCGTTCGTTCCTTCATTTTAAGGGTGAGGCGCGGCCTCAGAGGCCTACCCTGACGAGCCGCCACTGTAATATGGTGTTAAAATCCAACACCAAGTGGTGTTAATATAACACCATGAATTATGGTTGAAAATGAACACCAAAACGGTGTTTATCTAAAAATATTTGCAAGTGCACCTACACAGAAAAAAAGAAATAGTTCATTTAACTATATTAATTTAGTTGACCCATAAGTATTTATTTTTTTGGGGATCACGTGATGTTCTTAAATCTCGCCTCTGTTGACTTACATGAAGAATATATAAGCTCAAGTAGTCCTTTGCTTTGGTGTGACACTACAAGTTGTTCGATACTAGACCTTAAATAGGTGGAAACAGCTGTCAATACTTGAAGTATTTTAAGTTAGTGGAACTAAAAACATTATCTCTAGCGAGTTAAAGGTTCCATTTTCTGGAATAATACCACTGGTAATATACTAGTAATGCGTCAAGGAACTTCCTGTTTCCTTTTTTTTCCTTTTTTCTGTGTAGTATGATTTAATTTGACCACAAACACATAATATTTAACAAGGAGTTCAATTTACACCAGGTAAAATTTATTTTAATACTGTGTGAAAGTTAAATTAACACTATTTTAGTATTTGAATTTACAGCGGACCAACGAACCCTATTTAACATCATTTTGGTTTGTATCGATATAGACCATATATGGTGTTAATTTGGTGTTAAAATGGTCATGAAATTTTGAACAGTGTATGTGATTAAAATTTTATTAAAATTAGAGCACCAGCTATCTTTAACCTTTTCAGAAAGTTTTAAGTTTATTATCGACGCTAAAAAAATTCTTACTTCCAAGAAAATAAGGGCTCAAAATAGCAAATATGTTGCTTAATCCGGCCCTGAGTACAAGTTCTTAAAAAATTTTATAAAACCTATTTAAAATTATTTAACTTTCTTAACTGTCTAAATGTCTGTAAGCCATCGTAGAACTTTTTAAAATGTCCTAAAACTGTCTATATGTCTTTTAAACAATCGTAGAAATTTGGAAAATATCCTAAAACTGTTAATATAAATTAATACTGAAATTGTTAAATTCATATTGCCCAAATGTATAGTGGTTGTTATATCAAATATAACGTGCACGGCGCTTGTATGTACAAAAAAAAATAAAAAGTGGAAACAACTAGTCGGCTTTCGGTTCTGAGTTTAATCTGTTATTTTTCCGTTGGAAAGTTGGCGAGACTGTCGATTATTCGGGACCGGCGGACGTGCCTTGAAAACCGAAGGAGGAGGCGGCCGCAGAAACGATAACATTATTCATCAAAAACGCGTTTAATACACTGTTTCATAATAAAACTGAATTTGAAGCGTTTTATTGCGGCCCCATATTTTTTATGTGCCAAACCTAACCAATTTCCAGTTCCTTTAAAATGATGAACTGCCAGTCTCTCCACCCCACAAGATACACTTATATTTATGATTTTTTTTTGCTTTGCTCAATTTAGTTTTATTTACTTCTAAAAGAAACTACCATTTTGTTTGTTTATTCTTGATAAACTTTTTAAATATTGCGTCCATTTTAATAATTTTTTCATTTAAACGATCTAATAAACACTAATGGAATAATAATTCGACGTAATAGGACACATAAACATAATATAAAAGAAAACAGCATTCTCTCTAAAAATGTATTAGTCAAAAATGACTAATTTAATAGTTATTAGCAAGGGCCGGATTTTAGGCAAAATGCCTTTTTGTTTCTATTAATTAATCCTAAAAATTAAAGCGTTTGACACCCCTTTGTTTTTGCCTTAAAGCCTAAAATGGCGAAATTTTGATTTATTGTCCTAAAAGGACATTTTTATGAGTCTAAAATAGGCTCTTTCAATTTTTCAGTAAAAAATTTATTTTTTATTGCGGAAAAGTAAATTATTTCTAATTAGACCCTGCTTTCATGCTCTTATTTCGCCTAGACGCCCTTGGCGAGGACAAGGACAACAAATTACAAAACTAGTAAAAACCTAAAAAACAGTAATTGTGTTTTTGCTATCTAAATATTTATTATAAATAATTATGGATAAAATTAAGTTTGTAAAATAATGGTTGAAAATTATTATTTACTTTGTTTTCATAGGTTTCCATATATGTATTACCTACATGGTAATTTCAGACTTTTTAACAGTTTTAAGTAATATAATATGACGCCATCTATGGCTAATCAAATAATTCTCCACAATTTACAGGTGGTAAATAGTTTTTCTATAGGCAATAGATGGCTAAAGCCAACTTTAACAACCGTTGGAATCAACGTATCGTGCTTTTGTTTATATTTGTTTATTTTTTTGTTCAGCGTCGCCTGTTTATTCCAATATTTATATATATATATATATATTAGGGTGCTTCAAAAAAATTTTTTTTTCGCTCTTACCCCCTCAAATGTTTTTATTTAATATAAAAAAATTCCTCACCAAATATGGGCGTTCCAGCTCAACTCTAAGAGGTCGCTGTTTTTATTTTAGTTTCCCATTGAATTAACATGGGAAAAAATTAATTTATGTTTGGAATTTTATACCTCTGTATCGAAGTAATTTATGGCAATGATAATTGCAGTTTCTTATATAAAATTTAACGCTCTACAAAAAAGGTCTCTTATTATTTTTCGATAAATTAATTTCTTCTAGAGTCATTGGAGGTCAAAGTTTGATTAACATCAAATTTTCTGGTACAATTAGCAGACGGGAGGTGAAAGGGGGAAAACTTTGACCTCGAATAACTCTAGAAGAAATCAATTTATCAATTTATAAGAAACTGCAATGATCATTGCCATAAGTTACTTTGATACAAAGGTATAAAACATAAATTAGTTTTTTCCAAACATAAATTAGTTTTTTCCCATGTTAATTCAATGGGAAACTAAAATAAAAACAGCGACCTCTTAGAATTGAGTTGGAACGCCCATATTTGGTGAGGATTTTTTTATATTAAATAAAAACATTTGAGAGGGTAAGAGCGAAAAAAAAAATTTTTTTGAAGCACCCTAACATTTATATATATATATATATATATATATATATATATATATATTGGCAAAAGATTTGCTTTAAATTTTACAAGGAAGCTTTTCCTTTTCTTTATTCATACGGGCAATTGTTTACTTTTGTTTATTTTTATTATGTAGGTATTTTATATTAATAGATACCTACGTATGTATTTTTTTATTTTTATTGATAGGACCTGAATAAATGTTATGTTTAATCGAGTTGTTTTTATTTCATATCGCCTATTTTAGGCGGTTGAGGCCTATTTTAGGCACTTTCGGCCTAAATGTAGCTTTTCATTGCCTATTTAAGTGTCCTAATTTCCAATTTTTAAAGGCCTAAAATCCGGTCTGGTTATTAGTGGCTGCTTTTTCACTTGTACCATGGTTAACCATGGGATACCATGGTATCCCAAAATTTAACAGCCAATTCGTATGTAAAATTTACCGCTTAATCCGAAAATGTCGTCAAAAGTTAAAAAAGTAGAACAATTTTTGAAATATATTCAATTTTCCATTCAATATGTAATTGACTTTATCTCGAAAACTGCTCCACTTTTATAATTTTTGCCGGTATTTTCGGATTCAGGAGACAATTTTTCATAAGAATTTGCTGTTAAATTTTGTGATACCATGGTATTCCATGGTTAACCATAGTACAAGTGAAAAAGCAGCCACTAATAACTAAAAGCAGTCATTAATAACTAAAACTTGCCCTATAAAGGGTTAAATAAGTAATTTCTGATTAATTCATTTTTAGAGAGTTGCTAGTTCCATATTCATGTTCTAGAAGGTTAAATAATAGTTGGAAAAACTAGAAAAAAACTATAAATTTAAATAAGAATTATAATTTTGTACAAAATGCATTTTGCAAGTCTGTTCTTCAATTATTACTACTTGGATTGTAAACAAAACAACATTTATTTATAAGTATATTTTATAAATTAAGTCAAAGGCTTATTTACGTTAAACCATTAAAATACCTTAAAATTGAATACAAATATTTAAAATTAATTCCGTTAATTTTTTTAATTAAGAAAAATAATTTATTTAGTATGTATCTATATATATATATATATTATATATACCTACTATTAGTAGGTATATATAATATATATATACTTAAAGTTAAAATTACCATTAAAAGTAGGTTTAAATTGCCATAAGTCAAAATAAATTCATTTAAAAATCATTTCGTCTATAGACGAAATGATTTTTAAGCTATAGCTCAATCTATGGTGTTCCTTCATTATTAAGTCTTCAAAGAAGTAATTACGTTAAAAATGTAGCAACAAATCTTGTGTACAACTTTTTTATAATTAGAGAATTTTGAGCAATGATATCATCTGCGATTATAACTTAAAAACTAATTCTTTTAGCAAATAGCACTGAATAGCAAGTTTTTTTTATTTTAAGTACTGCATTACTTCATAATGTAAG